>JBAMNC010000869.1:0-632500 GCA_037902135.1 Cetoscarus ocellatus | reverse complement strand
CTGTGAGGAGAAACTTCATATTGTGTATTAGCAGGTGGCTGATACACCATGTAAGGATGTTAAGATGCTATCACGAAATGGTCAGCAGAAGGATATGGTTCAGGCTATTTGATATGCTAATTCAAATCCACACCAATTAGCAGTCATCACTTTAAGTCTCCTAATCTGCAGGCATCAAGATAGTTGAGTGAAATGTTACACAAATACATGGACATATAAAGTCCAGCAGGTAACAGCCCGTGGACTCTAATCACACCTAACCTCATGATGAGCTACTAATAGATTTCCCTTCAAAGGTCAGTGCTTTTCTGAACAACCTGTGAGAGGAAAGAATGGGTTACTTATTGCAGATTAAAAAGCACTCCCCATAAAGGGGTTTCCGCAGTTGATGATTCATCTAAAGAGAGAAAGAGCAGGCATATAGGGCATAGGCCTCGACTCGGTGGCATGATAATGGCTCTTTGTCTTAGTGTTTGTGAATAGAGCAGCCGGAGGTTTAGAATGACGTTGGTGCTACCCACACCATGTCAGTGATGGCCGTGCACTCTGGGTGTGGAGGGATTAAGAGGTGGAGTCCAAATATGGAGAGTGAAAGGCAAAGGTTGCTGAAGTCAGATTTTAACTTGGGTGATGAGTAATGCAACCAAACCAATGCTGTTTTGGTCACGTAAGACCTTTTATGAAAATAAATTCAGACTGACTTGGGGTGCAAGTGAATTTGAAATTAACTTTAAGGCATAAAAATAAGAGTATTTAATGTGAAATTTTCTCCCATTTGAAATAAGGAAAGCTGGACATTTTATGGTGAGGAAGTAGGCAGGAGAGGTTTTTTTTTTTTTTACATTTCGTTAGTCCTTATTGACTATCATAATCAAAAGATTTTTGTCTGATACCTACACCAGTGCACAGCAGACCTTTATAGGTGTCAGCCTGAAAACCCACATTATGGATGTTAAAGGAAAAGCATAACCTATGCTAATGGTGCTAGCACTGCTAATATTAGCATTAGCCACCCTTCTTTGTGCAAGCAAACTTATTTTGTTCAACCAATGCCTCTGTGATACATGGAATATTTCATTCTATAATAATTTTAATTCTAACATTTCATTTTAACAGATTTCTAAGTGCTTTATGAATTATGAATATTTTGACTAGTTGGTTTACCTCAGTTTCAATTTGAAAGTAAGGATTCACATCAACACTGGTTTGGCTTTGGGTTTGGCTGATATGGGCCCTTTTTACAAACATCTTCCTGCAGGGAATGAGTGTGACGTGAGTAGAAATCAGTTTCAGATTTGAATGTGCTGTTTCATACTGTTTTAATGCTGATTTCTGACTGATTTCCAAACTGCTGATCAGGAGAATTCTTATTATTGGGCAGTAAAAAGGACCTGTTCCGACAGATTCTGATTTCATTATCAAACACGAGAGAAAATATAAGCACTGTGGGAGAATTACCCCAAAACAGGAAACTAGAAAAACACTGGTATCTGCATCAACATTGCCTCAATTATTATTTCAAACATCAGCATCAGCTCTGATTTTCACAATCAGTGCATTACTATTTGTAAGTTCTAAAGTCAAAACAATTAATACATCAGAGTTATTTTAACAATTACTCATACAGGAGGGACTGGAGAGGCTTTACGTATGAATGTTTTGGTATCTTTTGGATTTTTATTTGTTTTTTAAACCTTTATTTAACCAGGTAAATCCCATTGAGATCATGATCTCATTTACAAGGGCGCCTTGGCCAAGAGGTCAGCAGCACACATCGTAATGAATACAAATTCAAGATTGTGAATGACATTACATTTTGGTGAATGTCTTCTGCTTGCATTGTTAAGTTTATTTCTAACATAGATGTTTTTTTCTTTGATTTCAGCCATGCTACTACCCTCGTCACTTCTGCTCCTCCTCGGCCTCCTGACATGGAGCCCCAGCATATCATGGGCGTCTAAAGTGATCGTGGTCCCACCCATCATGTTTGAATCCCACCTCTACATCTTCAAAACGCTGGCCACGGCGCTACATCAGGAGGGCCATGAAACCCATTTTCTAATATCAGAGGGTCGTGAAGTACCCCCCTCACCTCACTATCACTTTCAGCGCTACCCAGGGATCTTTAACAGCACCACAGCAGACAATTTTCTGCAGTCTAAAGTGTCGAACATCTTCTCAGGCCGGCTGACTTTTTTAGAACTGTTTGACATTCTCGACCACTACTCTCAGAACTGTGATGCTGTGGTCGGCAATGTTGAAGTAATGACTCGCCTAAAGGATGCTAAGTTTGACCTCCTGCTGGTGGACCCTAATGAGATGTGCGGTTTTGTGATCGCTCATATCCTGGGTGTGCAGTATGCTGTGTTCAGCACAGGCCTGTGGTACCCAGCAGAGGCAGGCGCACCAGCCCCGCTTTCATACGTTCCTGAGTTTAACTCGTTGCTCACAGACCGCATGACTCTGCTCCAGAGGATTGCCAACACAGCAGTTTACCTGGTGCAGCGTTTTGGAGTCCATTATATAGCCTTACCCAAGTATGACCGGATTATGAAGAAGCATGGCGTGAAGCCTCAGGTGGCCATGGCTGATCTAGTGCAGGGCAGCCGCCTGTGGATGCTTTGCACTGACATGGCTCTGGAGTTCCCAAGGCCCACTCTGCCTCATGTGGTGTACATTGGAGGCATCCTTACCAAGCCCCCTAACCCACTTCCACAGGTCAGTACAAAAACACACAAGAAAAGAGACTACAAGTGCAAGATTAGCACTTAAACAAACATGTGTCTCAGTTAAGATACTTTTGGAATGACAGTGGAGACGGTCCACTCTGGTGTATTTCATTTAAATTTGTGGGGTCAGTTCAGAGTATGTAGGTCGTGAGAGCTAACGGGTTTCACATTCGATGCATGTGTGTGATGATTGTGCCAGCTCTGGCTTAAGAAGCTATGACTCTCATACCAGGCTGTGTGTACCATGATTTGGCTTCATCTCCCTTCTGCCACAGCCCTGTCTCTCCAGTAATTTTATCTTAATTAAGAGCGTCGTCAGAAAGGTTTGGAAGAAGCACAATAAATTCCCCAACAAGTGACCTGATCGAGTAACTGTTCCTGTAAGACTTCAAAATAAAAGTTTCTCCACAGAATTGGCAAACTGATCTCTGACTCTGAAAGGCACTGACAAGTGTAATTGAACTGTTTCTGCCTTGTCTGCGACATTCTGTGGTCATAAATAAAAGCAAAGTAAATATGGCTCTCTATTTTTCATTTTATTATCTGTTTTGGGGGTCTTGCAAAAAAAAAAAAATAAGGCTCCTATGCTTGAGATGGTTTTGACATACAAGATGCGCATGAGACTTGCGGAACAGTTCAGCAGTTTAAAAGCTTTAACTTGATAGCATGCACAGCAAAATGAAAACATGCATGCACAGCTGCTGTCATGTTGATATAATGCATCCAGAAAACTCTGTAATAAACATACTGATTTTAAACAACTCAGAATATATTTTCAAACAGCACATGATTCTGTCAGTATACAGTAGTATACATTGATACAGATCAGAAAGAAGATTTCTTTAAGTGATTATTTTAAACTTAAACCACTATAGTACTATGCTTATTGCTCACAGGATTATCTGTTTGAAATGTGTTGACTTTATGAGGGACTGTTATTTTATTTATTTAGGGATGCATAGATAGTGATACCAGCGTTAAGTAATGGTGTCGATACAGATTATTCTTGTACTTAAGAACATCACACAATGTAAGCCTTCCACTATCTTAGTGGGTAGGGGAGTTGGAGAGCTGTCAGCAGATGATGACATTTAAGCATCTATGATGACAGAAGTAGATCAGATTGTAAACTATGCTTCACTAAACTGTCAAGAGGATAGTGAAGGAACATCTGGTGAAATTAAAAGAAACTTCATGTTTAGACCTGTGTGATCTTTTTTTTGTTTTATGCACGTTTGCATTATGCACCTGGTTATTGTAAAATTATATCAAAGTGCCTGAGTGACATTTGACATTTTGCCCATGTGGATTTGACCCCCAAACATTTGGATAGAGGGTAAATTTTGTATTGCTATTTAGAAGAAAAAAATTGCGCTTAAGTCCATATTCTCTAGCCCTAATGATGGTAGATTTTTCCTTATTTCGAGTGAGATGGAAGTCTGTCTGACTCTGACTATAATGCAAATGGATGTCTCAAATGGAAATGTGTGGCTTTGGACCAGTCAGACATTGAAAGATATGAATGACACTAAAAATCATGTGCTCTGGTATTTCAATTCTCTGATAGTGACTTAGTCAAACAGTTTTATGATTTTTGTATTCTTGATGTTGTTTTAACACCTCTGGTTACTCTGAGTTCATGTCTCTGACAATTAGTGATGGTATAAGTTTCTCAGTCATAAATATGTGTATATATTGCCACCTAAAAGCTCACTATGAGTGCTGAGCATGTGACAAAGTGCTCTGTGTCCTTGGAGACGAAGGTACAGCAGCACAATGGTTATATCATGGTTACAAAGTTTGACTATGACATAATTTAAAATGTGTGGTATATGGGGCAGGATGGTGAGCCATAATGATATGCTTCACCCTGACATGGAGGACGCTTGTGCTTTTGGATTGCTAGATATCGAGGGAGAAAGTTTGCATTATTTTTCCATTAGTAGCAGTTGACATGTATTAAAATCTCTCTCAGCCTTTCTCTGAACCTTAGTGCTTAATGTGTTAAGAACAGTCAGAAGTTACAAGGCTTTTTGTTACCAAGTGTAAAAGTTGAGCCACTCTCTTTTGGATTAAATTTTATTTTACTCTGTGTGTAGTCAGTGAATTGATCCGTTTATTTTCAATGAATTACCCTAATAATCATCCTTTTGCGTTCACACATACGTCTTTGGAAGTGTGAATGGGGTTTGTGTGACATGAAAAAGTTTCTGCCCTTGGTATCCTGCTGTGGTGTTAGCAGCAGTGTTATGTCCATTTGAATGTCTTATAAGCAGGTGACTCACATTTATTTGAAGCCACATACTACATTCCACTGTCAGAAGTTGTTTGTGTTGCATACTGCGTTCAGCAGCAGAATGTAGTATGACTGCCTGTCCTTTCTTATTTTGCAGTGTCTGGCTTATCTTACTTTCAGTTTTTTTCCAGTTGGTCTTTGGTTGAAGTTAGCTATCTGTATACGGATTCAAAGATTTTATTTTGTGCTTTTGTGCCTTTATTCAGCTTGGAAGGACACCAGATAGTGTTGGAAAACATGGAGAGAGAGTAGGGGCATGACATGCAGAGAGGAGCCACAGACTGAAATAGAACCAGGACAGCTGAGGTTCCTGACAACAGCTCATGTGCATGGGGTGCAAAGACATAACCACTAAGGTGTCTAGACTATTGCCTGTGAGTCAGCTGTTGCCTGTGACCCACTAAAATAACTCAATTTGGCCCTTATTAGAGCTTGAAGCATATGCTTTTCTGATGAGTAAAGACAAGGAGTACAGCATTTAATTGCAGGATTAACTGCTACCCTATCTCATACGTCTTTAGGTCTTGTGTACAAAGATTGTTGTACTAATCAGCGTCAAGCACCCTTTCAAAGTTCGGTAGCTTTGTGTTGTTTGCTCTTGCTCTGAGTCTTAGGGGCTGTCCACATGGAGACCAATGCAGGCATACTGCACAAGCTTTTTGTCATGTAGGTGTTTGTGCTAACCTGACACGCCAGACGGACAGTTCCATATATCCGCCACGGAAATTTTTCACTAGTCCATCGGGGAAAGAGCAGTTCGAATATGTTTTCAGAGGCAGAACCTTCAAAAACAACTGCAGATGGTGACTGGATGATCGTTCTGCTCATAACACTCATCACAGACAATCTGTATCAAGCCACAGTATGATGTAGCAGCTAGACCCTGTTGTTAGCTATTAGCTTAAAGTAAGTTTCAGTCCTTAGATTATAGTCTTACATTAAATTATACCACACAGATGTATCATTACTTTTAATATGTGACATGAACCTCGTCAAAGACAATGCCCACCAAGTTATCCTGGTAAACTTCTGCGGAGAGCATATTTCGCCAGGTTTCGTTGAGTAAACGTGACTCCGGGCTACCATACTACCAGCATCTTCCGCGCAGCATCTCTCCCACTTTTCCAGCAGTGATCCCTGGTTGGGAGAAGAGCAAAAACATGATTTCCAGTAAGAGAAGTTTAAGTGACGTTCTTTGCTCCTCTTTTAATGAAGAAATTGAGTTCATTTCTGATAAAACTACAGATACTGCCACATGAATCAGGCTAGCCCATCTGCTCTACAAGGCTAGTTTCATGCCCGAAAACAAACACTTTTGAAAACGGATCCCAAAGTGGATAAAACTGAAAAAAAACGGCCTCGCATTTCCGTGTGGACAATGAATACGGATAGTTTCAGAAATGAAAACATCATAGCCCCACCTCTCCCGTAAAACCTGACAACAATGATGGAATTTGTGCTTGTCATTGCCTTCACAGGCAATAATGACATTAGTTTATTCGCAACTGTAAATTGAGTTTCTTAAAACAAGAGCACATATTTAAAAAATGTTAGTGTTACGCTGTTTCCACTGTCTGCCGTTGATGTGTTAATGCTGTTGCTGTCTGCCAATTTGATCTTTGACCAGCTGGCACTTTGCATTTTAGGAAACAGTACAAGAGGGAGACAGCTCTTCTGTAGATTTGTTTGCATCATTACTTCACCCAGGTGTTTTGGCAAACCCTGTACCCTGTGTTTAAACTATGGACTGGTTTAAAGGGATTGAAATGTTGTGACAGGAAGGAGGAAATGGCAAACTTTGCATTTTATCAAGCAGCAAATAAGAGCAAGATGTGTTTCTTGTCATATGACTGACAATGTTTGATATGACTTTATGATATAATTTATTTTTTAGGCCTGAACACACACCTCTTTGTGTTAACTGATGGCCTAATTCAGTCCTTAGTGTACTGTCAAAACAGTTCAGATTCTTAGTTTTCACCTCTTTTTATACCTACTGTCTCTCTTTTTACTTGTATCTCTTTTTATCATCTATTTAGTTTTCCTGTAGACTGCACTGGATTGAAGATGGATCTGAGTTGATGGTAGATTTTTAAGCAGAGAGGCAGGGGAGTGATGAAGAGCAGAGGCGGGCGGTGACGGGGGTTTAAGTCCAGCTAACGTTCGGATGCCGCAAGTGAAGACCGTCGGTATCTACTGCTGGGGGCTTTGGAATGCCACCCTGACCAATAGGGAGCATTGTGCCATTTTGTGTGGACGCAGTTATAATGGAAGTGGACGGAGAACGAGTCTATTGTTCGGGGCAGTGCGCTGGGGACACTGAGACTCTTATATGGGGTCACTGAGGCTGCGTTGTGGGGACAGTAGAGTCCAGTGTGCCCCTGAGGTTGCTCCGTGCCAGGGCCGACCACAGCTGGACCTCCCTCCCTCTACCCATCCTCCACTTCTTTCCCTCCAACATGGCAGCTCCCTGATCTGCGAGTGAACACTTTCAGACGCTTTCTCATTTTGTCTCAGTGTGATGGTGTGACTGTGTCACCACCTCGTCTTTTAGCCATGGCGGTTTTCATGTTGTCTGTCCACACGTCCGTCAGTATATCCTTTCTGCATGTCCATGCAACAAATTTCTTTGAACGTGATTTCTCTTGAGGGATTTTCTTTAAACACCTCAAATGTCCACTTTGACTTAAGAATTAAGTGATGCAGTTTTTGAGGTCGTCGGTCAAGGATTTAGGTCATTGATTCTAAAGCGCACAAACATGGAGCGTTACTTGTGTATTTTCTTCAAAATTTGCTCAAAATACTGCTCACTCTGAGTAATGAGGGATGACTGTAAGGTCATGTAGCCTTATAATCAGCCTTTGCTTGGATAAATATTACTGCTATGAGGGATTTTCTTTTTGGAAATCATAGATCAAAGGTCAAGGTTATGGAGCCTCAGAGGCTCAAGTCAGCCCTTAATGTGTGAATGCTGCTTGTCAAGAAAGCTTTGAGGAATCATCATGATTTGCACTAATGTTTTTTCTAGTTTTATGGATTAAGTTTTAAGACTGTGAAGGTCAAGAGTAAACTTGTTGGATTTTTTAGGTTGATAGTCATTGTCATGGATCCAAGTCCACATTTATTTCCAGCTTTTGAACATGACATCTCAAGAGTATTTTGAGACTTTTTTCAAACTTTGCCAAAATATCCGTGACCCATTGATTGAAGGGCAGTTTGTAGGTCAAAATAATTTTGTTTGTTAATGAGTGTTATATAAGGTAATTCTTAATTTTAAATGTTTTTGTAATGGCTCTAACGTTAGATCACTAATGGTGATCACGTTCTCAGTTGCAGGTTTTTGAGTGTCTGACATGTTTTGTGGTTTATTTATAGCATTTTAACATTCTTACTCCTCAGTTTACTTGCTGTTAGGAAAGGATCAGTAACATTTTTGTGGCTGTTTCTTAAGTTCTGGTTTGAGAGCACTTTTAGTCCATTTTCCCCAACATGAAGAGGAAATGTGCTGGTTTGTTTGTCTACTGTGTCTTCTTATTGTGTTATTAAATGCTGATTATCTCTCTGCTGCAGTGAAGTCAAGTTAGATCAAGAGCATGTTCTGTTTCCTAAATTCTTAAGAATAAAAGTCATCAGGTCTTAATTTGTCAGAAGGCCTCTAAGATGAATCAGGGACAGGACAAACAACTGTCTGAACTTAGGAGCGGGGAGGATTAGAAAGACATGACCACATATTTTCACTCTGGTAAGTGCTGAAACTGACAGAGAATTCAAACAATAAATACATTTGTCTCTGGTCTTATGAACTTTACACAGTGACTCCAGGTATAGTTTCTGCTCTCATAGACACACTAGTTTAAGGCTTAAGGAAGAGTGGGATCATAGAGTAATTGAAAAGTAGTTAAAATTGTGATGGGCAAATTTTGGCTTGGGAACTCCAGAGTCTTCAGGAGCAGCCCGTATGTCTGTGATGGATCTGCATGAATGCTGACGTGATTTTAAGAGCTGTATTTCTCCTCTTTGGTTGTTATTTCTTCTCATCCTGTCCTGTTTCTGTTCTGTCTCACGCCTCACAGGTTAATAATCAAAGTCTGATGATGTCAGCCGATTCATAAAACTGTTATTATTAATATGAAATATAAGCAAACTCAGAGATTCTCCCTGTAATTATGTTACATACAAAACACACAAAAATTACTCCAGAGTTGACTGTACTATCTATCTAGCATGCTGTAAATTATATTTAATTTGTAGTGCAAGGATTCCAGAACGTGATTACTCACAAAAACACTTTAAGTGTATGATATCACTATTCCTTTAGCAGACCAGACCATTTTGTGTTTTAAAACCTTATAGTCAACTTTGAGGTCTGACACACAGTTGTTATTAAATTAGTGAATGGTAGGTATTCAATTGATAGTAACTGATAGTAGTTTTGAAAAGAATGGTATTAAGTAGTTAAATAGAAATGAAAAAAACTCCCATTTTTCAAATTTTTGAAATTTGATCCTCTCTTACTGCCTTGCTCCCTGCTTCATGCCTCTGTTACTACCTCTGAAACTGGCACAGAGGGGCTATCACTTTGTCAACAGCAGTATGAAGAAACATTTGATAAGAATGGCAATAAAAGCAGGAGTGCCTTGTGTTTGTGACCCATCTTCAATCCAGTGCAGAACCGTCCAAGTCTCCTCCTCCTCCTTTTCATGTATAAAGATTCCAAAGAAAATTATAAATGAAAATGACGATGAATTTGATCATCAAGCAGAAGTGATAATAGCATATTTGAGAAATGGTTTTAATTCCCATCTGTAAATATCTCATTTGGTGTTGTAAGCCAAGAGCCCTCAGGCACTTGCAGGCATTAAGACATTTGACTCTGAGTGCTTCTCGTTTGTTTTTTCTGGCCATCCTACCTTCTTCACTTGTGTTTTTTCTCATGTATTTGCTCCTCCCAGTGAGGAATTGAAAGAGATATACTTGGAAAAGACACAAGGACACAAAATACCAAATGAGAAAGCTTCAAATCTGTCAGTCTGAGCTCCTCCAAAAGCCTCCTCTCTTGCCTCATCCTGACACAGTTACGGAGTTGGAAGATCCCTCATCATGGCAAAGGGGGAATGACCTCTGGGTCAGTGGAGGAGAGATGAAGCAAGGATGGACACATTAATGTAATGAGAGGCACCCTAATGTCTTTGTTATATTTGGAATAGTCGACAAAGTTTATCCATGCTGCACAGTCCATGCTTTTTATGAAAAACACTGATTCGAAACTGTTTTATTATCCACATAGCACTATAGGTTCTTTATACCATTAAATCTAAATCTAAACTTGAAAATTATATCATTTAGGAGATTATCGCCTAGTATGCTACAATTTCAATTGGATTCCTTTTCTGAGGGTGAAGATTCGATTTGAAATGAATTTTTCGATTCCAACGATATGATTGACAGTATATTCTCCATTTGTCATAAAAAGGTGTGGATTTCAGGGTCTGCTTTTTACTGCAGTGTGTTAAGAGGCTAGATAATATGATTTAATATAAGAAAGCACAGCAAAATGTCTAAAGATGTATAGCTGATGTGATTTTAATGTTTGTATCAGACAGTTAAAATCCTTGAAATACTCTGGGGACAACCTAAAAAGAAAACAACAAAAACATTGATGCTGAATTTGAAAATATGTTGGTATGAAAGCTAGTAAGATGCAGCTAACACAAAAGGAACAGTACAACCCTCTGTTAAGTAAAAAGACTCCGATATTTTGTATTGTCCTTGTATCATGAAATGTATCAAATCCTCAGATTAATGCCAGTACACAGCCCTGTTGTACAGGGCATATAATAATGTACTTATACCTTTGTTATAACTACATAACTTTTGTTTTGGATATTTTTACAACAAAAAAAAATGAATCTCTTCGAAATTGTAAATCATGAAATCATGCAATACATAAAATCCATACCTGATGCAGTTAGAGAGCTGTTGTATTAACTACAGTTTTTTCAAAGTTTCTCTCCATTTTAAAGACAAGCTAAACTCTCTTTGAGAAAGTTCAGTTGCAGCATTCAGGAACTTTGGCGTACTCATTCATCTGTAAACCTAGCAGTGGCTCGGAGCCTGTTTGAAAAGAACTCATTTTAAAACATGGTAATAAAACGCGACCTATATAGCACTGACTGTAAAGCAATACAAACAAAACAAGGTTCAAAGTTTTTGTTAAGGGTCTGTAAATGGAGATACGACCTGAGCTCAGCAATTAAATTGTAATGATGTTATATTTACTCAAATGGGTGTTGTTCAAATTGTATTAGTAACATTTCAATAAATATTAAATAGTCAAGTTTGAAAGTGCTAGAAATTATGATAAAGCAGTAGATTCAGTGGAAATACAGACAAACCAAATATAACTTCAAAAATGTGTTTGCTTTTATGTCTTATTGTCTGCCTTTCATGTTTCCACAGGAATTTGAGGCCTGGGTGAATGACACGGCGGAGCATGGATTTGTGATTGTGTCCTTTGGTGCTGGGGTCAAGTATCTTTCCCATGACATTGCTCACAAACTGGCTGGTGCCCTTGCCAGGCTGCCCCAGCGTGTCATCTGGAGGTAAACATTATTTCTCTTACTCAGACCTAACATAACTGTCTCTGTGGCAGATTTCTAACACCATGAACTTCAGAATAATTCACACTTCAGATATATTCAAAAATGTGTTCCTTTATTTTGCCTTTTATTTAAGAATATTTTGGTACAATTGTAATGTAACCCATAAACAGCTGTTAATAGACAGGCTGTAAATAGAACATGTTTAACAACAAGTTGCTCCTCCTACATTATGTCTGCAAACCAAAGTCCACATTCCCTCCTCACATTTGTTTTGTGGTTTTATCTGAGGTCATCCAGATCATTAACCTGAATGGAGTGTCTGATTCTGAAAAAAAAGACAGGAACAAGTATCTCATCATATCATCTCAAACAACTTTGCTGTTCTGAATAAGCAAAGTCATGTTAGATGACTTGTTTTACATAAAAATAAAAATTAACTTTTACATGTCTCACCCAGAAACATGCTGGCACACATATGCTTTAATTATACCTGCATTCATTTGCTGTCGTAGTACAAACAGTCTGTATTTTACTGTCAGGGAAATGTCCAACCATGATTCACTCCTAGGATTTTACTAATTTCAAACCTGTAACTGAGCATCTGCCTTGAATGAGCATCACGCTGGTGAGGTTGTCATAGTAAAGACCTTTTTTTAGAGTGAAACTGTTCTTATGAATGCCTCTGTGTTTGGATTTTCATTAAATACATATTTAATGGGTATGATGATAGTCCAAAAACTACAGTAAAATAAACTGGCAGCATGAAGTGCCACAAGTCACATGAGTGACATCACATCTCCTAGAATGTGACTAACCCTGCATTCACACATTGCAACAGCAAAATAATATAAAGACAGTAAAATGGGTCAGGGGTGAAAAATGTGAGAAGGATATGACCCCTCTCGGGGGCTCCGGGGGCATGGTCCCCTGGAAGAAAATTTTGAATATTTCATATTTAAAAGCATCAATCTGATGCATTTTGAGAGAAAAATCAAGCAGACAAGACAGTATGAATGTATGATAAAGTATCTATCTATACATGGACACATTATGCTCCAATCCATCACTGGATTTGACTTAAATAGATTTGTTTTCCTGGTTGAATGTTGGCTAGTATTGGCTGACAGGTGAATGTCTGTAAAACAGACCCCAATAGTTTCAGGGGTTGCATTTAGAGCTAGAGGGAATCAGTGAAAAAAACTACAAAAACTCTCAAACTACAACTCATTCCCCTCCTCACTTTTTTTGAACTTAAATAATGTTCTGGGGGCTGGTTAGGAGGTTGTGGAGGGCCTGATGTGGCCTCAGGGCCACCAATTGATGATCACTGATGTCCGATATGATGTCAAATTTGTCAAACAAGGTAGATTCTTAGGGTGACTATGTCCTTTTGCTGGAAATGTGTAAAAGGTTTTAGCATTAATTAATTTGGGAAGTGGAAGGAAACATTGATATTTGGCCCTTTATAGATAAAACATATGCTGAAGAGATGGCTCTTACAGCTCTATCCTGACAATCAAACAATCACCATCTTAACAGTAATTATGACCCAAATCTCAAAAAGATGAAAACAGTTTAATTTGTTTAATGAAAAAACACTGGTGTTTGGACCTCAGATGGAAAAAAAAATATTTTTTGTGCAAAGAGACTGGGCAAAAAATGTTATAAACATTAAAATAATAGTCAGAGCCCTGGGAGAACATCCATCCATAAATCTTACTTACCATGTTTCTCATCATAACATTTAAATGTTAGTTTTCTTATCTCTTATCTTATATCTCAAGTCAAAAATTTATCATAGGAAAACCCCAATTTCTATGCTAAGATGACAGGATATGTTGAGATCCTGAGAGAACAGCAAATATGTACTTGATAAGTCCATTGCAGGGCAACGTATAGAGACAGACAACCATTCATGCTCACACTCATACCTATGGGCAATTTAGAGTTACCAATTAACCTAATGAGCATGTTTTTGGTTTGTGGGAGGAGTGCCCAGAGAGAACCCACACATGCACGGGAAGAATATGCAAACTTCACACAGAAAGGCCCTGCCCGACCTGGGAAACGAACCAGCAACCTTCTTGCTGTGAGACACGCGCACTACCTGCTACGCCACTGAGCCGCAGTGATTAAAATCTAATCTCATGTAATCATTTACCCAGCAACAATCCATTGTCTATGGCCAGAGCATGAATACCAGCAAAGGGATATGAGCCTGATAGAGGACAGGAAAGAAAAAAGAAGAGATATCAGGTTTCACACTGCTTTGAAATTCCAACCATGACCCTGTTAATGCTTAACTCTAATCTCTGTGTATTTAAGAGTTTTTGATTTACTGACCTCATTCACACTTTGGTTTTTGTATATTTTTACTCAATAATCTTATCACACAAAAGAAATCTCTGTATATGTCAATCTATTCTGGTATGTCCAAATAGTGCATCATAAATAAAGACTGCAGGAACAAAGCCCCTCAGACTTAGACCCCTCACGTGATATTCCTATATGAGTTTGGTAAAGCGTGGTTAATGTTTGAACATTTATTCAGCTCAGAGGTGTTTGTGTGGTTTGCACTTATACTAATACACAACCACACAATTTGACAGTAATGTCATGCCTGCAAGACTGACCATGTAGTCTTTCCTTAGGCCCATCTGCACCAGATAATTACAGCTTGAAATATGTCTTTCTGTATTCTCATCTGCAGCATGAATTCACTTCTGCTTCAGGCAGGTTTAAGGCTGCTTTGGAACTTTTTTGCCTTTTCTTTATCTATGTTTAAGGCCTTCTTTTTGTTTCATGGTCAGCACTGTGGTTGCAAGCTAAAAATAGGTCTTTACTTACAAACTGTTTCAGGCATATGAGCTCTGCATTTATTTTTTATTCCAGATAACACTGAGTGCTGAAAAATGCCATTAGATGGACAAATGTACCTTTTAAGCTGCTTATTAAAGAGTTAAGGGCTAACCCGAGTCATACAAAGGACAAACAAACCAACAGTGAGGCGTGCAAGAGTGGAGTGACAAAGGTACAGCCACCTGTTAATAGACAAACCACTGTGACCTCAAAAGCAGAGGCGTGATCCTTAGAAAGTTGCAAGGATACATCCTAAGAGCTGAATAGCCAATCAGGTTAACTTTATACAGACTTGTGACAAAGATTTATTTCATTTATCATATTTTTACCTATTTTGGGTATATTAATACCAACTGTCATTGTTGAACTACTTGTCTTTTTAGGATAGTGGGGCGTGGTTTGGGAGTGGTTAGATCTGGTGCAGCACCTTTAAAAGTCTGTCGTCACATACCAGGTGCAAGGTTAAACTAGTATTTCAAATATTTGGGTGGAGTCTGTGGTGTGATGGAAGATGATTCAGATGTGGTTTTAGTATCTGCTTACATAAAGTCTCCAGTCTCCTCTCACCGCCCGCCCCCTACCTCACTAAATCAGAGTCTCATATCCCAGAAAACACATCACCTCCATAAAATATCACCCCAACCTGTCATATCCTGCACCACGTCCAATTTGGTGAATCTTTACCTGCTCTCTCGGCTACTCCTCCCTGCTTTTAACTGTAAACCAGCAAACTTTGGACATGCACACGTGGACAAAATTGTTGGCACCCTACTGTTAAAGAAGAAAAAACCAACAATGGTCACTGAAATAACTTGGAACTGACAAAAGTAATAATAAATAAAAATTTAATGAAAATTAACTAATGGAAATCATATATTGCCTTTGAATTGTGGTTCAACAAATCATTTTAAAAAACAAAATAATGAAACTGGCCTGGACAAAAATGATGGTACCCTTAACTTCATATTTTGTTGCACAACATTTTGAGGCAATCACTGCAATCAGGTGATTTCTGTAACTCTCAATGAAACTTCTACACCTGTCGACAGGTATTTTGGCCCACTCCTCGCGAGCAAACTGCTCCAGCTGTCTCAGGTTTGAAGGGTGTCTTTTCCAGACTGCATGTTTCAGCTCCTTCCACAAATGTTCAATAGGATTTAGATCAGGGCTCATAGAAGGGCCACTTCAGAATAGTCTAATGTTTTGTTCTTAGCCATTCTTGGATGTTTTTAGCTGTGTGTTTTGAGTCATTATCCTGTTGGAGGACCCATGACCTGCTACTGAGACCAACCTTTATGACACTGGGCAGCACATTTCACTCCAGAAGGCATTGATAGTCTTGAGATTTCATTGTACCCTGCACAGATTCAAGACACCCTGTGCCAAATGCAGCAAAGCAGCCCCAGAACATAACAGAGCCTCCTCCATGTTTCACAGTAGTTACAGTGATCTTTTCTTTGTATACTTCATTTTTGTGTCTGTGAACATAGAGCTGATGTGACTAGCCAAAAAGCTCCAGTTTTGTCTCATCTGTCCAAAGGACATTCTCCCATCAATTTTCCTCTTGCGGCCACGTCCAGGGAGGTTGGCTACAGTCCCATGGACATTAAACTTCTAGATAATATGTGCAGCTGCAGTCAGAGGAACATCAAGCTGCTTGGACATGGTCTTATAGTCTTTACCTTTAACATGCTTGTCTATTATTTTCTTTCTAATCTCCTGAGACAACTCTCTCCTTAGCTTTCTGTGGTCCATGTTCAGTGTGGTACACACCACGATTCCCATCAGCACAGTGACTACTTTTCAGCCTTTAAACAGGCAGACTGACTGATTACAAGCTTGAAGACACCCGTGAGGCTAATTACAGGACACACCTTAATTTAACATGTCCCTATGGTCACATCATTTTCAATCTTTTCTAGGGGTACCATCATTTTTGTCCAGGCCAGTTTCATTATTTTGTTTTTTAAAATGATTCTGTTGAACCACAATTCAAAGGCAATGGCTGATTTTCATTAGTTAATTTTTATTAAATTTTTATTTATTATTACTTTTGTCAGTTTCAAGTTATTTCAGTGACCATTGTTGGTTTTCCTTTCTTTAAAGAAAGGGTACCAACAGTTTTGTCCACGTGTGTATAAATGTCAGATCAATCAACAACAAAACACTTTTATACCATGACTGTATTTCACCAAACAACTTGGACTTTTTTTTATTTTTACAGAAACTTGGATCATCCCGGACAATTAAACCTCTTTGGTTATATTTCCTGGCTTTTTTCTGAGCTATTAATCCCTTATGAACCAGCTCGCAGCCTGAGATCACCTGGCACAGACCTCTTGGTTGTTCCAAAGTCGAGGCTCAAAACTAAAGGGGACTGACCATTTTCCACTAGAGCTAATCGACTTTGGAACAACCTGCCTGTGGAGATACAGAGTGCAAAATCAGTAACATCTTTTGAAAACCTACCTTAACAGACTTGCTTTTATGGGATGTCATTTTCATATTCATCTTTATCTTGATCCTATTTCTGTTTGACTGCCTTCCAAGCCTTTTATCTTTTTTATTGCTGATTCTAGCTATTTTTTTTTTTAGCTTTTTCCTCTGTTATTGGTTTACATATGTTCTTTTTAATTATTAATACCGTTACTTATTCAGTCATTCATTCATTTTCTATACCGACGATCCCTTTTGGGTTGCGGGGGGCTGAAGCCTATCCCAGCTGTCATTGGGCGAGAGGCGGGGTACACCCTGAACCGGTCACCAGTCGATTGCAGGGCAATACCATTACTTACTTTATTGAAATTACCATGTTATTTATTTTATGCTGGGTTGCTTTACTTTCTAACTTCGTACTGTTTTTAGGCTCTTAAATTATTTTATCTCCCCTATTTGTTAATATCCCTATTTAATGTGAATTTTTACTTCATATTGTTTCTTTTCTTTCTTTTATTGCTCTTCGTCTCTTTTTCTTTTTATTATCTTGTCTTCTGCTTTTTCCCTTTTTGTTGCTTTTTTGATACTTTACGATTTATTTTGGTCCTAATATCTCATCATTTGTTTCTGGGTTCTTATGAGTTTGTCTGAACAGGGTCTTATTGTGAGGAGGTTGGGGCACCTGGGGGCCCGGGGAAGGGGAAAGGTGGATCTGGGCTCAGGCACGGGGTATGGTTGGGGAATATGAGGGGCCTTTGATAGTGAGGTTGGAGACTTCGGGTGTTTCTGACCTAATGTGTTGAGGGCTCTTTATGTTTTTTTTGGACTGTGCCAGGGGCAGGGACCTGGGTTGTTTGTGCCCACTTTTATCATAGGCTACACAATTAGGAGACATGAAGTATTGCTGTGCTGAGAGGTAAACCTTCACCTCTGTTATTTTGTCCCTGTCCTAATGGAGGTAGAGCTGCACAATTTATTTTCATCACAATCATAATTTTGACTTTCTCACAATCAAAAAAGCATAATTGACCTTGATTACAGACATTTAAAATTCATACCCTGCTTGTAAAATTCACTCTTTTGCTGTCTTAAAACCTATGCAGTGTGCAGATGTAACTTTATTTATACCTGTTCTACTCTGCTTGCTCTCCTTCAGTTCACTCTTTCGGGCACTCACAAACACTTAATTAAGCAGCTGTACTGCTTTGCCTACTGCCCTATTGAGAAAGTTCGTCAACATTTTACTGAAGGGGTGACAAACCTTTTACAGTTAAAGATTGCCCATGATGCCAATAAAGAAAACTAAAGATATACTCACATAAATGAACTGAGAATCTTTCATCAAACATCGCAAGTTTAACCAGTAAAATTGTTTTTGAAATTGGTTTGAAAAAATACCTTATGTTGTCAAGACTCTCTGAAAAGATTGTTCATTGAATAATTTAAAGTGATGCCATGAAATCTGGAATCTTTGAATTATCTTTTAGAAAAAAAATGAAGAAGTGGTTTTGTCATTATGCACAGTTTTTTGTCGAAACATTTATTTATATAATTGCGCAGATTGTAATTTATCAATTGACATACATATATTATGGTATATGGGCATCTGAGAGACCATCTCAATTATTGTCAGTAGGTTTATCTTGTTTTCGTTATTGCTTATTTGACTTAGGTTGTGTTAAAATTAGCTGTTTTTTTTTTCCTTTACATATTGCCCACTTTGTTGTATTTTTTCAGAACATTTTGGATTTTAGTGATGTACTGTGTAGACCCCAGGAAGAGTAGTTGCTACATTGGTAGTAGCAAATGGGGATCCAAATGAATGAAATAGAAAATAAATAAATAAGCTGTTTAACTTTCTCATACTAAAAACTTATGTGGTGAGAGGAAGTCAGTTAAATCTAATTAATATTGCAGAGCAGCTGGATTCCCCAACTCCATATGTGTCATGGATAAGTCAAACAGTCCATCCTGTGTGTCAGATAAGGACCCAACACAATTGGTCTGAGAGATTTGGAATTTTTTTATTTATTTATTTTTTATATACATTTATTTCTATTATTTCTGCTCTTGGGATGCACAATAAAATTTAGCAACGGTCTGGAGACCAAGGCTTTTAAGTGGAAAAAAATCACAACTTTATAATCGCAAAACCATCATATCGTAGTCACCCCTGTATCACTTTGCCAGATTCTTGCCTGTACATACCCACAACATAAATATGTGTTTTTGGCAAGGATATTTTTCTATTTGTTGATTTATCAAGAACCCCACAAGTGGTGCCCTAGAGTGCAGCTGGTCCTCTTGAGGTCCACATTTAAAAAAAAACATCTAAAAATGCACATTTGAAACATATTTGGACAATATAGTCCACATTAACCATTACTGACATAACTTTTGACCAGCCAGATGTAAATTACTCCCTGAAAAATGTTTGACTAGACATTGTAGGCCCGTTGACACCCTGGTAATTGGTGAGTTGCAAGAAATTACATTTTGAAATAAACAACAGAATTTAAATATTGCCTCCAAAACAAATGTGCACCTTTGATTAGTAATCAGGAGCTAAATATTGTTTAAAAAAATGTCTAAATAAATGCAGGACCAAGCTGTGCAGCCCTAGGTGGAGTTATCTTTCAAGTTTTTAATATACGTAAGTGTCTAGACTTTTTCCAAAACATTGCCCATTTTGGCCTTCAGTGACTCCTCAAACCCCAGAGGATGGAGAAGGAAGAGGGCCCCTGTGAGGGACAGGGACTGGGCCAAATGAATCGTGTCATTGATAATTGGCCACATGAATGTAGGCTTTGATTGGCAGGACAGTGAATTGGTGCTTTGTTGAAGAGAGAAAAAGAGATGAAAGAGTCTGAGTTGGGGAGAGAGGGAGACAGAGATGGACAGATGGGGGGGGGGGGGGGGGGGGGGGGGGGGGGGGGGGTCATGCATATGCATTGTGTGTTGCATTTGTTGGAAAGTGCTTCCGCACACACCACCATAGACACCAACGAATGCACACACAATATTGTGCACTTGCGCCCAAGTGTAGAGGACATGGTTTGAAACCTAAATGCCTGTGACCGAACAAGTGAGGCCTTTTTGCTTTGCCTTTGTTTACAGTAAAGAGCTGTACATTGAATTCCTCTTTGTTGACTCTCATGTTAATGCTAGACTGAGTCAATTCACATTACTTCAACAGGCTCTTTGGTCCTCACTATAGTATGTGTCTGCATGCATATATGCTGGTATGGGTGCTAGGAAGCTAAAAACCCTACAGGCTTTAGACAGCATCTCAAATTTGACTTCCACAATTGTACAAACAGAGTACTATCAAACAAGATAGAGTTGTGTCTTATATGATATTTAACCCATATTCAAGGTTAGAAGGGAATTAATATGAGTGGGTGAAGAAAAGCAGAAATAGAATCATTTAGATTGTTTTTTAAGGGAATGTTAAATATAGAATCACCAAGCAAAGATTATCATTTAGTACAGATGCTTAAAAAGAGTCTTTGTCAAAGACAGACAGAAAATGAACTTAGAGAAGTTGCTCCAAAAGTGAAAAACATGTTAATAGGTTTAGCATTATCTAAAATGACTTCTGAATAGTTAAGTTAAATAATTAATGGACTTTTGAAAAAAAAAAAAAAAAACTGTGGCAAGTTCCTAAAAAAAAATCTGACTCCATGACTTACTCTGCCACAATTCCCACTTTACTTATTTTACAGTGCAGCTTATGTCCTTGGGTGTTTTTTTGCTGTAACAAACAATGTTTTGATTGTCAGGGGCCCCATTGAACTTCAGAGGTGATGATTTGTAGATTTTGTTACTTTTAGACAGAGTCTGATAAGCTTTTAACTGTTATCTTCTGATACTTCCAACAATAACAACACTTAGTCTGCTAACAGCGCTTACTTCAGGTTGTCCCAGTTTTTTGAGGATAGAGCTATATAAAGTCAGTAAGTTTAAATAAAAATAATAAAACAGCTAAAACAATTGTGCTAATTTGACCCTTTAAGACAGTATACCAAAGAAATAAAACAAGGAAAAAGAAACACCTTATCCCCTCCCTTTTGCCCTAAAAGCTACACAAAATCACAGATCTGGCTGATGGCTGAGTTTAACAGTGTTAGTTGAATATTTAAAACTGAAGCTCTAGGTGTTCCTTCAGGAGACAAAGTGTCATCTGAAAACAAACAGCTGCTGACAGAAAAATTATAACATTCAAATTTACAGTTTGTACTATGCTATAAGGCCTTGGTTCCCAACCTGGGATCCTGGCCAATCCAAGTTGGGCACCAGAGGGTATCAGGTGGGGCGCAAGGCGCCGATACCTTTGCTGTTGTGAAAATTGGTTCACTTAAAACTGTCGCAATGATCAGTTGGACTAGAATGTGTGTTAGGGCCCATTTTATCCTGAGATTGTCAATGAAATCTGTTGGAACTTGTGTTAATTTTGCCCAGCAGTGTATCACTTTTCATGTGGGTCTCAGGGGGGTTTGACTCTTCGCAGGTACAGCTTGGGGGTTTGGCAACAAAAGATCAGGAACCACAGCTATAATGGTGCTTTTTAGTTGATTTCAGAACTGGGATTATCCAAGTTGCAAATTGGATAACATCACTGGGAACGCTCTGTTTGATCTGAATTTCCCAATTTAAAGCTGGACATCCTATAGCTACCCCAGCTTTACCATCTAGTAACTGGAACACTTCTAGCTGGGATGTGATGAAATTCCCACTCCCCTCTTCCCAGTACTGTGAACGGAATTGCCCTTCGGGGATTAATAAAGTTGTCTGAATCTGAGTACCAATGTAAATGGAATACACCATTCGGCATTCCTCAGAGGGCCTCAGTAATTTTAATCTCACTGCCGGTGGGATAAGTATTCAAAACAGCAGGACTGTTTCAATAAGCCAATCATAAGTACTACTAATTTAGGTAATGAACTTTATATTTAGCCATCACCAGAGTTAATTTATTTAAGGTTTATATTTCTCTCTTGGTTGTCTGTGTCTGTTTGTCAGCCCTGTGATTGGCTGGTGGCCAGTGCAGGGTGTACTCTGCCTCTGGCTTGATGTCAGCGAGGCTAGACTTCAACCCACCCTCTTTTAGGGCTGGAAATTTAAAAAAAAATTCCAGTTGAAATTTAAAAACAACTGTCTGAAAGAATCAGTATCATTGGTCTTCATGCTCAAAAATTCACTCAAAGCCTGCCACTTTGTTTTGCATGTTTTGCAAATGAAGGGTGTTATGCTCTCTTCAGAGACAGCGTGCAGAAACAGTGTCAGAGACACAGTCAGGACTGACCAAAGTGGTCAAGATTGTGGCATTCTTTAACACATTATGACACCAACTGCACATCATGCAGTGTCTTACTGTGTGATTTCGAATAAGGGTAAAAATACAACCAATATGCTGAAACATTAGTCAAACACATGGCATTCCATATTAAGGAATGACCAAGTTATGTTGGATGGATATTTTAAAACTTAGATACATCAAGTGTTTGAACATCTTGTCATGTTAATGGTACAGTATGTAAAATCTGACATTTATTTTTGTACTAAACTTAAGATTCTATATTTTTTTTTCAAAGAAAGCTGAAATTTCCTCAAATATTTTCTTAAGTTTTCAAACATAGATAAATGCTTAATTTCATACATGGCACTGACTCGATAATGTTTACCGTTTGTTTATTGTTGCCATGAGAACATGCAATAATGTGTGAAAGGTTCTTGAACAAATAAGCAGGACCTGCTTCCTAGCACCTGCTTCCTGTACCTTGTTTATATTTCATGCTGCTTACCTGTGATGGACCCCCTTTAATCACTGCCTGCTTTCCGTTCAGTCACCCAAACTTCCTCCTGTAACTCCATCACTGACTTCCACAAATTGAATGGAGATCTGCTGTCTCCCTTTTTCGCCTCAAATGTTACATCTCTTTGGGAATGGAGTAGAGTTGTTCCGATTCCGATAACAGTATCGGAAATTGCCCCGATACTGCCGAAAATGCTGGTACCAGTGTCGGTGACTACTGGAGTCCAGGCACCATCCGATACCACGTAATTTATTAAATCAATAATCTATTTACTGTTTAGCACTGCTAAACTCTGGCACAGTTCTTCTTCACTGCTCTTAAAACAGTAGCGCTGTGCTGCAACCTGCAGGGACCTGGAGGAATTGATCACGTGGCACAGACACAACAGACAGAGCTGGTTGATGTGAGGCTTGAAGCTAAGCTAACTAGCACGATCATGTCGGCGGTGTGGCAATATTTCACGCTGGATGCTCCCACCAGCAAGACTGCGACATGCAACTTGTGCAACGGTAAAATCTCGAGGGGTGGCACGAGTGTTGTTAATTTCAACACAACCATGCAGGCGTAGTATGATATTTCTTTTATAACATACTGGTGTTGGATCGGTACTCGGTATCGGCCAATATCCACAGCACAAGTATCGGTATAGAGAGGGAAAAAAATGGTATCGGAACATCTCTAGAATGGAGGACTCTGGTCGACAAAAATGTCACTCCATCCACAGCACACCAATGTCTCTGTTTCACAAATAAGCTTTGTATGAGGGAAAAAACGCCTTTGAAAGTGGACTTACTGACTACCATAGAGTGCACTCCATAATTCTTTGCGAGTTCAACTTGCAAATTTTGGATGTAAACCAGGAAGTCCTTTTTTAAACATCTCTTACCTTGCAAGGTTTTTCCATAAAACTGAAGGCACTAGTTTTGTGCAGTATACACACCTCATGTGGTCTTTATTCAAGCCCCCCCTGTAGTCAAAATCCTTTTTTGCATTTTTTACATTTTTTCTTTTTTCTTTTTTAATGATTATTTCATGTATTAAAATTGCTTCTAGGCCAAAGTTGTCCAAGTTGGTACAAGTTGTGACCAAGGCTGTGATGTTGATGATAGTAAAAGAAATTAAAGATAAGTTGTACTTGTACTCTTTGCTGGTTCTTTTTCTTCAGATCACTTCTGTTGGCACATTGGAAAAGTATTCCGACACTTTCTGACCAATCACACTGAATTACTTAAAGTAAACCTGATACATACAGTACACAATGTAGATGAGCATTTACAAAGCTACATAAATCACAGTAAGCACACTTCTCCTTCACTGTTTTTTTCTGTTCCTGTTTCTTTAGGTTCTCTGGAGTTCCACCCAGTAACCTTGGCAACAACACCAAGCTTGTTGATTGGATGCCTCAGAATGACTTATTAGGTAAGTCTATTTAGGGAAAACCAAATATATCATTGGCTTAATCAGTTGATTAATTTACTGAAAAAAAGACTTGAAGAGATCATTTTAACTGACATGTATTTTAAAATTTTCACCCTTTGCAGACTGGTTTTATGTGTCTTAGTCTCTTGCGTGACTTCTTATTAACCTCTGTGGTGTGTTTATTAAGAATGTGTAAGTTAATTTGCTCATACCGTGAAAGAGGAATGTAAATCACTTTCTTGTGACCATTAGCATTGTCTTTTGGGTAGGCTTAGGTAAGGGTAAACTTTGTTAGCCTATGTGGCAAATACTCAAATATTTTATCTGTCAGGTATCTTAAAGTGATAGCTTTTAAAAAACGATAGGCCTTATCTGCCTGCGGATGTGGTCCACAGAGCTATTGTTCATTTATCAGCATGAAAGGTTTAGTGACAAAAGATTAATAGTTATTCTAAATTTTATTAAAGTATAACAGAAACAAAATGTACTTCTGCTATAATAAAAGGATAAGTGCTTATGAAGAGACCCCTAACCTAACTTATGTTCTGATGCACTGCTGGTTAGTTACATAATCTTTCATAATCTGGCCTTTAGTTGCCACAGCATCAACACCTTCAACAGACCCATGCTCTGTTTGTGCAAACTCCAGGTAGTTACAACACTGATGATATCAGCCAACCACATGGCCTCTCCAAGGCTCCCTACTGATGAGCAGCAAGAGCCACTGCCAGGGTTATCAACTGTATTCCACTGATGAAAAATAACCATTCATTTGTGGAAAAAAAAAAAAAAAAAAAAAAAAAAAGCGTCATTTAATGACAAAAACTACAATAAAGCATGGAGTACTTTTTACCTAAGTTTGCCCTTGAAAGGTCTCTTTTTGGAAGAGATTAATAGAAATAAACATTTTTTGTGTGTAGTTGTGTTGTTGCAGAAATCATATTAAAACTGTTATGCTCTGAAGGAGAGTTTTTTTTGACTGTTTATGGATATAATATCCTCTTTTTAATATATTTCATGAAAAATAAAATAACATTTGAGCAGTAAAGTTTGGAAATATCTACGGCAAAAATTCAAATAATTAGCACAGTCAGACAGTGAAATAATGCAAAAACCTTTTCCTGCAAAAAAAAGTATATATATACATATATATATATATATATATCACAATGTCGCTGTTGTGCCAAGTCCTCTTGTCTCCATTTTTATGATTTTTTTTTTTCATGAAACTTTGCTACTGTTCAACTTTAAAGTTAATACGTTTCTATTGATTTTTAACCAACTTAAATATAATTTTTACTCAGGACATTTCAGTATGGATTTATTCAGTTTCAAAGCAGTTTTGGATATAAGAGGTTTGTGCCTGACAGGGATAATAGATTAGTAGATCTAAACTTGTGGGTTGTGACCTTAAACTTGGTCATGGAAGGCTTTTCTGTGAATGAGTGGCTGTAAATAAAGAAGTGACTGTATTTTACTCTGTTTTTCTATGATAACTGATACATTTGTTGTTACTTTCTAGAGATCTCAATCTAAATCTCTAATTTTCTCTGTAAGAATTCTGCCTTTCACATGAGGACCAATTGATTTTTGCAGATTTCTGGAAAACAACAATTTACATACAGACAGCCAATGGAGTAAGATTTAAAGTATGAATACATGCCCTTTCCAGGCCTTTTGCATCACTTGCATAAACCTAACATGCTGCATTATATTTCTTATCCTGTCTATTATCCAGGCCATGCCAATACCAGAGCCTTCCTGAGCCACGGTGGCCTGAACAGCATCTATGAGGCCATGTATCACGGAGTGCCGGTTGTCGGGGTGCCCCTGTTCGGTGATCACTATGACACCATGACTCGTGTGGCGGCCAAAGGGATGGGTATCATGCTACACTGGAAGTACATGAGCGAAGAGGATCTTTACACAGCACTGACCAGCGTCATTAAAGATGACAGGTTGGATTTCTTGGTGTCAAACACAACTCTTTGCTATTCTGGTGCAGTGGACCATGAAGGCCATGTTCCTGTGGCATCACACTGATCTTTCTTCAAGCTGTACTGTAATTTTCATGTTATTGTGTCACCTCCCTACGAAAGAGGCAAATAAACAACAATCTTAAATGCCCCAAATAAACTTAATTTAACTTACAAAAACTTGAGAGGCTGAAATAGTCCTTGAATAGCCCAGATCATATCTCTGGAAAATGGAAAAGGAAACTATTCATAGCCGTATAATAACAGGAGGTGGTTCAGTTTACCTGAGTAGTCCATCCTGTCCCCTTCTCCCCTGTCTCCTGATATTGGGCTTCTTCTCTGTTTTCTCTTCAGTCTTCCCTCCTTTATTTTCTGCAGTAAGCTGCTGACAAGTTGCCAGCTGCTGTTAGCTGACTGCGCCAGTGATGGTGAACTTTTATATGGTCTTGCAGTGTTCTTTCATGTAGAAATCACCTTCATGTGTGTCCAATAGATGTGTCATAAAAAATGATTTATGTCAAAATATTGATTCTCACTCTTGAAAATTCTGAATCGATCAAAAAAATGTACAAAATTAATATTCAAAATCTTGTCTTCCCCATTCTGGGCCATGGTGTGAACATTACTGAAGTTACCTTTCAGTAAAACTTTGATGTTTTAAAGATTTAAAATATTGCTGTGTGTGGGTCCAGAGAGCCTAAAATGTACAGTTTTAATAAATACCTCTGTTTTTAGGTTGTCATGGGACAATGCCTAACTTTGTGCAGCTGGACCCGCCTGAATAAATGTCAGTAATCAGAAAGATCCTTCTTGCCAAGCTCTACTCTACATTGACTGTAAGAGGCCCAAAGCAGCACAGCCCAATCACTGTCCCTTAAAGCAGGAAGAGGTGGGAGCTACGAGTGAGCAAGAAGTGACAGCTTGAACAGAGATTAGCATAGATGCTAACAGCTTTTGTAGCAGTTTTGTCATATCTGGACCACATTTCTTTGTTAAATGAAAAACAAATACGAACACTGAAAGTATTCTCCATAGAAATGATACTTTCGCTCCACTTCTGACATGATTTGGCAAGAGTTTGTTTCATGAAGTGGCTCGTGTTTTGCATTTTACACCATGGCAGTAGTGCCTGCCTACTACATTATCTAATTGTCCCGTAATGAATGTGATTGATGGAATGATCATCCATTCACCTGCAGGGCATGCTTCTGGAAGGTTCTGCCCGTTCCCACAGACTCTTTATGAGCTGTTGCCCAGATGGACTAGTGAAATATATTGAATGGTTCATCTGGTGTGTCAGGTTAGACATTAAAGCTGCAGTATACAATTAATTGTGTGTTATTGGCCCAAAAATATGACTACCTGTCAACATCTTATTACTGGAGCAACATGAGAGATCATTAAATCTCTGTGCCCCTCCATGCTCTGGATTAAGCCTTTAGAAAATGTAGCAAGGAACACCTAATTTCAGCCAATCAGGGCTCAGTTCAGGGACAGTGCTCTTATTGGATCCTCTACTAAAGTATGTACTTGTTAGATCTAAACGAGCTTTAGGAGTTTAGGTTGTACAGGTAATGTTAATTTTATGAAGGGACATGTGGTTTGTGGCTCTTTTACGGCTGCTAATACTTTACATTGGCATAATACAAATGGCAGCTAAAGGCACACAAACACAATGGACTGGACATGCACAAGGGAAGGAGCATTGCTAAGAGCACAACCATGGAAAGGAGGGGAGTTGCTTCCACTGCAGTCTCATCCAAGCTACAATCCACTAGCTTTAACATAAGTAGCTTGGGGAAGAAGGAAAATTAAAAAGCCAGTGTCACAGCTACACAAAGTGTTAAATGCTGTCAGCTTTTTTCTGAGTTCCACATGTCTCTGTGCTGGTCATGTTAATTGAAGTCTTTAGCAACCTTTTACACATGGTTGTATTCAGACCAGCCATATCCTCTTTTTTTTTCCCTGCGTAGGTATCGCCAGCAAGCCCACATCCTCTCCAACATCCACAAAGACCAGCCGGGCCACCCTGTGACAAGAGCTGTCTACTGGATCAGCTACATCCTCCGTCATCACGGTGCCAACCACCTGCGCGCCTCTGTATATGACGTGTCCCCTTACCAGTATTTCCTGGTGGATGTGGTCCTCTCTGTAGCCTTTGCCATTGCTCTGACCATCTTCACCCTGCGGTGGTTGGTGGGCCTGTTCAGGGGGAACGTCGAGGACCAGAGCAGAGGCAATGGCATCCCCAGGGATGACACTACCATGCCGAATGGACACTGCCACAGCGAGAGCATGGTTAATGGGAAACACAAACGCAATGGCTCCTTGAAAAATGAAAAGAAGATGAATTAATGTTTAAGAACGGCCAAGAGGGATGAAGGAGAAGTTGCCCCAAAGACTCAGCTCTGGGATTGATCTAATGGTTTTTATAAAAGCTTTGAAAAAAGCTATTCTTTGAGTGGCTGTAGAAGGACAGAGCAAGGCAATGGGTGCTCAAAGTCTGTGTGTTTGTGTGTGTGTGTGTGTGAGAGAGAGAGATGTATGACCATGTGTGCACTGAGGCAAATTTAACAAAAACCCTCTTAACAGCAGCTACAGCAAAACAACAGCAAATTGGAAAAGTCTTTAAAGGAGAAACAGAGGACAGACACATTGCTTCTTCAAGTTGTTTCCTCTCTGTGTGTCTTCCTCGCCAGTGGAAGGGTGATGAAGAGGGGGGAATCCTGAGCGCCAACCTCTCACCCACAGAACAAAACAAGAAAACAGCGGATTACTTCTGAATTATTTAGGATTTTATTGTTGCTTGAAAAAGATAAGAAGTCTAGTAAACTGTAAATAGAGGAAAAATCTATTTATTACTGTACAAATGAATTGAAATGATGGACCTTTTTAACTTTAATCCTATTTTTAATTTATTTCATGTATCTGCAGTGTAAGCATGATAATAGATGTACACTCCCTCTTTTTTAGCTAACATTTTGCAATTCATGTCAGTGAAAAAAAGTGAGCCAGCATGCTGCTGCCTACTGTGGCTTATCCACAGTGTCCATGGTGGTTTGATTTTAAAATAATATTAAACAGAATAGTTCTCATTTTTCTCCTTTTCACATGGTGGTGCCAACCTCACTTACATGTGAAAAGTCTGATTGTTTCCCGAGTGTCCGTTTGTTCTCGTGGAGAAAAGTTCTATTGACTGCTGTTTGGCACATCAGCGTGAAAAGGATAATTGTGTTATTATCTGAGGATATAGTAACACAAACGACCAAAGATACTGCGGATAGGCCCAGCTAGAAGAGAATTGTGCTCAGGCTCGTGCAGTCAGGTGATCAGGGGTGAGTCAGAGCATTACTGATTCATGATAACTCGCTCTGCTAGTCCAACATCTTATTTCTGCATCTCTATTCTATTTATTTATTCATGAGTAAGGAATCATCACTTGATTGCCATTTTTAGTGCTACACTTGACTTCTTAGATCACTACTTCATGATTTTTTTCATCTTTAACGTACTGCAAGTCTGAGAGGTTAAATGTTAAGGTTTGTGTGAAAACTAGGCAGAACTTGCTTCTTGACATTAACTCTTCCTTTAAAGGATACATTGGCTTTTTTAATGGCCATATGTGTGTATGAAAAATGCTTGAATAGATGATGTGTGTAAGTTCACTGTAAAGCTTTTAGACAGAGTTTGTGGATGATACATTGCATTTGAAGTTTATTTTGCCCACTTAGAGCTACGTTTAAATAACCACTGGCTTTTGGGGTTTTTCTGTGAAGTCAGGTCATGTGTGCCTGTGCAAAAGTTTTTGATGTCTGAAGACCAAAGTTGTGGCTTTTTTTTAATCAACTGTTTTATCAGTCTACTTTAAGTTATTTTACTCTTATTTCTCTAACACAGTGACTGGTAAATCACAGGGCATGAGGATAAGAGAGTTGTTTCTACAACTGAAATGGATAGCTTTTATCAGCATTTCATAATACTTTGTTCAGGTGGCACAGAATCACTGAAATAACCAGAAAAGGTTTTCTCCTGATTTTTGCAAATGAACTTTTCAGAACAACAGTTGCTCATAAACATTTGACAAAAAAACATAGATGAGGCACTTACTCTAAGTGTCCCCCAAGTGGTCTCCCCAAATTAGAATAATTTTTGTTTCCAATGTGTAATGGCTTTTATGCAGAGTTTCTGCATAATTTTTGGGATTTGTAATCAGACAAAGATAAGTCGTTCTCACTGCACAATGTGTTGATCTTTCTGATCATTGCAAAATTTTGCAGTACAAGAATAACATTAAGGAGTCATTGAAAAGCAAAGATGATCCATGCTCCTTTCACTTTAACAAAACAGTCTGTTCACTCCTGGCAGAGCTATCTAATGCAACAGGAGTGGATGGACACTCGGCACAATGCTGCTCTAAAACTTGTTGAAAAGAACGAACTAGTCTTCTGTGTTCAGCTTTTTTTCCCTTATGTGGTTGTGAACACAAAATTTGTCTATATCTATTATTTTCTGTGTTTTGAAGCAGGGTTTAAATTTGGATCAAAATACATTATATAGGTGGAAATAGTCCGTTTATCCCAGCAGTTATCAACACTTAATGCATTCAGAAAAAAAATATAAAATAACCTTGCCATCTAAAGAAGCTTAAAATTTAGACCAAAGACAGCCCTAAGACCCTGTTGAACACAGCTAGCCAAATATTACCCTCTCTGGCTCTGGCTGGTGTCATGGCATCCACCACCTTGGAGTAAAACTGCATTATCGGCCCTGGGGTACTCTCAAGTTTACAGAAGAATGGCGTAAACTCTCATGAGTTTGGATGATAGAGAGAAAGAGGGAGCGGCAGCCCACAACTTTCTGCAGCCTCTGCTTTGAGTAGTCAAAAACTCCTTTGAAGTGGCTCAGACAGATGCAAAACACAGAAAAATATAAAGTTAGTATGCAAACATGATTAATACAAAGTGAGACTGTATTTCTTTAAAAGAGCATCGAAAACAAAAGGACTAAGTGTACAAAGGCCATTAAGTTGGGAGAGATCCATACTTTCTTAGTTTTATGGCACCCTTTTGCTGGGGTTACCAAGCATACTCATCTGGCTCTAAGGTCTTTGCACACTGAGTAAATTAAATATAAATTTCGTTTTTATGTATTCTAAGTTGTTAGACATAAAAACGAAATTTGATCTTAAGCTGTGCTAATCACATTTGTACACTGACTTTATAACACATTACTTCTGTTTTTAAAACAGGCTCAGTTTCTGTGTCATTTTACACTTGACATTATGTTGTGGCTTATGAGCCTGATGCGTCAAGCTTTGTGAGGGGTGGATGGATCATAATATAAATAATATCTGATGACATATATTTTGTCACGTACTGCAAATTTTTGCAATGAACAAAAAATGAAAGCATTGGACCCAGTGTGCAAAGTTTGTGTTTGTGACGGACTCATTGTGGAAAGGCCTTTAGGGAGTAGTCAGCTGTGGAAATGCAAAAGCATGACCAGGTTTTGTTGAACCAAAATGTTCTGTTTGGTGGAAATGCACCATAAAATCAAACCAACAGACCACTAAGGTTGTCAGAATCTTTGATACTTTAAAACTTTTGGACATGTTTTAATCCATACAATCTATTATTTCAATGGTGAATATTGTCAAAATGGACTGAACCACATCAATTTTTTTTTTTTTACCAGAAACAGCTCAAGAGAAGAAAAGAGAACACTGCCTAAAATTTTTGCTCAGTAATTGCCAGTGGTATTTGGTTATTTAAACAAATAAATTTGTGTATACTGGCTCAGGACTTCCTTTTGCTGCAGTATCAGTGGAGGAAATGACATTGTTTGACTTTTTCCAGAATCATGTTCATGTTTAAAAAGTTTCCAGGACTGAGAACCCTGCAGGTCACATGGATAATATACTGTATTTTCTCTTGTTTTACCAGCACAGTCCCGAAATCTGTTTTTTCCAAAGTTTCAAATCATAGTCACTACTGGATTGTTTTAGCAGCAAGCTGATCTCACATGGACAATTACAAATCTTTAAAAAAAACAAAAAAAAAAAAAACAAGACATCAGTTACATAACTGGTCATAAGAAATGCATACTTAACATTGAATCTACATGCTTCCAGTAGAGGAGTAGTCTCAGTAGTCTTCATGATCTCCCTCTCTCTGTGAGCTACCATTGCATGTGCACATCCTGACCCAGCCCTGCTGAAAATACACACACTGTTATACTTGAATCATCATCATCACCTGAAACAACTTCAGCTGTTGTGAGAGGTGGGCAGGCCTGCAGGTGATTAACAAGCTATGAACAGAGTCGGGGAGGAAGAAAATATTTTTGAAGATGTAACTTTTTATTTTATTTTTTTCAGTATTACTGTGGAATCTCATATCTATAAATTTCCATTTGATAAATGTCTTATCCTGCTGTCTGCTTTGTCTCTGTTCCTGTGGGGTTTGTTATTCATTAATTCGAAGACATTTTTTTTATCCTGTCATCCAAGATAGTTCACTTCACTGTTCCGTTTGTCCACCTTCTTGTCTCACTCCTACACGTCCTACTGTTTTCCTCAGCCTCTGTTCCCCTGTCTCGTTCCTTCATGTCCACCTTCTAAACATTAGATGTCTTCTTTTAACATGCTTTTCGAAAGAAAACTTCATTTTACTTTGATTTTAATTTAACAAAGTCCTCAATTACCTTGTCATGAGTGTCCATGTTGTATATAGAACAATGTAAACGAAATACTAATGCTGAATAAAATGACATATTTTGTTTGCAAAATTATTGCAACTCTTTTACGTTATTTTGATGTCTCAGTATTTCCGCTCTAAAACTGCTGTGATGAGGTCTTGAGCTGGTTTTGAAACAAACTCAGAATCAGAACTCAGAATCAATGATCTTTTAAAGCCTACAAAGGAAAACAAGAAAATCTGTTTTCCTTTGCACTGTCAAAATACACAACTACCTGACATTGCTAATGTTAAAGAGGGAGTTCAGGTTTTTTTAATCAATAGCTGGAAGTCAACAAATCTGTCACCAACTAATACTTTACAGAGCTGGTTCAGCTACTTGATATTTTTTAGTCTCCTCAAAGAGACTCATGGTTGCATTCCATGACAACAGACTTTCATTAATTAAATCAAAGAGAGGGGATAGCCCTGATAAGTATGTTTACACTTTGGACCCTAATCCAGAACCCTTGATAATTGCAAAAAAACAGACAAGTCCTATCCTACAAATTAAAAATAATGACTTAGTCCGGTAGTATGCTCTACCAACAACTGTAAGGTTGCACATTCAAGCCCAACTCCAGCTGTCACATGTCGATGTGTCATTGGGCAAGACATTTAACCCCAAGTTGCTGTGTTTGTGGTGTGTAAATGGGGATGAAAGGGTGAGGATCTGATAGCAAATGCTAATAGAAAACTTACATAGAAACCTCAACTGTTCATAGATGGATGGGTGTGAATGGGTAGATATGACCACAGCTGTAGAAGAGCTTTGAGTTGTCAGAGACTGTAGAGCTTTCTAAGCTCATGTCCATTTCCATTTCCAGATTTTGTCATCTGTTTGGATCAATAGTGCTGCTGTTTATATTCAAGGGAATAAAGTTCTATATAACCATAACATACATAGGTGAGTGCTACTAAGCTAACATCAGGTTGTTAATATTATAGGATCACAGTAGGTGTCACATTAAGACATCATGTGCCATGATCGAGATTCCCTGGAAATGTCATGAAAACCCGATGAGATCTTATTGAGTTATTTGCAAAAATTGTGGAAATCTGCTATCTCTATCTTGCAATATTAAGAAATCCTTTACATATCCAAAGTATTTTCACTTTTTTCCTAGTGCCATGACTATCATTCACTGAAAATCTTATTAAAAGTTGATGAGAACTTAATGTGATACTGGCAAAAATGTGGAAAACTGCTCTATCTCACCACATTTAGAAATCCTTAAAAAAGAATTCTGGATCTGCATTTGGATTTGGATCACCACCAAAATTGAATCACTTATTCTTTGTGCCATAACTTCAATTCCCTGAAAATTTAATTAAATCTGTTCTCAACTTTTTTAGTTATCTTGTTCACAAAGCAACAAATGTTGGTCATAACTTAATTAGACAGATTAAAAATCAATGAAAACAAACAAATGCCATGTGTGACATCTGCTTTCTAAAGTGTAGGCAGGTATTTCATGCCCTCCAGGACATGATTCCATCACTATGTGATCTCACAAGATGGCTGTAAGTAAATGAATCAGTTTTAAGTAATTAAATTTGTACACTTACCTCCTTACACACCACTGACGCATCAGTGGTAGCAAATTGGGGTCAATTGTCTCGTCCAAGGACACACCGACATGTGATCAAAGGACTTGAGGATTGAACCTCCTGATCGAATGCTCAACATATTCAACATCATGTCTTTATTTTGTAGCTGCTCATTCTGTTATCAGTACTAAATGCATTTTATGTTTTAGAGCCAACTTGACTGATGGTGATTACAGCAGTGGAGGCTGCCAGACTCTCTTTGATAGGAGATGTATAGGCTTTCTGTCGGGAACTGTTTCCAAGCAGCAAGAGGCTCTGTAGGTATCAAATGGTTGAATCATCTAAAGTAGCCAACTGCACACGCTCACACAAATACACAAACCGGGTGGATGGATAGTGTTATCTAATGCTGTATACTCGTGCTGAGTGAAGCAGGGGTAACAAAACACCCGGCCTGGTACCCTGCCTCACTCAGCGGCCCTGTTAATTATTCACAGCGCCTGCAGGGGCCTGCAGACCTCACACACAGTCCAAAGCATCTGCAGGTATGTTTAATTCACGTTCCTGAAGTTGTTTTTCTTTTGTTGTCGCTGGTGGCCAAATCGGGCACTGCTCTGTTAACTGAGACAGGAAAGAAGGGGGGAGAGGGGGGTGGGGGGGAAGCGAAGGGCCAGCCTCTGCAGATGAGGAATCTGATATCACAGAAAGCACAGCGGGCATCATTCACAACATGGTCCATTCATCCTCAGCCAGCCCTCCCTCCTCCTCAGAACTTGTAAGTGTCTATTATCTACCTCTCCTCTCCACCTCAAAGGACAATCATCAGGAGCAATTAACCACTTTGTGCTGGACTAAGTGGACTCACTGCATGGAGTTAAGAGTCATCCCTCTTTGCTCAAGATGTTAAGTGATGGATGTGCCAATAGTTTGACAAGCGGGTGAGCTTTAATCTGCTGCTCACTGACATCCACGGTCTGTATGTGTGTGAAGGGTGAGGGGATTAAGTTGTGATTGCAAGTGTGCGCCTCTCTAAGGACGCTGGATTTAGCCTGTTAGGGTTTGTGAGTGTGTGTATATGTGTGTGTTAGAGTGACACACCTAAGAGCCCATCCCAGTTTTCAGGCTGTGGTTGATTTACCTTGTATGACCTTTTATAAATCCTGGCCTCCCTGTAGTTTTTATTCATCCGTCACAGGCCACATAGTGTTCCAGAGTTCCCCTATAGATTTTATGGAAACTAAAAGATGCATAAGTAACATCTCACAGGTCAGGAGAGAACACGCAGCGGGAAGACTCGATTTGACTACCATTTGGTAGGTAAGCATGATATTCCCTCCCTTTTGGCCATCTATGCAAAGACTGCATGACAAAAACAAACAAAAGAGTGTGCTTAGTAGGGTGGTGCAGTAATGAGGCTTAATCATGGAAATGAATCAGCATTTAAGCACTTCAGACTCTCTTGTCTCAAAATCTGTGGGATTTTTAATAAGTTAATGGTAGAAAGCTCAAATAAAGGCATGCTTTAAAATTACTCCTTGAAAAAGTTTCCAAACTTTGGTTGATTACTTTCCCTTTTAATTAGACCAATTTTATTGTATATCATTGGAAAGCCTGATTGATCACCATCACAGCAATGTACAACTTGTAAGGATCGTGCTCTCAATGAATGAGCAACACGGCTAAACATTTGGGTGGCACCAAATGTAAACGTGCCAAAATCCCCTCTTCTCCTGGAAGAAACTCAGTTCCTCAGTGATGCAAGATTATGGAACCAGTTTTCTTGGGGTTTTGTCTTCCAGGGATGCCCATGTCCCGGTTTGTTTTTGACTTTACCAGCCAGGGCTGACACCAAATAATGCCATTCATACTGGAACACCAGCTTCTGGTTGCAGGAGGTTTTTTAGGAGGGCGTGGACCACATGTTTAGTGGTGTTACACTGTTCTTACAAGTTGTACCTCGTTGTAAAGGTGATAAATCAAGATTTTCAGTTGTATAAAATACAAAACCAATTGGACTAATAAAAGGGGAAAAATAATTGACTAAAATAATGTTTCAACACTTTTTTTTGAGGGAAAACATGTTGAAGGAGTAATTGATAAAGCCATGGAAGATTCTATGGAAGAGTTAAGAGCGTGAAATGTTATTTGGAGTTTTAGTCATTTGACTTATTACCTTAACATTAGCTTTATACTTTTCAAAAGATACTTTGGACTTGACAAGGGGGGTAGAGGGTAGGGGAAGACACATGTTGGAACTGAACCTGGGCCAACCATGACAAGAGCCTCAATATAGTTGAGGGTGATGGGCAGAAACGCCATTACAAAGAGCACTGTTAGCAGCTTAATTACATTTCCAAATATTAGTGTCCATGCTGCAGCTGCACTCATGAGCTGAGGGCACTGGGGACAGGCGGGTGGGACATGCAAGCAGGTGATTCACAAAAGTAATCACAAAACAAACACGTGTTAAGTTTACAATCACCCCCTGTCAATTATTAAATCACTAAGTACTCAGCAACAAGGAGAGAGGAGGAGCACAACTCATGAGGAAACAGTGGAGAAATTGATTTCAGATTAGGGAAGACAGGAGCAATGTGAAACAATGAGGTTAAAATATGTGGCCTGATGTTATTATTAGGCAACTTTATGAGGTTTTTTTGTGTTTATTTGACAGTGTAAAGACTGTTTATCAGACTGTTTACCCACAAAACATGATTTAAGATACAAGAAAATCATTTCAGTAAGTCTTTATAAAGTGATAAGCATATTAAACACATATGATTTAGGGCAATTAAGCAGTTGTTCAACTACTTTAATCACATGGTAATGAGTTTGATTTTTGTATCTGGTTAAAAAAAAATCAAAATGGATGTAAGTAATTAAGTAAGTAATTAATACAGAACCTTACAGGGACAGAACTGTACAGTGACACAAATATTTATAAAGGCAAATTAAAGAGATGCAAGAGAAAAAAATATGGCAGTTATGGAAAGGTAAAGCAAACAGAACAGCCCAACAAACATGCAGAAAAGCATTGGTTGTATGTTATAATAATGAACCAAAAAAGATAGCATTTTGCCATGTTGCTATAACTTAGCTTGCTTATCTTCACCAGGGTGTAGCTTTAGTGCAGTGAAGCTGATTTTTTTTTTAATGAATAACTGATAACTTAGTTTACTACATTTTACAAGTAGCTCGCCTGACACATGGTAAGTGCACAGTTGAAAGCTGCTCTGCCCTATCGCCTTAACATTAGCTTTTTACTTTCACCAATCACATATATGCTTCAAAATGATAAGGGCAGTGCTCATCTGAAATTCATTTGGCAAGGCAGTCAGCACAATGCTAACTTTCAAGTTGTGAATAAAATAACATCATCCCTCACCTCTTTATTGCCATATTAAAAACATGAATCAGACTTTTAAAAACTTACAACAAAAACAGAAGCAAGAAAATTAGCTTCAAGGTGGCAAACAAAGGTTAATTGGACATGGTGCAAGAAAAAGCAAACACAGAAATGCTACTCCTTGGTGGCCCATATGTCCATGTAAATGGTCAAAATATAGCTCAAGTGTAAGCAAACAAAGAAAGCATAAGAACCAGATTCTAAGAAATGACAGTTGCAGGACGATTTGCCAAACAATGCCATCACAAAATCTGGTTGGTTCTGTTCTTGAGTGAGTCAGCTCCCTTATTTAGCAATCATCAGTGCAGGAGGCAGGAAGAGTGAGAGAAACAAATGGGAGGTGACTTAAAATAAATGATTGGATGACTGAATGAATACACAAAGCTTGTCCTGCTTGAACTTAGGGGAATGGGGCTATTTAAGATTAGGGCCTGATTTGACTAAGTCAGGGCATGGTAGCTATTTGCCAAGAGGCTTCCGGCCCATGTTTGTCTTTTCTGTTCTTAAGCTGAACAAAATTAGTTAAACTTTAATATGACCTCTTTAACAAAGGCAGGCTCATCATAGCATGTCTGCACAAAACTACCATGACACCCTCACAACAAAAGAGGAGGAAATAGAGGCAAAAGCATAGCTGGCTTTGTTTATGGCTTTTTGCATCGGAAAGGCTGTTTTGTTTTAGAGCCTGTTTCAAGCAGCAAAAAACTCTTAAAGGCAGATGACAGTTTGGGAAGTTACACAACATTATGGGGATGAAAACAGGAGGCATTTCTTTGCCTGTCTTCTTGCGGCAATACTCGGACCATTCAGTAGTCAGCACGTGTCTCCAAGATACATTTAGACTTGGCTCAGCTAGCTAGAAAACTCCTCACAAGGTACAATCTCTACTGGTTAACTAAAATAACTGAGTTGAGTCAAGTCAATATCAAGTACTGGATATGCCCCATTGATCAGGCACTGTTGAACTTGTTTGAGGGGATAAAGAGACTTTCTGTCACTCCCAAAAACCCTCAATCAGTCTGACATTTGACCATACAAAAGAAAAAAAAACATGTCACAATCACATAATTAATTGTAATGGAAAGTCGAACCATTCTTTCGTGAGATTAAGCTGGCACACTAAAAAATTTACCTCTTCATTCTGATATCCACACCCGTACTGTTGCATTTCATAGGTGTAAAACCAAACCAACCTTGTCTTACCTGTATTTTTGGATTTGTTTGGTCTTACATGCTGCCGTGTGCGCAGCATGTCCTGTATTTTCTCTTTCAGCTAAATATAATTGTGTTGCTTCCAAAAGCACTCAGCACGAAAGCTTGTACTGCATGGTGCTTTGTCACCCCAGAGAGCAGGAACAAGTTTCATGCAATGACACACAACTTTGTTATCATCTAAAAATAAAAGCCTGTCTAAAACTGCGATAAGCTTCATTTAGGGCAGATTTACTCTGTTTTTTTTTATTCAATTTTTGTTTTAGTCAAGAAAATGGTTGTGAGTTGTAAATAAGTTATACTAAAATGAAAACAGCCTTATGAAGTATGTGTAGATTGAAAAACTGGTCTGATAAGCTGGCGCTATGAAGTATCTAGCAGCAAGCAAAGGAGAGAGAACTAAGTAAGACAGAAATATTTCATCAAGTTCCTCCTCTGCCCACTAGAGGGAGGTAGTGTTTCATAATTTACTGCACTGCTCACCTTTGTCTCCATCCATCTGACTCTGCTGTTTTCTCTCTGCTTTGACCAACAGCTGATGGACCTGTTGACTAAAATGTCAACTTTGAAGTGCTCAGAGTCCTGATGCAATAGTCCTGCAATATTTCAAATGTGCGAGTGTGCGGCCCCCGTATGGTTTTTATGTGGAGGAGGAGAGCTGCTGTTGTCAATTTGGCCCACAAATAAATCAACATGCAATTCCTATTAAATCTTGCAGTACAAGAATTCCAAGCTCTGGATTAGCAATGTAGCTGGGCTATCTTTAGAGGACAGTCCTTTTTTTTGTCTGTGTAACACGCACAAAAGCAGAATATGGGCTCTTTAAGTTGCTACAGTCTTCTCTGCATGTGTGTTAGATTTCAAATGAAAGTTAAATGATCCATGTGAGGAAACTGTGTCCTTCCCGCAGCCTGACAAACGAGGCAAAGCAGCATAAAGACACAAGTCCAGGTTTTAAAAAGTAATTGCAATGAGAAAAAAAATGACACGTTTATGTCGATGTGTGTGATTGTAAGGTTTTTGAACATATGCGTGTGTGTCAGAGATAGATGGAGGCCTGTCACCGTGTAGCCATGGAGATAAGAGAAGCCTGACAGCAGGGAGGAGGGAGAGTGACAACATTTATATCAATCATACTGACTTATAACCGAGCATGTGTGTGTTTGTGAGTGTATGTCAGAAAGTTGAGGGGTAAGGAGAGGGTATTAGGCCCAAATCAAAAATAAATCAATGTCATGTGGTTTTTATGTCAACAGCTGCTGTCAGTTTGGCCTCACCTCTCGCTGTAATCTCTAAACTCCAGTGACCGCACGGAAAACTCGCAACAACACACATGAGGCGATGACACACAGGCAGATGCCAGTGTGTGTCACCCATTTCTCAGTGCCTGGACTGCACCCAGAAGGACAAGGTTCGCCAAATGTTGTCCTGGCACGGTAATCCACGTCTGTTTGCCTCTTCTTGTGTCATTTCTCTCCGTCTTGTTCACGTTTTTCTGGTATTCTCTACACACTTCCTTTTCCATCCCTTTTTTCTCAGTCTTCCTTTGACACCAAGCCTTCCTGTGAATCTGTAAGCTGATGCAGCGTATCTGTGTGGAATTGGGAATTCAATTGGAGAAAATCAGGCTTTTGAGTTTTCAGCCAGATATTTAATTATAAGGGGGTGAATTATGGCTATGCCACTGCAGAGGCACAGAGGAGAGGGTAATGGGACTAAGTAAACAATAAATAAGCACTAAATAAACACAAAGTCAATGCCATGCTTGATTAGAAACATAACACCCACTGCTGCCCCGCACTAAACCTCCCATAATTACTCAGTTTTTCCAGCCAAAAAACCGTCCACTCTGTGTGCATACCTGAAAACACCTCCACACAACATCCACACAAATATTATCTGAACCCTTCGCTCCATGGAGGATCTCAGACAGTAGCTGCGAGGGAGGCCAGAAGTGCGATGGAAAGATAGCGATGAAGAAGGAGGTGCTTGGAAGATGGCGCGATAGAGATCTAACCTCCACTGTGATTAGCTGGTGACCTCATAGGCCTGCTGTCTGCACTGATAAAGAAACATGCGTGCATCCACTAACCGTATCCCTTATTTTTAAACCCACTGAATCATTTGATCCATATCAGATGTTCATTTATTTCACTTTTCTCGTCTTTCTCTTCTCAGGGTTTTCTCACTTTTCATATTTTTCTCCCAGAGAGCTGCGTGAAGATAAAATCTCACTATGATCTGTTCTCAGGATCTATAGTTACCGCAGCCTCCTTTTTCTAGCTCTTTGTTCCACTTAAAGTGTTTTCTTTGAGTTTGATGATAAGTTCAAACTAGGTGAAGTTGCTGTATGATGAAGTTTTTGGTGTTTGCTCAGCCTAAAGCCCTGTGGGGATTTTTACATTTGATGACTAAGACTAAATTTCTAAACTTTAAAATCAGACATGACTGCTTATTTGATAGCTTTAATACAAGTGATCTTTGTAAGTACAAGATGTTCATCTTGAGCACAAAATGGTTGTGTTGATGTGTTGTATGATGACGTAACACTTTATTATTATTGGATGCACTCTGCCACTTCACAGATGCATTTTTGAGTTTGTGTGCAGGTTTGGCCAAGTTGGCTCAGATGAGCACCCTCCAACACTTGTTAGAAGCAATATAACACAATATGGTAGTGACTTACATGGCAAGTAAGTCAAAATAAACTCCACATCATGTGATGATGAACCAGTGCTCATTTTAATCCCTCAAAGAAAAAAGAGCCAAAAACAGTCTAAATGGGTGATTTGAATGATCTTCAAATTGAGAGGAAAACTTGGAAAACTCTTCTGTTTCATTGGGGAACTGAACCACAGCCTCGTCAGAACATGACCTTGTGCCGCAGCTGGATCTGCCTAATTCAATGTCTATAATCAGGCAGATCCATCTCGCCAAGTTCAGTCTACACTGATTGTGAGCAGCCCAAAGCAGGACGGCCCAATCAGTGTCCTTTGGAACAGGAAGAGGTGGGAGCTACAAGAGTGACGACAGCAGGAAATGACTGTTTTTACATAGATTAGCATAGATACTAATACCTTCAGTGGCAGTGTTATTAGATCTGGACCACCTTTCTATATTACATAGAAAAAAAACATTGCTGTAAGCATTTCTCAGCAGAAATTATTTTGCTTCACTTCTGACATGTTTATGCAAGAGTTTGTTCTACGGTGTGGCTCATGTTCTGTCCATTCCACTGAGGCAGGAGCGCCTGCCCACGACATTATCTGAATAGCCCATCATGAATGTGATTGACAGAATGATCATCCTATCACCTGCCAGATATGTAATGAAAGATTCTGCCTCCTCCCAACCACATTCTATGTGCTGTTTCTCAGATAGACTAGTAAAGAATATTGAATGGGTGTGTAAGGTTAGACCAAACCAGACAATGACAAGAGCAGAAACTTAAATAAACACACACCATTCATTCCCAATGAAGAGATATCACATTGGACCCTATCCCATGCCATCTCTGCACAATTTCTGAAACCAAACATCTGCCATGCAAATAAATGAATTCAAAGATTTCAAACTTTTGCAGATTAAACATTTGTCTTTCTTTACGACCTGATATGTTAGACCCAAATATTCTTACATGCCATTCAGATACATGGCTATGCAGCAAAATGCGTAAACAAAACTGATATCAACTAGTAAGAAGAAGAAGAAGAAGAAGAAGAAGAAGAAGAAGACATACTTTATTAATCCCTCACGGGAAATTCAAATTCTTTACACTTACATGCTATACACACATAGGCTGAAATACACATGCACATGCACCAACAGGTCCTATGATCATGCATTAGTGGAGAGATGTCAGAGTGATGGCTTGCTGCTCCTAAAGAAGCGCTTCCGAGCAGTTTTGGGGTTCAGTGCCTTGCTCAAAGGCACTTCGGCAGAGCCCAGAAAGTCAGCTGGCACCTCTCCAGCTACCAAACCAACTTCCAAACATGGATGGTTGGGATTCGATATGGCCACCCTTCGGTCCCCAAGACCAAGTCCTTACGGACTGAGCTACTGCCACCCCAAGTGTTATAAAAGGCCTCTCTTGTCGGTATTAATATTATTTTATAGGAGTTCAGCAATGCAAATGATGCCTGGATATTACATTGCAACTGAAAACATGATAATGTAGTTTCTTTTTTGTTAGTTAGGAGTAAAGACATCTTAAAACACCTGGTACATGGCAAAATGTAGCTGATACTACAATATTCTTCAGGGGTCCCTATCAATCACGGGTTTCATTAATATTTAATCTTCAAATTTATTGTCCATGTAAGTTTTCTGATTTGTCTTGTCTTGAGATAACACTTGCTATAATCTTGCACTGTACAAATAAAGATTGATTGATTTATTGATGGAAATATAATGGGGTGCTTTGAAACGGAAACACAACAAAGCGGTCTGACATGCTGAATCTTTTGACTGTGTTGTACCATACCAATGAGAGCTTTTATAGGCCAGATGTAGGCTGGATGCAAAACTTAAAACAAATGCTGATAATAATAACCAGGTGCAGATTATTTGCATAAAAAATGTCTGCCTTTAGCCTCTGATTGTCACACGGCAAATGTCAGCTTTTTTTGTGTGCCAGCAGTGGCAGCAGTGATATGGACAATCATGCTCATCTTTACCAAACATAAAAAATATCCACCCATATTCCAAAATATGAAATGGTCCAAAAGGGATGGGAAAAAAAAAGCTTGTACTGCCAAAGCAATTGTTGATCATAAATCAAAATTTATGTTTATGTATTTATGTCATCAGCAGGCACAGGACCTGAGCAGATCTGACAACACTATACATCTGGTACCTACAGCAGTAATAAAGTCTGAAGGGCAAAAAGAGGTCTGGAACAAAGCTGCCACCAATGAACGGTACATGGAGCTGTGTCACAGGCTTTTTAATCTTCACCAATACAAAGAAATTCCTGTATACATGAACTGACAACTGTAAAAAAAGGATATATTTATATTAACTGAGGGTTTTAAGCACTTTTGATCCTCATATAACAACTGAAGTGCTATTTAAATCATTCAAATCAGGGAAGTCCTCACCAGAGCTTCACTTCAGTAATGTTTACCAAGAGGCAACCATGGCAACTACTTGTTCTTTTCAGCATGGACATACATTGTTGCTACAGTGGATGTTTTTATTATTCTAAGATACCAGCAGTGACCCTCCATCAATCCCCATGTTCATCTGTGTAGGTCAGGGGAAAATAAGATCAACATTTGCTGATGTTTATAACATTTTTTGAAGAGAACTAAACACTGATAGTATCCTTTACAACCTGTCTTGATAACAAGTACCCAGAGCTCAAGCATAGTCATGTTCACAACCCCCTCATACAGTACTGAAGTACATATGAATCATGCTTGTGACAACCTCTTTGAATGAAATCGGGCACAGGGCCAGAGTATATCACATTTATGTTCACATTTATCAAATAAACTGGACAAACATACTCTAATCCATGAAACCCCCCTAAGACCGAGATGTACTACAAAAGGAAACAAGACCATAAGAGGGAACGTTTTCTATGCCTTTCTCCCCTGACATAGTGTGTGTGTCAACTAATCGGTGTTTTCTCCGTGCCTACACTGACCCAAAATAATCATGTGTCTTTTAGTTGAATTTGTTAAATACCCTTTATTAATACTATATAGATATACTTAACCAATATCACTTATTAAACAGTTTGGAGCACATTTTATTACTAATACGACAAGACAAGTAGGATTTTTTTGATGCAAGCTTATCGACCTCTTTTCAAGTCAACTGTTGAAAGGTACAGCATTTTGGTTTAATTTAAAGCATGTGTTGATGTCCTTAAAACCTGTGTTCTTGTCTGTAAGATCTGACAAATGTTTGTGAACCCATTCTAAAAAAAAAAGAGAAAATAACCTTTCACATGCAACCTTTTCTAAATTAAATTTAAGGATAAATCACTCAATTATTTTTGACTTGCTTGTTACACTGGTTGGCATGTCAGTCATGGGAGGTCAGACAGAGGGACAAAGGTGAGAAAATACTAGGAGTCCAGCTGGGTAACTTCAGGATACAAGATACAAGTGTGTAACATTTTATCTGGGAAGCAAAATAATAAGTAAATAACAAGTTGGGTATGTCACTCAGAATATGCTGGAATTCCAACTCATACACTAAGAAGACTCTTAGTAATCCTCGTTTATAAGCTAAGTACTAGAACACAGTTAACTAAAAGTGTGATGTCACTCCCATCTTATTTATACAATTTATTAAACACATGATAAAGTTTGGGCTTATAACCCTGCTGTTTGCATTCACAAACAAAGTTCACTGGGTAAATTCAGGAAATTTTCAGGATTTTTCTGCATGTGTGAATACAATCTATCTCATAAGGCCCACAGGACATAATGGCCATACTGACAAGCTCAAACATGATTTTTGATTTCCATATTAAGGTTATGAGTGACAGCTTGCCCTGGACTGTAGTGTAGTTTGAGTGTACGTTTACACACAGGCAGCAGTTACTTCATCCCAAAACACTGACTCACAGGCACACACAAAGCAGAGCCAATACTGAGAGAAATACAATGCATGAAAATATAGTCCTCCAAAAATATTCGCAATATTATCCCCTTTCATATTTTCAGTTGGTATTGTATTTTATAATATTGGAAAGCCTGATTACCGTAAAATACCAAAAAATAGCTGGGCCTTTATTTGTTTCAATCACTGAGCAGACCAGGCCTTTATTTGGGACCAGGCGGCTATTTGGGACAGGCATTTAATTCCTTTCTCACAAAAATCTTGCTTAGTAAAAAATGAAAAAATATGGTACATGTATCAAATTATTTCAATTTTTTTTTTTTCGCTGTACCAGGGCCATGGCGATCAGCAGCAATGCACCAGTAACTGATGTGACTGACCTTCTGGTGTTAGTTTAGGGCTAAACATGCAGCAGCAGTGGCAACGTCTTCTTCTTTGAATTTTCAAAGCCCTAGTATGTTAGATTCCGGCTTTCTGCGCTCTAGTGGCCCCTATGGATGTTCAGAGTAACTGCAGTGTCATAAAACAGAGCGCCTCACACCAACGTGCATTTGTTGACATACAGAGGGAGGAGAAGTGAGCCAACAGGACGTCCCAAGGGACAAATAAACCATGCGATCTGAAAAGGTCCAGTCTGATCATGTTTCTTTTCGAATAGAGCACTTTTCAAGCGTCAGCTGTCAGTTTTTAGCTCAGCATTTGCATGTGTGTTCTGTAACTTTGACCGTAGCTCGTAGGCTGTGCCTAATTAATTACACCCAGCGTTTATTTGGAACAGGCGGCTATTTATGAAAATGTACTGCTACACCTGGTGTTTAATTGGGACCCGGCAATTAATGGGAATCCAGCTGTTATTTGGTATTTTACGGTAGTCACCTTTACAGTGAGGTACAACATGCAAGGATTATGCATTTTTAGAATGAGCTGAACATGTGAGTAGTACCCCACAAAAATGTGCCAAAATCCCCTGCAACTGGAAGATGGTGTCCTGGTATGCAGAGTGGCAACATTTCCCTGGTACCATTTCCAATCTTGGGAACCAATTCTGTGAGGCAAGTGAAGTCAAAGATAGACAGCCAAATGGGCATCCCAGGAAGACAACACCCCAAGAGGAACAGTTCTTTTAGCATATTCTTTGGGGGCTCTACACATGTTGAGCTGTGTTGCTCATTCCGCAAATGCAAAATCCTTACAAGTTGTACCATGTTGTAATGGTGGCTAATCAGGCTTTCCAATGATACAACATACAATACCTGTTGGTATTATTAAAGGCAGAAATAATTTACCAAAATAATGTTTCCAAACTTTTTGAGTACTATAGATAAGTGCAAATCAAAACACTGCAGTTCATCAGCATACTGAACCCTAAATACTACCCTATGGTTCGGAATTTTATTAAGAATTGTTACATCCCAAGCATAAAAGCCAAAACATATACCTGCTTAGTACTGAGAGCATATCCATGGTCTTTAGAGAGTGAGAATGGAACTGATGTCATTTTGCTGACTAACCTTTTAACACCAAGTGAAAAAATGATGATGGCTGGCAACAACAATGTCCATCTCTCTTTTTTAAGTGATCACTTTTCAGTTGGTGATGAGATACTGACACTAACTTCTATGCTCTTTCCTGCCAGCGTGTTCCTGGAGGCATCATCTGACGCCAAATAACTGTGTTAGCAGACTTGTCAGATATCAGATATCCATAGTGTCAGCCATAACTCACTTTTAAGTCGGACTTAAAGCGGCGAATAACGTGATTATCTCCTCTTGTACTGTATATCTGTAGCACCTACACACACACACCTCCACTGAGTCGGTCAGCGAAGCTCTCCATCATTGCCAGAGGTAGCCGGGTGCTCTTTGCTTGGTTGCAGGTTGATGGATGAGTCTCCCTTGAGCAGCTCTGTTAAAGTGCCTCTCTATCAGGCCTGCATGCTGCACGGGCCCTCACATTTGATTAGATCCCAATGGAAGCCAGTTGCTCCCTGTCATCACTCATACAGCATGGGCAAGAGATGCAACAGAGGCAGCCATTGGAGCACAGAGCCTGACACGCTGAGGAAGCCATTTTTGGTGCAAAAGAAGGGGGATATTATGTGACTCGTGTACAACTCCGTCTCACATGGGTGGCGCTGCACTTGGCTGGAGAGGAGAGATAGTGCGAGGATGGTGGCGGCAGGGTGTGGGGGGTGTATTATGAAGAGTAGAGCGTTATTTCTCATTCTTCAGAGATTTTATTCAGAAACAGAAAGCTTCATTGAAGATTCTATCAATCAAATTGCCAACCTTTTCATTTAAATTACACCTGAATGAGTGCAGGGACCATTACAGCACTCCAAAACTCAAAAGCCCTCTGTCATTCTCTCACTCTCTGTCTGCCTCCCTCCTTTCTCCCTTCCTCCCTCTTTCATCTCCCTCCTTTGGTATTTACATGTCAATGACTTCGGCATAAGTGCCTTTCCCTTTTTTTTCAGTCTCCTATTTACATGTCAGTGGCTTTCGCGGCTTGATGGCACAGCGTTGAAATGAAAGTAATTTGCTCTGTGACAGTCAGACCATTTTACCAGCTATTACTCTCATCCATTCTGGTCAGTGAATACTGATGACAATGGAATCACGGAGCTGTGAAGACATTTTGCAAGCTCTTGTGTTAGTGACGCTGGTGTGGCTTTCATGTGCTGGCCCTGTGCACCTCCGAAGAATTCTGGTTTTAGTTATGAAGGATCATTAAGTACATTTACAGGCACTTATAAAATGATTGTTTGCAGACTCGTAGAGTTACATGATCACTCAGGTAGTCACACAATAAGAAACAACCAATAGAATCCACTCAATAAAACTGAGGTAACAATTGGCTCTTAGTTTGACTTAGTTAATTTCACTCAATGTTCTGGGTGGATCATACCTAAAATTAACATAAGAAACTGAAATACAATTCCAATGAAGTTCATGGATGTAGAAAAAAAACAGAACACAATCATGTGCATATCCTTTTTGACCTATGTTCAAATGAATTCACAAAGATAAGATATTTCATGGTCAACCTGATAAACTTTATTGTTTTTTGTTTTGTTTTTTTTCCCCCCAAATATTCACTCATTTTGAATATGATGCCTGTAAGACACTCCAAAGGGGAGCAAAAGATTGGGGAAGTTGAGAAAGGCTAAAATAACACCTGTTTGGGACAATTAATTGGTGAACAGGTTAATTGGAAACAGGTGAGTGTAATGATTGGGAATAAAAGGCGCACCTGATTCTAAACAATTCATTACCTTTAAAAGCAAGATGTGAAACTGGAATGAACACAGATATTTCAGGAGAGCAATAGGATGAAATATGCACCCAAGCACACCTTGTGACCAATCTAAATACATGGAGGGAATTCAAGTGGAAGGTAACTCTGAGATTCTATCTGACTCTGGAGGAGGTGGCAGAGATGAGCTCAGTATATCCAGATTCATGTTGGAAAAGCTGTAGTACACATGTTGGGACAAATATCCACATATTTTGGCCATGCAAAAAAATTAAAAATTTAAAAAAAAAAAAAAATTATATTGAAGCCCTTGGTACCATATTTCATTAAAACCTTTTGATAGATCCAGTAGTAGCTATACTTGGCCTAACACAAATGGGCACTGAGAGAAGAGCAAAAACGTACCTAATACAGATACTAACAACAGCTATCAAATGTATCAAATGTATCAAATGTATCAAATTGTTAAAACCTGATCCCCCAACATATAATATGTGGGCTGAGTAAGTTCTGGAAATCTGTTACATGGAACAAATAACATATTCTTTGAGACTGCAAAAATAAGTCTTTGTTAGAAGGTGGAAACTCGCTGAATCCATACTAAAACGTTGAACTGATAGAAGCCCAGCCCTGCTTATTCAAGCAAGACAATGCCAAGTCACTTTCTACACATGTAACATCAGCGAGGCTTCATAGTAAAAGAGTGTGGGTACTAGTCTGGCCTGCCTGAAGTCCAGACTTGTCTCCCATTAAACATGTGTGGTGCATTATCAAGTGTGAAATATAATAGTGGAGATCCTGGACTGTTGAGTGACTGAATTTGTACATCAAGCAAGAATGGGACAGAATTCCACCTACAAAGCTTCAACACTTAGTTCTCAGTTTCAAACTGCTTACTGAGTGTTAACAGGAAAGGTGATGTAACACAATAGAAAACATGCCCTTGTCCCAGCTATTTTGTAATGTGTTACAGGCATCAAATTCAAAAAGAGTAACTATATATATATATATATATATATGTATATATATATATATTTTTTTTTACCTCCATCAAGGAGGTTATGTTTTTGCCAGGGTCTGTTTGTTTGTATGTCAATCCGTTTGTCTGTTAGCAAGATAACGCAAAAACTACTGGATGGATTTACATGAAAATTTTACCAGAGGTGTGGTTTGGTCCAAGGAAGAAGCCATTTTGGTGCTGATTTGATCCAGATTGATGGCACAAAGAAACATTGAAGTTTAAAACCGCAAATCCCATTAATTTATGGCATTATGGGAATGGTAGTTTATATGCAAACTGACGTCTAGTTTTTCAAGCCTATGTCAAAACATTTCCCCGCTTCCCTTGCAATGCCAGGGGAGGAGTTCTCCACACTGCTGTCTCTACTCTGTCTCCAGCATTGTCCCACCCACAGCACCATCCGATTGGTTACACGCTTTGGTTACATGCAGAGGCACGGCACAGCGAACAGCCAATCAGCAGTGAAAGCTGTGCATGCACAGTTCTGCTCACAGACACAGCGGAGAGGAGGAAGAAATTGCCGATGGAGAAAGCTCGGCGCTGTTCCTGGAGCCTTGGTTTCTAAGATAAATTACGGCAGCAGACTCTCCCGAAATTGTAATAAACACCCCAGACTTCTACAACTCACAACTACTAGTAACATTACTATGAGCCCTTTAACGTTACGGAAACATACGCGGCAGCTCTGCTCGCTCACAGTCCCGCCAGCCGTGCCTCTTAATCACTCGAAACAAGGTTGCTGATAATGTCAATATGGAAATAGTCCGTCATAGCAGAAGTCTGTGTGTGTGTGAGTATAAAAGCCTAACCCCCAAATTCCACATAGAGCGAACACTCACTGTATCTTTTGTTGAATATTGCAGTCAATGTCATGATCACAATATTGAGTAACGTAATCACACGTGGCATGGTTTTCTCACATTATGCAGGTCTAATGCTTATGTTCATTTACATGTTGACTACAGTTTGACAGAAAAAAAATGATAGCAAAACCAATTAAACAAGCTTTTTTCTTAACACAATACTAAAGTATACGCAAATTACTGAAATCAGATTATAAGCATACCGTGATTATTTCTATTTATAAGAACAATATTATCATTTAAACATACTCAAAATGCTTTTTGGTTGTTTTCTACACTATCCTGCAATTTTAAAGTTTTATTCACACAGGTTGCTGCATTTCAAAGATTCTGTGAGACCAATTTCTACCCTGACCTCTCAGTTTGGAAGCAGTCGCAGCATCAGAGTAGTTTATAGCTCCAAAGCTGCTTGGTCACTGCAGCCTTAAGTCAGGCCTGACGTTCTTTATGAACTACATAACTATAGTAAAGCCATTACACTGCCAGTAAATTGCTCTAAAAATGTGATAGTTGCACAAAATACAAAGCAATTTCAGCATGAAATCATGGAACTTCCCAGTTGAGGGCGAGGAGATAAGTCAGTTTAAAAATAAAAGACTAATTTCCTTTTAATCAGCAGCAGCGCACACTTGAGCTACTGGAGTGTTAAATCATTGTTGCAGAAGTGATTTGAGGATTGGGGGAGGAGATGTGTAGTGGTGAGAGAGAGTGTCCAGGGTCAGCAGCCCACAAGTCTGGATGGATGGACACACCCACCCACACACACCCATACATACACATATGCATACATACACACACATACACTCTGCTTTGTTGTTTTTAAGAGTTCTGTCGGCCATTAATGATTTATTCTTACAGGCAGGACAGAAATACGACTGCTTGTGACTGAAATATTGATGCAGCTGTGTGAATTATTAATAAGGCTGATTTCTGGAATAAAGATGCAGTTGACCTACTGTAGTCAGAGGTGAGCTACAGTGGTCACACTGTTTCCTATAAAGGATGGTGCCTGCATACATACATGCACATCCTCCTCAAATGTACCACAATATATGAGCCCATTTTTTAACACAAGTGTACAACTGAGAAAAACATAGTAGTTTTTCATGTAGAATTGTTTCTTCCAGCTGTTTTTGGTGTTTTAACAAATGCATGTGTTCCTAAACCTCCTGAGACCCAAACATTTTGAATAAATGGAATTGGAATAAGTATGATCTAATAAGTGTAAAACCTAAGCACTGTCTTTCAACAGGAAGCAGATTTCACACAAATGATGTACTCATACAGTATGATGGCTGTGTCTGAAATTGCACCCTGCGCCATACAAAGTGCACTATATGACATCACATTGTATTCAGTGTTGCATTGCTACACACTCTGTAGTGCACTTATTTCATTACACACTGCATTGTGAAAAGAGGCAAACAACCAAAGGTCATCCTCCAAGCAATTTTGTACAGGATACTTTGGAGCTGCTTGATTATAAAAAAATAATCAATATTATTCTGAATAATATTGAGATGGATATAGTTGATTATATTGCTCTTCAACCTTTTCTCTGAATAAAGCAGTCCCGTCATATTAATAGTACCAGAAATTTCAAACTTTTTAAGACAATACCAACCTGACACACCTGATGGACTGTTCAATATACTTCACTGGCACATCTGGGCAACAGCACATAGAAAAAGTTGGAATATGAGCAGAACTTTTCAAAAACATATCTGGCAGGTGACTGGACAATCGTTCCTTCAGTCACATTCATTGTGGGCCAATTAGATAATGTAGTAGGTGGGTGCTACTGCTGCAGCATAAAGGACAAATCCTAAGCCGCTTTGTAAAACAAACTCTCAGCAAAACATGTTGGAAGTTGATCAAAAATATTCCTCCCTTGAGAGAAGTCTGCAGTGCTAAAATCTATTTTTCATCAATAAAGAAATGCGGTCCAGGTCTGAGAAAAATGCTACTAAAGCTGGTAGTATCGATGCTTGTCATCTTGCTCCTAGCTCCCACCTCTTCCTGCTTTGAATGATGCTGACTGGACTGTGCCACTTTGGGCTGCTCACAGTTGTAAAGTGTAAACTGGAGCTTAGCAAGATGGATCTGCCTGATTACAGACGTCAAATCAAGCTGATCCATCTGCACTGCACAGTTAAGACAATACATAATAATTTTCAGAATTTAGTTGCATTTCAATGCAATTTTATGACGGTCATAAAGTCACCAGAGTGTTTTTTATTTCCTCCAAGGTGAAACAGTAAGACAAGTTCTGCTAAATTAAATGTGCTGATGTGCTTTGAGTTTATGTCCCCCCTATAAAACCTTATGGATGTTTGAGAATCAGTAGTTTAAAAAAAAGACTTGTAACAGCTCCCATGAGGCTCCTAAGCAATATTGATAAGCTCAAAGGGAGAAAGGCAAAAATGACTGAAGCTGCATGTCCTCAAAAAAAAAAAAAAATTTAAAAAAAATAAAAACAAAACAAAACAGCAATTTAGTCATGCATAATGAACCATAAATGTTGTACTGAACAGTTCAATATTTTGTTGAGAATTGTTACATCCCTACTTTATTTATTTTTTTACATTTATTTTGAACATAAACAAATACATAAACAGATAACAAAATAAAAACGGCAACCAAAGTGCCAAAAAAAAAAAATTGTCATTTGCATGTTCAAAAAGGAGTAGGAGGAAGTCGAAACTTATCTAGTCCCACCCCTTCACCTTACACAAGCAGTCAGCAATTAACCTACTTCCAAATAACAATGATAATAATGATAAAAATAATCACACATAAACAAAATAAACAAAATAGTAATAATAAAAGAACACAAATCGTAATCAGAGAAAAAAATCAACAAAAGGAACAGCAGAAACTAAATCAACCTTCAGTGATTTTGATACAGTCTCATCCCTGTACCTTTTCCAAATCATGATTTTATGCTTTTTCTTAAACTGCTCGATGTTTGGACATTGTTTTAATTCATCACTCAGACCATTTCAGTTTTACACTGTACACCGACACACAAAAGCTTTTCCTGGTAGTTCTCACTTTTACAGTCTTAAAATAAAACAATGCCCTTAAGTGATAATTTTTGCTTTGCTGAGATTTAATAATAGCTTATTTATGTTAAACCATGATTGTAATTTACTAATTTCTGAGTTAACCAATGTAAGTACCTCATTCAGACTATTACCCAAACATAATATATTTGTATCATCGGCAAACAAAACTGGTTTTGAAACATCTGAAATATTACATAGATCATTGATAAATAAAATAAACAGTTTGGGGCCCAACAATGACCCCTGGGGGACACCACAAACAATGTCCAAACATGATGAGCAGCTGTCTCCTGGCTGGACATATTGTTTCCTTTTATTCAAATAGCTGCTAACCCAGTCCAGAACCACCCCCAGATACCATATACTGTATTTCAAGTTTTTTAATTAATATTTAATGATCTGTAGTGTCAAATAATTTCTTTAAATCAATAAATACTCCTACTGTATCTGCTTTTTGTTCTGCAACTCTTGTGACATGCTCAATTGAATCTAATATTGCAAGTGATGGAGACATTCTTTGCCTAAATCCATACTGGCAGTCACTGAGTAGATGATGTTTATCTATGAATTTTTCTTACCAGCTATTAAAAAGTTTTTCCAGAATCTTAGAGAATTGTGGAATCACTGAGACCGGTCTGTAGTTTTTGAAGAAATGTTTGTTGCCTGCTTTGAACAGAGGAACAACTTTTGCTATTTTTATTTTATGTGGAAATGTACCAGTTTGAAATGATAAATTACAATTGTATGCTAGTGGTTTAGCAATGTATGCGATTACTTTTTTAGGATGATCATATCAATGTCATCACAAACAGTAGACTTATTTACATTTTGTAGTTATTTCAATAATTTCCCTTTCACCTTCCTACATCTTCCAGACTGCCCTGATCAGGAATTTCCCTCGCAAGGTCCGGTCCAACATTTACAAAGACCTTATTCTTTCCACACAAAATACTAAAGCAAACTTAAATCTTCAAAGTTTAAAAACTGCCCACAAAACTAAAGGTACACAATAAAGCTGCTCATTACATCACAATGGCAGTTAATGTAATAAGTTACTTTCCACCCCTGGTAGAAGTCAAAGTCGTAACTTGTATGGCTAACAGGTCTAAATTGAGCAGAATTGAATGTTAGGGTGTAGGAAAGGTAAACTGTCCTCATCTGCAAACACACGGGTCTCTGGGGACATGCATGTATGAATGAGTTGGAGTTACTCTGAGGTCATCCTGGCTGGTGACATTTTTATTTCTCCAACAACCACTCACGGTCTGTTAGTCAGCTGAAAGTGCTATATGCTGCTCTCTTTTGCCAAAACAACCTGCGTGCTTTGGAGTCTGTAAGCATTTGTGCTGCCTCCAAAGGAATCTCATTTGGCACAGAAAAGGAGATGTAGTTAGTGGAAATCTTAGCATGCTTTTGGACACGGTGCACAGAGAACTGGAGGAGAGTCATGGCAAATGAACAGTCCAATCCCTGCTTGTTACCTTACAGGAATATTTTTTTTACTGAATAAATGGATCTTCTCTCTCCATAAAGTGCAGTCAAAGTTCTTTCTAATGTCCTTGCCTTTTCTTAATGTCCCCTTAAACATTCATTAGCCCTGAAGTTATCTGTTACAAGGCTGAATATTCTTTCCTGTTTCTGGGTAACTTACTTGAGTTTGGCTGCTGGCTGATTTCTCAGGCCCGTGCTTGTCCTTCTCACCTCGTCCTCGTTCCTCTCTCTCTCAAATTAGCAGGGCATTTGGATTGATTTTTCACCCTCTCGTTTTATCTCAAGCCGACCCTCTGCAGAGCATTTGACGATGTTGGATTTTTTTTTTCACAGTGCCCTGATAGATAGATATGGAGGTCTGGAGATGAGTTTAACTTGAAGCTGAAGGCAAAGGAGAAAGTAATACATGCTAATGACTCATAAAAAATGAGACCCTGGAGAAGCACAAAGAGTTGGGAGAAAATTTCCAGCGCAGGCAAGTTTGAAGGAAGGGTGAAGATCCCCCGCCCCCCCAAAAAAAGAGAGAGAGAAAGAGGGAAGGAGATTACTTTTAAGTGTTTAGGCTTCAGTGAAGTTGGCTGGCCAGGGTTTGCTTCGTCCTTCACTTTGGGTCAGGAGGACAAGAGCTAAGGGGGGGAGGGGTAAACAGATCGTATCGCTCTCCTCGAGGGATGGAGGGAGGCAGGAGGGATAGAGAGGTAAGCGCTGGGAGGAAATGGAAAGATGGAGGGGTGGAGATAGGAGTGAGAAGTGGAGGGAGAATTAAAAATGAGGTGAGGTCTGATAGAGAAAAATGAGGTTTTATATGTCTAATCTGAAAATACCTTACAGATATAGCATTAGTTGACCATGTTAGCTAGCACTACAGTGTTAATGTGATCAGACTTTTACAAGCAAGCAGATCTCTGACAATAAGAACTCTGTATTATCAACCGAGCAGGACTAAAAGCTCAGAGGTCAGCTGCTGAGCATTTTTTTTTTAATCTAAAGAGCATCAGTATTTTTCATCAAATTAAACCAAAAAGCTTTTTACAATATCAGTCCATCAACTCAAACTCTGCTGAAAACAGCATTAAGACATGAAATATTGGCCAGTGTTGGAGAACAGTAATTGTCATCATCCACTCAAAGCAGCACTCCCATCAGGTAATTATAGAAGTGCTCAGACAGCACAAACCTTCACCGAAGCATTTCCAATATGAACGAGGGAGTTATCATCAAAAGTGTTGAGGACTGCCATGTTAACAAATCCTTGAAGAAATTCCTGGATTTGCACCTGTTTTTCTATCATCATAACCAAACTCCTTGATGATTTCATTTAAAATCTGTTGAGAAGTGTATGAGTTACTCGCAAAAATGTAGAAAACTATTCTATAATCAAGGAAAGGAATCGCAAACCAAATCTAGTAGAAAGTCAATAGCAGATAGACTACAGTATTAGTATCATTACATATTTTTCCTAATGATCTTTAAAGAAGTAATCATGGCAGACAGGAGATAAGCATTCAAAAGTGTGACTTAAGGTTACACAGTAAGACACTAACTGTGCAACATCTAGTGTGATTCTAAGCAAGAGGGGACACACTAGCAACATGCTGACACATTTTCTTTGCTGAATAACACCATCGGGACAGCCAAGGTGTTGTTGGCCCTGTAAATACAAAACTGTTCCACCTCAGCTTCTCTTCTTGCACGCTCAGCTTCCAAAACATGTAGTTCCTCCTCTGTATTCTGATTCAAATAGGTATGGTTGTGGATCTTCGTCACGCCCAAAGAAATCATCCTTGTACTCTCTTACAAAGTAGGCCTTAGTACCAATCTTCTACTAGTAAACAGAGGCTTTGTTTTGTTGACCTCCTGAGAAGCACTTCCGTGGTGGTTTGGGCATGCGCCCTGTGGCTTAGTTTCGTATAGTTCTTTCAAACAAGTGCTAATCTTGGTCTAAAACTAGATAACATAACGTAATACTGTCAATAAAAAAATACAACATGCACACAGGACTGTTCAGAGTTATCTGATGACTGTAGGCAGAGGCAGGCTAAAGCGCTACCCATATACTCCAGGCGTATGAGCTAAGCTCACTACCGAACTTTGTCCATCTCTTCCTTTTTATTGCACACACAGACAAAAGAATGGTGTCTACCTGCTTGTCATGGACTCTGGAGTGAGGCAAGACACAACAACAGCAAAAATGTTTAAGTGTTCCTTTAAGTATCCTTCAAATGGCAAAAAATTGGCCCTCTGTCAAGAAGGTTTAATTTCAATATGGCCCTCTCAGTCACCAATGTCATCCATCTCTGAAATATAGGAACTCTGAATGAACATTTTCATTACAAGTAAATAACTAACATGTAAGGACTATAACTAGACTTAAACTACAGTGTTTACAAAATTATAAAAATGTTGAAATGTTTTTTTTTCCCAGAAGACCGGGACTAACTCTAAAAAATTGCCAAATTTAACACTAAGGCATAAAATGTTCTCTAAAAAAAGTGATAAATATCCCCCTGCCTGCATTTTTAGAGCTCAGTGTTTCAGTGCTTCATGTGCATTGTAGGTAACAGGCTGGATACCTGGGTTTAGAAGGCAGATAAAGATAAAACAGATTTCAGGCTGTAGAGAGATCAGACATAATCGAATGCAGAAAGTAGGGGGGCTTTGACTAACATGCACAGGCACAATAGCAGTCTGCAGAATTCAGATTGTGCAGGGCAAAAAAAGCATGTGTGCCGCAGAGTGAGTGTATGTGTGTCTCTAAATGATGAGGTTGAGTCCCAAGCCACGAGCTAATGGCTCACATAGATTTATTGGCTGCACTGGGGGTACTTTGTTTAAGACTCATGAGACAAGTTGCAATATGTCACCCACTCAACCAGGCTAAAGACATCAGGCTGAGCAGCAGATCTGTCAGGATGAACATGGGAGTGTTCAGGAGAGGAATGAAGAAGAGAAAGAAAAGGGCAACAAGAAAAAAAAAGCTTGTTAATGTGAGTGACAGAAAGGCGCTAAACACCGGCTCAGTGAAACCATAAGTGGTGTTTGGTCTGGTGGTCGATTCCAGCCGTGGATATTGGATCTGCCTTGCTATGACCACCTGTGAAATCACAGCACCGGGCGTTTGAAGCCTTTAGGCAAAGTACTTGTCTCTTCAGCAATAGTGTTTTCATAACCAGCCAACTGGGAGGAGATCTAAAGAGAGAGGCAGGAGCTCCAATCAATAGGAGAGGGTGGACCAGTGTCAAACGGCAAATAAACAAACAAGCCATTATCCTGACACACTTAACACGCACACACCAGGATGTGTGCAAATGCAAGGGAGGGAATGCACACGAGCGCGCGCTTTGATAATAAAAAAAATGTGTGCTAATGTGCAGGACTTTATGCAGGCCACAGAACAGAAACAAACTCATTTCTATTCATGCCGCATGTGTGTGTTTGCAAACTATTCACATGCAAACAAGCCAACGAGGTGTAGGTGCGCTTTTTTGATGAATGTGGGTGCAGGCTTGAAAAGGTGTTAAAAATAAAAGAAAAAAGGAGAGCAGAGGAGCGAGTGCGGCCGCTGTAAACACTGATATTACTGTATTGATCAAACCCTCATATCTGGTGGCAGTTAGATGGCCCACGGGCGTGACTCCATGTGCGAGCGTGTTAGAGATCTGAGCTTCATCTGCTGTGTATGCATGTGTGTGAGTGGATGTGTGTGCGCGCTCTTTATCTCTCCATGTCAACAATTTGTGTGTGTGTGTGTGTGTGTGTGCTGAAGTTTGTTCTGGACAGCCCAGGTGACAGAGAAAGCGAGGAAGGAGAAGTTGTATCGATTTTTTAGCGCAGCCATGCCAGAGAAAGATCTGTTTGGGTGGAACTGTGATTACCTCCCCTTCTTGCCCCCTCCCCCTATCCTCCCTTGTCTCCTCTCACTCCTTTTAGCCTTCTCACTCAGCTTACACGCTGTATCTATTTATCTATTCCCCCAAAATCTCACCCAGTCTAAATGGTTAGGCTTGAACACATCAGGTGAAAAGTTCTCTTTTTCATTTTTTTTTCTGGATGCCAGAACGTCCACACTTCCCAGGTATGTCTTTGTCAGTGTGTGTGCACTGTTTTGAAGATGATCGTGTTAAGATAAACTGCATTAAATTGTTTGACAAATCTTTAATGTAAGTCAAAGATGGTAACAGTGTATCAGTCTGCAGAGGTAAAAATCTCACATTAGGGCGATGGCCCACCTTTGACATTAAAAACCTGATAACTGTGCTCTCCTACCTGTTGTCGTACTGTACAGCTTGATCTGTAGCCTGCCCTGCGAAGCATCTCCAAATCCACAAGATTTATACTGGCCTTTGACCTTTTCACAAGAATTGCATTAGCAGGAGGATGCTTGCCTGGTAGCAATGTGTGATATACGGAGAATACAAAGAATTGCTGAAGTTCACAACCAGGTTGTTATCCTGTATGTTTCTGCCGATGGTTAATGTTAACCTGACACACCAGATGAACTGTTCAGTATATTTCACAACTCCATTTAGGAAAGAGCTCATAGAAGGTGTTTGAGAATGGGCAGAACCTTTCAAATGCACATCTGGCAGGTGACAGGATGATCGTTCTGTCAGTCACATTCATTACAGACCAATCAGATAATGTTGTAGGCAGGCGCTACTGCCACAGTATAAAAGACAGAACTTAAGCCACTTTGGAAGACAAACTCTAAGAATAACATTGGAAGTGAAATTAAAATATTATTTTCTATAGGGAGATTTGTGGTGTTATTTGTTTTTCATTTAATAAAGAAATATGATCCAGATCTGATGGAACTGTTAAGCTGTTAGCATCTATGCTATCTCTACAAGCAGTCACTTCCTGCTGTTGTCTTGCTCGTATACCAACTCTTCCTGCTCCAAAGTATGCTGATTGGGCTGTCCTGCTTTGGGCCACTCTTAATTGTTGTAGGTTGGAGCTTGGCAAAAATGGATCTTCCTGATTACAGACATTATATCAGGCTGATCCAGCTACTACGCAGAGTTACTTGAATGTAAAACAGCGCAAAAAAAACTCAGCTCACTTTATTTTTCCTCTAGGAAGTTTCTCTGGCATTACTTCATGATGCAGCAAATGGCTATGTGTTAATTCACTTGTGCGTATTGGTTCAGCCGATCTGCTGTATCAGGCTATGGGCTCATGAAGACACAACAATGGCAGAGGAAACTAATACTGAAGCAAAAATGAGTGATGTTCGGTTGAGATGATGTTGGTTCTTTTACTATGGATGCACAGGGTTACCTTTATGAACCGCAGAATACAGCTGCAGAAATTCTCATAAAGAGATTCAACGAAAAGGCGGAAGAACACATAGTCATACAAAGACACTCCCTGGAGGGAAAATAAAGCTCTCTGAAATTTTTCCCCCAATTGGACAAAACATAAACAATTGTGCAAAATAACTGTACCCTCTAACAGCAGTTTACCTTACCAGTAATCTGAGCTTGTTCTCTTTAAAGGTGCAGTGCTTGTGGGGGCCCTTACTGCCACTTCACTGACTAATGTCAAGAACCTGGTAAACCAACTTCAAAATAAGAAGTTATATGAAATATTACTTTAATTTTGGTTTAACCCCCACATTCTACACAGTACATATAAGCAGCTCTCATATGGGCAGTGGATGTGGTCTGTTACTGGAGCACAGAACAAAGCAGAGAAGAGCAAAAACAGCTGCACAGAGTTTTGACTCTGGATGCGTTTAGCTGACACATGTGACAGTTAATGCTCAAGACGCTGCAGCTTTCATACCATGCATGTGTGTGCTACGCTGTGGCTGCATCTCCCTGCTGTCACAGCTCTGTTTCTAAATAGATTTTACCTCTACAATGAGCTTTTACAGCAAGTTTAGGATGAGCTACCATAATTCTTCTCATGGGATACCTGATTTATAAACTGACGTCAGAAAAAAAGGATGACAGCATCCTGTAAAATACAGATATGGCAAAGTGAGCTTTAATTTTTAGTGGCACAGACAGGAAATATAATGCAGTGGTTCCCAAACTTTTTGTCTTGTGTACCCCCTGGGTCTTTTTGTCATACCATGAGTACCCCCTCACTCATACGTGTTGATGATTCTTCAAAAGTAGAACATAATCAACCTGGTTTGTATGGATTCACTTCTACGTCTATAGACCGATCCCACCGCAGCCTCAGGGCTTATTTTGCGGTGAAGTCCTGGCAAATAACTCAATGAAGCCAGCCCATTTACAGCGACACCAGAGCTCCAAACCCTTGGGTAGTGTCTGTAAAAGACAATAACCTGTTGTTATTGTATAGGTTATTGTCTCCCTGGGTAAACTAGTCGTAGCGCACACTTACCATTGTATTGACAATACTTCCAAGTTTGAAATAAATTATTAAATGTTTCCACGTACCCCCTGCAATGTGCTAACATACCCTTAGGGGTACACGTACCCCTGGTTGGAAATCACTGGCGTATTGAACGGTTTGTGTTTTCTGTGACATATTCCACCACGGTGCACATACATACCAACTGTATTTAGGCAAATCTGGCTCATTATCTTGCTTGTTTTAGTTAAAATACAGGCAGCTTGCAGGAAAAGCAGATAAACTGTCTATTCCTGAGATTTCTGTGAGAAACGTGTTGTGACAACTGTGGCTTAGTAGTCTGAAAGCTCTGACTTGATCACATGTTCACTAAAATGAAAATAGGCACACACCACTGTCTTCATAGAAGTAAAATGAGTGTCCAGACAGCAAAATCACACTCAGGTTGTAATAAAAACAGAATCAGACAAACATTACATTAACAGTCCATGGCTGATTTGCAGTTTGTTTGCTTCCAGCGTTTGGTGTAATGTTGAAGATTATCAATTCCTGCATAACCATAAGCGAAAATCCTTTCACCACTCATTCCATGCCACTAATAAAACTGGCAAAGCTGTTATTCTACCTGTGAATGTGTTGACTCAGCCTAGACAGCTTAGTTTACATCTCATAATCCCTAGCTCTGCAGATTTTAGACAGTATACCAGATGTAATGACTTTCACAGCTCTGAAATATACATGCTGACCCATGCAGAGGTAGATGTTATAAATACAGCACACACCTTATGTCTCATTGAAACATCCAAGCACAACAGCTGTTTCAATGAAAACAACACAGCTGTGAAGTTTAAAGTCCATGTTAAGGTTTTTGCTTGTTCTCTTTCTGAAAAGTCAGCATAATTGGGATGTGTTGACAGCAGTGCATGACAGGGGAAAGGGTTTTTTCCCCTATGCAGATGCTCTGTCCCAAACCTGCCTATATCCATTGTTAACCCAACGAATACAACATCCAAACATTTTCTTTTTCAGAGGGGATGATCATGGTAAAAAACATGCCCCATTTACTTCGTCAAACTTAATCCTGACTTGCTAAGTACGAGTGGACTGGCCAGCTCAATCTGACCCCAGATCAGTGTTCATCTGTGTGTCTGCACATCTGTCCGTGCCTCCACTAGCCAGCTTGTCAGTCCTGCCATCGGCCTGTTAGAGTGGAACAGACGGCAGCACAAAGGCAATCTGTGTTTCTCAGTGTGCCAGGCGAGATAAACAGATAAATGATTAGTTTCAATAGAGGAGAGGGAGTCTTAGTGTCATCATTATGAGGGGGAGAGGGACCAGGATTAAAAAGAGCGGCATTGTGTCTAACAGATTATTGAGTTTTTGTGTGTGTGTGTGTGTGCACTTGCTTGTGTATGTGGTTGGCTGGTTTTCTCCTTACAGGATTAAAGAGCATCTGGTTCAATGTTCCTACTCAACCCTGCCACTCAAAGTCACGGGGGAAATAATACACTGTTGTCTCATGTAGGTACACCGCATGTGCGTGCCCATGTGTGTCCGTCCATGCCGATGTATATTTGTGTGAGTGTGTGTGTGTGTGTGTGTTTTCTGTGCACACGATCCCGCATGCATGTCAGCTGGGACTTGAATGGAGCTGGACACGGGCAGAAATGAAATTGCTGTGTCTAGAGGCTGTGTCACAGAGAGTGGAGAAGCTTGTATTGTGGGCTCCCTGTGTGAAAAACTCTTGACTCAAATCTATTTCTGGTTATATAATGAAAGGTGGACTGAGAGAGGCTTAGCTGGTGCTGCTGGTGAGTACAGAGCCGAGGAAGAGAGAGAGACAGAGGAGGATGAAAACAGCTCAGACTGGATGGATAGATAGATAGATAGATAGATAGATAGATAGATAGATAGATAGATAGATAGATAGATAGATAGATAAAGCTCTATAGTCATTCCTTTATATGGATGTTAATGGTACTAATGCACTCATTGATTTGTCCTAAGTGCACCAAATTTCAGACTAACATGCCGTAAGTGGTGCCATATATATCCTAATGTACAACTGTTTTATTAGTCTGCCATGAACATAAACAGGTGCCAACAGAGGCAAAAGAGAACATGGCAGTGTGAAACAAGGATGCAAACAATGAACTGGGATGACTAACATTTGACTGTCATCATGTAGACAGGGTATTTTTGAAAATTTTGTTTTTCCTCCTTTATTTTCATAATTAGCCCTGTCCACACAAAAATTCATAATCACAAGAATGCACTATTGAACGGTGTTTATTAGCTTGTAAAGATGTCCAGAATATGCTACTCTTATTTGTAATTTTGACACAAAAGCTGTTCTATATCTATTCTGATCACAAGTCTGACAGGTGTTTAACTTGTGGCTATGTTATCAGGTCATAGCAGGCGTACTGAGTAAATATTTTTTCCTCTACATTTTAATTTGAGATATTTATGAATCTTCATCAAATCCTTTTATTAAGAAGTGTTGTCGGTACTCTTGCTGGTTTTAACATCTGTTGTTACCATGGCATCTACTTTCACACCAGGCGTGTGCATGTCATGCAGCCTCAGTACGTCACCCTGCTGTCAGAGTTCAATCTTGCATTGCATAGCTGACCTGGAAAACCAGAAGAAAGAACGAATTCTGATAAACAAGGGGAGTTTCTCCGCAGAGAAGGAGAATTGAGCTTTAAGACTGAGGGGAACAGACAGTTGGAATAATTGAACAGTTTCTGTCATTTCTGTGACATATTCTACTGCTGTGGACACACATATCAGCTGGATTAAGGTTAATATGGCTGTCCATTGTCATTATCTGTCTCTGTTTGCAAAGGAATGCACAGGGCTCACGGAAAAAATAGTAGAGCCTCCTATTCTTAAGATCTTTGGTGTGGGAGATCCACCTGAGATGCGCAGCACGGGATTCTAGTGTGAAAGCTCTGACATTGTAACATGCCCCCCAAATTGAAAACATGCATGCACTGCTGCTGTCACATGAGTACAGTGCATCAAGTGTGAAACAAGCCTTATAGTGAGGGAACAACAGAGACTATGTGTTGGCATGTAAACAGTCCAGCCAACAACAGCAATAGTTTAAACAACATGTAACAGCAACACATGTAAACATTTTTTAAAAAGCTTCACCTAGAGAGGAGTTTTCGAAAATGTACATTTTCAGTGACCTAAACATCCAAAGAGAAGGCCAAAATGCCCATTTTAAAAACACCTGTCTACATGTGGACATAACCTTTGTTTGTATTTGAAAGAAACACCAGGTATTTGTGCCATGAGAGGATAACAGCTTAGTGAAAGACCCCTAACTATTCTACCCCTATTTATATAATGTATTATATCCCTATTCTGAAAAGTTTCATATTTTAGCACATAGCCCTTCATTGTAACAACATTGCCAAGTGACTCAGGCTCTGTACATACAAGGTCCAGTAAGTGACAATGCTAATGCTACCTACCATACCGCAAGGCCTCTTACAGGCCCTCCAACCCAACTAGCAGACTGATAAGTAGCAAGAGCCAGAACAGCCCTGGGGGTCATCAGGTGGGAACCTTCCACCTCAGGAGTTTTGTCCAATCAGCTCCCACGACACCTCTTTCAGGCTGACCAGTGAACAATGGCGTCTCAGAACCATCCTCCGCGCTACCTCTTACCATCCACCATGCCAGTACAAAATCATATTTATTTTTATTGTCCTACCTACCCTACCACGTGGCCAACACAGCCAAAACAACATCACCACCCTTACAAGACCTAGGCTCTGTACGTGCAAAGTCCAATTAGGGACAATGTTGATTCATTCCCTTGTCCATAATCACCCATATTAAACAGCAGTCTGATGCCCACCAATACACAATAAATATACAGTCATTTATATATCATGAAATGGATTCAGTCATGAATTTGTCACAAAGTTGATAACGCAACTGAAAGTGGCTGATGTGCCTTACCTCCAGAGCCTTGGAGCATAACATCTGTCCCCTTGCACCCTTGAACTTCACTGCACGTAAACACCTATGAATAAAGTAAGGTTAAAGTAGCTGGTGGTGCAGACGAGTTGTCAGGAATGAAGAACGGTTAAGTGCCAAATAGGCATGTGCTCCTGACTGACCTGATTTCATAAAGCTAACAGAACCATAATGGTGCTATCACAGACATAAAATGCTTCATAAATTAATTACATCACATGTCACAAAAAACAAGAAAATACAAGTATTATAGAAATCTTTCAAAAACTTATTTAGAATTGAAAATATTATTAGATATACATTTTGAACAGAAATTAGGAATTTCAAACTGAATTCGCCTTTTAAGACCCATTTTTGAGCTGCTCGCTGGGCTTCTCTGAGACATCAGATTAATTCAACCACTAAAACTGTTTTTATTAAGGAATACAAGTAAATAACTACAACTCGACATCTTAGTTAATAAATAACAATGTGCTTCACTATTTTTTCTGTTTTTTATGACACAGTAAATTTGAAAATTTATTGATAACAATGACAATTATATACAGTATTTGCAATAAAAATATCATTTTGGTTAAAGAGCTTCTAAATATTATTGAATTCATAATATAAGAAACAAAAATTTTTTTTAGTAATTACTAATGCTGTTCCTTTAGAGCAGCTGTGGCATAAATCTTACATTGGGTAGTTGAATAAATTTGTTAAGCACTGTATGTAGAGTATCCATTGTAGCCCATAACCATCAGTCAGGGTGGATTGAACTGAGCAAACAAAGCTTTGGTATGTGACTTTCCTTAAAAATCAAGTTTCAAAATCCTGTTTATTCTTACAGATTATACGTCTGTGTAGATTCTCATTCATCCAGGTCATGGTCATCTTGAAGATTCAAAAACAAGGCAACTGGACTTGTTTTCCCAACAAACTCAACACAGTCCAGTTGCCTTGTTTTTGAATTTTACAGATTATCTTGAGGTTTACTTTTTTGTTCATCCCAGTGGTGACGGGGACAGAAAGCCTAAGTGTAAAGTCTGCGTAGCCAAGCTACACAGATGGATATGCGAAAATCCAATCATTCTTTCATAATGAAACACCCTTCACTCTCAGTTATTCAAAAAATTTAATGAAATTAATCATCTTTTTCCTCTACAGCCCACTATTGAATGATCTGTGTGCTGGTTGGTAGCAGCCAGGTGGTTGGGGACCTGCTCTAAACCCTCTAAAGTTTACAGTAAGGCTGAAAATAGAAAAGAAATAGGATATAGTGGGTTAGCCTTAAACTTCAAAAACGTAAATTTTAGCGTAAATTTGGTCTGATCCAATACAGATGATTTATTTTTAAGACTCTTATCTCGATAGTAACACTACTGACAGATCTCATCTACATCAGTGCATCTTTTTAATAACCTAAATATTAAAAGTAAAAGCATAAAATCGTACAGCAAATTGATTCTAAGGGGAACGATGACCAGATGTTCTGTGTGCATTACAATTTAGCAAAGCTCACAGAGTGCTATTCTTTTTCACAGATGTGTTAATGGGAGTTGTGACACGCATGTCTCATGTCTGTGATGGCACAACTGTGATGAATTGATGTGTGAAATTTTAATTTACTGATTATTTCAACTAGAAAATCAGTTAAAGTCCAACAGATGGAAACAACAAAAACATTAGTTATATGGAGAGACAAAACTCAAAGCTCGTGTTTAAGTAAGGGAGACTCACTTGAGATCAGAGAGTAGGCATTTGCTTAGTCCACAGATGCATGATGCCTACAAGTTGTAAAGATGATTAATGAGAGTTTAAAAACAATATAAAATACAATACCAGTTTGTAATAATAAATAGGAGAAATAACCAACCAAAAAAACATTTCCAGTTCTTTTGGGAGTATAGGTTGACTATATTCTTGAATTTTTATTTTATTTTTTTCCCTCAACATCTTGATGTTTGTTTCCTGATCATTTTTTCTTCTTCTTTAATGATGACTTTCCCCTCAGCATTTTGACTTATTTGCTTGAATGAAAAAAAAAACTTTCCTGTCGTTATTTACTTTCTACTGCCTGGCAGTAACACTCCTCTGCAATATATTGCAACCAAAAAAGGAGTATTCACCACAAGTGGACAAATGATTAAAAGAATATAGCTCTACAATGCAATCAAACAATTTCTCTATAATGCACAAAAATAACATGAAGATAATAAAACAAGTACATTTCATAATTGAACAAGTTTCATTTTAATTTGTGACTGACAAACAGATAATAAATCATTGCGATTGTGATGCTGGGCTAATAATAGTTTATGTCAATGTTTCTACATGTCTGTGTATGTGTGCACTTATTGCAGAGGCTCATATTAATCAGAACCTATCACTTGTGCTTAATGGAGATAGATTATCAAGCAGAGAGACGTGACTGTCCCTGGAGAATACTTGGTTTCAGGGTGTTGGTGTGTGTGTTATAATAAATACTCCAACAAAGGGGTGATTTTCTGCTTGACTACCAGAGCTACCATCATCTGTGTCCCCTGCCCCCGATCAGGAGGTGAGAGTGTGTTTCTGGAGACACAGAGGTTAAGCACACTCATTTATTACACCCTGTATATGTGTGTTGGCGTGCTGGTGTGTGTACATTGTGTAAGTATAATTAGCTGAAACTATGCTTGCTGGCGTTCTCCACATTTGTTTCTGAGATAAACAGGACTTTAGCAGCACCTGTACAGGCTTCTCCTGCACGCCCGAAGGTAGCAAAGAGTTTGCCACCAGCTGCAGCAGCAGGCTTTAATCCCTCAGATATACCTTTATTATCCGTGCCGCTTAGGGTGAGATATCAGCCACATACTAATATTCCTCCCCTTCTTCCTTGAAACATGTCCTTGCACGGTTCCCGTTGCACTGAGCCTCTTGGCTGCTTTGTACCATGAAAACATTTCAGGTGAACCCAGCCAGGCAGAATTACCACATCAAAAGGCTACAAAACTGCACGTCACATTAATTCAGCAAGAACAATATAATGGGTATGCTTAAGTGGCAATAATAGACCTAAACAAACTTGCAGATCCTCTCCACGCCTAATCCCACTCTAACACACTCCAGGGCAAGGAAACACACACTTGTTTGAGCCCATCTTACTCTCACTAAGTACCACTCAGAACGGGTGAGAGCTCTCATTTTATGGAGAGCTGCTGTAGACATGATATGACTGTGTCTACATGGAGGCCCAAGTAAACAAACCTGAACAGAAATACTGCCTGACAACACTGCGGTAGACAGATATTCGGTACACAGTAATAGCTCAGTTAGACAATCTTAATCAAGCACTGTCCTAATCCCAGTATACATGCAGTGAGGGACAATCCATTTAATCAGAGCTGCAACAACAAATTGATTATTACTGGCATTTAACAGTGTTGTTAACCAATTTGTTTTTCGATCTGTTGTGTTGCACAATTATTACGTCACTAGCCGTCGCACAGAGTCATTTACGTCACTCAGACCATTCAAAAGAGTGTTAAGCAGCAGTTAGTCTGCTCAGGTTGTTGGTCTGAGTTGCATTCATCTTTGCTTTCATCATTTGCAGGACAGGAACAATGGGTCAAATCAACATGATGATTACCAAAATGATTGCAATGCTGATAAACTTAGTTTTCATGGGTGCCACTGTACACTATGGCTTTCACTTTTCCCAAACTTTAAACTTGATCAGTTTTCGAGTATACATCCTAATAACATAATATCTTTGGTTAATACCGTATATGCTGAACCTGCCCCCCTGCCACAACACACAGGAGGCATTTCCATTAGATCATTTTACTATATGTCCATGATGGCCCTTTTTGTGCCACTGGGGAGGGCCTGCAGCGGAGGACTTGGAGGCATGAGGCTGAACACTTGACAAGGCACCACTACACTGCGGTGGGGAAAGGCCAACAAATGGGCCGGCGGATTTGTCTTTTTGGGCTATTGCTTTGCATACAGACAAACAAAGGAGCCCAAAGTGCTTCCACACGATGCTCCTCAAATGTTTTGGTGTTGTTATTGTCTGCTCAGAGTGGCTTGTTATCCTGTTCTCCATTTACTCGAGCTGTCGAGATGCAGCTGTTGTTGAGGTCAAGGGAGCATTGGCTGATCAGGTTGCGCTGGGAGTGCCCTCTGCTGGATCAGTTGGTTCACTGCTCCAGGCGCTCTAATGTGCTGTTTAGCTGTTTATTTAATATTCAAATGTTTATTTACAGTTTTTTTAAATGTTTACCCCCATGCCCGAAAGCACCATTGAATGTCGAGTACACCAATCAGGCAAAGCATTATTACCACTGACAGGTAAAGTGAATAACACTGATTATCTCTTTATTATGGCACCTGCAAGCGGGTGGGATATATTCGGCAGCAACTGAACATTTTGTTCTCAAAGTTGATGTGTTGCGAGGAGGAAAACTGAGCACGTGTAAGGATTTGAGACAGCTTGATTAGGGCCGAAGTGTGATGGTTAGAAGAATGGCTCAGAGCATGTCCAAAAAACTACAGCTCTTGTGAGATGTTCCCGGTCTGCAGTCGTCGGTATCGATCAAAAGTGGTCCAAGGATGGATCAGTGGCAAACCATTAGAGGCCAAGGCTCAGTGATGCAGTTGGGGAGCCAAGGCTGGCATGTGTGTTCTGATCCAGCAGACGAGCTCCTGTTGCTCAAAATGCTGAAGAAGCTGATCCTGATTCTGATAGAAGGTGTCAGAATACACAGTGCATTGCAGTTTATTGTGTATGGGTCTGTATGGCTGCAGACAGGTCAGGGTAGCAGGTGGTCATAATGTTATACCAGATCAGCGAATTTGACCCTTTACAAGACAAATGAAACAAATTATTAATATTTCTTTGCAACATTAGAAAATTGTGGTCAGATCAGTGGAGTAAGATAACACAATTAAAAGCATAGAAACAAATGTGAGTGACATAGAATACTGCATGTTATTTTGGCCTGTAAAAGATCTGCATGGCTGGTGATTTCGTTTTTCTTCATTTACCCTCCAACTTGGCTGGTCAAAGTTAATTTTGGACCCTGATGTAGCACAGTTTATGTAGAAGCCCTTCTTTTTTATACAACCATTAATTTGAGTAATCCTTCAAATGCAACTCCAGAAGATTTTCAGATGTCAAAACCATAGTAACAGATGATCACTTTTGTACATTTATTTGGATTTTCTACTAAATCTAATTTTGCAGACGCTTTAAGAGCCACACAGACAGAAGAAAAAAAATATTAGCAACACATCTAGTAATGTTATTTGGACTGCTCGTGCCATTTGAAGGTCAGCCAAAACAGCAACCAAGTTTCTCATCTCCATGGGGAAAAAAATTCACAAAAATACTCAAATAACAGCCTCCTCACTTATTGTTCCATTTCCCTCTCTTCTCCTATTGATTGTCAGCTGTCTTCTGGGTAGTCAGACTCGCTGATGACCTTTAAATTGTGTGTGTGTGTGTGTGGGTGTGTGTGGGTATGTGTGTATATGTGTGTCATTACCTCGGTGTCCAGCCGCAGCATGTGCTCTCTTTGTGTTCTGTCATGTTATCATATTTTCGCCTGTTTTCCTCATCGATTTCCTGTCATTAGGCTGAAAGTGGACTTTTGTTTCACAGAGTTAGCAAATGTGGTGTGTATCTCCCCTCCACTCTGGCTCTTGTTCTCTGCCTCTGTGTGCTTGTCTCTTTTACTTCAGAAAAACACTAGATTCTTCTGTCATAGCAGGCTCTACCTGCTTATCTTTATCTGTTCGGACGTTCACACTTTTCTTTGTGAAATATTCAGCAGCTGTGGTTCTTCTTTCCCTCTTTTCATCTTTGAGGATGTTAGACGAGGTTGCGTAACTTATTAAAGACATCCGTATATCTGCTTCTTCTCTCTGTGCCATATAGTGCCTCGTCCTAGAAAGTGAAATCACATCAGACCTGTCATAACACATCTGTTATGCATGGCCTCGTCTGTTTGTGTCTCCGTTTGCATCTATTTGTGCCTCCAGATGTGAGAAAGTGTGCACCTCACATGTGCATTTGTGTAGCTGAGTGCAGGCAGCTTCTTTTGCCAGGATGCTAAACAGCAGCAGACAAGGAGAAGGTTAAGTGGGAAGGTCGACGGTGTAGAGAGAGGAAGATATCCATCACAGAAACCAATACATTTCCCGTGGACACCCTGGCTATTTATTTCTATTTCTATGAAAAAGGAGACACTTCTGCAGGTAAGCTGGCAGCCTGCCTGGGGCCAGCTTGACACATTCTCTGCAGATATTTGGAAGAGAACTTAAAGCCCCAAAGTAAACAAACTGACTGGGCAAATCAGCTTGAAAAGTTGCTTGCACTGAAGCAAGGATTTTTTTTAAGACTAAGGGGTCATTCTGTTAAAGCGTTTAAGAGAAAAAAACATTGAATTGAATGAATTGAACATTAGAATATGTGGATTTATGTCATTTGGTCATGGGCAGTAAAATAAAAAATAGCTCCATCATTAGAGAACATAGCTGACAGTGCTACCTTTTCAAGCTAATGAGAATGTGCACTGAGGTTAATGATACAAAATCCCAAAGCAGAGCAAAATAATGCACAATCAGCTAGCTAAATCAATCAAGGAATAGCTGATTAGGTAGTTTATTTATAACCTTGCAGTGCAGATGGATCAGCCTGATTCAATGTCTGTAATCAGGCAGATCCATCTTGCCAAGCTCCAATCTACAACGGTTGCGAGTAGATTGGCCTATAGTTGTATGGACCAATCAGCATCTTTTAGAGCAGGAAGAGATGGTAGCTACAAGCAAGACGACAGCAGGAAGTGACTGCTTGTAAAGAGATTAGCATAGATGCTAATAGCTTCAGTAGCAGTTTTATCAATCTGAACGCATTTCTTTATCAAATGAAAAAGAGACAACAACACTACAAACTCCTTCATAATAAGGATATTTTTGCTCCACATCTGACATGTTTTGCTCAAAGTTTGTTTCACGAAGTGGCTCTCGTTCTGTTCCTTTACACCTTGTCTGTTTGTCAAAGCACTTTGTAAAAGTGCTATACAAATAAAGTTATTATTATTATTATTATTATTATTATTATTTGTTACACTGTGAAAGTAGCGCCCGCTCACAGGCTCACAGCAGGATTTTACTCACCCCTGTGCAATGACTCACAAACCCAAATGTAGCAGAGCAAATACAGAGGGAAAAAAAAGACAACAATGAATGACATCTGTTTGTACTCAAATACGAAAATACCACAAACCACGCAAGTGTATTGTTGGGCTGGATGATATAGCAAAAAAATGTGATGATATATTTTTCCATATTGATCCATATCGATAGTTAGCGCAATTTTTTTTCACTGTTCATGCCAGTTCAAATTATTTCTTGACTGAATCCTTTAAATACCAGAAGTCTATTTCATCAAACTTTTTGTTAAAGTTTATCAAATCAAATAACATGCATTCACATTACACAGCACTAAATGATTTTGTTACTCATTTTCATTAAATGGCCTCCACAGGTCAAAAAAGCAGTAGAGACATGACAACCCTGCCTGTGTTGGGGAGGGACTATTAAAAGTAAATACTGTAATTGAAAACAAAGTGTCTGGCACTAAAATGTAGTAGTATAAAGCTTAGTTCAGCCAATAATACCATTAAGAGATGTCTGTATCTATGCTTCAAGATCCACCACTTTTCTTTTAAATTAAGACTTTTCTCTTGATATGCTCAGTTGCTTACTTTTCTCCCCCTGAGCTTTTGTAGTTAACACCCTTCCCTGTATTTCCCTTTCAACAACTTCAAAGTTGTGGCATTGTTTGCAGATAGAATTACTGACAATTTTCCCTGTCTATACAATGGAAGGACCTTTTTTGCACATGCACATTTCTTGGCTAGTATTTTTTTTATGAAGTTAGATCATGATCAGAGAGTTCCATAACAATGTTTGTGAAAATCGTGCAGCTCATACTGTCAATGCAGACAAGCCACCCTGCGTCCAAACTACATAGTGTAAGACATTCAGTTTGCTTTTGTAACAGTTAATCAATTAAAACTGTTAATTGAGTTTTCTGTGTAAAAGTCTATGGTAATATTTCAAGGCCATCTTGCCCAGCCCTGCAATATGATGAGGCCACATCTTGAGAAAATAACCAGATATTCCTTGTTGTCACAGGGGATCAGAGTAAAAAAGGTCGATCACATCCATTATAGCATCTCCTACAGATCACATCATACTCATTATGGTCTTTCTCATCTTTGAGTGTTTTTCATACTGGTCACACTCGACCTGATTGATTATTGTTTAGGTAGTGCTGCTGCAGCACTGCTAATGCTGGTGCTGCTTATCGCAGACGAGCTACTACTATGGCCAAAACTTGCAGAATGTGTGTTTTATGTTGAGGCAACATCAGTAGACCTTATCTTCATACTTTTAATATCGTCACTGGGATTTTAGCTTTGAACCAGATTGTGTGCATTTCTTACCCTGGTTGGCACAGATCACATTTTGGGTGAGTTCACTTTAGTTTCACTTTCCACTTTGCAAAGTTTACTTCTCTGTAGCAACCCAGACAAACTCTCGCTGTACTAAGTGGATGTAAACAACATACAGACTGCATTCTTTATCGTTTGGTGTGTTAAATGGCAACCCTCGTAAGACTTCATTCCTGCCACCCAAGTTGGAGTTTTGAACATATTTACTTCAACTTTAAAAAAATACAATGACTAGCAGTTGCCGCATGTTAATCCTGCCATGCCATATAAAGTAAAAATGGCCAGAGCTGATCATCATATTCAACATGGATTTTATCATGATCCCATTTCAAAGTTGTTTTATGCGAGTAAAGAGTATCAGACAGCATACCAAAACTGTTTCAGTATTTAGTGAGAATTGCTGCATCTCTATTCTACACAACTTCCTCCATGTGCGCCACAGTAATCACTATAGTCACAAGTAGCAGAAGTGTATGTCATTGAAGCCTCTTTCTCAAGTTACCTATTGCGATATCTTTGTGAGGATGGTTTTTCATTTGGCGATCCTAAAGCTTTACTGTGGAGCATAGCCAGTTCCAGCCTAGCCCTGCCATAATCAACAGATCTCAGAGAAAGTTAAGTGGAGAGCAGCCTGTCAGAAAACAGGCGAGTCTTATTACAGCTGCCAACAGGTGTGGTTCACTGGTTTGATGAAGGGTCAGTGATTCTGAGAGTGAGCAGAGCTGCTTACACACCTCTGGTCTCATTACTTTGAGGCAGCAGCAGTGTCATAAGGAAATTAGGTCTTCTCTTTCGCTGCAATTTCCTGATATTTTGTATACAGCTATTATTATCCAATAGTAAAATAATTTCCAAACATTGATAATGCATCATTTCCAACACCAATTTCCAGGGCCTGAAGTAGCACCCATTATTGCAGTCTCTTTCTTCTCTTTTTCTTTTCTTTACCTCCCCTCGTCTCCCTCCTACATGCTCTGCCACTACCCCTCTTCTGTGTCTTTCCTTTCAAACCTCGTTCTGCTTCTGTTCTCCTCTCCTCTCAAGCTCCTGTCTCCTCTGCCTCAAACACCTCTTGTCATTATGGCTAACTCCTGCTATGACAAGACATGGCTTGATCTATTTCTATCTCCTCTCTGACAAGTGTTACATATCCACCAACTGTTCATCCATGTGCCTGAATGTGTATCTATATCTATATCTATATCTATATCTAAATCTATATCTATGTCTATATATACCGTATATTTATGATATGTGTGTGGGTGTGTGTGTGTGTGTTCTTGGGGAAAGTTGGGAACATCTGTGTGTGTGCACGCTCACTGCACGTGTGCTCAGCAGCTGCTTAATTAAAACTTGACCATCAGTGTTTAATTTTTCATTGCCAAAATGTGCAGAACATAATGAAGGGTGATGCATCTGAAAATTGTAAGCTGACAGCAGAGTGGTCTTTTGCACGCACATAATGATGCTACTTGAGTTTAAACTTCACCAGCTTATAATCTTTGGTTTGTTAAAATCAAGTTCTGCGACTGCAGTGACGTACGTTTTTAAATGTAAGAAATAAGAAATAATAAACTCCTGTGTTTTGCTCCAGAATACCCGAAGACATGTTTTTACCAATATTTGTCTTGAACATGGACAGCCGAAGGTTAGCTTTAACAACTCTCCTCCTGTATTCATGAGCCTTGTGGGAATAGCACCTCAGGCACTGTGTTGCCTTGTTCTTAATTATTATGTTGGATATATGGAGTTGGAGTTAGAGTGACCTATAGCAGCAGCAATCCAAGCTGCTGGAAGCATTTTGTGCCTACATGTACTCTGTACTACACATTTCAACAGCCCTAATGAGTTTGCCTCAAGAAGATTAAAACTTTAGTTTCACCAGTACAGCAACAGCATTTGTGGTAAACAACTTTTAGTGCAATGATTTATTTTATCCTTATGTTAGGCAATAAAATTTAGCAAACTTTTGTACATAGACAGTAACTTAATGCTGCTCAAATAGATAATTCATTCAAATTCAATAGATAATTCATTCAAATTAAAAAGATTAACCTAATGATAATTCAAGTCGACCAGTATATTTCTTTTTAATTTCTTGTCATGACTGTTTTCTTAAATCTGCCCCCCTCAAAGCACATGCCAAGAAAAAACTGACCCTTGCAGTTGATGGTCCCTGTCCTTGGTCAAATGTTGGTGTTCCTCTTTTTTCCCCTGATATTAAAAGGGATCACAGTTCAATGATAAACATAATGATAAGCCATAATTGGCTGTTAAGCAAAGTACCATATGGTCATGTTGGTTTGCGTAAGGCTTTCATCCACAGCTTGTTTTGAGTCCTAAAATAGGACGTCATTATAGCCATCTGATAAACACTGTCTTCAGCTCACTTGCCACCCAAATTTAAACCCTTCTTCTATTTTAGAGATACTAAAAGCTGGAAATAAAAAATAAATGTGTATAGAGATGGAAAAAGTTGTCATTAAAATGTTTCAGAAAGTGTGTGATGTGTGACACAAAGTAAAGAACATGTACTGGAAAAAGGCCCAAAACAACACACTGCTGATTGATCACCAGTCCTGGAAAGCAAATGTTTTTCTGGCAGCCTGTTGATGTCAACAAGTTTGCTGTGTGCTCATGTCTGCAGAGGCTAATACACACTCGTTTTCTTTGCTGTTCCCTTCATACGACCATCAGAACTTCACTGTAATCTCCCTGAAGTCCTTGATGCATTTGGTGTGTGCTTGTGTGTCTCAGCTAATGCAAGACCCCCGCCTGCACGAGCCACAAGATAACGTGGTTTTCGTTCTGACCTCTCTTGTACCCTTCCCTCAGGGGCAAACGATCCAATCAGAGGATAAGCCTATTTCCAGACCCACCCCCTGGGAGCAGAAAAGATCCAATCGGATAAGGGTTCATCTCAGATCAGAATCAACAGGGGAGGTGGATAAGGGACCACACAGACACACAACCATCAAAAGACAGGCAGACAGAATATTGCCATCTGTACAAAAACTAAAATGTCTACTCACATGGAGTGCTAAGAAAACCCTAAATAGATGTAACTTGTCATATAATGAGTGAATAATCCTCTACACTTTCTGTAAAGCACCCAACATGAGAGGGCTTACCTCATGTACGAGACTTCAGAGGAAAAGAAAGTGGCATCCTGTTTCTCTGCTCCTGACTGCGACAGAACCCCTCTGAGATAATTCTTGACAAGTGCTGCTGCTGCTGAGTGGTAAACTCGCTGAAATGACAGGAATAAAAAGCCCACCATGACTAGACAAACAAACAAAAATCTAAATGTTTATGTGGAATATATAATTAGCAAAAATCAGAGAATATTGTGGGCTTGGTGTTTAAATGCACCCAGATTTTGAGTCTCTTAATGTGTGAGGCATTTGACAACATCTTTGGAAGAGTCCTTTATCATTTTCTTCGTTTTAATCTATTTCCTGACTTATGAATACAACCAAACTGAGCACTCCTAATATGAAGGATGTTCCTTGTCACTAAAATTCTTATCAACTAAACTCCTCTTTAAACTCAGACTTTTAATGCATTCTCCAGCCTTTAAGGGCTTTTCTGTTGCATCTTTAACTTCTAATACTTAATGAGGTGAATGAGGTGGACATACGCATATACTGATTAAATGGCACCTATTCCACCCTGTGCATAGTTATGTATGTGCAAACAATTAATGTAAGTTGCTGCACAACAATATGCTAAATGTGTGCTTACATATCCCCAAGTTTGATGTCTGCAAACAACAGAAACATTTAGTAAGATTGCTTACTTTGCAGGGCTTGTCTGTCTGTAACTCCATAAAAGACCAGGCATCAAAATGAGTCACAGTTTGTTTTTATTCAGTGCTGCAGTGATTTTTGTCTCCATTTGCCAGCTTAATGAGCTGCTTGAATGCATGCTAGAAGCCATGACTTACTAGTTTTAAGCTCAAGGTAATTTAGCGAAGCAAGTTTAGGCTGTTGATGGGTCAAAACTGCTGAAAGGGGGATGCTAATGAGCAGCGACGTGAGGATATATTTTACAGAGCTCTGCATAAGACAATAATAATTCCCATATAAATAGGATAAACTAACATTCTTAAAGCTTAACATCAACAAAAATAATAATTTGAGATATTGATGAGAGGAAATTAAGTTGTCCTTGGAATGTCAGGGATGAAAATTCCAAAGAAAAGTGACACCTTAAACGTGGCATGTACGCAGCAAAGTCTCCTGGAAGCAATAAGCAAACCGAGCAGTCTATGTTGACAAGAATTTAAAAGTGGCTAAAATCACTCAAACTAAATAAGATTGATTATTTGTTTACAGAGTTGAAAGGACAGATTAACACGGTTTGAATGGATCTCATGGCAAAAACTGAGCCAGTTAGCGCTGCCTGTGATGATCATGAGGCCCGCCTTGTTAGCCTACAAGGTGCTACAAACAAATTAGAGAATCAGGTGCTCCAACTAAAGAGTGATGTTGAAAAACTTAACCAGAAAACCGAGTAGCTGAAAGGAAGACGTCAGTGCAATATAGGCTGCGAATCCTTGGGATTAAGGAAAAGTTTGAGACAGGCTCACCCCTGAGCAAAGCTAAAGATTTTTTCAGATCTACCACCATCTGTGGTGACAGGCAGGGGAACTTTTAAAGAGGTAAAGGAGCTCCTGTGCCAATGTAAAGACACCAAACTCAAAATGATCTACCCTGAAAGACTGAGGAAAGAAATTATTCAGCAACCCAGCCGCCTCCATGAACTATAACAAGAAACATGTTCTGTCTGATCAAAATCATTGACAGATAAGTACTAAAGGAAACATGTGATGACTGAAAGATTGCTTAATATTAAGGATTACAATTTACAGGTCAGGCGGACTTTAACAGAACTTAATACATTTTGTTAAATTATGTGAGAATGTATAATTTCTGACTCTTTACTCACTGCCAAGATTTCTCTTTCCAACATATCCATATGGGGGGGAAGGGAAGGAGAAGAAAAACTGTATTCATTTTGTTTAAATGCTGTTACTTTATGCACCTTTGCAACTGTTTAAAGCCCAGCTCCATTACGTATCCCATGTGTTCATTAATGAATAAAAACAGACTGATTGTGGGAGATTTACATAGATACTTTGCTGTAAGAGTGAACGGATGTTTTATAACAAAATGTGTTTTATAACAATGATCATTACTGTTGTTATTCTTTTAATATATTTCCTTTTCTTTCTCTCTTTCTCTTTAAATCTCATTTTATTATCATTAGTATCACAGACTAGGTCTGAGACACATTCTTATCAATATGACTAGGTTGACATCACAGTTATTAGAATGATCAAACTTGAGATTATGAACCTAACACTGAATGCTCTAATTTCCTGGCCCACCCCGCGCAGTGGTAATTTCGTCCAGCGCACCGCTGTGCGCAGCCAATTTGGCAATTGGTAGACCGGCTGCACTGAGATGCGCAGGAGAGGCGCACCCCGGGCAGTGGTAATTTGGCTGACAGGCGCACAGTGCGCACACGTCACCAAAACCTCACAGGCAGGTATCCAGAGTGTCAGGCACATTTCAATGCAATAAACAATCACAGCAACCACTATTTAATGTAACCGTCTGAACCAGCACATACATTTGTATCTATATTAATTGTCCCATCACATCTGATGTCAGATCAGAGACGTTTGTCATAACTAACGAGTTCACATCTCTCAGCAAACCACAAACAGCCACATCATCCAATACGGAGTATCCGGCTTCTGTCATCTCATGAAATTCAAAAGAAAAGAAAAAAAGAGAGACAAGCTATCTGAATAAATGTAAGTCACTCGGTGTCTTAAGGATTTACCTGTGAGCATATTTCTCTCTTTTAATCTTTATTCGTAATGTGATCTAAAAAGATGGAGTACATTACTGCAAGGAGGATGAGGAGGTGATATATTTTCACCTAAGGTTCTGCTATTTGGTGATGACGGACCAGGAATGCAGGTGGATCACAAGCATGATAAATGGATTAGCCTGCTGCTGTGTTTAAATGTAATTATCACTTAATTTTGTACTCCTATTATGATGCAGGAACAGACTGCATCTGTCCCGTGAGGTGGTTCACACGGTGGCACTCATCGTGGCCTCCGATGCGTGGCCGGATGGCCCCTGCGCTCTCCCAGTTGCTGCAAAAGTGACAGCGGCTCTGACCTTCTTTGCCACCGAGGTGAAATTGTCACTGCGCCTCACCAGCAGCGCATTTAAAGGCGAGGAGAAGCGTTCATTTGATTGGTGAAGATCACACTCGGCTGTGTTAAATCCACTCACGCCTCCTCTCCTCCCTCTCTGCTACTTGCGCCGGTGGGAGAGACAGAGGCGTGGGTGCAACTCCCTGTTCCAGACTGCGCCGTGCATGAAACTTGCAAAATGCCCTGGACACACCCTGTTGGTGCGGCGCAGGGCAGGTGCGCCCCGCCTGCGCCGCGCCTGGTCTACGAAATTAGAGCCCTGACAGTTACATGTGGAGCTGTGTGAAGAAGTGTAAATTAGGTAGGTTAGGTTCAAGGTTGTATAGGTAAAGCTCACTTTCACAAGGTATGGCTCTACAAGGTTTGGGTGGGGACCATCTCTGGTTCAGGGGGAGATGCAAATGGGTAAATGTTTGTGTATTCTTTTCAAGCTGTTTTTGAAATGTATGTTTCTTTTTCTCTACCATTTTTTTGCAAAGTTTCCAATTTCATAATTTCATGTATCTTATTTAGCACTCATATTTTTATACACAATTTCTTTGTGTCAGCTGTTGGATAATCACATGCTTGTTTATAGAGTTTTTGCTTGATTAAAACCAAGTATGATGTATTTATAAGAAACACACTTTCACACAACAGAGTACTGCAAACTTAAGACGGGATGGATAGATTAAATATTCCATTCCAAATATAAAGCAAGACATAGAAAAGCTGCAATTATTATTAGGAAGAATGTCCCTTTTATACCTTTGACTGATACTTGTTGGTGTTATATCATTATTTCTGGTAAACTGTAAAATATGTCTGTGATATTATCCAATTTTTATGCCCCAAATTGGGATGATGCACAGTTTTTCTCAAGACTTATTACAACTTTACTAGACGTTAACACTCATCATCTCACCTTTGTTGGGGAATTCTTTTGTGTCCTAAATCCAGGCTTAGATAGATCTCTAACTAAACAGAGTAGCTCTCTTTCCAAATGTGCCACAGCCATTAATTTTTTTCTTCAAGCATTCAACAGTATAGACCAAGGACAAGCGACTAATCCTACCTCTAAACATTGCTCCTTTATATCCTCTCTACACCACATCAATTAAAGGATCAACTACCTACTAATAGACAAATCTCTTCTTCCAAATGTTCATGTAAATATCATTCCATTGTAATATCTGGCCATTTCCCTGTACAAATGGATATTGTCTTCCCAGACAGCCATCCCCCCCAACGGTTATGGAGGTTTGACCCTTTGATGCTGTCAGATGAAGACTTTTTTGCTTACATCTACAGAGAAATAGACTAATTTTTTTTAGAAAAAAATGACATGATGGATAACGTCTCCAAATCCAGCGTTTGGGAGACACTTGAGGAATTTTTTCAAGGCCAAATTATCTCATACACTGCGCACAAAAACAGGAAGTAATCTAGCAGACTTGCAGAATTGACCCAACTTATTTCTATCTGAATTCTAGATATGCTAACACACCATCTGCCAATTTGTTTAAAAAGAGGTTAGTGCTTCAATCAGAATTTGAGAAGCTGTCGATTAAGGAAAGAGAAAAGAACAAGACAACATTTTTATGATCGTAGGAAGATTGCAAGTAAACTGTTGTCACATCAACTACGTCAATTATCTAATACTGGAAATCTGGACTAGTTTTAAATAATCATCAAAAGATTAACAATATTTTTAAATGGTACAACTCAAATTTGTATGCTTCCCAGGAAACCAAGGATACCTCTTTGCTGGAATCTTTTATTTTCCTGGTGTTTAGACTTCTTGTTCCCCTTGTGTCTCGTGTTTCCTGTTTTATTTTGAAATCCCTGTGTTCCATGTGGTGTTTTCCTGCCCTCCCTTATGTGTGCCTCTGATTGTGATTCCCTCCACCTGTGTGATTGTCTCACCTGTGCCTGATGTTTCCCTAGTGTATTTAGTCTCTGTGTTCCTCTTTGTCTTTGTTGGATCATTTGTCTTCCATGTTCACCACGTCTTCAGCATCTCAGTGTCTCTCCAGTGTTTTTCCCCAGAGTTTCTCCAGCGCTTGTAGGCAGTTGTCTGTTTTTTGTTGAACCTTTTTGTAGTGAATTTGATTTTCACTTTGTATTAAGTTTCTAGTTTTTTCTTTCTTTGTTCACCTGTTTTAATTTGTTACTTTGTTTGAGATTTTGTGTTGTAGTTTGAAATACTTTTTGTAAAAGATTAGTTTTTAGTTTTTTTTTTTATCCCTTTTTGTTAGTTTAAAGTAAAGCATTTTCTTTTTATCTGCATTTGGGTCCATCTTGTTTTTTGTTAGTTTATTTTTCCATCAACTCGGACAACAAAAGCCCTTCCCCCCCATCTTGAAAAGATTTTGCCCAACATTATAAATCAGGATCAAAAAGGCTTTATTTCAAATAGACAGTCCTTTTCAAATATTCGTCGCCTGTATATTTCATTTTCTGACCTCTCCAGAACTTCATCAGAAGTCATGATTTCACTTGATGTCGATAAGGCTTTCGACTGAACTGAATAGAATTATTTATTTTGAGTCTTTGAAAACTTTGTCTTTGGATCATGTTTCATCTCCTGGATCAGAACTCTTTATTCATAACCCCTTGCTTCAGTATATACTAACAATATTGTCTCTGACTACTTTACACTCTTTAGGGGAACCAGACAGGGCTGCCCACTTAGCCCTTTGCTTTTTGGTATAGCTATTGAGTCACTGGTCCTTACTTTCTGTTTAGATGGAAGGATTAAAGGAATAACTCAAGATACTGTCACTCAAAAGTGTCATTGTATACACCTTTGTTTCATTTGATACTCCGGTGGAAAATTACACGATCCTAAAATCTCACTTTTTTTTATGTATGTGACCTGTGGTTTTTCCCATTCTTTCCAAGTCTCCCTCCTAGTGACCCTTTGAAAACTGTCTAAATCCTAGAGGAACTTATATGGGCCTATTCTCAAAATAATGCAACATACCTAATACTATAAATCCCCCAGAACTGACTGAAATTAAAGGGGCTTGGAAACAGGACCTAAATGAAACATCCATGATATCACTTAGAGCCTAGATACTGACTGTATTCATACATCATCTGTTTGTAAACACCATTGTTTATTACAATTTAAACTCACACACTGACTTAATTAGGGGAAAGGGCATCAACACAAGCCACTCTCCCCCATAGCAATTTTACTCAAGCATAGCTTTCTAAGACTTTTCCTAACCCTGAGGTGAGCTGCCCCAGATGTAAGCACTCACCAGTAACAGTAGTACATGTGTTCTAGTCATGTCTGTCTAAGCAATTTCTGGGCCTCAATATTCCATGCATATTCTTACATCTATGAAAAACAATAAACAAAAATCCTGTTATGGCAGTATTCAGAGTCCTCTACATGAATCAGAGGCTAACTTCTTCTCAGATGGAAGTAATAGCTTTTACGTTGTTATTGGCACCGAGAGTTGTTCTCTTTAGATGGAAGGCCAGTGTACCTCCTTCTTACCTACAGTGGATTGACGAGTTCATGCAGTGTCTTCAAATTGAAAAGCTGAGACTGACATTCATTGGATCACATAGAAAATTCTACAATATTTGGTCCCCCTTTATTAAATATGTGGAATAACTCTCTCTTCCAGCGTCTTAGTTCCCAGGATCATTCAGTGATTAACATGTGGATCTGTTGATCTTAAATTTTGAGAGTTGTGACATCTAAACCTCTGCTATTGAGTAACGTTTCAACAGCAGTCCATTTTTTACAACTTTAACCTATTGATGATGACAATCAGGTTGCTAGTGGTCTGTCTCTTAGTTACACCTTGAATCAGTGGTTTTTCATTGTCTTCCACCAAGGAGGTTATGTTTTTTCAGTGTTTGTCTGCCTGTTCGTTAGCAAAAGAATCATTGCACACACATTTATCTCTTTTTGCAAATACCTTGTTGATGTGCTGTGGGAGAACAGCTAACGTTAACTGATATCATGAGAATCAAACGGTGTCAGGGACAAAGCCGCTCATCTTAATCTGTGCATCTGTGGAAGGGAGGTACTTGTGGATGGCTCTTGTAGATGATGATTATGATATGTTGAATTTTTTTAAATGGCTGTATATATATCTGGGTGACACACACAAGTATCATCTATGTGAAGGAAACTGCTTTTTCATGGTCTTTCCACAAGGAATCTTGGTCTTTTGAGTACAGGAAGTACTTGTAAAATGGCAGCTCAGGCTCCATTTCCTAATTCTTCACGTTCTCATCTTCCATTAATGAAGAAATTGACAAAGAATATTGTCAAGTACTGGTGGTGGACCAGTACCAGCACCAAAGTGCAAACAAAGGCGACTACTACATGCTCCGGGCCGTTTGTTATCCGCCGTGCTGCTGCTGCTGTTGTCGTCGTTGCTGTTGGATACAGGAAGACGAAGCAGAAATGACGCGCATTGCATCATGACGCTCTCTGTGTGTCGAGATGTTGTCCATGCATCGCTGTTTTGATCGGGAAACCATGTGTACAGGAATAACCGTTTGCTCATGCATGTAAAATGGGTTATTCTGAAAAATTCAGAAACCTGAATATTGACCTTAACCCGAATATTAGCTGCATGTAAACGTAGCCACTGACCATGGAGGGCGGAGCTTGATCATCACTTCTGGTATCTTTATTAAGACAAACCTACTTTCTTCTCAACATGAATGCATCATGCTCCGTGAACCATTTCTTATTGTTTCTCCTCTGTATACTGCCAGCAGCTGGTTGCACATACACTATTTGTGTGGGATAGAGAGCCCTGTAGTGCAATTGTCCCCAGTGTCACTTTAATCTGGGCTTGCTACCCTACATTTTATCTAAAGCTTTGAGGATATAAAGAGACTTAAATTCCCTCTTTTTCCTCAAAGTGACACTCAAATATGCCCACAGACGCAAATTCACCCACCCAAACATTCACTGAAAGGCGTCATTTGCATCCATCTTTAAGCCCTGCGGGAGCAATTGTGATCTATGAAGCATCACCTTCTGTTTAATTGTTTTGTTGCCCAGAGGATGTAATGATTATGCATGCTACAACATGCCTAAGTGATTGTCTTTTGTGCACGTCAATATTAACGGAGGCGTAGAAAGGGCTTAAATGTGTGTGAAAGTTGAAGTCTAAAGAAATGTTGCTGTTGGGAGCTTTTATTTTTCCCTCCATACTGTAGTTCCTGTCAAAAAAAGACACATCCCCAGTTTATTTTATTTGGATGTAGGCGAGTAAGACAATTTCTTTTGTTCTATTACAGATGTTTTTGAACCTTTATACTTCTTTAAAATAAATCAAGCTGCCCACATCCAGCTTTTATGTGTATTTGCATGTCTGTGTGTGTTTTTGTGCACCGCTAAGGGCAACAAATGTCCTTTATCGCTGTCAAAATGCCAAATAAGTTATCAACACTTCCCCGCCTTCTGCCGTGACATCTATGCCCACACATATGCAGACACACATACGGAAACACACTCACAGAAGTCAGCAGGCAAACAGAATTACTCAGACACACAAAAACTGACTGAACTCAAACTGCATACATTTTGTTAAGGTGAGAGTAAAGAATTGGCATTTTGATAAAAAGCATAATTTATTTCTTTGTAAAGAGTGTTTTGGTATATGCGCAGATGCACTTGCCTCTCAGTTTGTGTGTATGTGCGGGCTGTATGCATTAATGCTTTTGGCATTTATTCACTGTCTATTAAAAACAGTTCTCGGGTATAAATGTAGATTTTCACCTTTGTGACACACAAACACTCTCTCAGCAGTATTGACTGGTGTCTTACTTAGAAAGCCTGAGGCAGTTGAGTGGGTTGGATTTCAAAAAAATTCTCTCTGGCCATTTATAATGGCTACTTAGGATGGCGATACAATGAATTAATTAGCAAGACCAAATGAAACAGAATTATCTTGGGCTTTGACTGCTGTTTCTCAGAAATGTTGTTCTTAAAGAGACAGAAAATCACTCATAGGCTTTTTAAATGATATGCACACAAGGAAAACACTCCATTTACAGCTGTGTCATGTTTGCAAATGATGTGTTATTTGGACACAGAAAACATGGGGCTCTATCATTTGCCATATGCAGTGTTCTGCCATGCAGCACAGATGTCCTTCCTTCTTTCCATCTTATATAGTTGTTATTATTATGTCTCAAGCTTTTTAAAAAGGAAATAAACATGCACAACGCCCCTTGTGATGTGACAGTGCCTGCCCAAAATACCGGTCTGGGTCCTGAGAAGACCTCTTTCTTCCAGGCTTTGGGTATCACCACCAAGATCTCTAGGGGAACCATTGAAAACTTGAGTGATGTCAATCTGTTCGAGATTCGCAGAAAGGTTGGTGCAGGCTTCTCTGCATTCTAGATTTCTGGAGTGTGTTTGTCTAAATATGAGTAGGGGTCAGGTGCAAAACTGGTGTGTTCCTATCCGGAGGACACAGTGAATAAATGTGTTTAAAACCAACAAAACCTGATTTTGAGTCTGAAGTCTGTGGGGCATTGCAATCCTGTGATATTTAAAGATGATAAGAGAGATGGACACACATTGGTGAGATCGAGTAATGAAGTAGTTTTACTTGAATACTGTACTTCAGTACATTTTTTGAGTACCTGTACTTTACTTGAGTGTTATTATTTTTGGAAACTTATGACTATTACTCCTCTACATTTGAAAGACAAATATTTTACTTTTAACTCCACTTAATTTCTATGGAGGGTCTCGTTTCTTGTCACTTTTAAGTATAACTTCAGTATAAATGAAAACTGCAGTGGTTGTCCTTTTATAGATTCAATCAAGTTCAGTAGGCATTTCTATAAGCTTCGAAGCATATTTTACAAGCTTTTAATTTTACAGGTTCTATAAGCAGGTAAATGCATTCAGTAGGTTGTTTCAGTCATTAAGTTCTGTAAATTCATTGTTGCAACAATACAATAACGTGTTGACATTAAAACAAAAATGTACTTTTAATACTTAAGTATTTTCTAAAGCAGATACTCCAGTACTTTATCTTAAGTAAAAATAATTGACTGAACAACTTTCACTTGTACTGTAATATTTGACCAGGAGTATCTATACTTTCACTCAAGCACTGGAGTTGAGTACTTTGTCCACCACGGCTCAGGATTCACAATGCCATACACACTCTGTAGTTTTGCATCAGAACATTTGTAAGTAAATTTACTGTAATTTAAGTTTAAAACCAGGCAGAGAGCTGAGAGACAGCATTATTTTTTGTCGCACTCCAGGACGCGACTTTGCACTCTCCAGTGCATAATACACAGAGAATCAATGACAACACAAACCCAATCAGACATTCTCATGAAACACAGAGCTTCATTTATAATATGTGCATACACACTCATGAATATCACAGAAAACTGAGCTCACAAACAAATTAACACCCACAACGACAGGTAGCATGACAGGTTGATGTTCTGTTTGGTGAGTAAATTTCAGAGTCATGTGCCAAATGGTGGGTAAATGTTTTTTTCCCAAACAATCGTACAAAGAAACATGCTGTGTAACAGGTGTAACTGCAGCTTCTATCTCCCTCTCCTCAGCTGTCTGCCATTCAGAGCGTTGCATAGTCTCAGTGGTAGAGACACACAAACAGCACTGACACACATGCACACTGAAATTACAGGACGCCTCTGTATTCTTCAGTTGCAGGGAAAACAGCTGATCCGAGATCTGAGTTCAGTTCGTGTCGATTTGACTACTGTACTGAAAGCATAACCAAACTTTCATAAGGCAACAACAATTGAGTCAACACTTCTATTTTTGTTCATTGTGTGTCTGCATTTATTAACTGCCAATAACTTCACCTACAGTAACATTGTCCTGTAGCCTGCTGCTTTCCAAAAACTTCCTCACACACGGACTCTATTAAACAGTGCTGCTGAGCTGACAAATACAGAGAAAATGATGCACATCATGTGCATGCCTCCCATTTCATTAAGGTATAAAGCACATGCTGTAGCAGCCAGAGATACACACACACACATCCACCTGATGAGGACTGGAAAACCTCTGGACTGTCACTAATTGTGGATCATACGTTATTTTAAATGTTAATAAATTGTTAACATAAAGTAAAAAAAAAAAAAAAATATATATATATATATATATATATATATATATATATATATATATATATATATTTGCAAAATCTCTCATGAAAATATAAAAAAATATGAATTAATTTAATAATAATCTAGTTATATTGAAGATTCCTCACCAATTATATCTGTAAGAACAATAGCAGTGTCTGATATGTCACTGTTAAGTAAAAAAAAGTTAGAATAACAATAAATATTGTTTACTACAATTAAAAGTAATTTCATTAGGTCTGAATGACATTTGTCAATGACGTTTGACATTTATCTCAGGACTTGATATAAATATGTATTTTTACATGAATATCCACATCAAATGTCTGCACATGCAGTATAAAATATGTACTTTTTACTTAAACTATTAATGGCATGTGAATTTCATTTTCGAATTTAGAATGTTCAATAGTATTCATTAGGTGTGTTCAAAATTAAGACATTAATCAATCAATCATCATTTGTTGTTTTCACCTCTGTTTCCCATTTCTCTTTTGGTATATTAACTCTTGCGTAGTTAATATTTCAGCTGTTAAATGAGTGTAGTGGATTTAAAAATACAGTATTTCCCTTTTCATCCATTTTTGGTGGTGCTTTTGTACAACAAAAATCCTGAAATATTGTTTCAAGAAAGTATATCAAATGTATTTTCACGAGTAAGGACCACACCATCAACAGGATGAATTTGACAATTATTTATTACGTATAGTGGATAATAAGCAACATAGCAGATACGTGAAGCTGATGACGATTTGGGGAAACTTCTCAGGGAATCCGCCATAGCTCCCGGGCACGGCGAACCCCCAAAAGCCTCCAGTTACAAAAGATACTGAGATGACGAGAGAGTGACTAAATTGGGATAGACATCGTTGTAGCGAGCGTGTAGTCCCGAGCTTGATTTAAGGAGTATTCTTACTTGTTATTAGAAGAGACTGAGGGAGAGAATAGCCTGATGTAGCATAAAGCAATGCCCGAAACCAAGTGGCAATTTAACAGAGTTCTAAAGGCTAGATGACTGATGGATGAGCAGCTTGATAGGTGAGATGATAGGTGGATTGTAGTATGTAAATTGATTTAGATGAGTATGACAAGTCGATGGATACACTTTTTAGAGGAGGACGGCTATGATATCTTAAACAGTTCTCAACTCTAAGCAAAAGCACGGCTTGATGTGTAAAAGACCGTGTTGACTTCAATGAATTTCTATTGTAGGAATGTTGTTTGTTCATGGCGATGCAAGTAATGGAAACGATATGAATGACTGAGAAGCAGTAAAGGGTTTGCAGTGAACGATGATGGAACTTTGTTAATTGACTGGTAGAATGACTGGCTAATTTTTGTACGCAATCGAAATTGATAGATTGATTCTGGATAAATGTCTATAATGTGCCAAGAACCGACAAATTATTTAAGCTAAGGCGAAAATGTTTTTGAAAACCAGCGAGACAATCTGGCGAATTCTAGTTGGTTTTCTAAACCAAGATGCTGATTATTTTAGAACCCCCAAAGAACGCTGACGAGACAGCATATGTTTTATGGTAGGCAACTGAGGCACTGACATCCCGGTGCCAGGTGCCCATAGTAGTATTGCCCTGTATGGTTGATGACGGTGGCTGGCAAGGGCACTGACATCCCAGTGCCGGTTGCCCCAACTGATATGACCTTTGATGGCCGATGATGGCATCCCAAGTCCGAGTGCCTCCACTGGGTGGCCCCCGATGGTTGTTGATTGTAGCCAGCATGGGCACTGACATCCCGGTGCCAGGCGCCTCAACTGATATGACCTTTGATGGCCGATGATGACGTCCCGGTTCCGGGAACCTCTGCTGGATGACCCCTGATGATGTTGATTGTAGCCAGCATGGGCACTGACATCCCGGTGCCGGGTGCCTCTACGGATATGGCCTTTGATGGCTGATGATGACGTCCCGGTTCCAGGAGCCTCCTCTAGGTGATCCTCAATGATTGTTGATTGTAGCCAGCAAACAGCACTGGCTTCCCGGTGCCGGGTGCCTCTTCTGATATGACCTTGATGGCTGATGAGGACGTCCTGGTTCCAGGAGACTCCTCGGGGTTACCCTTGATGATTGTTGATTTTAGCCAGCAAGAGCACTGACGAACTGGTGCTGGGTGCCCATACAAGTACCCTGTATGGTTGATGAAGGTGGCCAGCAAGGGCACTGTCATCTCGGTGCCGGGTGCCTGTACTAGTATTACCCTGTTTGGTTGATGAAAGTGGCTGGCAAGGGCTCCGTCATCTCGGTGCCAGGTGCCCCGACCGATATGACCTTGGTGGCCGATGATGAAGTTCCGGTGCCAGGAACCCCACCGGGTGGCCCACGATGATTGTTGATTGGAGTCGGCACGGGCACTGACATCTCGGTGCCAGGGTCTGATATGAAGTGAAACGTATGAAGCGGTACGATTAGATAAGCCCTTTGATGGCCGATGATGACATACCGGTGCCTGAAGCCCCACTGGGGGGCCCTTGAAGATTGCTGATTTTAGTCGGCATGGGCACTTACATCTCGGTGCCAGGATCTGATATGAAAGTGGAATGTATGGAACGGTATGATCAAATACTATGTGGGATACTGTAAGATAGGATGAAACCATATGGAAGATGTGATATGATTTTCTAAGAACGATATGATTTAAATCAATATGATGTGATTGATGAGTAACGATACGATAAGACATGGAGCAAAATAGTTTGATTCAATAAGAGTAAGTGTTATACAGAATCACGCCCGCCGATAGGGGGGGACAAACAGGTCTGTTGTCCTGGGCCCAGGGTAGAGGGGGGCCCAGAACTGGGTGGGAGGGGCCCGCTGCCCCGGAGTGGAGGGTCATGCTGCGCTCCAGTTGTACTGGGAAGTCTGGATCTCTGAGTTCCGAGTGGGAAATTTCAACTGGAACGCCCCCAGAAGTCGGAATTTCACACTGGGAGTCGGGGGATCCTCACTAACCCCGAGTTGACAATCGAAGATGGCTGCCCTGAGTGTAAACAGTTATTAAGCTCCTGTAATAATCCGTTTATTAGCACTTCTGACTAGTGTTTGTCGCACTAATTCAGCCATGTAAATAGTATTGTTTGACTTATATTTATGGACATGCTACCAGAGTTTTATTTACATTCTTCATGTGGTATATGCGATCTACAACGTACAACGCAGGACGTGCTAACGACGGCTAACACAACGGCTAACAATAGCCTGGTAGATCATCAATTTTTTTTTTGTTTTTTTTTTGACTTTGTAACTGGAACGCTGATAAGTCGGAGATTAAGTCCTTCCCACTTCCCTCATCCCAGTTCCGATGTTACTGGAACGCGGCACCAGAGCCAGGCTACCAGTGAGAGAATAGGGAGAAAGGGAGAGAGAGCCACGGTGAAGCGGGAGGGGCCCACCGCCCCAAAGGAGAGGGCCAGACTTGGGGGCAGCCAAGACTGTCAGCTGGCCTGTACAGAACGGTATAATATGATGAAACGATGTAAGATGTACGACTGATAAGATATGATGCCATTATAAAGAGATATGATGGAAATGATGGATTTGATAGGCCACGATACGATATGATGTAGAGCGAAAAAGTTTGATTCGCTAAAATTTAGTGTTATATGGAACCATATGATACGATGAAACAATGTAACATGTACAGTTGCATAAAATATGATGCAATTTAATAAAGAAATGACGCACCTTGATTTGACATGATTTGAAGAGTAACCATGCGATAGAACGTAGAGCGATGTGAATCAATGTAAATTTAGTGTTATACAGAACCGTGTGATACGATAAAACAATTTAAGATGTATGATTGATAAAATTTGAGCCATTTATAAGGAGAGATATGAGGCAAATCTATTTGATATGATTTGATGAGCCGACGGTACGATACGATGTAGGGCGATATGGTTTGATTTTATATAATTTTGTGTTATACGGGACCAAGCGATACAATGAAATTATGTAAGATGTACGGCTGAATCAGATGCAGTCCCATTTGATAAGAACAATGATGCAAATCAACAAAAATAATTTGATGAGTAACGATAGGGTGATATGATTTATACGATACGAGATGCAATAAAATGTAGAGCAGTACATTTGATTCGATAAAATTTAGTGTTATGCGGAACCATGTGATACGATGAAACAATGACAAGTACAGTTGAATGAGGTGCGATGTCATTTAATAAGAAGAAATGATGCAATATCAATTTAACATGATTTGATGAGTAATGATACGACATAACATAGAAAGATATGATTTTATTTGATATGATTTCAATCGATCAAATCAATCTAATCAATAAACTTTTGTCATTGCGCATGTCACTAGTACAGAGCAACAAATTTTTTTCTTTTTAGCGTTATACGGGAACGATGTGATACTGTGTGGTACGATGATACGAAAGATATGATACGATTTGATAAGATGCGATGCCATTTTATGAGGCAATGTGATGCGATGTGATTTAAGATATGACACCATGTTACGTTGAAACTGTGGTATGATATGATTCAATGATATGAATGAAAGGATCTGATGATGTTATACGATACGATAAGTAGAGAGCAGTGTGATTAGATGGGAACTGAATAATCAATCAACAAAAGAAAATAAACGGATTATGTTAGGCTGTTATTGGTTTACTGCTTTTGTCCAATGAGTTTGTGTGGAGGCCTAAATTGTGCTGAAGGAGGGCAATAAAAGTAAGTCTGTTTGTTAATTATTATTCTTATCTTTATGAGTCTTGTTATTATTTGAATTTATTTATTATTTTTATTTATTTATTTTAATTAATAGTTGTTTGTTCGTCTTTTTCTGTTTCTTTGACGACGTACGGATGTTTTGCGGTGATAATATTGATTAACTCGGACTTTACCTTTAACGGGGATCGTTGAAGCGTGGTTGATGCGCGATGACGTCATCCGGAAGCGGGTTATCGACGAAGCTGAGGCTAATGAGGGAAAGTTTGTTTTTGTTCTAGTAAGTAGAGAAGGCATTTTAGGTTGTCGTTCGGCTGCAGGGTGGCCTGAGAACTTGTGAAGGATGTGAGTGATTATCGGTGTGTTGACACACCAGCGGGGCTCTGTGGAGCTGCGGCGCGCAGGAGGAGTCGGAGGAGCGTGGTGGTGACCGGTGAATGGGCTCGTGTCAGGTGGCGATGGGGGGCATCCCGGAACTACGATGAGCTGATGGGACTTCAACATCCTCGGGTTTGAGGTTTTGGGAACGTCATGGACATAACGAGGATTGATCGGATGGATTAGGTTTGATGAGGAGAGATGCACCAGCCTGAATGATGACCGCAGAGGCAACATGCTGTGCTGGACTCAACTTTTTGATGACGGCTTGTGTCTCGGACTCACTCAGTCTTGACGGCTCGGATGGTGGACGGCGTGGATTCGGCTCTGAAGCGGTGAGGCGCATTTCGGCTGAAGAGTGCCTCCGGGCTAGCTGACATCGGGTATGGGTGTGCTCAATAGGTGAGTAATGCCGATTGACGAGTTGTTGTTCGAGTATGATGGCGAATTGCTTTGAAATTTACAGCAGAAGTTTTTTTTCTGAATGGGCCGTGTTGAAAATCTGTAAATTTGTGACTGTAGAATGTGCATGAGCAGAATGTGACATCACAATGGTGACTGGACAAAATTATAATCTGACAATTCAACAATGGACTGAAACATCTTGCAAAGGAATGTTCTACCAAAATATCAATTCATCTCAAGACTTAAGCCAGAGAGCTATATAGTTGAGAACAAAAAAAAAAAAAAGAAAAAACAAAGAACCACTGAGGGACCCATTTGAAGAGCTCCTCAAGAAAATGGAGAGGGATGGACTATTTTCCTTTGAGGAGGAGACTTTGAAAAAATTGTTGAATGGCACAGATTTTATATGGTAACCCCATCCATCTGTGTTTTAAATAAGCTTACAAAATAAATCAAATAGCATAGTTTTAACCATTGTCTTTAATTTAGAAAATATCATGTCAATTTACTCATTTGGTATTATCATTTGTAGTAATATTAATTGGGCATCCTGGGTGGGACTCAAGTGAAAACTATGGCAGGAAAGTAAAGAGAATCAGACAAAGAGCTGGAACCGGACCTCAAGAGATGATGGAGCCTTACAAAGGGCAGGCAGTCTTTACAGAACCTCAAGACTTGCAGACCGCCTTGGTACCAAATGATCTGCAGTTGGTCATGCAGCAGCAACCACTTATGCTTCAAAACATGCAGCAAAAATCAGTGTTGTTGCAGCACCTAAACATGCAGCATCAGCCAGTCCTGTTGCTGCAACCTTACATGCAGCCCCCAGTCATGCAGCCAAACATACAGCCATACAGTGGCACAGCTGTGACCCAGCAAGGCTCCTCTCTCCAAATGCTCATGTCAGCAGATCCTGCGGGCTACTTGGAGGAGTTGTTGAGTGTTCTTGCCGAAACAGAGGGCCATATTAAAATGACCCTGGAGAATGCTTATGTGCTGCCACCAGATGCACAACATGGCATGATGGAGCAACAAAACCTCACAGATGATGGACAGGCCCCAGTATGAACCAGAAGTCTCCATGTGTGGTGTACAAACCTGTCTCAGCTGCCATGCCAAGCTACAAAGCCTCCATATCCTGAAAACATCCAGATGTAGGAGCAGCTTCCCCTTTTGTAATTCCTGTAGAGCAACGAAACAAAACAAAACAAAACAAAACTAGAAAAGCACTCAGAGAGCGCAGACCTCCGCTAAGCAGCTTCAGTCAGCCCTGACCATTTTTTTGTGGAGTTATATGCACAAATGCCGAAAATGGTCCTATCTCGCAATGTTAAAGAATCCTTAAAAAAATTCCTGGATCAATCCCAAAATCTAATCATTTGTTCCTTATCCCATTCCACACATTTCCTGAAAATTTCATCCAAATCCATCCATAACTTTTCAAGTTATTTTGAACACAAACAAACAAACAGACAAACAAACCAACGCTGGCAAAAACATAATCTCCTTGGCGGAGGTAACAAAACCTTAGAGGAGGAGTGCACACACTTTTTCAGCAAGCAAGCTACTTATAAAATGTCCAAGTCAAAATGTTCTACCTACTATAAAAATGCAAAACATATATTTATTTATAAATATATAGATAATCTTTATATGTACGATATATGTTGGTGTACCTTGCATAAATGCATGAACCAATATTGCACAGTACAACTCTGTACATTTTTTGTCATTACCTTACTCTGATGACTTGCACTGAATGGAATCAGCCAGGGATGCATAGTCCGGACAGTAGCTGCTGATAGCCAGCCTCAAGCACACTTCCAAATGATCATCAGTCATGGTGGAACAGTACTTAGACTTAATCATCTTCATGTGGGAAAAGGCTGACTCACATGAATAAGTGGAGCTGAAAAATGCAGTCAAGGAGGTAGCACATTTCCTGATGTTGGGGTACTTCTCCTCTGTGAATAAGCTCCATAACTGTCCATGAGCTCTGAACTTCAGCTGAATGTCAGCTTGTAGTGTCAAAATCTCATCCGCCACTAAAGAAGAGTTTAGGTGAAACAGTGTTGCAATTTTTGATGTAAGTGAAACAACCTCAGCATCTTCCCGAAAAGGATAGCACATGAATGTAGTGATTGGCTTTGTGAAGCGTGCACTCTCCAGCTGCACACTACTTCCCTTGCGTCTCCAGCTCTGACGCGAGGTTCTGGAAGTTTGCCAAATCATGGCACTGGACCTTTGAAAAGAGATGTTGCATTTTTCACTTGAACACATTAACTGAGCTGATCATTTCAATCACAGTTTTGTCTTTTCCTTGTAGCTCTACATTAAGGTCATTCATTATGTGGGTCAGATCGGTTAAAAATGCCAAGTCTCGCGGCCAGTGTTCGCCATTTAGTTGGTTGTATTTTTTCATGTTTAGCTACATGCAAAAACTCCTAAATCTCCGGTAAGGGCTCGCAAAATCTTTGCAGGAATTCCCTCAACTAAGCCATCTCACGTCAGGGTGCAACAACAACTCAGAGTGGTCGCAGTCTGCCTTCTCCAGATAGAACAGGCGATCTTCATTGCCACATCCATAATCTCTTTCATGTTGAGCATTTTTGCGCATAACGCTTGTTGGTCTATAATGCAGTGGTAATTGTGGAAGTCCGGGAAAGCATCGTCCTCTCTGCACTTGCAGATAAATCCACTCGAGTGGATAACCATGGCGTTTGCTCCATCCGTGGTGATGGACACCAATTTGCACACTGGGAGCTGGGTTTTCTCAATAAAGTTTTTGGAAGACTAAAGTATGTCCTCTCCTCGCATGTTATTTCATGGGCAGTACTGTTAACAGCTCCTCTTTTGCAGTCATATCAGTAAACACCATCCGAATAAAAATGCACAACTGGTCTGTGTCATAATCTGCGACATCCTTCTAAAGCTGCTGGGTCAAATCCTCAGCCATGGCTTCACTGCGCCGTGTAACTGTACTTCTTAATAGCTGGCGAGCATTGATTGAAGATAGTATTTCTGGTTTATTTTTAAAGTCTCAGAATGAGTCAGCTGCTTCGATGAATGCCTCTTTCCATCTCTCCATTTTGGAAGGATTTCTCGATTTTAACGATGAAGTGACTCACCTGGAACAACGCTTCGGTGGCTGCCTTCGCTTTTGAAGTTAGCTGTGAGAAAAATGACTGCTGTCCGGACAACTGGGATTTTAGTTCCTTCGCCTTTCTCCTTCTCAGCTCGCTGTTTGGAGAGAAGTCAGTGTTGTAGTTTTTATGAACAGTCCGAAAAATGCCACTCCACATTTCCCTTCTTCCCCATAGCAATCGTAGACTGACAGATGAGGCAAATGCACTTCGAAAATGTCAGTAAAAAAAAAAGTCCTCCTCCCACTCTATATGGAAGTGGTCAGTTTTGGGCTTCTTACTTGGTCCAGCTCCCCCGCTCATTTTTATACCCTTTCTTACTCGCTAGCTTGTGAGAGTTTTGCAGAACTTAACGCCGTTGTATGCCCATGGACGGTGACCCATGTGTCAGAAAAGGTCAGATGTTAGACTGGCTGCCCTGTATGTCAGTTAAGTGAGAAATTTTATAGCGAGGACAGATGATAAGCTGAGGTCTACTTTTTTTCAATGCCATGCGATCTACCCACACTACCTTCGTGATGGACCGGCAGATCGCGATCAACGTATTGGGCACCCCTGCCTTAAAGCAGGTCCACTTTGTTTTTTAACTGATTGACTTCTGCTAATGTTAATCTGCTGACTGTAAAATTACCAGTTTAACTTTTAAGCAACAACAATTAAAAACCCATGTGACACTGATATCAAATGTGAAACGCTTCATATGCTGTAAATAGTGTTTTTGTAGAAGACAAGAGCTTTTTCACTGTGTTAGAATTTCTGCAGATTTTCATTGATAGAAACTCTATAGGAATTTATACAGGTTATGACCACTAAAAAATGGTATGTAAGTTTGTCCACTGGAGTAAAAAAAAAAACAAGAGCGCTGTGTGTGGGTAATTCATCAACTACAGAGCAGTTTGGATCAGGAAATTCAAACAACAATGACTCATTGAATACTTAGCAATAAAATTATTCAAAGAAAAGTGTTTGTTGTTTCTTTTAGAGCCTTGGTATCGGCATTGGCTTTTTTTATGTTGTCACAGTTTCACTTTTTTCCCAAAAGATTGCTTTGTTCATAAGTACCTCTAAAATGTCCTCCGTGTGTAACTGAAGGCTGTCTTTACAAACAGTGGCCGTAAACGGTTACATCTGCTGAGCAAGAGACTTTATGTTCTCATAAAAAAGGTTTGGTAATGTTATTTTGGTTGATTATATCTCCCTTTTAATAACCAATTGGCATTGTCTTTTTTTGTTATTGGAAAGCCTGATTAGTCACCTTTACAATGAGGTCCAGTTTGTAAGAATCATGCATTCATGGAATAAGTAACACAGCTCAAAGGCATAGTTCTGGTTTTTTTTATTTGTAATGTGGTTGTGTGAGGTACATGGCATGAGCCCACACGTGTGCCACAGTGTCAGAAAAACTCAGGACAGAGGCTAATGCTATACATTGCTGTACATGGTGCTAGATTCTCTGCTCAATTAACAGAGAAAACGAGCCACAAAAACAGCCTGGAGTAATTATGTGTCAAGGTTGCTGTGAAAACACAACTTACTGCAATTTCCATCTCTGTTGCAGTGAAAATCTTACCACAATATACGGTAAAATCACCACAATCTTTAGTCAGTAATATGTCACTTGTAAGTCATTGTGATTCTTTATAACCTTCTTTTTCCTATTTTGCTGTTGAGCACATCATTTTTTCGCTCTTTCCATTATATATTTTTTATATTTACTTTCAAGACTATAGGAGTATTTTTTGTGGCCTATGGCGGTACAGGGAGGTGAAACCAAAAAGTAACACACAAGTTACTGGTCTAAAAGCCAGAACATTGCAAAAGCTGAGGCGCTTTCGACATCACATATCCAGTGTGAGGGAGAAACTGAGCTGTGTTTTCAACCATACAAAGACATTCGTATCGTCAGAAAGACTAGAAAAGCACTTGTTAACTGTAAGTTCAAATCTGTGCTCAAATAACTCTCAAAGAACATTATTGTCCACCAAAAACTTCATTACAAACCAGTTGTAGACCAGGATTTTTTCAGGAGTGAACAGTAACTTGTAGTTTTGATACAAAACAATCAGTAAAGTAATACTATTTGCATAATTATCATGATTTTGAAGAAATGTTCTAACACTGGAAATGACCATTAAAGAATAATGCCCCAGTTTTGTCCTAAATTCTCACCTTTCATCAAATAGTGTCCTCCTATACTTTATCAGCCTTTTATTTCTATCATCTCCTGATTTTTCCAAGCCTCATTCTTTTTTAATCAATGACTTAACTTGGAAAAGGAAGTGAGAAGGTACCAATACACCTGCTCTCAAACACACACGCTGGGAACTTAGGTAATCTAGCATCGTCACTGCAGGGGATGGTAAGAATTATTAAATAATTAACCCTTCATGTCTTGCTCTCTTGTGCACATGCTCCCTCCACGCTCTTCTACATTTTACTATAGTGGAGCTATTAAAAATATATGTACATAAATTTTAGAGCCCCCTGGTTGTAGAGTCATTAAAGTGAAGTAAATGTAATAATGTAAGTAATGTGTATAATGGGTTATAAATAATAAAATGTTCGTAATATAATATTCAAAATTTATACCGTACTGTTTTACCTTGAGGTGTCCAGATACATAAATAGTAGACGAGGAAAAAGTGGAGGGAGCTGCAAAGCACAGCAGAGAGATGTTGTCTTCATTAAACCGTGACTATCTGAAATCATATTCGGGTTAGTAAAAACAACAAGATATACTTTTAATTTTTCAACTGCATTCTTTTAGGAGAAAAATGTAATTGACTTTCACCAAACACAAAGTAAAATGTAGCGAGATATACAAAACAATGGAACAACGGTAATGCAGGGGAAAAATGTAATCACTAAAAGAGATTCAACCTGTTTTGTTTTCAATTAATAATAGGGCTGTACTATTTTTAAACTCCAATCCTTAAAGTTCTGGTAAGGAATTTTTAGTTGGTTATTAAACAGACACAAATTTGTATCATTACCTCATAATGAAGCAAGCAAGAGCAGCGTTATGCCAGCATTAAAATGGACTTTTCTCTAAATGCTGGAAACTGCTGCCACAAGGTAGATGTCAGACAAGTGATAAAGAGCAGGAAGCAGAAAAAGCATTTTCAAAACTGTTTAAGGCAAAGAGTAACAGGAAGTAAAACATTCAAAGGTTTAAAGATGCAATTTTACACTAAGATGTCTTGAGCTGCTTTTTTCCAAAATATTTTTAAGTTAAGTTATAAATTAATAACATTTCCAACAGTTTCCAAAGCCAGAAAGATCCTTTATTTTATAGTTATCAGATTCCAGGTAATGGCAGAGACTGCCATGACAAGACATGTGTTTGTGATTGCCGTGGAAACACAAGATGTTTTATCAGACTTCTACATGATGAGTAGGAATTGTTATCAGAAGTTGCCTTTCTTTATCGGTGCTTCACCTTTGTTCTGTGCTGCTTACATGTAATGGACCATCGACTGTGTGTTTTTAACCAGGTTGTCCCCATAATCAGTCCCTCCAGGAAATCATGATTTCCCGATTGTAACAATCAATGCAAATTTAATCATTCCCCACAAATTCAGTTTACTGTCCAATCACCGCAAACTTCCCGCAACTTTGGCCAATCATCTTTTCAGACTGCCTTGTTTTTGTATTAGAGGATGAGCGTCTCAGACAGCGAACATTAACTGCTGATATCACTGCTAAAGTCTTGGAAATGCAGCTACCTGAGGTCTTACAGGGATACAATATTTCTTGAGTTATTAGCATATATGCTAGAGAACTGATCAATTGTGATTTCTGGGATAAGTGACAGCCCTACCGCATTGTAAACACACCAAATGTATTGTAATTTTTAAGGAGTCTCAAATCCAAAAGGTGTGAGCAGTGGAGGTGGGCAGAGCTGATGGTTTCACACCTCATGATTAATCAAAGTTTATCCAGATCCATCATGCAGTAAAATTTTGTGCATTAAAAGAAAGCAGATATTTTAAGATCATGAACATGACGGCAGCAGTAAACAGGTAAGAGGCACCATTTATCCACATAAAACACCAGTATTAATACTAACTCAAAGATCCTCACTGTCGACTTGCCTCTTTTTTACAGTCTTTCACTGAATGACCAGATAAGGAAAACTGACTTAAAACTAATAACTATAAAAATGTATGAATATCTTAGGTCATGCCAACTAAGGCAAACTTGCATGCATCCTTGATGCAGATAAGGGTCCTGCAGCTTTTTTTGACATGTGTTACCTCTGTCATAGGAGCAACAACCGCAGCTTTAACCCCTGTTACATTGCCGAGTGAGATTTAACAATATCCGCTGTACTCCAGGCTCTTTCTGCTGCTCTGCACAGAGTTAGGCTTGTAATATCTCCGCCTTTGCACCCCACTGAGGATGAGATTACATTAAAATGTCCTCAGAGCAGATCTTATGTGACAGACATGCCTTGCCCATTTTGCATGCACAAAGGTTAAAATCCTGCAAGCCAGCGCAGTTTCATCTCATTAATCCCAGCCACATGAAATTCTCCGACTCTCACTTTCTCATCTGTGGGACTCTTTAAAAGCATTTAGGCACAATATTTATCCGCTGCTATACAAAAACAAGGCAAATGAAATGATTTTTCTGAGAGCCTGCAATAAACTCTGCACAGTTATTGATGAATAAATTAAGTTCTTTTGACATTTTGCAGAGGACCCTGCTAGCGCTGAGTATTATTTCTTCATTATGCTATTAAATGTTTGAAAGCTTTACATCAAACTTTTAATATCTCTGTTCATCATAAATGAATGGGTTTGATGTGTGTGTCTTAATAAATTGGAGGGTACTTTGTTAAGCCAGTGATGCAAAATCAATGTAATACTAGTTTGAATATTTAGAGTGCAAGTGAGCTGTGAAGATTAGAAAACTGAACTGTCAAGCACACACTCTGTCCATTTAAGCTCACACAGACATTCAGTCTCTGCCTTTCATGCATGTCTAATCATTGAGCATAGAGAAGTGGTGATCAGAGCTGTGATTTATTTAAACATCTCCGTTTCTGCTGCATACAATAGTCTCAATTCTTCGACTGCAAACTCAGACTATAACAAGTCCATCTCTTAGGATTATTTCCCTTCTTTCCTATTCACGGCAAATGCTTGAGCTTGTAAAACAAATGAATAAAAACACATTAGTCCCATGTAGTGGTGTGTAAGCAAACGAGGCAGATTCACGATAATGGCCGAAACTGCTGGTAGCAGAAGTACATCTATGATTTAAATATATAGGTCAGATCGGGCTCATTAGTGGTTCATAGCGAGTGCCTGGACTCTGCTGGGAATAGTAATAATAGAGGACATGTTTATGCATGAGATTCACAGCGTGGTGGTTCTGTGCAGTTCCTGCGTGGCATGGGCCAGTGTCCAGCCACTCACACTAAATGTGACATTGGTAAATTAATGACGAAGTGATACAGCTGGGGTGACGCTGGTAAATAAATTAGGCCTTACGAGCGAGCGCCTCTTTGGAGATTTCAGACTTCAGAGGGAAGGGGGAGAAGAAAGGGACAGAGGAGGGGTGGAGCAGAAGCACCAATCGAGGAGGAGAAGAAACGCTCTGAGATGTAAGGGAAGGAACAATCTCAAGATTTCTCTCCGTATGGCCCTCTTCCTCCTTTTTTTATTTATATCCCCTCTCATTTTTCCTAAGGCAGGCAATACAAGACTCTTTTCAAATTCTCAGTGATTTTGAAAACGTGGGAAGCCACAGACGTTTGGACATTTTTTAACAAATTTTCAACACTGTGGTTCTTCCAAAGGCACACAGAGAGACTAACCTAGACCTTGTGAGCATGCAACAGTCATTTGCAGTGGAAATTTCTCAAAGATTCAACAGATAGATGTCATAAAGTTGCATTATCTGATTATGAAGTTGAGAGGACTGATGTTGATAGCCATTGCAGGAACCACCATACAACTGACTGATCTCTCTGAAGTTAATATTAGAAACTGTAATGATAAAGGAATGGGGCCAAAGGAAAGGCCAAATATTTGCCACTGTAGTAGTTGAAGCTATGTAGGTCCACAGCAGCAGGCAGCCCACAACAACAATCAAGAGCAGCCTACAATACAAAAACTGGAGGAACCAAAAAGGAAAGAGAGACAGGTGAGAGAGAGGATAGAGAGAGAGTGTTGAAGATATAGAGGGCGAGGGAGGAGCTGAGTGTGTCAAATATCCCACCAGTCTAAGCCTATTGCAGTTTAACCATGAGCTGGTCCAAGCCTATGCCAGCCATAACATAAAGCTTTATCAAAAAGGAAAGTTTTAAGTCTACCCTTAGGGGTAGAGGGTTCTGCCTCTTGAACCGTGGTTGGTAAATGATTCCAAGGAGGAGCCTGATAACTGAAGGCTCTACCTCCCAAACTACTTTTAGAGACAGATGGTACCACAAACAGGCCAGCATTTTGGGAGAGTAACATTCTGGAGGTGTGATATGGCACTAAAAGCTCTTTAAGATATGTTGGTGCCTGATTATTTAGAGCTCTGTATGTGAGAAGAACAATCTTACGTTCAATTCAAGATTTTATGGGAAGCCATTGCAAAGAAGTTACAATTCTAGTCAATACACGTGATGCAGCATTTTGAACCAGCTGAACAGTCTCAAGCAACTTGCTGCAGCCTAATAAAAGAGAATTACAATAAGCCATGAACTTTTTTTCATTATCACCCTGAGACAGGATTTGGCTGATTCTTGCAATGCTAGGAACATAAAGGAGGTTGTCCTTGAAATTTGTTTTATGTGGGAGCTGAAGGACAAATCTTGATCAAATAGTACCCCAAGGTTTCTAACAGTGGTGCTTGGTGTCAGGCTGATGCTTTCTAGGACAGCTTTATCATTAGAAAACCTTTCTCTAAGGTGTTGGGGACCCCACACAATAACCTGCCCATTCAGATCCTTATGTCCTTCAGATACAATCCTAGTTTAGATAACTGATTTTTTTCAGCTGGCTCCATTGATGTGAACAGCAGAGTATCGGCGGCGTAGGAATGGAGATTGACAGAGTGTTTCCTCATGATATTACCAAAGGGAAAAATATATAACAAGAAAAGGATTGAATCTAGCACAGAGCATTTAGGAAAGCAAATAACTAAGAAAATAATGTCACACTTAAGGCTTATTTGGACAAATAATCAGGCACGACAAGGCCTAAAACGGATAATTCGCCTTCAATTGTTGAGAGGGGAGACACTGGGTCTAAAATCTGTCATAAAATTGTCGAGGGTGAATCCAGCTCTACTTTGTCTTCCTCTTCCATCCCCGTCTAAAGCTGTGGCCTGAATTCCTCGTCTGTCAGTTCCCCTTTGAGAAAGCAGGAGGTGAAAAGAGGGGGGTGGGGGGGTGGTGGATAAGAAGCAAGAAAAAAAGCGAACAAGAGAAGGAGATGGAAGATGATGGCTCTCAGAATGCAGCTACAATTTCAATATTAAGATGGGATACAATTTCAATAATAGAATTCGACCCTGGCTGTCTTCCTCTGCCTCTCTCTCTGGGGGAGCCATGCTGTCAGGTTGCGTTTTCACCAGAACGGCTTAAACTCGGGGCTGATCCATCTTGCTCCGCAGAGGACACTCACAAACAACATCATCTGACATCATGTAGCTCCTCAACACTTGGAAATTCAGATGAAGATGCCTACAGCTTTGCGAACTCCTGCCTCTCCCGAGTGTGTGTCCTGTCTGCCAAACCGGTGAGAATCATACATGAGCTGTGCATAGTCGAGGTGTCTTCTGAAATACCTTGATGCACATGGACACACATGCACTCTACACACATTCCATAGTAGTTTCAGGATGATTATTGTCAAATAAAGGCAACCCGAATCATGTTGCTGCTCATCATTTATACTTCCTGCTCTACATAACACCTCACGACAGAATTCCTTCATTATTTTTAAGAGTTTTTCACTCAAGTCTCTCCTCCACTGACATTATAATTAAAAGGTCTTCAGGTTTTTGACAGTTGGGCTTCAAAACTCATCTTCAGGTATAAGATGGCACTAATAGACTTACTCCCAAGAAGTAATAATGAAAAGGTGTATCTGAGCTGTCATGTTTCTAATATTTATCCCACAGAGGCCAAGCACAGCAGGACAATTTTTTTCTGTCCTTACAGAAAAATACTCTGTATATATAAGCAGTATTGTGGATAATGCGTGACCCCAACCTTTTTTGTACCACAGCCCTGTGTTATATTTGACAGCATAGTAGGCTTGGGTACCAGTTCCTAGTTGCCAAGATTCAAGGATTTGATGAGGGATTTAAGTTTGGGTTCTGCTTTTGGGTTTATGAATGTTTTCTGAATGATTAAACCTGAGGGACTAATTCCCTTACAAATAGGTTTTATACATCATTAAGGACTTACTGTGTCACTGTAGCACTGCATCATGTATGACATAGTGCGTGAACAAAAGCTTGGGAGGAGGATCATGGTGGGCCACGGCTCTGGAAAGTTTGGCTAAATTATATTTAAAAAGTTAGTTCACGTTTTTTGAGGTGTGGTCACTAGAGGCCCATGGCACTAACAAATATATTTGCCAATTAAGGAACTTGCAAGCTTTGTCCCTCGGGGGAGATATCCAGAGGCGGATGCTAGCCTGTACATAGCAGTACATGGTGCCACTGAAAGCCTTGTAATTAACCCACCTATAGGTTAAATCAACTCAAAAGACTGACAGTACACTACAGTGAGATTCTTTACAGCGTTTAACTTTTCCCAGACAGAGCCCCTGTGTTTAGAACTTTAGTATGTTGGGACTTAAGGGCTATGTATCCCTCCACCATCAGCTGGTCAGGGTAGTCAAAGGAAACAACAAACTAAAACCTCACTTAAGCTGAACTAAAAATGAAAGATTTTGATTCTGGTAATGATCACATGTCGTTATTTGGGGGTAGGAGAGGATGACAGTATGAACCAGAGTATACAGAGAAGGACAAACACATGGAGTCAAAGGCAGAAAGAGGGATGGAGATCAGAAACTGAACAGGACAGGTCACAAGTTACCTGGTGGTGCAGATGCATGACCTATGAGCCCATGTCTGCAAACTTGGAGGCCTATTGCTGTCACAAGTGGGACATGGGAGTTACATGGCTTCACCTGGACCTCTCATCAGAGGTCTTTAATTTCAGTAAGCCTTCAGACTGCTCTCATGTCTCTTAATCCTGATCAGTAAAATGGGAACGGCAAACACAACATTATGTTGCTGCAGAGAGATGAGCCCTGATGTCCATATTAAGAACTACAAGCCAAATTTAGTGAAGGCCCATGTCACAAGACAGAATCCAGTGAAATCGTACTGTCCAGGGAGTTTGATTTATATTGTTTTTTTGGCTCCTCTGACCGCTACCTGACCCTGCTGCTGCATTCTGACCTGCTCTGAGAGGAGTTGTTCAAAACACAGGAGCTTTGTCAAGGAAAAGTTACTGTATTGTGTTTCAAAAGTAGTCTTTTGAGTAGTTTTTAACCTATAAGTGGCTTAATGCGAGGTTTTCTGTGGCGCAGTGTACTGCTATGCAAAGGCTACCGTCCAGCCAACGAATATCAACCTTCTAGGAGCAAACCTCGCAAGTTCCTTGATTGGCTTTCATATTTGCTAGTTCCATGGGCCTCTAGCAACCCCACTTTAAAAAAACTTGTAAAAGGTAATGACAGCTAATGCAGTAAAGACATTTTGTACAGGCAGGGCAGTGCAGCAAAAAACAACATGATGAAGTCCTCCCTTCAACACACTGTAGATGTGAGGAAATGCACCATGTTCAGTGAGTTACATTCAGGTCTACTTATGCCACAATACGTTCAGCCACAGGTAGCTAGCAGATTCAGGGGGCTCACTTAATTAGGTATAATTATTAGGGATGCATGATATCATTGGTATGATATCGGTATCCGCAGACAAGAAATTTTGCATTAAAATTGTGGAAATTTTTCTGCATATTTATCTTAAATTAAGAATGTAAGCTCCCAAAATCTGGCAGTTGTCAGTCGGCAAGTAAATAAATCAATGTTTCAGCTCTAAAAATATCAAATAAAGCTTGATTTTACTGTGACTGTTAAAAATAGTTTTTGCATATGATGATGGTTTGGTCCAAATAGAACTGCTGTAAGTTATTTCTTTTACATCGGTATCGGCCAAAATAGGTTTTGAAATATTGGCATATCAGATATTGGAATATCATTATCCCTAATAACTATTTGTGCTCAAGTCAAACTATATCAATCCTGGCAAAGGTGCCCATCCCTGAAGTAAATGGTGAATTTGTGAATGCTGATCAGAATATTTTCATCAAATTGAAAAAAGAAAGCAGCAGACTCTGTAAATCCATACCAAAAAAATAGTTCTTAGTCCTGTTTAAATGTTTTCTTAACTTCAAGCAAGTCAACTGAGCGCCATTAAAATTTGATTTGAAATAATTTGCCTGCGAACATCCTTAAATTAGTTATATATCATGTTATAATAAAAGTAAGTAGGCTAAACTTCCTGTTTTAATTATGTAATCATGTATCCAGGTGGAAATAATTGCATTTGAGTTTTCCAGCTCAGCCCTTGTGAGCTGTTTGGGCTGTCAGATGGTGAAGCCCCTCTCAGTCTGAAACACTGTTGGTGCAATTTTAATAACAAAGCCACATTATGATCATACTCAACAAGCTTTGCTATGAGAAAAAAAAAACCACTGGGACATTAAAGCTAGTTGCACCAGTTTAATATTACACCAGTGTCGTCCCCTTTCATCCTTTCAGCCATTGACTCCCAAAGCAGGAGCCCAGAATTCCCCTCTAACTGGAGCAGAAAATTTAGACTGTCTGCCTTATAACCCTTATCCCCCCCTGCTTCCCACTCTCAAACCTGCACACACATTTTTCTTTCGCCCTTGCCCTTTAAGCTGGAAATGCTGTGTGTGTGCATGTGTACCTCAGTGCGATAAAGTGTCTGCGCATATGGGCAGGTATTTAAACCTGGGTGTGTGAGTAAGGGAGAGAGGGAGAGGGGGAAAATGAGGACATATGGCCGTGAATTCCCTGAGATCCCACCTAAAACTCTGCAGTATTCAAAGCATAAATCACCCAGATTGCTGAAACACACAAGATCCCTCTGTCCTTATGCTTATGCACCCATGTGTTAGTGCACGCACATGTACCTGCACATTTCCTCACGCACACACCTGGCCACAAGTCTTGGAGCATTTGCCTGTGAGCACCGTCTGGTCAGTGCAATGATCACACACATTAATTTGCATTTACTTTCCTGCTCACTTGTTGGGACATTATGTGTTTGTGTGTGTGTTTTTGCTCAGTGGTGTCTGCATTGTAGTTGTGCGTGTGATGATTTGCATACCAGTACACCATAATGGGGGTTGCTTTATAAAACCTGGCCTCTAGTTCTGGTCCTCCTCTTTCTCAGTCTGTCTCTGTTTCAGGTTCAGTGCAGGTTCTCTAATGCTATCACTTCCACCATATGGTGGGAACATCAGTTAAATTGCTGCTGTTTCAGCGCTGCCTGGCCTGTGTACAGATCAAGCACACACACACTACTCACACGTGCTGCACTCATTCTCTGGCTGGCCTGTTGCTGATCCAAACAAAGCCATATGGCCCTTCTCTTTCTTCATTTACCTCATTTACTGTACGTAACCCCAGTGCAGCTGAAGGACAAGAGGAACCAGAAGCACCTGTGTCTGCAGGCTGCAGAGCAGGAAGAAGGATGATGTGACGTGATGCCATATGGGACTTTCCGTTTGGTCAGCTTAGATCCTTTTCCTCCCACTGTCTGAGCCTCCAACATCAAGGTTTTATGTTTTATTTGTTTATTCTTGAGTTTGATTTTCTTGGACATTTAAAAAGCTGCGGGTCTGTGTTCACAGGCATTGTATGTTAATTCAAAACCAATGTAGTCCAGCGTCCTCAGCACCCTGAGCAGATAAAAACACTCAGCTAATTACTGTTGCAGCACTCCCAGTGCTATCTTCTAGTTGAGAACAGCTCAACTTCAAAGAGACCATCGCGGTTGTCAGTGTCACTTATTCCTAACTAACCATTCAAAATCAAGGAGGTGCAGGACAGGGTGGTGGTTAGGTGTAGTGGTTTGGCTGGCCCTCCTGAGGCCCATTTGTCAAGTGTCCTCCTCTGTCTTACATACCACTCTTCACAAATATATCCACTGTCTCTCTCACCTCTATTCATTACAGGCAGAAAATGTCCAAAAATTAAAAAATGAAGATATAGAAGGGGATGTTTGCTTTGTAAACAACAATGGCGGAGGTGCTACCTTCAGCTTCTATCAGTAGTAGGACATGATTTCTTGACCTTGTATACACGTTCTCTGGGTGATAATTAGGTGAACTAAAGAAAATGTGATACATATACGGGTGTTACTGAGAGATGCAGAAGTCAGCTTATGATACCTGCTGACATTAACAGCCGGCAAGAAGCGTTCTGAAACTTGAGACTAAGAGCACTTCAGACTGAAAAAAGCTTCCTGTGGACACAAGCCATAATGTAGACTTTACTCTTAAAAAACAACCATTATCTCAGTGTTTCCACTTAATTTTTAAAGTTGTACGCCACATTGCTGACATATTTATTTATTTATGGGTGGGCAGGATCTCAGGGGCCAAGCCTACAGAGTTTGTGTTGGGTATTTTTGCTAGGGATGGGAATTTTTGTGTGTGGGGATTTCTCATTATTGAATTAAAATTCAGACCTATACAGGAGTTCAATCTTTTTATTTTCAGTTATTTAAATGAGTTTTCAGGGCTTTGTAAATATTGTGTAGCTACACATACATATCCAATCTAAATTAAATGATAAGTTACAGTAGCTTTAAACATATGATTATAACTAAGCTTTAAAATTAGGCTGATTATTATACTCTGGTCCTTAAGATTTATGCATTTTTGGTATCTTGTATTTATCCTTGTATATAATCCTAAAAATGATAGTGGTATTTTAAATTCTGTTTCTCTGGTAAGATGCTCGCACCTGTACTTCTCCCTTGTGTAATTATAAGGATCACATGACCGGTCAGGTGACCCCCTGAGCCGTGTCAGTGGAGTTGTGCCTTTTTATTTGTTCATATTAGATGAAAAGCTAGGACTGAAACGTCACATCTGTGGTGATAATTCTCATGAAATTGATTTTGGAGCAGCCTCTTGTGTGCAGGCATTTTAGTTTTAGGATAAGGATAAGCTTCAAATTGACATTATATTAATTTCAAATACACTGTTGTCCAGTTTGAGGTTATTTTTATACAGAATGAAAAAATGTCATCATTTAGTCCTCAGAGGTCAGAGTTTATCTAAAAATAAGACCGAACAACAGCACATTTACCTGCCTTATCTTTTCTCCATGTCTGTGTGTATGTCCAAAAGCACGCACGTGTATGTGTCTGTTTAGTGGGAACATGACTGTGGCTGCTTCCTCTCCTCCAAGCCATTAGAAGGGGCTCATATAACCAGCCTCTGGGCCTCCGAGAGACACACTCTCTATAAATACACACCACTTAAGGGCCTGTGGGGGGACGCGGTACACACATACACCCACTACACAAGCTGTAGTTTCACAACTCCCCATTAAGCCTTCAAATGGATGTTTATGCTTTGGCTTAATAGGAACAGGCCTTTGAAAACTGTACACTTCCAAATATCAGCAAGGTCAAAAAGGAAGACAGAAAACTTAATGCTGAGAAGAAAATAGACTCTACTGGATATTGCTTACTCTACATATTTTAAACTATACATAAGTGTGGCTCTGATTTACTCAGTTAATAAAGTTTGTCATTTAAAGTGGGCTCAAGGGAAAGGAGGGCAGCATTTTTAAGAGTTCAACATTTTGTGAAGTAAGGATAGTTTGTTGCTCTCCTCGTACCTCAGGTACAATGTTCTGGTATGCCAATAGAACGCCGTGCTGTAAATATAAAACGAGAACAGATGTCCTGAATGTCCCTTAGCTTCTTGCAGGATTTTTCAAAGTTAAAAACTTTTCAAGGGAAATTAACTGGAATACGTAGGGATAGGGACAGGGAAAAACCTGGAAGTTACAAATTTAAAGGTTGGACGGCGACAGGGATTTTAAATATAGTTGGTAAAATATATTTTAACATAATCTTGAATAAAACAACCAGATTTCATGCAAGTATACCTGAGAGTACCTATGTTATTCCCCAACCACATGCAAGCAACACACATCATAAAGTGAAGGCGAAATTAACTGTTCAATAAAATAAAGAGAACTTGATAAAGTTCTACTTAGAAGTAACTCTATTGAAATATGTTTTTTTTTTTTTTAGCATGGCTGTCAGCCTATGACAAATCATTTTTTTATGTTTGGATATGAAGCAGTTCCTTAAAATTACCCCAAATATCTAGTTAATTCTCATAAATTCCCATAAGTCCAATGGAAAGTGTCCAGTTTGGAATCTACCCAAAATTCCCCAGCTTAACTTCCCATGGAAAGTTTCCTAAATATTTTTTACCACTTTGCTGCCCTACGTATTATCAAAAAATAAAAGAAACTGCACTCCTGCAAACTGAAGATATCCTTTAAGAAAATGTTGAAATCACATCACCGAAATCTTTTCACTTTTTTCGGGGCACGACCAACATTCTATGAAAATGTCATACGAATCCATTGGTTAGTTAGTTTCTGAGTAAATAAACTAACAAAAACCAACACAAATATAACATTCTTGATTATTCCAATGATTTCTTCCATTTCTTACATAGGAAATGGGAGCATTTGTCTGGACCAGTGGTATGGACCATTTTTTAACCTTTATGGGGGGCTGGGTCCCATAATGCTTTCCTCTTATTGACAGCCTTGGCTATAAGTTTGCTATTACTGAGAAAATAACTTACCTGTGTCTTTATACTTTTACAGCCCTCATTGGTCATGGGCTCTGAGAATCTTCCTAACTTTTCTCATCAATATGGTGCCCCTGTGTGTGTACAAGATCAAATTGTTGATAACTGTGTACAAAAATGTCAACCTTTTTTCTAGTGATTGCCCCAGTATGACCAACCAGTCACAGAAGTCTAGACCCGCCCCTGGCCCTGTGTGTATGAGTCAGTGTGTGTGCGCATGCTGCAAAGTCCTTCACCATTGGTATTTTTGCCCTTTTAGCACCTTGTTTTGGCAGCATGTTCACTACTTTTATCTCATACCCTGGTAATGGACTGAGCACATGCACCTACAAACACATCCTAAGACCACACAAACTCATACCACATCCACACACATGCACATCGAGTCCACGAAAGCGCACACACATCTGCATACACGCTTTAAAGTTGAGTTCTTCTTCATGTCAATGGTCTTCAGAGATCCAACGTCCTCCCCTCACCTGGCCCGAGCATCACAGCCCCCACCCCTTCTTTTCAGAATGTCAGGCCTGTTCATTTTCCTGTCCGCCCATTTTGAGCGTCCCAGCAGAGGTTGTGTTCATCTGAAAGTCTGAGGGTCTGTTTGTCTGTTTCATCAGAGCCAGCTTCTCCTAATAAAGGCACCATCTGTGTATCTGTCTGTCTGCAGACTGTCTGTCCATCTGTCCAAAGTCCATTCGCCCCAGGGCCTGTCATCACTCTGTCCCCCTGTTTGTTGATCTAAGTGCTAGAGAGGTACCAAAGTACACTTTCAAATCCCCATACTAGGGGGCATCATCATTAATTAAAGCCAAAAGACTGATTCTACTCTGTCTGAAAGGCTATATAGATGGAAATGTAAAGATTGCTTTTTAATAGGAAATCCATAAAATTATGTATTAGATTATTGTATTTGCAAATCAGATGGAGCTTTGCAGGTCCCTATGGGGATACTGAGTCACTGTTACTGTGGATAAAATAAACCGCAGAGTAATATAAACTGTTTTTCATCAACTAATGGAGGAAGAGAGGAGCAAAAAATGAATTAACATGAATGCAGTTGGCAGAAGAAAACAATGCATGCATCAGGTGTCAGATTCTCATTGTACGTTTCCTGGTGTGACTCAGTAGCTGTTAACAGAAATGAAATCTTTTTAAATTTTGATACAAAACTAGACTTTATAGAGTTGCTATCAATGCACCGGTAGCCTAGTGGTTATATCTACACACACTCATCATACAGAGCAGTGGTAAACGATATTGCTTGGCAAATTAAACACCCATTTTAATTGTTTTTTTTGAATTAAATTAAGATAAAATCAGCTTAAATACACATTCTTGTGAAAAATACCTCAAAAAATGTACCTCCTTGCCTTTTGATCAATGTTTTAGCCAAATTATGTCAAACTAGTTTTGACCACCTTAAAGCTTACAGTGCTGTGTCTCTCCTGTGGCCCATTTACGACATGGCGATTCCCACCCTCTCTCCTCCTTTTCTACACTGGCTATGTTTATATGCAGTCATTATTCGGGTTAAGATCAATGTTCCGGTTTCTGAAACATTCGGAATAACCCAGTTTACATGGTGAGCAAACAGGGTTATTCCTCTATGCATAGTATCCCGAACAAAACAGTGATGCACGGAGAACGTCATCACGCACGGAGAACGTCATCACGCAATGGGCATCATTTCCGCTTCTTCTTCCTGTATCCAATAGCAACGAGAACAACAACAGCAGCAGCATGGCGGATAATGAACGGCCCGGAGCAGCTAACAGTTGGCTTCGTTTGCGCTTTGGTGCTGGTACTGACCCACGACCAGTACTTGACACTATTCTTTGTCAGTTTCTTCATTAATGGAAGACGAGAACGTGAAGAATTAGGAAATCGAGCCGGAGCTGTGGCATGGTACAACAAGTACTTCCTGTACTCAAAAGACCAAGATTCCTTGCAAAAAGAACATGCGCATAACACAACTTAATGTTCCTTTAGATGAGGATATCCCGATCGGTGTATACATGACCAAATATTTGGGTTAGAAAAGGAGTAACCCAGGGGTGATTTTCGTGTTTTTAAAAACATAATATGAGCACATTCCGGTTTTTCAAAAGGCTTTTTGGTGTTTACATGGCTGCACGCAACCGGGTTATTGCTAATAGTCCAGTGATGAAAGGTTTAATGACTGCATGTAAACGTAGCCAATGTCTTTACCAAAATAAAGTCATAAAAGCCCCAGAGAGAAATTTTGAAATAATAATAACAACAGCAATAATAATAATAATAATAATAATAATAATGATAATGATAATAATAATAACAACAACATGGTAATCTATTAATGGCATAAGAACAAGAAAAGTAACAGTATTGATACAATAGTAAAAAGTGGAATAATAATAATAAAAATAATAATAGTTAAAACAACATTAAAAGTAACAATAAAAATACATTTTATTATTACAATTATAAAAATAATAATCTTTGGGTACATGGGTGTAAATATTGCACAAAATGTATTTCCATATGTTGAAGTATAAGATTTTATATAAAGTTCATTCTAGCTTGTATGATTTTAGCTAATGGTTGTATTGTATATAGATTTATATTTAGGTACATGTGAACCAAGATGGCGACAACGCAGCATGTCGGTTCATGTCAGTGTTAAATGTTGTCTGTCTTTTTTACTAATAACCAAAATGTTCTTTTAACTTTTTTATTTAAATTTAAGTTAAGCCTTTGTTATGCACATTTTGGTCTTCGCATGACCTTGGGATTATCTCTGTGGACGATCTTATTGGGATGTAAAGTTGTCTGAGCCTTGGATACTGATCCTGCTTTTTGGTGGATCCTCCTGCACGAAGGGCTTCACCTGCCTTGCATCTCCACCTGGCCGTGTCAGGTCTCCGCCCCTCTCCCAACAGCCGGCTCTCAAGCTCTACCAGAACGCGGAAGCTACCTGGCCTCTGGCTCTCACCTGCCGGAGCAGACCTACCACCGGGCCTCCGCTCGTCCTTTCCATTCTCCTCTGACTGAGCGGATCGGCTGGTTGCCTGCGGTGCGCTTGATGGCTCGGTCTTTCTCTCATACGTACATACACACCTGCTCTCTCTGGACAATGGCGTTTCTTGTTACTCTATTTCTCTCGCTGACTTTCTGGGACTTACGAGCAAGTTACCGCTCCTGGGTGAGCAGATCTAACAATGAGTTTTGCCTGCAGAATTTTGCACATGGAAGCACTTGCTCTATGGCTATTTCTAAATGCGTTCAATCTACGTTGGCACAGGACATAAACTTAACTTGTGAACTCCACAGAGACTTACCCTGCCTTCAAAGCCTCTGGCTTTAAATGACTTTTTTGCGTTCCATGAGAGTTCGCAGTTGGACTTAAACTGTGAGATGTTGAAGGGCTCCTCATGTAATATTGTTAGGAGGAGACTGTTGATTGTTCTACTGCTGCTCATGTCTGGAAATGTGCAACCAAACCCGGGCCCGGAGCAGCAGTGTGTTCAGACGCCCTCTGATTTTAAATTACTGTCTGGTCTGAAAATGATCCATCTCAATGTGTGCAGCTTGCTTTTAATAATGGATTTGGGTGAAATCTATGGATGCTGACATTGTTGTAATATCTGAAACATGGTCAACAAAATCCATTACTGATAAAGATATTTACATCAATGAATACAATATTTATCGTGCCGACAGACCAAAAAAAGGTGGTGGTGTTGCCATTTTTGTCAAATTAAAATTTCGTGCACGGGTTATTCTGTCTGAATCAATTCCCAAACAACTGGACTTTCTGGCAGTAATTTTAGAAATGTCTAATGATTTCAGTTTAACTGTTGTTGGTTGTTACAGGCCTCCATCTGCTGTTATGGATGCGTTGTGGTCTTTGATGCAACTTTTATCAAGACTAAATTATGGTGAAATTGTTTTATTAGGCGATTTGAACTGGGACTGGCTAAAACCAGTATCTGATGATTTTAAAGCTTTTTGTGACTCTGTCAACCTGGTCCAGTTAATTGATTCACCAACTCGCCCAAATCTTAAAAACCCTGAGAGATCAACCCTCATTGATCTGATCTTGATTAATGTTCCTCATAAATTTCCAGCTCTTGGTGTTTTTTTGCAATGATTTGAGTGACCACTGCGTTGTTGCTGCAATCCGGAACACTAAAATATCTAAATTGAAACCCTGTCTACTCTTAAAGAGGGATCTCAAGCATTTTAATGAACAGGGGTTTAATCATGGTTTGTTTCATTTTAACTGGAGTAGAATAGAACAGATCCCTGATGTCGAGGCAGCTTGGACATTTTTCAATTATGATGGTTTTAAATGGAAATAGAAATGTAAGCCATATAACATACCAGCCCATGATATTGATATACTTCAATTTCGCATAATACTATATTTAATCTGAGATTTTTTTTTCTTGTTTTTTAAATATGAATCTGAATAATAATAAAAAATAATAATAATGATAATAACACTGACTTTTCCTGAAAAACTACATATTATTTTAAATGAAACCAATTGACAAAAAAACTAATGGTTAAATTGAGTGTTCATTACAGCCCCATCATCTTTCTCTGTAAACCCTGAGTTACAGCCATAAGCATGTAGTGGACTATTCTGTCTGTAAGATTTCAAGTTCATTTTCTCTGCTCTACATCAGTGCTGTGCTATTGCTTTCAACCCTTCACCTTCCAAGCATCCACCTGCAGACTCAAAAAAGTTCAACACACTATCTTCTCTCTCTTCAAATCCCTGGATGTCAAATTGAGATTATATTCTGCCGCTGCATTAAATGTTATAAACAAATATAAACATGATTAGCTTGAATGGGCTGTATGTTAGCATGTAGACTATTATGGAGGTGCCTATGTCTCTGTCTAACAATAGCAAAGCTGAAATGCCCTTGTGATAGAATTGTAATAAAATACTCTAGATAATAGTTGATAATGACTTGCTCAAGGAATCATTATCATTTGTCTGTATGCCTAACAATGTCCGAATAAATCCCCTCCGATTGTTCTGCGTGCCTAGCAAGCCAGGCTCCAATTGGTAAGCAGAAGCAACAGAAAAGGAGTCAAAGATGTGATCATGGCAGACAGTTGTTAAAATTGTTGTTTAGCTTAACAAAAAATGACACCAGCAACTTGTAGAAACATTCATCTCTGCAGCATAGCATTAGATATCAGACGTGCAATGCGTTGACATTGTTCACACTGAAAACTTTTTTTTCTCCACATGAATCAATAAATAATTGGATTGATACCTTAAATCAACAATGGATTGTTATGACAATTGTCATGACCAAATCTATCTTCCAATTTACTTGAGATCAAATAAAGGTTGAATGAATGACTAAATGAATAGATGAAATAATACAGAATCAATTCACATCCAATCAGTTATTGTGTATCTATGTATTGCATCAATGACAAAACGAGAGGGCCAGGCATGCTAATTAAGCTGGATGCTGACAGAAAGTACAAGTCTGATCCAGTATTTGCCTGCATTCACAAAACTTAGTATCACAAATTAGCCCTTTACTTGATCTATAACAAGGTCATATTATGCCTTTAACTCTGCTTCATATTTTTTAAATTTTGAGGACTGCTAGACTATACCCACAGTCACTAATGTTCAAAAAGTCTTCTTATTTTCACATATTGAGTAACCCTTCTATGTCTTCTGGAGATTGGGGGGGGATACATCACAACATTCTTTAGAACATGATCAAAAAGGTTCAATTAGTGGCTCTAATATGATGCTCAACAAGTACTAATTAACTTTGTGTTTCACTCCAGTTTTAGCTTAAATAGACTGGGGTAATATTTCTGTGTATTTTTTTTAAGAAACAGCAGACATGCCTCTGTCTGCACTAAAACTAATTAAAGAGAGGGTTCAATAGAGTGAAACATCTAATTACTTCAGTCTTCAGAATTATTGTATAAGAATTACAAAAACTTTCACTGAGAAGATCATTAAATCTAGGTGATGAGTAAAACATCATGTTGTAATCTACAAATGTCCTCTTCTTAAAGTTGTTTGATTTTCTGTGCAAAGAAGCCTCCATCAGGCCGCTTCCTGACTTGTTAATTTGGTTAAAACCTTCTCAAACAGACTGCTACAGACTCAATCCCTGATCTTTTGACTCATTAGGAGGTTTATACATGAGCCCAAAAGAAAGTAAAGGCCAGAGGAAGTATGTTTTTGAGTTGTCTGTTTGTCAGTACAAATATAGAGACTGTTGTACATATGCTGAGCCATTCTTGTTCACACATTGTTCAAAAATATTAGACTTTTCGATTAGATTAGATAGTACTTTATTAATCCCCTTGGGGAAACCTCCCTCAGGGAAATTGAGATTCAGTTTCAGTTAATTATTACAGATAGAAAGACACACACACACTCACAGACACACATACACATATATATGTATATATATATATATATATATATATATATATATATATATATATATATATATATATATATATATATATATATATATATATATATATATATATATATATATATATATATACATAAATACATATATATATATATACATATATACATACATATATACATACATACATACATACATATATATATACATATATACATATATACACATATACACATATATACACATATACATATATATATACATATATACATACATATATACATATATATACACATATACATATATATACATATAAATATACACATATGTATATATATACATATACATATATATGTATATGTGTGTGTATATATATATATATATATATATATATATATATATATATATATATATATATATATATATATATATATATATATATATATATATATATATAAAGAAAAGAGATCTGAACACATATAAATAAATATATATAAATAAAAATAAAATTAAAATATATGGCTACTGGCTGGCTACTGCTCCTTCTCGTTGTCTTTCTTCCTGTTACTCCTCATTCTCCCCAGTCAGCCTTTGTGCAAATATTCACCTTGACTCAAGCATGAGCTGATTGGATATTGATAGTCAAAGATTATTGGTCAAGGTCATTGTTTTTCATGTTCATGCTTGCTTGTGAACAGGATATATTAAGTTTACTTTGAAGGATTTTATCCAAACTTTGTTCAACAGTCCAGTCTGGCTAATGACAAAGTCAATTGATTTTGAAGGTCAGTGGTTAAAGGTCAAGGTTATATAGCCTCATGTTTATCTCATGCTTTAGGTTCCATATAATACTCCTTTCTAACAAGCTAACACTGGTCCTAGATATCCCCAGAACTCCTTTTAGGTGTCTTGACTTAAAAATTGCTCAGATATTAAATTATTGCATGCTCATAAACACCTCTTTTTCAGCCCTGCTTGGAATAGGTTATTCTTGTGTAGATACTCATGTACTTTGTCTGACCATACCACTCAAGAAGTGGATTTGGCTTGCACTTTCTAGTACTGTGCCTAAATATTCAATGTGGCTGCATGGGTCTGCTTTGACAAGTTTCTTAAACTGGCACATGGGAGGCCTAATGAAACCGGTGGCAACATGTATTCACACTGGCAATTAAAAGGTTAAAATCCTAAAGTTATTGAATATTTTCATAGTTTTGGGTGAGCTGATGTGGTTTATTATATTTATACAGGAAAAAGAAACAGAAAAAAAAGATTTATTACAATTTTGTAATGTTTCTGGGTTTTTTTGCACATACATTTTTGGCTTCAGGGTCCCTGGAGGGTGCAAAAAGTGTCAGTAGTGGGAAACAGACCTGTAAGAGTCACCGACATTAGATTTAAAAATGTTCTAACAAGAAACATTCTTGCAGAAAGTCATGTCATAAGCTCTAGCACAGCCATATTCATCAAAAAAATTAAAATAGAATAATGATGAAAGTGTACAAAAATGGCAGATGGGTGCCTAAGGGTAAATGTGTTTATCATGTCTTCTCTGTGAGATAGAGCACGTCTGTGAATAACAAAAAAAGTGCACGGCATCAGCACTTCTTCTCCCTATGTTGATGGCACTAGTAGCTGCTTGAAACCGGTCATTCCCCTGGTCCACTGAATAGACCTACCGGTGTGAAACTCAACCATTGTTTTGTGCTTATGTTATGAGTCCAGTGCAGATCATCGATGGTAGAATGAATAAAGGGTTTTTTTACAATATAGCACCGAATAGCAATATGGGGAAGGGATCCTTTAAGGGGCAGGTGCTCCAGTGGAGCTTCTCATTCTGGGAGAGAATACAGCTGGATCAGGGGTTCTCAGTATAAGGAAACTACATGTTGTTTAACATTAGCAATTGTAAACAAACTCTGGCAGTCATCAAAATTGAATATATCAACCAAAATTATGGCAAAATATAGGATTCTTTTGAAAAACTTTTCATAAATGTCCAATTTGACTTGATGATGATCAGATTAGATTTCAGAGGTCATAGGTCAAGATAGTTTGGTCTCATATTCAGCCCTTGCTTTTGAGATCTGCCATCCAACTCTTCCACAGACCAGCCTGAGCCTGACTACTTCTCTTGACCCAATAAGAGTTGGTCACTATTTGTCTACTGAAAACACTGAGGAGGCATCTTGCTGCCAGGATGTGGTTCTGTCTCCTCTAAATGTAAAACTTCACAGCTTTACATTATTCGAGTATCTACATGCCACAGGAGCTAAACATCAGCCACACAGAGGGAGCAGTTACGGATACAAGGAGTGATAATCAGATCACATTTTTAGATAAAAAAAGCAAAACCTCTGAAACAAAAATCAGTTACTTATTACTGTTGTTTATTAGTATTGTTGTATGAGAACACTGTGTCCATGATGATCTGAAATGTTGGAGCACAGCAACAGCGGCGCAAATAGAAACAATAACAGCCCAGGGCAGTTAATTGAGACAGCACAGTACAACCAGGCAGCATTAATTCATTTTCCATACCGGCTTACTCATTTTCAGGGTCACAGAGGTGCTTGAGCCGATTCTAGAGAAGGCAGAAAAACACCTTGGACAGGTTACTGTGACACCACAGGCAGGTGCATTAACAGAAAAACAAATTCAAACCTTAGGGCAATTTTTAAACCTTCACTTTACGTGACTTTGGGACCATGAAGGAGAAACCAACACAAACACAGCAGGACCACACAGAGTTCACTTTTAAGAAGCTAAAGCTGAGATTAAAATCTTACTCTGAGCTGACATCATTAACCACTGAGCCAAAGAGACTGGTCACACATTTTCATCCACTTTTAAGACCACTTAGATGAGGTCAGCTGTAGCAGGAGTCTTAGTACACGGGGATAGAAGTGTGCACTGACAGGCACACCTCAGGGTGCCCCTCAGGGGAATGACATGGAGGTTTAAAGAACTCTGAAGCTCCATCAGCTCACTTCAGAGATGTCAGTGGGGTGAGTTCCTGAAAAGAGACAAAATGATGCACAGTGTTTCCACTGTAATTCACCTGAGGCACAGATGGTACAAGCTTTTACATGTCTGAATGTATGCCAATTTTGATTTTGTTTGTTATTAACATGTTTCGCTTAATTCTCCTGTCTTACTTAGTTTGGCAGATGTTAAGTTTGAAACCCTGCCAAAATATTTATCTTGGAAAGTATTTTAAGATGAATAATATTATTTGATCATGTCGCGGGGTCCTTCTCTTAAACACCCAAAAACTTTAAAAAACACAGACATAGTCAGAAGAATGCGTTTGGTATTGTTTATTTATGCCGGCCTCCCATCTGGCAGTGCAAGAAACTTAAACAAAAAAAATGTAATGGTGAAAAAATGTATATACAATACTTACGAAAACGAAGGGAAAAATATCGTGATATTCCACAGAGTTCCTCAACAACTCAGCGACATCTCACATAGGAGCTCTTACCTGCTCTGTAACGCAGTCCCAACTCTCCCCAGCAGGCCAAAGCGGCCATCTTTTAAAGCTGAAGCCCCTCCCAGTGGGCGTAATTACTTACATAACTTATACTCAAACATGTATTTTCTTCATAATTGGAACATTTTCCACTTTTATTTAGCTACCCCTTTAATCGTCACTTTTATTCAATTTTTATCCATATTTTTTATAATTCGTATTTCCATAAGAAAAGGCAGAAAACTCAAAAACCACAAAAAAATGCTCTGTTCCTAGTCATGTGGGCATGAATTCCCGCGAGATTTCGTTTATAGGAACCGGAAATGATGCGTCCTGGTTTTTCATCCAAACACAAGACCGGGACGCAGCATGGTGCCTTTAAGATACACGTCAAGGCAGGAGTGCTTTAAAGTTGTGTAAATGTATGCAGATAAATGATTAGAGCTCCCAAGTGTGCACTCTTGGTCACGCTAAAAGACAGAGAGTGGAAGGAGGAAAATGGTGAGTTTTTACAAAGTGAGAAAAAAGCTAGCAGGGAGGGAAAAGTTTGTTGTAGGTGTGTGGACTCAAGCCGGCCTCGGCGTCCGTATGTGCGCTCACTGTGTGTGTGCGTGCTTCACGTCTGTATATGTGCTCCGCGGGGCGGTTGTGTGGGTGTGTTTGTGTCTGTGTGTGCGTGCGTGCGTGTGTGTGCGCGTGTGCGTGTGTGTTTGCTTCGCGTCCATATGTGTGCTCCGCGGGGCAAGTGTGTAAAGTCAGTGACGGCGCTGCTCCGTCAAAGAGCAACATTGGTATAGGCAGATATGAACATTTTTGCACATATGTTGACTATATACAATTTTAGGTCATACATATCCTTTATATTGTCTGTAATATAGACATTGTGGACAAATGTTCATAATAGTTAATATCGTCATCTCAGAATGTCACCTTTTTTTAATCAGAATCAGAATCATCTTTGTTGGCCAAGTATGTTTGTGACATACAAGGAATTTGGTTTCAGCAGGTGGTATCGCTCACGGAATAACAGCAGCAAATATAAACATAAGCATAATAGAAAAATATATGTATATATATATACATATGTATATATACACACACCTAATTTGAATAGAAGAAAAATATATGCACACTCAGTAGAATATGGAATATTAGTAGAATATGTTTTAATCAAACAGTATCATTTATCAAATTATCAAATTTTTGTTTTTACCATAAATAGACTGTCACCATAAAAACAACAGGTCAATTTTAGTAAAGGCTTTGTGATCTTGAAAAACAGTATACGACACGTACTGATCCCTACATCAGCAATTATGAGTTTGGAATCAGCATATTAGCATACTGATATAGACGAAAATCCAATATCATGCATCCCTGGTAATTTAAAGTCAAAACTTTTTCTGTGTGTGGATTTTAAATTATTGAATATATCAGTAGCAGCCAGTTTTTCTGTAAGATTCACTTAAACCTAAAATCACCCATGGAAAAATGCTGCCTTTATTTTTTGGCATAAGAACACTTTCAGATGTTGCTTGCCAACGTCACCCACCACAAGACCTGCTTTGAATTCTACTGCTTCTTGCTTCATCACACTTTTATTTCTATCCTTAATCTGTTATCTACCCTTTTACTGACCCAATTCTGCTCTCCTTGAAACCAAAATAATCTGTTTGTTGACCAAAAAACATCATAAAATCCTAAACAATGATTCAGTACAATTTCAACAGTTTCTCAAACAAAGCAAATAAAAAAATATATAGTGCCCAGCATAAATAAGTACACCCCCTATGAAAAGTAATGTATTAATCAATATCTAAATGAACAAAATAGCAATTTCTAAAGTTTTGACAAAGCTGGGTTTCACATCACATTTTTTTTAAGATAAGATGAAAATAACGGTAATATGATAACCAAAATTTAGCTTTTCTCCCACCCCTTTGATTGGGGTGTACTCATTTTTGCATCCTGATCTTAAATTGAGAAAAATACTTTTTGTGTGCAACTTAAAAAATCTTGTTTGCAATTAATGGCCCACATTTGAGAGAGTATTTTGTGGTATAGTGTGCCATAGAAAATGTTGATTTGGAAAAGAAACTAAAGGTTTTCTCATAAATCTGAAGGGGTGCACTCATTTATGCTTAGCACTGTATATTTGATTTGATTTGATTTGAAAAACTCTAATGTCCCCTAAGGGCAATTTGGTTTGCAACAGAAGTTAAAACATACATTCATGCAGCATCTCACATCACAAAAAAGGAAACGTCCAGATACAACAGGCACATTACAATAATAAATACTCGTAAATACACAGAGTCAGCACAAATTCGTAGATGCATCGTTCCCATCAAGCTTGCCTACAGCTTATTTAAAAAACCAATAGCTGTATATGATGTAATGATTTTTTTTTTAAGTGACTGCTTATAATTATCATGGCCAGTTTTTTTCTGTTTAAAGACACAAATAAGCCTGAAACATTAGCAAAAACACTCTTCAACAATAAATTATGAAATAAAAGGTAAATTTAACTATGCAGGATAACCTTCTAGTATTTGGACTATTTCAAGCATCCAGCATGTTATTATTTATCATTTTCTTTTAAGGTGTGATCAGTTCTGATCAATCTCTGACATTTTAACCCTTTCAAATATTATGAATTTTTGCAATTTTGACATGTTTTATGCCACAACCTGTTATTCTAAGTACCCAAATATTGTAACGTGTGGTTCAGATATTCAGTTAACTTCAAAAAGCATTAATAAAACCATTATGCTGTGATAAGACTTCTTATCTAAATGTCATTTCATTTGAGTTTAATACTATAAAATGCCTTAATATTCTTTTTTTTTTTTGCAATTAAAGACAAAAATGTTGCTAATACTATACTATTTGAGGGGCCCCTTACATGCATAGGCCCCATTGTGCTGAACTAAATATTATGTAAAACATAGGATTATTCATTCTAAATGTATACATATAACATCTTATAAAAATTATACAGTATTACCAACATGATACTTAAAAACCAGTTCTAATAGTCAGGCATTGCTTTACATTGGGTATACAGTCTCACCTCATGACCCACAACTGTGATTAATAAGTAAGGATTCAGTACTTAACTGACCTTTTTCACTGATGGATCCACATAAATCAGGATCAAGTCCCATAATAACAAGATAGGAGCAGTTGAGGGGCAAGTCATTCCTGACTGCTAACCACTGAGAGACACAAAACTTACATTAATGAGACATTACTTAGTCATAAGTTGCTATTTTAGTGCACTTCCTGTAAAGATGTACGATCTTTTATTAAAAATGTATGAAAAAATCTTCTATTACATTATGTTTTTAGGCATTTATTTACCCTGTAGGTACCCCCTATGTAAAATTATACACTATTAGCCCTTTACAAGATGCTACACAGCACCATACAAAATTCTGTAGTTAGTGTACTTGCACTTATATTGGGACTGCAAGAATGTTTTATTGGTGTTTGAGGTTCCACATGATATGAGGACACTGCAGTAATGTAAAAGAAAAATCATGAAAAAGGCACAGAAATGAATTGGACTCTGCAAAGGCTTGCAGGATATTAAAAATGGTTGATTTGTATTTTAAACATGCAACAATACATGAAATATATTTCTGACAGATAATTGTGAATATTCAGGTTTGAAATAGGAGATAATATAAAACTGATTAAACAAATCTTCAGATCGATTAAAAGAACATAATCACAGGATTAGATTAGAGAAGTCTATTTGTCTTGATCCATGAACACCCTTACATAAGACTGAACAACAAAAAGTATAAGCCTTTTTCTCTCGTACATGTGGCCTTGCATGTAAACACACACCTTAGGCTTCACAAACATTGAAGTTCTAACACACTACCATCAGTTAGATTAAAAAAAACAGAGTTTGGTCTCGAGGGTAAAGCAGAGTACAGAGGATTAAACCTGTGCAGTGTTGTTTAATGTTATGAAGTTGAGGTACAAGTGCTGAGGTCCATGTTGTTTACCATTTCTTCTGTATTTTTATTAAACTGTTTGTATGAGTTTAAATTGTTTAATAAAATGGTTTGACGATGCTGCAACTTCCCTATCTTAAGACAAACCAACAAAACATGGGAAATCATGTGTGCGGATTATTTATGGTAGGGCTGTGAAAATCATGTCAGTTTCCCCTGAGAAATAACATAACAAGAAGTGGGTAGAGAAAGCTTAAAAATACTTGCCCAACTATTCCACCTCTGCATGTTACACAATGCTGGCAAGTCCTAACAGAGGAGTATATGTGTTTAACTGGCTAGATGTGAGCACAGAGTTAATGAATTTTAGCCTTCATACTTCATAAAATGGACAAAAAGCCACTGGGTTTATCTTGAGGCCTTAAAATACCACCTAGAATTTCCCTGCATCGGGTGCCTATCTTTCTTTAATCTGCTGTATTATATTTATAATCCAAGAAATGCTTCTTGGCCAAGTGATATGAATCTTGCATTATCTTTGATTTGGTCATTACTTTAGGTTTAAGGGGATAAAGCTGCTTTCTAAGTTGTTCAGATAAAGTGAAGAGGATTGACTGAACCATTAAGTATACTCTTTCAAACAACTGCATTTTGAAGGTTTTTTTGTCCTTTTTATAGAGAGATGTAGAAAGACGAAATGAGGAGGGAGAATGACGGGTGACATGCATCAAACAACCTCAGAATAAGGAATCAGACTCATAGTTTTCTCTCCTCTTTAACAACATTTTTGGTTTAACAATAATAACAACAACAACTTTATTTATTAAGCATTTTCAGTCAAGGTTCTGTCTATGAAAATTGAAAAACAAACTTATTAAAATACATTGAAAAAAAAAAAAATCTATAACCCATTTTAACACAGGCTTGTGTTGTGCAAGTGTCACTCAGATTTAAGTACTGCTGTATAGCTGGAGAGCTTGCGTGGCTCACTGAGCAGGATGCTGTAACAATAAGGTAGGGGTTAGAACTGACCACTCCTCAGCCATTTAAGTGATTTTAGTCTGACACTCCAATAAAACCAATAACAGGCTGTTGACCCAGCCCAGATGGGGACCAAAACTTTGGGAATGCTTTTAATGTGAAGGTTGAAAAACAAAATTCTGCTCTCTTTGTCAAATGACTCACCTGACTCATTAACTTTTTGTTCATTCTGTTTAATGAGCACAAGCAGGTTAAGTACTGCTCAGACAATCATTAAATAATAAGGACCTACTTAGTAACTACTTGATAAATTTACCATCTCCATTAGGCTTAAGTGATGAATGAGTTATAAATGAATTATAGTCAGTTTAGTGATACTAAGTACATATAATGGGAGCAAACACCAAAGGCATCGATCCTCGCTTATTTTTGTAGTTTTACATACCATGTATGAATAATTTTACCATTTCTGGCTTCAGCAGAAAAAAAAAAATGTCTGTGGTTGAGAGTGTGGCTTTCTCTCTTCTTTGTATCTTGTGTCGCAGTGTGCACATGTGTGAGTGCACGCTCTTCTCTCTACAAGTTGTGATCCATTACTCTGTCAGCTCTTTCCCATGATGCTTAACAGGAACATTGTGCGTGGAGAGAATGACTTCATCCCCTGGAAGACAACACTACCTAGTTTCTATCTGTCCCTCAGACTCTGACTTTCTGCTCAGACTGCTATAGTCTCACTGTCAGTCTGTCTGTCTGTCTTTATCAATCACTTTTTCCTACTCTGTATGCACATGTGCCATCTGTGACCAGGCCTGAGGCATTAAGGCTTTGGGGTTTCTTTCTGTCTGTGCCGACATCTTAAGAGCACTTTGAAGGATTTCTTCAAGGTTGGCACAAATGTCCTGTCTGACCCAAGGATAAACCACTTACGTTATGGAGGTCATAGGTCAAAGACTGAGTACATGTAGTCTCTTGAGTGGGGTTGCTCAGAAATTTAGAACTTTTGAAATATTATACTTTTGACCCTAAACCTTTAACTTGTCTCATAAATGAATGACTTTTTAAATAAAAATGTTGAAGGGTTAAACCTAGAGAAACTAAAACAAAACAGTTCTTCTCAAACCTGTACAGATTCTTGTTGAGTTTTGCTTCTTTAGAGTCACACTAGTCTGATTGCCTACAGATGTTTGTTCACATTTGGATGACTATACAACATGGGTCTGATTCTGCTCAGGATTTCCAGCTGCTAAACAGAGGCTTGTTTTTGTCACTGTAACTGTTGCCAATTGTGGCAAAGTGCTGCACTCATAGTGGAGTCATGTTGGGTTTGGAAGAAAAAAGAGAATAAATAAATAAAACTGAAATTAATTTCATCCGTCAACATATCATCCTGAGCCTGTCTAAGCTGACATTGGGGGAGAGGCAGGGCACACACTGGTCTGGTAGCATGTCACAGGGCCACATGGAGAGACGGGCTCACACTCTCACTTACATCTATGGGCAATTTAGAAACAAGAATTAACTTAATGAGAATGTTTTTGGGCTCTGGGAGGAAACTATGTGAGAGAACTCATTCAGGCACCGGGAGAACAAACAAACTCCACACAGAAAGACCCTGCTCCACACGGGAAGTTGAACCAGCAGTCTTCTGCACACACACTAGACTGCTACGCCACTGTGCCACCAAAATAAAGCTCATTAAAAAATATTTAAATGAAAAAAGAAGAGCATTGACCTACTCTTTTAGACCGTGTCTTGAGATAACATTTGTTATAATTTGGCACTATATAAATAAAGATTGATGACGATATTTTACATTGTATTTTGCATTGACTGCTGGGTAAGTTGGTTAAGTGCGTCAGTTTGCTGTTGAGAGGTTGACACTAAATTCTTTACATTGTTTGGGATTTATATTTGGAACGGCACCATGTAATCACACACTCACTATGTAATGCAACTTAAGTCTGTGTGTCTGAAAGTGTGGAGTTAAGGATTTAGTGTGAGTGTTCTATTAAAAACATGTCTTGAAAATCAATCTGTCACTTAATCGATCAATCAATCAATTGGTCAGTCAATCATCTATCCCATGCTTCCCCCTGTCTCAGTATTAACTTGTTTTTAAGTTTGAATCCTTGAAAATGTTTCAGGTGATCTTCTTTTGGGAGAATTGAAGTTTGATTTTATTATGATTAAAAATAAATAAATAAATAAATACAAAAATTAAATAAATAACAGAGTAATGAAAATAAAACAAAATAAAACAAATACTGTAAAAACTAAATGAAACAAGACAAAATAAAATAAAACAAAGAAATATAAAGGAAGAGTATTGCATTGACCAACTTGTTTGACAAGCATCTTGAGATATTATTTGTTATGATTTGATGCTATACAAAATATTGATTGATTGATTAATTCACTGATTACGGCTTTTGGAGCACAAGTTAGAGTCCCAGAACAACCAGAGGCAGCCAGCAGACTACATACAATCTTCAAAGGGTCTCCGTTACCACCACTTAATTCACTGATAAATGCCAACACCATGTTGTATGATCCCCAGGTTCACTTTAATCCTCTCCCTACCTTTGTAAGCACACTTTATGCCTATTCTGCACGTTGCCAAGACAAGAGTGAATGTCAAGTCTGTTAAAATAAAAGCATGTCCCAGCACTGACAGCACTGATGGACCAGTCAGAGTTTCCTTTGTCCATTTATGGTTTGTAAGAGGGGAATAATGAAATAAACGGATTGCACTCTCTACTGTATTTACATCAATTCAAATTGGTTTAAGTGACATGGACATAATAGATGAGATCATTAATGGGTTATGGCTTTCACCTTTCAGAAATCTCCCCAGAGGCTATATTCAATCAAACTGTAAAACTGTTTTTTTTAATTATTATTTTATATATTTATTTATTCTTGAAGTGTCATTACAATCAGACCAGATCCATTTTTTGTTGTTGTTGATAATTTCATCACAACAAAAGCTGGTTTATCATCTGCTGCACAAAACAGGAACAAATCTGCATTGATCTGCACTGAATGAGCCATATTTACACATGTTCATGGTTTGTATGGATCTTTAGAAATTATACATTTTGTTTGCCAAGAAGTCGTTCATGTGCCAAGTTTGTGGTTTCGGGTGTTTGTGTTTGTGCACACTCGCATAACAGTCTCATCTCCCTGCAGTGTTTTTCCACACAATGACAGACCATTCAAATCCAATTAAAGCAGCACACAGGGCTTCACAGCATCATTCATTCATCTGCCACTCATTATAACCCATACACACACTCTGTCTCTCTCTCTTTCTCTTCTTTTCTCTCTTCCTGTTGATGACAGGGTGGTAACTGGGTGGGTGAGCTTTGCTGCATTTAGTTTCTGAGTTCCACTTTCATTCCCTGTCTTGTGGGTTGACACCTCTGGGTAAATGCTGTGTTTTACTTTGCTTCATGTCAAGATGTTTATGTAACAATAATTGTGTGCATGCGTGCACACTCTATTTGTCATTATGTTTGCACTTTTGTTGATCCCATAATGTCATGTTCAGAACTTTAGTTTAAGCTCTGTAGTTGAAAAACTTTTTTAACAGTCAGAACAAGTTTTGGTCAACAACCATATCGTACAAGACTTTATACCCTTTATATAATCAGTAGTGCCCAAATATAATTTATTCTAAAATGCACAAGTGTAACAGTAGGACGTCTGTGTCATGAGATAACAAACCTGACGATGAGATTCTTGATTATTCAATTTTCAAAACAAGAGATGAAAAACTCTGTGTAATTTTCCAGATGGCTTCAGATTATCTTGCTCGAATCATGCTGGAATCATGCAAAAGTGCAGCACAGTTTTTACAAGGAACAAAAGAAAAAAAAAACTTCCTGGAATTTTCTTGTCAGTTTCAGATCCTAAACAGAGCCAAGTGCAGCAGGTAAGGTAGTTTACTTTAAGTCAGTGTCAGCCAGATGAACTTGCTTAGTGTAGCTCGCAAGAGTCTTTTACATCACATTATTCGTACTGCACATTTAAACTCTATCAATATGCAAATAACAAACAAAAGAGAACAGAACATCAAGAAATGTTGACAACATGGAATTCAAACACTAGGCAAAGCAACTGTTTTATAAAGCACATTATGACATTAAGAGCATTAAAGACATGAAATTAAAAAAATAAATAAAACAAGAAACCTAGCTAGCAAAAAGAACCTAAAACATAAAAGGGAATTAAAAATGTAAAATAAATAGTCCAGCAAATAAAAAAGAGTTTTCAACATGATCATCTTGACATATGAACCCTAATGTGAACATGTTAGAGCAAAACTGTAATGAACACCACTTAAACTCACCTCTCATTGTGCTGATAATGTTAGAGGTCATGGCAGTGATGATTCTGTGATTAACCTTGTTTTTTTAAGATAACCAAAAGTTTTGACTTTTAATGTGCCCCACAAATTATTAAGTCATAGCAAGTAACTTGGTTGGCTAATCTTTGATTTTAAGACATAGCAATGCATAAGAAGACCTAAGAGGGCCATACCCAGATGTACTGTGTGTTGTAGGGGAAAAAAAAACAAAACACCTTTACCTTTTGTTTACCAGAGACTTTACTTGAATATTCATCAATGAGTTTAATGGACTGTGCTAAAATCGAATTTGACATTTTATCACTCATTAATGCGCTGAAAGTCTGAACTGCAGCACAGGAGTTAGCTTAAAGCAGCACTGCAGATCTTTTGAGCCTTCGAATATTCTCTCCAAAGTCTGTTCAGTGGAGCTCGGCGCTGTAACAGAGAGAATGCCCCCCCCCCCCAGCGCTTCCCTGCTCTGTTTAGGGGCTATGCAACTTTTGCTCCCGTGACGGGGACACATAAAGTGCTAACTGCTTTACGGCACTACGCCAGATTTGGCTTCCAGCTAAAGAAGCCGGTGTTTTGCATGTAGTAGTAGCAGCCATGGCATCCGCAAAGCGTGTGAGGAGGACTCTTTCTCCAGATTCAAGGGCCAAAAAGAGACTATTGGACAACGCAAGGAACAAAACTAGAATTAACATTGGAGCCCACTTTGCTCGGTGGCGAGAGCATCGGGAGATGGAAAATTGCAAGACGGACGCTGAGCTTGCAAAGTTACTGCTGGAGAGGTAAGTTATGTTTTCGTCGGGTTTTCCCCCGTTCAACACTTGGTTTCAGTCGGTGGTTGCTCCGTAGCATTGCATGCTTTGTGTAACTTGGCAGACGTTGTTTTGTCACTAAATGCTACCAGCGGTTATTTGCCGGCGAGTTTCTCAGATTGCTCGGTCGCTCGGTCATTCACTATTTCACTATTTCTTCTATGTCTTCGGACGTCCTGTCGACTCGCTTCTCCCGGCTCTGTATGTCAACAAATGCACGTTGCTGTGAGGCACAGTGTTACGACAGTGCAATTACACCCAATGACCAGAGAGGCCCCTCGAGAGCAGACAAACCTGAATCTTACATAGTGGGGCTTTAATGTAACATGCAACTAAACTAGCAAATCTTTCCATGCTTGGTTCGCCACAAGTTCGTTTAAAAAAATGAAGAGATTTCTGTTTGAGGGGCGAATGTTTGGGAAACGTCCATTAATCTTTTTTTTTTTTTTTTTTTTTTTTTTTTTAAAAACCATGATGTCGGCAACCCGCTCTCTTTTGGGCAGGTGTGAATACTGTGAGAGAGGAGAGAGGGGGAGCCCCGGCGGTTGCAGAGGAGAGGAGAAATACATTTTAATGAATGTAATGAAACTATAGCAACGCATTAGACTCTGAAATTGTGCAAATTGAATATCTGGGTGGGGATCCCGTTGGCAGGGTGAAGGTGTCTGCTGGGGGGGCAGGGCGCCCTCCCAACTAAACTATAGGAGAAACACTGCCAGGCCCAGAGTGGCTAATCGGGAGAACTGGGACGATTCTCAGTGGGCCAGACTGGTTGCAGGGCTGCGAGGGCCGGAAGTACAGTATCATAAAAACCCCAAGCTGCACCCACTGTAAATGAGTGGAGGTCATGGAAATGTGTATGTAAAAACTGCTGCGGGTATGGTGTATCAACACAGACGCCATATTTGGGAGGGGTACTTGCTAAAAATTAGTCACTCGCCCTCTCCAAAATGGCAGACGTTAGAGGCTTGAAGGCGACATCTATGTTGTATACTGTATCTCTGTTGAATTGTTTCACTAGAGGAATGCAGGCAGCCAGTTTCAGCCGGGTCCATGTGTCCCACTGGAAACAAATGCTGTATTCCCGGTTTGTTTGGCATCATAATAAAAAGAGTGTGAAGAAAATTAGATTTAAAAAAGGGGCCGCTGTCAATGATGATGTGGAAAAATTCCCCAAACTTAATCTGTGTAAACAAGCTTGCAGCCTGGTTTGATTATACAGGTAAACTAATAATGAAACATTAAGACACCTGATACACAAAACAACATGACACATACTGTGTAAATGATGTCTAATTTTCGATAATAAAGTGTGTTATTATTTAGCTTTTAAAATGATTTAAACATTTTCAGTATGAGCAGAAGGCCAGTGTTACAGCCAGAAGTAACTATTAATAACTCTTGTAGCCCCTCATCAGCAGACCCTCATTGAGAGAGAGGCTGAGCCATCACAGCCAAACATAAGCCCCCAGCCCATGTCCCCAGAGAGGACAGGTAGGATTCTTGATACAAAGAATGCAGCTCAGCCCTTATTATTAGTAGAACAGACCTGAATAAATGACAATTGAAAATGAGAGGAAACTAATATCAGGCTTGTGGAGCTGTAAAACCCACCACATTAAAAAATATATAGTTATTCCTAAATATGATATAAAATTTCCAAGGTCAGAGTCCTAAGAATAAAATAATTTTGTTTTATCAAACAAGTATGACTTTGTTACCTCAAAGTCATAACTTCCTGTATTATAAATATGACTTCCCTCAGATTTCTCCAAATCAATGTCAGTTTTTTTCACAAAAATGTAGTGGTGTATATGGGCTTTAATAGACTAGAGCAACAACAATCTGAAAATCAATACTTCATTTTATTTTTGACAAAAGCTCCGAAAGGACTCAGCAAGGTTAGCAGTTTTTCCACAAAATATGAATTATAACGCATGATCACTTTTTGTTCCAGTACCATCCAACTACAACTTCAAATTCAACTTCAACTTTATTATTATCCTGTGGGAAAACTGTTTTGCAGCAGGCATCAGCACACCAGTACATAATAAAACATAAAACATACAGGCGTTAGGAAAATCAGGAAAAATCTTGAGCACAAGTGAAAAAGGAAAGCACTGAAACCACAAAACACCAAAGGCTAAAGAATCAGAAAAAGCTCTGTGAAGTGCATTCAGTCATTAAAGTGCTGCGCAGTAGATTAATAAACAGTAATGATGACCGGTCGAGGTAAAGCAGATAGAAAGAGAATCAATAAATAGTCAAGGGTTACAGTCTAAAAATCAAAATCAGTTCTATCCACAAGGTGCATAAAACACACACAAGAAAACTGGTCAGGCCAAAGAATTAAGGTTGTCAGTGGCAACCAGAATAAAAGAAGTTCTGGCTCGCCTTGTTTTGGTTCTAGGCATTCTGTAATGTCGGCCAGAAGGGAGAAGATTAAATTCAGCAAACAGAAGGTGATCAGGGCATTTCAGAATTTGTTGGACCCTACTAATGATAGGTCTGTTGTAGATATCCTATCACCTTCCTCACTATTTTGACCAGATTCACAAGTCTGTTTTCACTCGACAAAGCAAGACAACCGAACCAAGCAACCATGCAGTATGTGAGAACACTTTCTATAAAACACTGATAAAAAAAGAGAGATTAGAACCTCACACACCTTGAACATGTTCATTTTTCTCAAGAAATAAAGTCTCTGCTGGACCTTATTACAAACAGCATCAGTATTGGGTTCAAATCGAAGTAAGTTATCTATAATTGTTCCCAGATATTTGTATTGAGAAACAATCTCAACATCCATATCATTAACGACAGTATAACTGACACTGGGTTGTGACCTTCTAAAATCAATTATATCTTTAGTTTTGGACTCTTTAATCTGCAGGTGGAAAACTTTGCACCAAGTAATAAAATCATCAATGACAGGACCATGTTCAGTCTCATCCTTACCTAAGAGACTCATGATCACTGTATCGTCTGCAAATTTAAGAAAAAGCCCATCCATCCATTATCTATACTGAATATCCCTTTTGGAGTCACAGGGGGCTGTGGCCTATCACAGCTGACACTGGGGCGAAGCGGGTACACCATGAACCACTCACCAGTCAATCGCAGGGCCACATAGAGAAACAACCATTCATGCTTTCACCCTTACCTAAGGACGATTTGAAGTCACCAATCAAAGTAATGGGAATGTTTTTGGTCTGTGGGAGAAGTCTGGTGTTCCCAAAGAGAACCTAAGCATGCACGAGGAGAACTTGCAAACTCCACCTAGAAAGGCTCAGATCGACCAGGATTAGAACCAGCAACTTTCTACCTGCTGTGAGGCATATGCACGACCTGTTACATCATCATGCTGCCTCTTTTAGTACCAAGAGTATTTATATCCATGAACAAAAAGTGGCCACTTGTGCATTTTAATCCCAGAAACAGACGAACAGTTTTATCATTTGAAACACCCAATTCAGAACTGTAAGGGAATAGGATGAGAGGAATTTAAAATACAAAATATTTTGATATGAATTTTTTTTTTTATTGCTTTAATCCAGACAAGTTTCCATGTTAGATATACTAAAATGCAGTAAGATAGACAGATAGATACTTTATCTATCTATCTAATAAATTAATTATTTTGAAATTATTACAATAATAATTGTAATAGTTGTTGTAATAATTATTAAACTATTACAAGTTGCAAGCTGATGTGCGCTGCTGTACCATCAAACTCCAGGGCTTAAATAAAGTCCCACTCCGGCCCTGAACACTGCATGTCGAACATTTAAATCATATCATATAACACAAAAACATGAAAACAATTTTGGGAACAAACATGTTAAAAAAATCATAATTTAAATAGCAAGCAGACAAGATATGAACAAAATCTTTAGTAAGACAATGGACATCCATACTACTGGGAAAGGTGAGAGCACATGGGTCCAAAACCCACATTGAAAAAAGCACAGAAGAAGGAAAAGAAAAACATGAAACCTCATACTATACTAGCAGTACGTACTGACTTTCCATAAATGTCAAATGCAGAATGTAGTAAGCAGTGTGAGAACATTGGTGAATTCCAGAATGCAAAAATACCTGGATATCACACTTTATCACTCACACAAAAATTAGCAGTATGCATTGGACCATTCTATCTTGTGTACTGTTACCCATAATGCAACAGGTCAAAATGGCAAACAGCCAGCCCTAGCAATGTTGGTGTAAGCATTGGTTCAGCTACATTTATCTAACATAGAGCCAATTGAACTTGGTAAATTAAAAAGTGTTGAGTCCTTACATTGATGTTAAATATTCCTAATGTGTGTTCAGTCTTGAAAATCATGAAGAGCCAAATAAATCACTTGTTTGTTAGATTTCTTAAGTCCATTAATGGATATTAATATAGTAGGCTAGCAATTGTCTACTTTCATATTCATGACAAGAAAGAAGCTTAATTATTGGGTTGGGAAGGAAAATCAAATAGATATATTTGCATAATAAAAAGAAAGTGAATATTTATATGTGTTTAATATAGTTTTACATTGTAGACATAGTAGCTCTGAGCCAGACTTTAGCCCAGTAGGTGGCAGTAATGAGATTTATGCGGTATTCACCACCCACCAAAAAAGCAAAAAGAAGGAGAAGAAGAATCAGTTCTGCTGTAGCATACTACCAAGTAACACTTGCAGTAAAAATAATGATTGCAGTTCCACATACTGCATAGTAGTAGTAGTAATATGTGGAATGGGGTTTCAAAACTAGCCACTGACTGTAAACTGGGCTACCAAACAGGTACATCATGGAGACAGAGGTCCTCACAGACTGACACAGAACATGCACTCCAGATATGTTTGTGTTATTAAAATGAACAGATCTAAAATACAGGTGTTTAGTTAAAAACATGGTTGTTGAGAAAGCCATTTATGCACTTATAAGTTCAAGATTGGACTACTGCAACGCTCTTTATGTTGGCGTCTCCCAGGCTTCTCTTGGGCGCCTCCAACTTGTGCAGAACGCTGCTGCCCGTCTTTTAACCAGCACCAACAGACGACAGCACATCACTCCTGTTCTTAATTCCCTTCACTGGCTTCCCGTCCAATACAGGATTGATTTTAAACTTTTAATGTTTGTTTTTAAAGCTCTTAATGGCCTCGCCCCTTTGTATTTAACTGAGCTTTCAACTGTGCGGGAGCTTGGTCGAACTCTGAGGTCATCTAACCAACTTCTGCTGGAAGTGCCCAGGTCAAAGTACAAACACTGGGGTGACCAAGCCTTTCCGTTGCTGCCCCCAGGCTCTGGAACAAGCTTCCCGTCGAAATACGTCTCATTTCTGACCTGGGCCTCTTTAAATCTAGACTGAAAACGTTTTTATTTAGGTTGGCTTTTAATACCCAGTAGTGTGGTGACACTTTTACTTTATTTTACTTTATTATATTTTATTGCTTTTACTGTTTTTATTGCTTTTATTGTTTTTATTGTTTTTATTGCTTTTTATTGTTTTTATTTATTCCTCTTTATTTACTATCTATTGTAAAGCACTTTGGTTCACCGAAAGGGTTGTTGTAAAGGGCTGTATAAATAAAGAACATTTACATTTACATTTACATTATCATTAAAATAATTTCAACCCTCTCATTTCTGAAGGGACAAAATTTAAATATTCTTTAGAAAGCCAATATCTTAGATGATGAAACATGCTTCAGCTTCTCTGGCTTGTCATCTAACATCTACCAACGATGAGAGCAACATAATCGGATTGATAGTTCAAGGTCAGTAATGGAAACAATGCACTCATCTGTCAGTCAAATAAGCCACACCCTTTATTCTAATCAGTCATGCATACCTCACAGCCATTAAATCAAACTGGATTTCTTACAACAGAGATTAAAAGAAAATATTTTTGAAAAAATGAATGAGCTGCAGAAACAAAACCAAAAAGTAATTTTACTTTGATACTGCAGTAGTGATGCTTCCATCTTGTGAATGGAATGCAAATTATTCCAGTCCAGCTATACGAGGACATTAAATGTCTGTTTTTAACATGTTTTTCCCAAAATTCTTTAAAAAAATCATGACTCACAACGTATCTTGGTAAAATCATAACTTAATAATACTTTCAATGCAATTACTATAATAACTCTTTTTGTCTCTTAGTCTCCCCAGTGTAAGCATGAACAAATTAAACATAGACCATTTCATCTTGCATTCAGAGATCTTTACAACTTATTTTCCCACTGCTTACATTGAGAGAAAAAGCAAAACCTTCAAACTTATTAGAGCAAGTTGACTGAGCCGAAGGTATCAAAAAATGTTGAATGTATTCTGTTTTAACTGACCGCTCAAGAAATGTGGCCTACCACTTAGAATAAGTAACCTACAATTGTAAGAAGCTCATAAGTGAGACTTCTGTATAGTTTTCAGTAACCTGACCATCATGGATGGCTTGAGGGCAAAAGGGGTGTCAGCTAACACTGAACACATTGTGGAGCTGCAGTACAGGCTTTTTAAATTTTAGACCTTTGGACTGTTTTAACACAAACAAGACATTGTCTGAAATTAAAATGGCTCAGTCTTTGCCAGAACATCACACAAACAAAGACAGTCTTAGCTAACAATAAGCTAACATTGAATGGTCAATGATATCATCAGGGTCTATATCAGCTGTCTCTCTCAGTCAGTGTTTAGGGCAATAGTTTAACAAGAAAAGCACTATTCTGATCAAGTTAACACAAAAATCTAAACCAAGAACTAGCAGAAGTCTGTTTGAGGCTACTGTACTTTTAACTTACAAACAAAGGGCTCTAATTTCCTGGCGCAACTCAGGGTGGCGCAGCCTGGCGCTCCCCGTGCAGTGGCAATTTGGTTGACCGGCTGCGCCGAGATGGGTGTGACAGCGCACCAGGGGGAGTTGTCGAAAGATTCAGCTTGGGGCAGTGACAATTTTGTGCCAAAAAAATGCGCGGAAGGTGCACTGAAAGCTCGCCAGCTCCAACCTGGTCTATTCTCGGCGCAGGAGAGGCGCACCCAGGGCAGTGGTAATTTGGCTGACAGGCGCACAGTGCGCACACATCACCAAAACCTGACACGGTGACGATGCGCACCCCGGTGGCCCCTGCGCTCTCCCAGTTGCTGCAAAAGTGACAGTGGCTCTGACCTTCTTCGCCACCGAGGTGGAATTGTCACTGAGCCTCGCCCGCGGCGCATTTAAAGGCGAGGAGAGGCATTCATTTGATTGGTGAAGATTACACTCGGCTGTGTTAAACCCACTCACGCCTTCTCTCCTCCCTCTCTGCCATTTGCGCAGGTGGGAGAGACGGAGGCGTGGGTGTGCCTCTCTGCGCCAGTCTGCGCCGTGCACGAAACTTGCAAAATGCCCTGGACACACCCCGTTGGCGCGGCGCTGGGCAGGTGCGCCCCGCCTGCTCCTGGTCTATGAAATTAGAGCCCAAAATGTCTTACAGCATTAATCCACTAATCGCTCCTTTCCCAGTTTTCTCTGAGATGAGGGTCTTTAGATGTACAGCATAATTTTTGCCCATCACCTCATTTGGTGCATTCAAGTGGAAAAAACTTTTTCATTCAAAACAACAAAAATCAATCTAGTAAACATAGTTGGCATCTAAGACTGTCATTTCCTCCATAGTGTAAAGTACAGGGTAGTGTTTTTTTGTCCCCCAGGGGAGCAGTTTATCAGTGTGTGATACAACAACAGAATTATCAGTTAACTGGATGTGTGTAGTGCTTCCTGAGGTCACCAAGATGCAGACTGAAAGAGTGAGCTAATGGAGCGACAGTGTCCTATCACAAAAATAGGTTGTTATTTTAAGTTTCAAAGAAAAAGAGGTTTAATGATACAGTTTATCTCTTACACTGCAAATAAGAGCATGGATTGGTGAGTCAGCAATAAGGAAAAAAAATCGGATAAGTTATATTTTGTGAAAGTCTGGCCAATGACTTTTAACTATATACTAAACATGAGGCCTTTATATGAATTAATATTCCGTATGATTACATTCAAAACTCAGACTTTTGCATCATGTTTACAACTAACAGTTACAATAAAACAAAGACAAACTGTGCAGCCCTGGTGCTACTGTGTTATTGTTAAAAATAAATGCATTTTGGTGAGTCAGACGCAGCTGATGTCCAGTTTAATGATGTAGATCATCCACTCTCTACATTTTATATAGCAGAGGCTCAGCTGCAGATTCAGGGCATGTACTGCTCTTTAAGTGACAGCACTAACATGGCTCTGACAGGGAATCCCTTTTGGCAGTTTATGAAGAAGCCATTTCCAAGACTGTTACATTATCACAACAAAACAGAAGCGTATCCTGCTGCCAAATGTCAGACCTCTGCCCACATCTTCTGGAAAAAACAAACCTCTTTGAGGGCTGTAACCACACCATCCATTAGGGTTGGTTAGTCAACAGAAGGACTTTAGAATAAATGGAGAAATGAAAAGAAAAAGAAGTTTTCAGAAAAGTTGAAATAATACATTCTTTTTGAAAAACTTTTTTTAGGCACGATAAATATTATTCTGCTGCACAGACTTACAGACAGGGCAAGCAGGTGTGACAGCAGGCTTGCTGGTTGAGATAAAGTCTGTCTTAATATCATGGCAGCAAATATCAATTGGGCCTTTTTGAGTCGTATACCGTACAGTGATAATTGTACCCTGTACTCATAACACTGAAGTGTTTGTTAAGGTTGCTGGTTTTGTGATATTATTTTACCCCAGTATGCTGCCGTTGAGTTTTTACACTGTTGAATTAGGGTTAGTTGGTCAAGCTATTCATATTATAAGATGGTATCACATATATGACAGGATTAGCACCAGAGTTCCTGCTTTACTGCTCCTAGCTAAAGGCTGAAAATGTCCATCCATCCATCCATCATCTATACTGCTTATCCCTTTCGGGATTGCAAGGAGGCTGAAGCCTATCCCAGCTGACATTGGTTGAGATGCGGGGTACACCCTGAACCAGTTGCTGATTGATCACAGGGCCAAACATGGAAACAAACAACCATTCACGCTCACACTCATACCTAAATGCAATTTGGAGTCACCAGTTAACTTAATGAGCAGGCTTTTCGTCTGTGGGAGGAAGCCGCACTGCCCGGAGAGAATCCATGCATGCACAGGGAGAATTTCCAACTCCACACAGAAAGGCCCTGACCGTCCCGGAGATTGAACCGGCGACATTCTTGCTGTGAGGCATGTGCACTATGGCTGAAAATGTTGATAAACTTAAAGTTTAACCATCAGTCTTGCATAAAGTCAGTTTTCATATATATATATATATATATATATATATATATATATATATATATATATATATATATATATATATATATATATATATAGAGAGAGAGAGAGAGAGAGAGAGAGAGAGATATATAGAGATATAGATATAGATATATATACATACATATATATTTGTGTGTGTGTGTTTGTGTGTATTGTTTGTCCATTTGTTTAAGTGCATTTGTTGCTCTTTGCCTGTGAGTGGGGGAATGGGGTTTGCAGTTCTGTACTGATAGCTCATTGAATGATTGCTGTACTGCTGATGAAAAAAAAAAAATAAAAGCTGGGAAAGAAAAACAAAAACAATGGGTTCCTTAACGAACAGCCTGAATTAAACTAATTGAGTCTATTAAGGACACGAAAGCAGAGCTAAGGCTATCAATTTCTTTGTGAAAATGGATATTAAAAAGCACCTACAATAAATATTTTATCGGTGTTATGGACTACGTTTGATAAAAACCCAGGTTTTTGAATCAAAACAAAATAAATCAATGTGATTTTCTGATATAGGATCATCAGCTCAGAGGTTGTCAAAGTTTGGTGAATATTTAATACCTAAAAAATGATTGTGTCCTTTCTATGTGAATATTTGCACTAAAAAGTGTGTTTGGGACCATTTTCTCCTGGTTTCATTGATGAAACAATTAAAAATTCATGCCTCTTTTTCAAGGCCACACATTTTTTTATGTCAGTTCCAAGGGGGGCTGGACTCATTTTAGGTACAACTAGAGGGGCTCTGAGGCAAAATGGTTGGGAACCACTTATCTAAATTACCTAAAAAAAGCAAAGTCTCCAGAACATCACTTCACCTTATTTATATGCTATGGTATTCATTTACACCACAGCCAGAATAAAAATCTGCAGATAAGGATAGTTTGATGTATTTTTTGTGTCTGGATCAATGATGTAGCTGTTTTGAAAGCGCGTAACAAAAATATCTTTATCGACAAAACATTGGTGAGCAATAAGCTAAGATTAGCTCGTTAACATTACTTTTTATGGTATTTTGATCACTAGCTGATACTTCAGTCATATTCAAGTTAACACAACAATTGTAAAAGCCTACAGGTCCAGTTTAGTGTCGGTGGCGTTAACCCTCTTGATTCTTTCAGTTTAGTCTTTTGAGTCTTTCTAGAAGTGCAATAAGAACTTGCCTCCTCATCAGTTAGTGCATCCAGTTGATAAATATACTTCTTTTATTTATTAAAAAACATCAAGCTGGTTAAACGATATTAATAGGGTAGGGAATATCAACTTCTCCATAGTGTTAAACAAAGAGAAGAGTTACCTGCTTGCCAGGTAACCGTTCCAAATGTGTGCAATCACATGAAAGTTTCAATATGATACTACTTCTCTAAGAGGTCATTGAGAAAGTATTCAAGTTGGTGAGTACAATTGATCCAGCACACCAAGGTGAAGGAATGTTGGACTTGCAATTTCTCCTCTCTCCAGACAGGACATTTCTGATAGGAAATGCAGCAACTTTCCCAAACAGAGTGACAGAACATATCCAGGGGTCTAGTAGAATTGGAGTCAAAAGCCTATCCAGCAGGGATCTCACAAAACCTCAGAAGGGAGGCCTGAAATTCACTGTAACACCAGAAGAAATACCAGTGGTATCTCATCTTTGCCACAGAATCAGCCATGAGAAACCAAGAATCTGAACCAGTTCAATTGCTACTTTTATCAGTGTTAGATAAGTATGACCCGGATGACTGAGAACCTACACAGACATCTGTGATTGTGTGTGTGTGTGTGTGTGTGTGTGGGGGGGGGGGGGGGGGGGTGTCAGCATGTCTGTCGTTAAGTTTGCAACTTTGAAACTTAAATAGTTTTGGCAATGTCAGCCTTTGCACCACTTCCAAATAAACAGAAGTGATGGCACTGCATACCGACGTCACACAGAGGAGAAAAAGGTGCACAGTGTGATGTTCTCAGCTAAAAATTGAAATTTTTCTTAAAATCTTTACCCTAGAAGGAGTTTTCCAAAACGTGCATTTTCAGTGACCCAAGACTTTGTTTGCATGTGTACAAAAGGCCAAAGGACACAGAAAAGCTGCAATTTCAAAATATCTGCCTTAAAATGAACAAGACCTCAAGCCAAAATGTTGACCTGATGCACATTTTTTTCATTATTAATTCACATCTTTCTCAGGCCAACTCACTGGACCTTTCTGAGACCCTGACACTTCTTTAGAGTGGTCAGTTTAACTAACAAGCCTCCAAACCCCATATTTACTGCTCCTGTGCTGAAATATGGCATTTCTAACATGTTTCAAATGTGCATCAAACGTGATTTGTGCATGTCAGCAACAGACTGCTGAGTAAGCATTCATTTCATGTGGTGCATTTCAAGAGTCAGGTTGATATAAGATAGTGTGTGCGTGTGTGGGTGTGTGTGTGGTGGGGTGGGGGGGGTTGCACTGCAGGGAGCAGTATTTCTATTAATGTCTGTCCTAAGTTGCAACTCAGCTTTCTGAATTATGTAAATGGGGTGCTGTAAATTCATGACAGAATCAATGGCTTTCATTTTTATCAAATCAATCAGGCCTCCATCAGTCCACAAACTCCACACCACTGCAGGACACACACACACACAACCATGCTGCAAGGTCTAATATTAATCCTGCCAGGATGGGCCTTAGAATAATGAGTTTTTGAATGATGTGTATACAGTCATAAATATAATTTTTGCTTTTTAACCATCGGCTGATTCATGATAATGTGTGTGTGTGTGAGTGTGTATCTTTGTATGTGTGGGTGTGGTGTGTGTGTGTGAAACTGAGAGTGATGCAGTGGGACCTTTTTGATGAGTCAACGATTGGGAAGTTACCAAGTGGATTGCAGCCTGATACATTATAATTCATTGAAGAAAGAAAGACAGTCTGGACATTTTACTACATAACTGCAGATAAACTAATGCCAAATGCCCCCCCACCCCACCCCGACTTCTGTTCCTGTTTCCTTCACCACTTACAAGCCTTTAATCTCCTCACCAGAATACCTTAATGCTACCAACCAAAGTATGTCTGAAGACTATCATAAACAGAGTGAATGCAGTGAAGCGTAATGAAGCATTTGTTGGTAGTGCCAAGGAGGTATTCAAGATCAGAGGCATGGCTAAACACACCTGTTTGTGTCCAAACATGTACAACAGAATCTCTTCAGCTGTTGTGTACCGTATAGATCAGGCTTGATTATCGGACAAAACAGATAACCAAGCAGGTTAGTGTAAAGCAGAATTCTGGTACTTAAGAATGTGGAGGTGTTCATCTAAGTGCACAAGAGAAATTAGAGCATGTGCAAGACATTTTATTAGGTTGTAAGATTAGTTTGTATACATTGTGGCATAATGAGTTTTAAACTCATACACCGATGATGAAAACCACACACTTTCAATATTTGAGTCTGAGAGGTGAAAAAAAAAACCCTCATAATTTCCCAGTTTACAAAGGTGTAAATTTACAAGAACTGGACTTCATATCATTGACATTGTAACAAATAGAAAGGCCTATTGTGTGGAAGAAAATCAAACCAGATGAAGCTGCTTGCCTTGTATTGTACCTGCAGTAGACAGTTGTGGGTTTACTTAGCATGAGTTACAAGGGAATGCTTATGCTTTAGCCCAGAATCATCAAAATATCCTTAGAATCCCCACATTGTATAAACTAGAAGTCACTGGACCCTTGCAAGTCACAATTTATAAGTTTGTAGAATAAAAAACAAAGACTTTAAACTCAGAAATTGATTCTTTTTGTATAAATTAACAAAACAGCTCTTCAACTTCTCAGGGCACTCTAGTTTCCTCCCACAGTCCAGAAGCATGCTAGTTAGGTTAACTGCCGATTCTGAATTGCCCTTAGGTATGAGTGTGAGCGTATATGTTGCTGTCTCTCTAAGGAAGCTTAACATCAAGCAAGGAAGGTTAGGGTTTGTCTGGTAGAAGTGAGATGTAGAGAGTTCATGATTAAAGCTCAGCTGCAGTCTAATTGCCTTTAGACATACATACATTTTACATAGGTTATGTCAGTGGGGGACATAAAAAGTGAAAACCATGTTTTCTTCTCTTGCAGGGGGAGGTAAAGCAAAGACCTGGTCTGGTTGGGGTAATTGCTGGCCGTGGTTGGGGCGCCTCACCTGTGCTGTGCCTCCCTCCTGCCCTCTTTTGTAAAAGCTCACTTCAGACCTCTTTCTGTCTGTTTCCTATTGTTTGATCTTCTATAGTTTAATGTTTTATGCACCAGGAATTGCTGTTCATGTTGTGGAAGGCAATTTGGGGCCAGGGGTAGGATTGAGAGCATCAGCATTGTCATTGCCTAGAAGCCTGGTTCTGCTGAAGGCAGTGATGCTGTTTGGCTGGGACCCATCCTGGCTTTTGCTGTCCATCAGCTTACATAGGTTCAGGGGCCTGTGACAGGCCCATGTAGCAGGATATGCAGCACTGGCATTGTCACAGTCAAAAGTAGTAATGCTAAGGCAACCATGATCATAGCTTATTCATTATACAGAAATGTAGACTGCAACGAGCCTCACACCTATTTGTTATCCAATTGCCAGCATGGGTTGACTTTACTGGCAACAAGAATTATTCCTTTTTTTAAATAACTTTAATAGGACTGACAACACACTATACAAAATTTTGGATAAATAACATCCTGTTGGGACTTTTTTAGTAAACAGGGACAACTTTTTTTTATAGTAGCGCAGCCTTATTTTTTACTCTTTTGTTTAAGCTTTTATGTACAAGCAAACAACAAAAATCTGCCGTATTGAATCATCCAGTTTTACTTTTGTTGTGTTCTTTGTTTGGGCATATGACAAGCATCTGTCCTCTTCAATTTGTTCTCCTCTGCTGTGCCACCATGTCCCATTCTTCTCCTGAGTCACATCAATATCACGCTCCCATTTCCCTCCTATATCAAATAAAGTCTAGTAAGGTTTTCAGCCCAACCTTGATGTGTCATTGAAGGCTCACTTCACTTGTGTGTCTCATGCCTTTGCATTTCACCATACCTATGCTCACACCCTGCTCAGATTTATGTCAGTCAAGATATCAAACGGTATGTTGAGGGTGCAGCTATTTATAAGATCCTTCCTCTGTGCTGTTGTTTTAGTTGTTGCAGTCCAGATCTGTTAAAAAGTAAGTTACAGAACTTTGCTGGGATTGAAACTTTTCTATACATGAGATTGGGGGTTCTCTAGAATGACCAAGAGGGGTAAGGCTATCAGCAGGCTATAGTAGCTTTATATTTTTGCACATTATTTGATTGCTTTTTAGCTGGAATTATTGAAGTGTCAAACATCCCTGCTAACATTTGTTTGTTTGTTAACCTGTCAGCTGGAAAACATGCATCTCTTCATGTACGTGGCACTATCGTGAACATTAGCCACAGCAACAGAGATCAGCTCTATGGTCATACAGAGATGCTCAGCACAGAAGCTAGAGCTTAATATTGCTGCATATGAGCACAAACAGCGCAGGATGATTGCACACTATATCTAATTTTTTGACAACAACTTACTTTTAAACTACCAAGCCATTTTGTTTTGCCACTTTAATCCACAGCACAAACTATGTGTCCTTCTGCAAGCAGGTTAGACCAGCGACATTCTGCAGGCTGCACAAGAGGAAACAGCTGCTACCAAAAAAAAAAAAAAAAAAAAATTCAAATATGATGGTTGTTAAGACCCTCTTTGTATGCACTGGGTTACACAAGGAAAAAACTTCTGTTGATTGGGGGGGGGGGGGGGGGGGGGGGGGGTGTCAACAGGCCTGAATGGAAAATGGAGCCTCCCTGCTGTAACAAACATTCTTACTTGTGTTGACCAGATTCACAGTTTTACAAACTTTTGGTACAGAGCAGATGACCGGAATGGGAGTTTATCTTTAAATTAAGTATTCAGCTTACAGTATTATAATTATTGTTTGTTGTATAAAGGCACAACCAATGGTTTTAATAAAAAAGTTTAACTTGATAAAAAAAACACTGTTGGTTCATTCTTGAGGAGGTAAAATGAGCTAGACTAACACACTATATCACTATATCAAACTAACTGTGCTTGATCAACAGGATAACCTTTAAAATGTGTTACTTTGGTTTGTCTTTATTTGGGATGCAGGGATATTGCACTTGGCAAAAAGAAAGACTGTATGGCCCATTTCACACTGGATGTGTTTTACTCACCTGACAGCATCGCCATGCACGGAAAATCTTGAGAACAGGAGGCTAGTCTGTTTTTTTCTGCAAGCCGCATGCATTTCTCAAGAAAACAGACAGAAAATGAATAAAACAGAGCCATATTTACAAGCTAAAATTTACAAATTTACAAATTTAAGCATGGCAAGAAACTGACCAGTTTCCATGCTGTTTAGTTAGTCTTGTAAGACTCCTGTATATCTCTAAAGACTAAAATGAGTTCATAGAAAATGTTCATATTCTTTTATGTACTTATTTGAATATAATAAGTGAATCGCTAACTCTGCTAGCTTCACAGTTTTCTCGTGGGATATTACATTGTTTTCTGTAAGCAACATGCTGAGAGAGGATTAGCATCCTCTGAAACAATTCAAACTGAACGCTTTGAGCAATGGTATTTAACATATAAGCTTATAAGCACCAGACCAGTAATTTTGGGATGCAATTATATATTTCTTTTATTTCTGTGGAAAGCATAACAATACAAATGACTATTTTATTTGTAGTTTTGTGGAATTTTTGTGTGTCTCAAGAAGAGAATGTGAGATTGTATGCATTTGTGAACATAATGTTTTGAGATATTGAAAAAATGATAATTTTGGGGAAAATCTGAAAACAAAAGTACAGTTAAATAAAATTGAAATACACTTATGTGTAAAGAAAATACAGACTGGCAGAAAAAAGGAAAGGAAAAATACTTCCCTGTTATTCACAGGAAACATTTAATCTGTCAACGGTCCTCTTGCATCAGGCCTGTTACATATGTACCTCGCACATCCCCACTTTCTCCCACCTCATTTTCTTTTCTAAACCAATTAAGAAAACTGCAAGGATGCTATCAACAGCTGTTGATCATGGCGGTACATATAGTATTGCATCGTACAACTAGTTAAGACAAAAGTGATCAGAAAATTAAGACTTGGAGATAAAGCAGCATTATTATTACTATCAAGACAGACTTCAGGTTGAAAAAGAATTGTACATGTGTTTTAATTATACATCATGTCCTAACTGTTAATATGAAGGAGGTGTAGCTTATGACCTTTACTGCAGCCAGTGTTGTCCAGTGAAGATGCAAATGTTTCATACATTTTGGAAAGATTCTATACTAAACAAAATGCACTTTACTTTTTATTTTCATTATAACAAAATTCACTTTCCGTTGCTTCTTCCACATATCAGAAAATTTGTACTCCGAGAGTCTATGTAAAAAAAGCATCCCCTAATTATGTCATGAGACATGAGCTAGGGAGACATCCCCAAGCCACATGTTTGTTTGGGGAGGAGAGCATTTATAGTATGTATATATGTATGTATGTTTGTATGTATGTATGTATGCCCATAGTAAACAATAAAGCACAGTACTGGAAAATCAAAGCCAGATCATTAGGGCTTACTCTGAAACAGCCTGTTCAGAGCGAAGACTGAAAAAGAGTGGTCTATAATAACATGATCCGAGTGGATTTATTGACAAGAAAAAATGTTCAAGTGACATTTTGGACTAGAGTTGTTAAAAAGAATAAAATTTGAGACCTTTAGGATTTCTTTTTCAGACAAGGCATTAAGATGCAATATTAGGATATAAGTGTAACAAAGGGAAGAATTGGGTCAGGCTACGCCCACCCATATGTGACTAACTCATGAAATCAAGTGTTAAGAAAATATGACAATGAAGGGGAAAAAGCTAAGTACCCACGGGCCATCATTTCTAATTTCAGTTCGGAGCGCCCTCAAGGTGAGAAAAGCACTCTGCCACCCCCCATCCCTCACCTGGTCCACCTAACTTTGGCTTCAACCTATGATTCAGAATCTAGACTGTTGATTCATCTCATCTGAGCTGAAATGGAAAAGGTGATAGAAGAAGAATCATTTTCTAAATGTAAAACCTCTTATGTGCTTTAAAATATTTTTTGAGGCAGACAATGCAACTAGGGGGAGAGTCCATGTGCTGCAGTTGGCGTTATTCAAAATATCAGGGGAGAGTGTTGAGGAGGGTAAATATATTTATTGTGTAAGGATTAAAAACTAGCACTTATTAACTACAAACAATTAGTAGTGGATCTCTAATTACACTGTTGTGTTGGCTTTAATAGCAGGTTTGTAAGTAAGTTTAATTTCCTGCAAAGTGTCAAAACTGATTTTAGCGTTTAATACTGTATATAGCCAAAGTTTTGCAACAAAAATATCTCTCAGGGCTTTGACATCTGATGACAACTTTCTTGCCTTCGCATACAATATGCATGATACACTTACAACCCATGAGGAAAATCAGTCCTGTACTCAAGTGCTGCCCACATTTAGCTGCCTCCACAGTGGTAATAATCAATAAAAATATATTAGAAAATATATCCAGACCCTCATATGTATGCCTAGTTTTTGAATTTTAGTTAACCCATTTTGTTAAGCTTTCTCTCCATTGCTATTTATAGATCATTATTCAACTTTCTCTGCTGCATTAAGGTGACTTGCATCGACCTACTGCTTCTCCAACCGTGCCAACAGCTTTTCACAAGAAAAGCAACTGACTCCTGACAAAGTTTAAGATGTGGGTGGTGATTTGGAGGCTTGAAAACCTGGATAACTGCCATCCTCCCTCTCAGAAAGTTGCAACAGATAAAATAAGTAATAAATATTTTAAATAAATAGGTGAGAATGTTTTGAACTTGCTGCATTAGTTATGCAACAGGGAGAAATGAGGTGCATATGTATGCTGGGAAAGATACAGTAGAATAAAGCAATGTGAGAATAAGATGGCCGCTGCATTATTCATAAATCATACTTTATCATTTTAGATGTTGAGGTGTTTTTCAGCTTCCTTCAGACTTAAGGCTCTTAAGATAATCCTAATTTTTTTGGTCATACCCACCTTTTCCACCATTAAAACCAGTCCTCTGTGGTCAAGTGTAATACAGATTAATCACCGGAGGAGGTTTTTGACTCTGTCCAAACCAGTTCTGAACAGCCTTCCTCTATTTGCTCTGAGAGTATGATTCATCAAATTTTAAGCCATTGATTTCAGAATCCCATTTAAAATTCTTGTGAATTGTACATTGATTGTTGCATGGTTTAGCTCCTGCTTCTTTTCATAAACCTCTGAGGTCTACTGATCTGGGTTGGGGTCTGCTGATTGTTCCTCACTCTTGACAAAAATATTTTTGACGGTTGTTGCTCCAAAACTTTGAAACTGTCTCTGAAACTGTCTTTAAACAGCAGATAAAGACTCATCCCTTTAGACTTGTCTGTTTGATCTGTTTGTATATGCTTACATGTAATTACCGTTTTTCCTCTTATAGACACCGGTATTCAAATTGCAGCCCTGTATTATAATCAGGGTCGTGGTCTTATCAAGCATTAAGTATAAAGGCAATGCTTACATTTAATGACAGAGGTACCATCAAAGGTTAATGTGATCATTCCTTCGTGTTTTAGTTTAAAACAATGCTGCTTTTAAGGCTTCCAAACAATCCTCTACTTTTGGAGGTGCAGGTTTATTTCTTTATGGTATGTGATGCCCCTCCACCAAACAAATCCTTTGCTTTAAGATTTAATGCAGAAATTCTGTGCATGAAGGAGCAAGCTGAGAGATAAACGCAGCCGGAGAAACGAGAGAACCAGGACAAAAGCAGACATCGTTTGCTTCTTAATCAAAAAATAAGGCAAAATAGGAGGATTTTAACCAACAGAAAAAATAACAGAGGTTGAGAAGAACCGACACAGGATGCTTTTCAATCCAGGAAGGGGGGCAAAGACTGAAAAATTTTAAACCAATAATGAAGAGGAGTTTCAGTACTAATTTTGGCAGCACCAATGGTGGTTCAACACCAGAGTCTCAGATATTTCAGTACTGTCACATTCATCACATGCTGTTATGTCTCTTACTATAGTCCTTTTGTCTCTGCCCACCTTTGCCCACACGCCCAACACAGTGGATGGCTGTTCAGCATGAGACTGAATCTGCTCAAGATTTTCAACTGCTAAACAGAGGATTTTTTCTTACCACTGTTACTGTACCCCCTAGATGCACTGCACTGTAGGTTGGCCCAACATGGTCTTATGGTGGATTCATGCTGGTTACGGATGTATGTATTTGTATATATGTGTATCTTTATATATGTATATATTCATATATGTGTATCTATAAAATGAAGAGTATGACTTAGGCCTGCTCTATTGTAAAGTGTCTTGAAATAGCATTTGTTCTAAATTGGTGCTAAACAAATAAAGATTGACATTGGTCAGTTTATGTTGAACATTAATATGAAACAAAGCACACATCTTTATCAACTACAAACTGATCTGAGTAGATCTATTACAAAGACCTCATAGCCCAATAACTCATCCAGCAAACAACCATAATGTCCATATTTTTACGTGTCTTTTTTCATGTTTTAGAGTCAATATTGATTGTATCGACTGGATGTCTTTAGATTTAAATACAATCCTCTTTTACAAGAAACAAAAAATAAATATTTTTAAAATTCAAATATAATTTTGTCAGGCCAATTCAATCAGTTCATGAAAAATTTTGCTATGCTGATGTTTTCTTATTATGATACTGGCTTTTAACTAAAACAAAAATACTACTGGGACACACACTTTGATAAACACCTGCCTTCACTAAAAAGCCTTCTCTGTATTAGGGCCTGGTTCTCTCTGTGATTCTGTAAATAAAGGCCCTGATTTGTACAGATGCAGTTCTGCCAGTTTTCCCCTCCCAGCCAAGTGCAAGCTGAGTTTCAGCAAGTGACCAGCCAATTACAAGCCACTGGGAGTCCCCACTACCTTTCTGGGGGTGTACCTAATTTCCACCATAAACATGCCCATTCCTGAAATTGCAGGGCGTCCCCAAGAGATGGTGCTTCCCTCACAAGAGCACATGCTATGGGCTTCAACCATTGCCCTAATGAGGGTTGCTTCCAGATAATCAGAGAGCAAGCTTGTCACAACAAATTCATCCAAATACATTCTAAAGGTTGTAGTTTACCCCTCCTGGAGCCACCACCTTACCGCGGTGGAGGGGTTTGCGTACCCCAATGACCCCAGGAGCTATGTTGTCGGGGGCTTTATGCCCCTGGTAGGGTCACCCAAGGCAAACAGGTTCTGGGGGAGGGGTCAGACAAAGCGTGGCTCGAAGACCATTATGGAGAATAATTTCATTGGATCCCAGTTTCCCTTGCCCGGACGCGGGTTACCGGGGCCCCACCCTGGAGCCAGACCTGGGGATGGGGCTCGATGGCGAGCGTCTGGTGGCCGGGCCTGCGCCCATGGGGCCCGGCCGGGCACAGCCCGAAAAGGCAACGTGGGACCCCCCCTCCCATAGGCTCACCACCCGTGGAAGGGGCCAAGGTGGTCGGGTGCAATGTGAGCTGGGTGGCAGCCGAAGGTGGGGACCCTGGCGGTCCGATCCCCGGCTGCAGAAGCTAGCCCTAGGGACGTGGAACGTCACTTCTCTGGTGGGGAAGGAGCCTGAGCTGGTGTGCGAGGTCGAGCGGTTCCGACTAGATATAGTCGGACTCACCTCGACACATAGCTTGGGCTCTGGAACCAGTCCTCTTGAGAGGGGCTGGACTCTCTTCCACTCTGGAGTTGCCGATGGCGAGAGGCGCCGGGCAGGGGTAGCAGTACTTATTGCTCCCAGGCTCAGCGCCTGTACGTTGGGGTTCACCCCAGTAAGCGAGAGGGTAGCCTCCCTCCGCCTTCGGGTGGGGGGACGGAACCTGACTGTCGTTTGTGCTTATGCACCAAACGGCAGTCCAGAGTATCCACCTTTTTTAGACTCCCTAGAGGGGGTGCTGGAGAGTGCCCCTTCTGGGGACTCCCTCGTTCTTCTGGGGGACTTCAACGCTCACATCGGCAACGACAGTGCGACCTGGAGGGGCGTGATTGGGAGGAACGGCCCCCCCGATCTGAACCCGAGTGGTGCTTTGTTACTGGACTTCTGTGCTCGTCACAGACTGTCCATAACAAACACCATGTTCAAACATAAGGGTGTCCATATGTGCACTTGGCACCAGGACACCCTAGGCCGCAGTTCGATGATCGACTTTGTAGTCGTATCATCGGACTTGCGGCCGCATGTTTTGGACACTCGGGTGAAGAGAGGGGCGGAGCTGTCAACTGATCACCACCTGGTGGTGAGTTGGCTCCGATGGTGGGGGAGGATGCCCGTCAGACCTGGCAGGCCCAAGCGTGTTGTGCGGGTCTGCTGGGAACGGTTGGCAGAGTCTCCCACCAGAAAGAGTTTCAACTCCCACCTCCGGGCGAAGTTCGACCATGTGGCGGGGGAGGCAGGGGACATTGAGTCCGAGTGGGCCTTGTTCCGGGCCTCTATTGTTGAGGCGGCTGATCGGAGCTGTGGCCGTAAGGTCGTCGGTGCCTGTCGTGGCGGCAACACCCGAACCCGCTGGTGGACACCGGCGGTGAGGGATGCCGTCAAGCTGAAGAAGGAGTCCTATCGAGCCTTTTTGGCCAGTGGGACTCCGGAGGCAGCTGACAGGTACCGGCAGGCCAAGCGGAATGCAGCTTCGGTGGTTGCCAAGGCAAAAACCCGGGCATGGGAGGAGTTCGGTGAGGCCATGGAGAACGACTTCCGGACGGCTTCGAAGAGATTCTGGACCACCATCCGGCGTCTCAGGAGGGGGAAGCAGTGTGCTGTCAACACCGTCTATGGTGGGGATGGCGCGCTGTTGACCTCGACTCGGGACGTCCTGGATCGGTGGAAAGAATACTTCGAAGACCTCCTCAATCCTACCAGCACGTCTTCCAGCGCGGAAGTAGACCTGGGGGACTCTGTGGTAGACTCTGCTATCTCAGGAGCTGAGGTCGCCGAGGTGGTCAAAAAGCTCCTCGGTGGCAGGGCTCCGGGGGTGGACGAGATCCGCCCGGAGTTTCTCAAGGCTCTGGATGTTGTAGGGCTGTCATGGCTGACACGACTCTGCAACATCGCGTGGATATCGGGGGCAGTACCACTGGATTGGCAGACTGGGGTGGTGGTTCCCCTTTTCAAGAAAGGGGACCGGAGGGTGTGCTCCAACTACAGGGGGATCACACTCCTCAGCCTCCCTGGGAAGGTCTATTCAGGGGTACTGGAGAGGAGGGTCCGCCGGATTGTCGAACCTCGGATTCAGGAGGAGCAATGTGGTTTTCGTCCTGGCCGTGGAACTATTGACCAGCTCTATACCCTCCACAGGGTCCTCGAGGGTGCATGGGAGTTTGCCCAACCAGTCTACATGTGTTTTGTGGACCTGGAGAAGGCTTTCGACCGTGTTCCTCGTGGGATTCTGTGGGGGGTGCTCCGGGAGTATGGGGTAGCAGACACCCTGATACGGGCTGTTTGTTCTCTGTATGACCGGTGCCAGAGCCTGGTCCGCATTTCCGGCAGTACATCAGAACCGTTTCCAGTGAGGGTTGGACTCCGCCAGGGCTGCCCTTTGTCACCGATTCTGTTCATTACTTTTATGGACAGAATTTCTAGGCGCAGCCAGGGTGTTGAGGGGTTCCGGTTCGGTGACCTCAGGATCAGGTCGCTGCTTTTTGCAGATGATGTGGTCCTGTTGGCTTCGTCAGACCGAGACCTACAGCTCTCACTGGATCGGTTCGCAGCTGAGTGTGAAGCGGCTGGGATGAGAATCAGCACCTCCAAATCCGAGTCCATGGTCCTCACCCGGGGGAGGGTGGAGTGCCCTCTCCGGGTCGGGGATGAGATTCTACCCCAAGTGGAGGAGTTCAAGTATCTCGGGGTCTTGTTCACGAGCGGAGGAAGGATGGACCGGGAGATCGACAGGCGGATCGGTGCAGCGTCGGCAGTGATGCGGACTCTACACCGGTCCGTCGTGATAAAAAGGGAACTGAGCCGCAAGGCAAAGCTCTCGATTTACCACTCGATCTTCACTCCTATCCTCACATATGGTCACGAGCTTTGGGTCGTGACCGAAAAAACACGATCCCGAGTACAAGCGGCCGAAATGAGTTTCCTTCGCAGGGTGTCCGGACTCTCCCTTAGAGACAGGGTTAGAAGCTCGGTCATCCGGGAGGGGCTCGGAGTAGAGCCGCTGCTCCTCCGCGTTGAGAGGAGCCAGATGAAGTGGCTCGGGCATCTGGTTAGGATGCCTCCTGGACGCCTCCCTGGTGAGGTGTTCCGGGCACGTCCCACCGGTAGGCGGCCCCGGGGAAGACCCAGGACACGCTGGAGGGACTATGTCTCTCAGCTGGCCTGGGAACGTCTCGGGATCCCCCGGGAGGAGCTGGACGAAGTAGCTGGGGAGAGGGAAGTCTGGGCTTCCCTGCTCAGGCTGCTGCCCCCGCGACCCGACTACGGATAAGCGGAAGAAGATGGATGGATGGATGGATGGAGGTTGTAGTTTATACATTAAAGAATACTTTTATTTTCCTCTAGTGATAAGTTAAGTACAGACACAATGGCTCTGAGTATAAAGCATAGAGTTGTTTACATGACTGCATTTATCTTTCAACACAGACACTATTTTCTGACAAATCATTTAGTGGCTTATCCGGTAACTTGAAAGCATAATGAAAATAACTTTTTTTCCCCCTAGTCTTGTTTTGTTCTTAGTTTTTGTACAAAGTGGTATTTTAAGTGCATCCATCTGTATTTGAGGGTTTACAGTATTTGTATTTAAAATCTTTAAATTAATATTTAATAGTAAGCATTTAGTGGCATCTGGAGCCTCATTAATAAAACATTGCAAAGGATCCCTACTTAAAGTGTACGTGCGCCCAAAAGCTGAAAATGGCGTGCTATTTATATGCTTATTCAGCAGTTAGAATTGTTGATTGTTACACACCTTTTCACAGCTAGCACTAATCAATCAGTGCTATGCACCGCTCTATATTATTTGAAGATGGAAGTCTAATATATATGAACACTGCATACAGTAGTAGGCCTAATGGCTCATGAAAGGAACATGTCTAAAACTCTGCAGACTTGGGTGTTTATGATTACGCGGATCTGTATGTCTGATATGTGATGAGATTAAATGTATGAGATGAATCTGGCTTCAATTCACCACCTCACCATCTGCGCCGCCAGTTTCCCCATGTCTCCAAAATGTTTGTGCACCAGGATCAAAGTTGACGTACTGGTGTGCACATTCTCCCTCCAAGTTTATTTTTAAAAATCTCATCCTTTGTGAGGGAAGTGGCATATGTCACTTTCAAGCCCCATTTTGTGCGTAAGCAAGCTTTATAAATGAGGTGCCTGGTCTTTAAAGTTGTTTTATAAATATAAAGGATGATCTTTCAAGCATCAGTTTAAATAATTTGCTTTTATATTGACCAGATAAAATTCACATCACTCATTAACACTTATTACTGTTCATCACACTCATTTACGTGTTTACCTAAGCAAATGTTGGAGTGTATTTGTGTGTTAGAGGGTTAAAGTGTATTTCCTAACTTGCTTAGTTAATGCAGTTGTATGTTTGTTTGTGTGTGGGGGTGGGTGTGTGTGTGTGTGTGTTTCTATCTCTAAAACCATGTGTGAAAGTGCTGTTGGGGTGCAATCACTTCTTGTCTCCTGGTTTAGAAAAGATGTTGGCATGACAACATGACACTTGGGAAGGGTTGGAGGGAAGATGTGGAGGGAAACGAGGAAAACATTGCTCCCTCTGTCTCCCATAAATAGACACCTGGAGGTTTCGTGTCGGCTGTGTGGGGAAACGTTATCCCTGGATTTTGTTTGAGAACTACCTCAGATCTCAGCTTCAGAGCTGCACTAAAAAAAGTATGTGAAAAAAGTTTGAAAGATTGAAGGTAATTATGACATAAATATATGTCTCCAACTAAACCAGGAGCAAAAAACTCAACATATATGCTTAACCTGCTATTTAGCACCCAAAATCAAGGGTCACTGTGGTGCATCAGAGTGCTTCAATATAGCTGCCACCTTTAGCCTGTCTTTCATCTGTCATCACTCAATTAAGATTCAAAAGGATGAGGAAGCCTTTAAGTATCAACTGACTCCAGGCGTAAATATTGCAGGAATAGTTTGGAACTTTTGAAATGCGGTCTTACATGGTGCTTGTCAATGTTCTGGACATGCCAGTCAGCTCAGTCCCTATACTGAGGAGTTGGCAAGGGGGCAGATGGGTTCATATACATTGTAGCAGAAGAGGAGCACACATCACACCAACATGCTTTATTTTCCCGTACAGGAAATATAATGTGAAGGATCATCTCGGAGCGACTCTCACGGTGTGAATGAATTCCCACAAATAACAAAAATATCAGACATGTTAGAAATTCATGAGATTGGTTGGAGGCTGCTGAGTCGGCTGTGATTTGCAACACATGGTGACTATGGTTTGCCTACGTTCAGTCTGATATCTGCCAAGATCTCCAAATTCAGGTCAGAATTGCTTGAAATCCCATCAAGTATACTCAGAATAAGCTGTAAGTGTAGTTGGTTGTCCAGAAGGATTTGGGTCAGTGCTGATATCGCAAATTGGGAGTGTGGTGTATTCTACGCTTTCTTCAGCCACTCCTATACACAGGTGTTACACTGTGTGGAGCATACACCAAATGAAGAGACTGCCAAGGTACAAGGCACAGAAGACAAATGAATCTCTGAGTTAATATAGTTATATTTACCACATCACCATCCTGCTAGGTTAATCCTGCACCATCTCACTCTGAACTGAATGCCTGCTGGCTGGGGAAGACTACCACTGGTCCATTGGAGAACAAGCTGGTTGCACCATGGACAGAGTTCCCCAGCTACAAGCAATTAACATGTACAACCTCTCAGGAAAAGTTGTCACTCATCAAGGGAAGCTCAGATAACATTTTCATATCACTGTACTGTATATGCATCCATCAGGGAAAGGGTCCAGGTAGAGGGCTCACTGGCCCAGAAGTGAGGTTATGTTATTTAGCTGGATCAGTGAAGTAGTGTTATAGTTTGCAACAGAGAATATTCACTGTATAGTTTGGTTGTATTAGTCACCTTTTTAAGCTGAAGACTCAGCTAATAAGTGCAGGAGGTTGAAGTAAGCATATTAGAGCTGCCAAAGTGTGCTAAAAGAAAGGAACTTGCTGGTGGAAAATTGGAGAGTTTTGATTGATTTTCTTAAAATCACATAGAGCACAATCTCTGGTTGTCTTATTTTACAGATGAGGATTGAAAACCAATTCCAGTTGAGAATCACTAACAACTTTCACAAAGAAATGATGTCATTTGTCTTTCTGCTATTCAATTCTTTTCACCTTGTTCTGAATATCAGGAGTGTCATGTGTTTGACATTGTTGCCACTGAAAACCAGTGCAGGCCGGCATTTTTCCACACAGAAAATCAGTGGGAATCGATAAAGGAATTTTTAAAATATCATATCAATAAGCAGAATCATTAATGGCACTGGTATCAATAGCATTGTATCAATTCCAATCCCTAGCTAAAACAGGACCTGACTACCATACCTGCACTCCAGTGCTCTGGTGACTGGTATCACCTGTAAGAGTTTTTAATATGTCAACAAAAAGTTGTGATTATGAGATCATTTTCTCGTCAACAGGAGCAATAGAGCAGATTTGATTTTGTCTAAACACATTCTAAACACCCTGGAAAGGGTGGTTTAATGTTAATGTAAACAAGTACAAAGGCTAAGAACTGTGTGTGATTGTATTAAGGATTTGGGCCCATAGAGATTATTTCACCACTCTGAGGTCAATGAGGTTTTGTTATCACTACTTGAATTTGGGATGGACCATTTTTCTTTATTTTCAACACAGCACATTGAAAAGAGTTTGGTGCAAAATTTCATCAAGTGCAGAGTTAATAATACTCCAGAAGGAGTCAAATCCCTGAAAATGTACTCTGTCAAAAAAGAGTTAGTGTTAAATACAAGTGTAAAATGATCTTTCAAAAACTCAAAGGTGTCACTGTAGGATTTTTAACTCTGAAACGTTCATTCTGAGCTTTAAACCTGTGACACAAGTAGCATCAATCATCCCGCCTGTCCTGTTATTGGAGGATACCAACAAATTCCACAAGTCTGCGTAATGAAAATTGCAGTGCAGATGTTTTTTTTTTCTCTCCTTTTTTTTTTTTTTTTTTACATATATTTGCTCAAACTGTACATGGTATCTTAACATTAGCTAATTTTCTCAGTTTATATACAGTAAATATATACAGCAATGTTTACACTTTGTGGTGTTAATATAGAGTTAACACTTAATTGGTTAAATAATGTATTCTTAGAGAGTGCATCCCTAACACTATGTAAAAGTGTTGATCAAACGTCACACTATTAAACTTAACAAGGTTTTAAATGTTAACTCCAAAAAGAGTGAACTCTTAAACTTGGTGAGAGTACAGGCTAACCTTTAAGCTCCACTAGCAGTTTTATCAGATCTTAACAGAATTTCTTTATTCAATGACAATGAAATTACAACATCACAAACTTCCCTGTCGAAATGTTATTTTCACTCCACTTCCAACTTGCCTCTGCACTTGCCAATAGTTTGTTTTACAAAGTGGCTCATGTTTTGTCCTTTAGACCCCAGTACCCACCTGCCAACTACATTATCTTATTGGCCCATAAGAAATTTGATTGACAGAATGATCATCCAATCACCTGTCGGAACTGTTTGAAAGGTTCTGCTCATTCCCAAACACTTTCTATTGGCTATTTCCCAGAGGGCCTAGTGAAATATATTGAACAGTCCATCTGGTGTGTCAGGTTAAGTAAAAGTATCAGCTCTTTTCAAAAAGAGTGAACATGAGTGGTGTGGATCCAAATGTGGTGTGGATCCATATAGGCACTAAAGAAGTGTTAATATTAACTTTTATATTGTTAATTTGTCCATGCAGATAATTTTGTGTATGGGCCCCTCCATTAGGCCAGGCCCAAGAAAGCTTTCCCCTTCATCCCCCCTTAGGAGAGGCATTTGTTAGGAATAGAAGTAGAGGCCTTCTCTTACTGTCTACAATGTGAATGCAGGCTTCTGTTTTATATCCATTTTCTAAAATAAGGAGACAGTAAAAATGATCAAGTTTAATAATACATGGATACACACTGCATAAGAAAGAGGGAGATACAAGAAAATCCCAGGATGTCAACGCGTGAAATATTAATGGAGATAATTCAGATCTCAATGACAAGAATATCCATCTCTGCACTGCGCTGCACTGTACACACATATAAACCACATCTACAAACACACATCACGCACACGCAAGCACGCACACACCCACATCCTCATGAGCTCTTGCATATTTGCGAGACACATTTATCTTGCCTACTCAACAGTTATCTCTTAAAAATGGGTCAAGACAAAATGAAAATCGAGAAACTTCTCATTGCACAAAAAGAGATAGACAAGCATGGAGAGAGGGGGATACACAAGGGAGAAGGGTGGAGAGGTAGTTTGGGGCTAGAGAAAGGAAGGGGGGGAGTGAGGTGTGGTGTTTGATAAGAAAAGTTCCCTGTGAAACTTGAAAGATTGCAAAGAGAAGTTACCTTTCATCAAAAGATGCAGATATAAATGTCATTGCTTATTTTTATACATTGTGGGTGACTGTGTTTGCAGGCTGTGTGTGTTTTTGTCGGAAAAACTCCCAAAGTACACAAATTAAAAAGTGCAGCTCATTCATGAAACTCTTGTTTTTCTGCATTGACTTTTCCCCTCCTTGTTACCATAACAGCAGACAAATAAAAACAATGTTTTGCACATACTCAATTTGCCCCTGGCTTTTTTTCTCCTCTCCCAGGTCAAAAGGTCTGAGAGCATCCAGTGTAATACTATAACACAGCTAATGATTCAGTGACTTTTTTTTTATCTTAAACAGCGTTTGCCTGCGAGGCGAGACGCAGGGAAAAAGCAGGAGGTACCCAGTGAACCCCGACACAGAGGCAGAGAGAGACTGAGCGAGACTCTGAGAAGAGGAGGAGGAGGAGGATGAGAGAGCATCTTGTAAACACCCACAGTGACAAATGTGAGACAGAAGACAGATCAGGGTATGGTCTAATAAAAGCCACTCTTCCCTATTTGCTTTCCTTTCTGTCTTCTAATTGGTGTGTTTATCCAGTTAGATGAATGGCTTCATAGGCAGTTTAATAATGACAAAATGATAACCTACTTTATGTAAACACAGCTATTAACTATCACACCAAACAAACATACCTCAAAGCCATTCAATAATGTAATGAGTGCTGTGGTTTCGTTTCTTCAGAGCATGCTCCCTCTTAGAGCATTCTTCCCCGATGGCTTTTTAATAATTACATTTATGCTTTTTAGGATTTAATGGAATCAGTTTGAGATAACTGCACTGCAATGAGAGCTGACGAAGCATGACTATCAAAATTTGGCTATTTTTTACATTTAGGGACATTTGTCCAACGCGAATATAATAAAACTTTAAGCCTGTATCATGTCAGATGAAGGTCACAGGAGATGAAAAGCATGATAATATTGCCTTGATAAAGCATGTAAAAATGATTCTGTCGATTCTTGTGCCCTTTAGGTTGCAATATACACATCTTAGTCTATCCAGAGCCGATGAAACAGGTGTGCGGTGTGTCATATGTTGACATGCATGCATCTCTATCCTCCTCTGCTGTCTGGCCTGACTGCTGGCTCAAACATAAGAGTGATAGAGTGGCGCACAAGCACATATTGTCAGCCTTTTTTTCAAACAGATACAGCAGGATACATACACTTCACTTTTAATAAAATGCAGATCTTCATAACTTAAACAGGGCTGCATCTGAGCAGATTTTATAATTTAATAGTCATGGAAGCCATTTTGAACTGTTTTTTTTTTTTTTTGCAGTACTTCTGCCCTTATTTTCCTCTCCCCTTAGTTTAAGTTTTTAAAGGAGGTTTCATCTGTGTTTATTGAAATTGCAGATAGATCCATCAGAGGATTAGCTCAGGTGGTTTTCACACCTGCAGCTCAGTTCATTTCTTCTGATTCATTTGAGGAAAAAAAACACTGATAATTAGAGGAGTTTTGCAGAGCTATGCTGACACACCAATGCACAGGTATACTTGTATAGATAGCAAAGCAACACAAAGCTTTAATGTAAAAATTAATATCAGGCTACAGCCTCAAAGCAACCAACTGCAGGATGCCAGTCTGACAGTCAATAAGCTGCTTCTCTAGGTGTGCAAATGTATGTATTCCTAATTAAAATAGTAATGGATATATAGAGCTAGGCAATTAATCAAGTTTCAATAACTGCCTCCCAGCATTATGAAAACTGAATAATTGAGATTCAAAGGTTGCTGTGCCACAGACATGTTACACTTATTTTTGTATTTTTCCATCATTATCATTAATTTTAGGTATTTGTACTTTGTACTTACATTTTAATATATAACAATTCTTAAATGATCAAAATGATTTTGTTTGAAGCTAAGGATGCACAATACTGAATTTTTTGCCACTAATTATATGCAGATATCTTGAGCTCACTATTTTTGATACCAGTGTTGTTTTGTAAAGAGTACAAACTCTCTTCTCATTCTGACCAGTTCCTCTCATTGTCACAGTCTTCTTGTGTTTGAAACAGATGTGAAAGAAAAGAAAAAACATTTGACAGTCTAATAACTTAAGCTGTTGGTTTTCAAATGTTGACATTCAGACATAATAAGATGAAGCCTCAAGCTAAATTTATACCAGAGGCAATGTTTGACTTTTTTGCTGCTCATCATAATGACAGACAATGCCGTAATTTTTCCATCATGCAGTATTTTTAATCCATCTTTATTAATTTTCTTTGTCTAATGACAATAACAATCTCATCTAAATAATAGCATTCATGTGATTAAACAATGACATCACCAATAATCCCTCATGTGAAGAGCAGTCTTACAGTTAATCACACACAGACTGAGCGTTTATCTTTGACATCATACGTATTTCCGCACTGACAGTTGAGCATGTCAGTGTTTTCAGAAGAGCAGATGATCTGTGCAAGTTTAGATTTGATAATTTACTGTTAAAAGAATATTTACCACACAAGATGTAGTATTTTGAAGACTTTCATTCAACTCCTTTTGAAGAAGGAGTTGAATGAAAAGCATGCATCCCTAAGTATTTTAGTTTAATGATGGCATGTGGTGCATATTTAAAAACTTTGATCAACGGTGTTTGATAATTGTGATCTCAATATATATCAAAGTGATTATGATCATGATTTATACCTTTATTGAGAAGCCCTACATTTATTCAACTCAAACAGTGCATACAAATTAAGACAAAAGCTCCAGGATCAAAATAAAATTTTTGATCGGGCCGTAAATGAACCCAGAATTGGCCCTTGTGGTGCTCCATATAAGAAGGGAGCAGAGGAAGAGATGAGGTTTTTAACAGAAATATTAAACTATCTTCCCAACAGATAAGGACTAACTACTTTTGAGGAGTACCAGTAATGTCAACTCATCAGTCAACTGAAATGTGTGACATGTAAAATGGGGTCAAAAGCCACTGAAGGGTCTACTAAATGGAGAGATGTTCGAGAACATATGAGATGGGATTTCCTTAAAGTGAGCTGCTTTATCTCAGGGCTGTACAGTTAATGACCACAATTTAGCCAGATAATGAAAATGAAAGAACTTCATCATATCAGAAATTTGTGATGCTTGAATAATTTGTGGTTGTGGTACCTTTCATAAACACTTTTTAAAAAATGTTTTCCTCAGTGTCAGCAGTGTAAAGGTCATCAGCAGTCAGTGTGTGACAGTCAGATGACAAATCGTCAGCCAGCTCCTGCAGATAACAGAATCAAACATGTGACACTGTGCCACAGCAGATTTGAAAACAAGCTGCAAGGAAGTATGCCAAAATAATCACAAGGGCATTCATCTTACTGTAGGTTTGTTTATCCAGGGAAATTGTAAACATTATGTATATATCACTCACAAAGCAAAATGTTAGGATTACTGGCACAGTATGAAATATATAATGACCATTTTTTATCTCTGCTGCCAATAACGCTTAGATCATAGAAATGGAAAAATATAGAAAATAACAAGAAGTGCAGCTCAAGGGTTTTATGCCTCTGTGTGGTAAACAAGTGTCAGACAGTGAAAGTTCAGGAAAGGGTCAAAAAGGGGGTTGGTAGTTTAATTCATAGGAATTTTATAGACAAGGGATAAACATGAGGCTTAATGTACCATGACACACCAGATGGAGTAGTTCACATGTCCATGGGATATATATTTATATCAAATACACTGAGGAAACATCTCATAGAAGCTGCCTGGGAAGGGCAGAACCTCTCAGTAAACACTGGAAGGTAATCAAATAAATGTTTTGTCTGTCATTTACTAACAACCAGCCAGTCAGATACTTGAAATAAGTTCTTGCTGTCATCATAACACTTGTGGCTACTGCCTCTTTCTCCCCAAAATAACATTGACATTGACATTTCCTGACTGGGGACAGTTGTTTCAGCTTGAAGCTTTAGAAGATGGATCTGCCTGGTGACTAACATGGAATCCAGCAGCTTTGCAAGATCAGGCCTGATGACCTTGATCTTTAATAAAAAAATATCAGATCAGTTCATCCTTAAATCAAGATGGACATTGCAATATTTACAGATAAAGCTTTAAAGGGTTCTTTGGATACTTTGAAAGCTGTCGAACATGGCAACCAATGATTTTGATCATTCACCTATGATCTCTAACACTTTTTGTCTAGTTAGAGTGGACATTAGTGCAAAGTTTAACTGAAATCCATCTTATGGTTCTGGTAAGATGTCACATTCACAAGCAAGGACTACTTAGGCTTTTTACTTAAGTTCATCCTGTAGTAAAGGTCTTTGTACTGCAATGGCGATACAAATAAACGGCACAAAATTGCAAATATTTCTGAGGTGAATTTTGTTGTGTCTTTCCATTCACATTAAAAGTGTCTGATAGTTTTGGATATTTGTTACCAGTATATACAATCTAAAAAAAATCATGCAGTGGCACCAAAAATGGACTTAGAATTAAGTGACAGTGACCGGCTGATTTTAATGAAACAGAAACTAAACAGGCACATCTGATTCTGTAAGGGGGACCAACTGTTCACAACATTAATTGCTTAAATATACACTAACCCTCATTACACTGCAGCTCCAATACTACCTTCCTCCATCTGTTGTCTTTAAATTCAGTATCCTTGTCATTTTGAAGATTTTTGACACATAAAACATGATGCTGTGATGCAAACACACCATCAAGCAGACAGCCACGTTCAGTGTTTTAAATTAATGTGACGTACATGTCAACAACAACTGCTCTCATTGGTTGGAGGCAGACTTAATGAATGCCAAATTTCAGAAAAAATTGGCAACAGTCCAAAAAAACAAAAGTCAAAAAATTATTACGTGGGAATTATTTTCACGAAAAAATTCCCTGTGGTGTGCAAAGGCCTTAGGGGGGTTGCTGTAGCAGGGTTTTAGAAAATCCCTCAAAGTGTTCTTACCTAATACATTCACAAAAGCACAGGATGAGCAAGCGTCTCTGTGACATTGACCTTTGACCTCCAAAACATCAGTGGACATCGTGCAAAGCCTGGAGAAAATCTCTTACATCGCGCTTCAGATCTCACTTTTACAGGCAATTTCTGACACAAGATCCAATTATACCCAAAAGTATGAACTTGTTTGTTTAGTGCGCTGGGCCCTATTCAAGTCTTGGGACCCTGGGCAATTAACAAATTGCCCTAATGGTTTTCCCGGCCTCACTCCAACTTTGACTGCTGCTGAGGCAGAGGCATAAAAACCTACTCCCATCAAAAAATTGAAGGATTACAACCTAAATAATGACAATAAGATCTCTCAATGATGTAATTGAATACATGGGTTCTTTGCATGTTGTTTCATGTCTGTCTAGGCTTTAATTGACACATAACTGCGGTCTAAATGAAGATTTTCACATATCCGTCTTTCTTCTGCCTTTTTCCATTTTCTTTTAAATGTGCTTAAATACTGTCAAATTCATTATATCAAGCCCCTCACCCATGCTAATCCTGCAGTGTGGATTTGCAGGATGAAATGGAGTGGACCATGTGGAAATGTTTAATAAGATATCCACTGGGATCCTGCACAGTATGTAAATGAATGGAAATCGACTGCCATGAATTGTAAGCCCTTGTGCTGAAGTCTTGGGTGGAGTTTTATACAATTAACTGAAGATAATAAACAATACATAATATTTAAGGGATGTGAAAATACATGGCTTACCACAGTTTTCTATTATTACATCAGGCTTTTTAGGATGTCTACCAAATATAAAAATGACTGTGGAATGTTAAAGCTGAATTAAAAAAATCCTTGCATTTTGTGCAGTTTTTAGTACTGGATGCCATAACAGAGGGCCCCTGATTTGAAATATAGCAAAGTGGCTGTTCTGCAGCTTCCCAGCGGACAGTTATGATTAATGGAGCAATTTCAGCTGTTCATTTGTCTAATGACTTTAAGGATACAGCTCACACGGATTGAGGTGGAGAGTAGTAGTACTTCCATACCTTCACTGGCCGCTTGGTAACTTTCTTATTTTTTTTTTTTTCAACAAACACACACCTCAATACATTAATACAGAGAAAATGATTTGAATATTAATACATGCAATTATACATAAAAATGACCCACAGTGCCACTTCTAAGTGTTGCAATATTATGAATGATATCCAAGCTGAAGGCTGACGGAAGAGGAGAAAAGACATTTAAAGTTGCTGTTACGTTTAAAGTGTGTCATTTCTCTTTAGCTGTCTTAAAGCTTTGCAGATATATGTTTAAAATCTCATTTCATATTTAATAAGGCTAATGCACAAAAGAGGTCATTTTAAATAGGTCTAATAATGACAGGTTATGGTTATTGCTGACATCACAGATCAGTCTGTATTCTTGTCCTTTTTTGTCCCAAGTTGATGTGAAATTTGATGTCTAAACAAGAGATGACAGGAAAGGAACATTTAGTTCTTATTTAGGGTGAGATCAAACTGTCCTTTTATTTCTAAGGAGTATTAAAAGCACTAACAGGCATTTTGTATACCCTGAAATTCAAGTGCGATTCACCATCAGCTTGTAGTTTATGAATGTCCATGACCTGCATAGCTGTGTTTATCCTTGCTGCTGGGTAGGCAGTATGTTGGTGTTTAATATAAATAATAAACAGATAATTAAAGAATTGGACAAATCTCAGATTCATTTGGACTAAGTTTTTTTAAGACCCGTGATGGGGAACCAGTAGCTTAAGTGCCTGAAGTGGGGTTGCTCGAGGCCTATGGCACCAGTAAACTTGGTTGTTAAACTGTGAGCCCATGCCCACTAACCTGGAGGCTTATTGCTGTCGTGAGTTGGACTTAGTAACACCGCTCCTCCTGGACCTTTCATCAGACCTCTTCAATTTCATTAAGCCTTTAAAACTGCTTTTGTGTGTTGTAGTTCTGATTGGTAAAATGGACACTACACAAAATGTTCTGTCATAACGGCGGGGTGAGTCCTGATGTCCATGTTCAAAACAACAAGCCAAAGTAGGTGAAGGCCCATGTCACTCCCGCTCTAGTCAAAAGATTATGTATTTATTTTCTTTCTATTTTAAGTTTGCATTACTTAAAAGTAATAATAATTATGACAATAACTTTATTTGTGTAGCACGTTTAAAAAAAAAGAAAAAGGTTTACAAAGTGCTTTGACAAACAGACAGGAACATACAGATGGCAAAGTACAAGGACAAAGGGAACTGACCAACAAAAAGCACAATTTACACCAAAGAACCCTTAAAAACAAACACATATGGCAGAATAAACTCAAGTACCATATAGGTATGTAAACTTGAGTAAGTTTATGTACTCAACATTTTTGTAGAAACTGATTACCTCAAAAATTTCAAGTTAGTTATTTGATACCTGAGTGTGCTATACATCAAAACAATAATTCAACTAAGCCCATTTACTCTGAAATATTGAACAAAGTTAAGATAAAACTGTTACTTGTTCAGTGAAAGGAATTACTTTGAGTTACTCTGACTATAACAGGATTTTAGCGCAAACATCTTTTTCAGTACTGTTCAAGTTTACAGTGTAACTTGTTTTAAGCTTAATAACCATTTAATTAAAAATGATGTTCAGACTTTCTAAGAATTTCTTTACTTTAATTTAAATAAAAGCATGAGTAACATTCTGGGAGCCTAAATGTAGTAGCAACAATGAATTATGCAGTAAAATAAAGTCATAGATTACTGAGTTTAAAATCTGTGATGGTGTAAAGACTGTAAATACCTGTTAGAGACTTAAATTGGTCTTATAGCCAGAGAAGTACAGTGTAATTCACAAGTGATTAATTTAAACAACAACAAACTTAATGTTGTTTATGTCCCCACAGCACTAACAACATGTGACTTTTTGGAGCATTCCCATAATCCAACTGTATTTAAACAATATACTGTTCAGTCCTGTCCATAACAACTGCTGGCAAACGGTGTTTAAAAAATCCCCAACAAAAACACAAATGCACACAAACACTCACCTCTGTATTAAAGTGCATACACACACACCCACAGACACACACACACACACACCCCCGCACACATTCTTTCAGATTATCCAGCAGCCCTAACACACACTTCATTCGCGCTCTGACAGCTCGGTACATGTTGGAGATGAAAGAATTGACAGTTCAAGGTGACAGGTACCTCCAATCAGGCTGCTGTTACACTGTGTGATGTGAGCTCTGTGTACAGGAATTTATGTGTGAGTGTGTGTGCGTATGAGTGTGTCTTTGGAGCTACACATGTGTGTGTGTGTATGTGTGTGTCTCCTCTTTTGTAGTGTTGGTCCACATAGGGGGGTAGCTGACAGGTGTCCCTTCTTTTTAGCCATGCAATTTATCACACGACTGGTGGCGGGGACCTTTGCCTGAGTCCAAATGTCCATACACCAAAACGCTCTCTCTCTCTCTTTCTCTATGACTCATTCATCTCCTAAATAACACATCAACAGACAAAAAAGGCCATAATCTTAACTATTAATAACCCCAGCCTTTTGAAAATTGACAGTAATTTTCTTGGCATGACCTCACTGTTAAATTTCTCCCCTCTCTCGTCATCCATGCAAAACAATGCCAGCAAATACAGAATAAAGACATTCACGGCATGCTGCGCAACCATGGAGATTTCTTAAATCTTTTGTTCTTTCTGGCTTAATCATTAAAAAACACAGCGTTTCAGGGCTCTGCAGGAGCCAGCTGTCAGAAATACAGCGTAGCTATCAATATAATGCCCCAGATATCATTATTTTAGTTCTTTTCAATTAATTATGAGAGCGTGGTGAGACGCTACTTTAGATCTCATTTCAGGGCCTAAATTGGTTTGTGAGCGTAAAAACCTTTATTCTCTAAGCCCCACGGCACACACACATAGACATGCACTAAAACACACACTAACGGGTGTGGAGAGTGGGTTTGGATATGGAAGTTAAATGTATAATTTTGAAGCTGGAGATCAAAACATTTTGTTGGATATTGACCATCTTATCATCATGCTTTTATTAGAAGTTAAAATCTCCCTCCTGATACCCGCCTCTACTGGATGATTTTTTTTTTTTCTTCTTCTATTGAAATGCGCATTCCTTCACTCTCTCCCCGGTAACAGTAGCTTTCTCTGCAGGGAGCCCCTTACCACCATCCCAACCCCTCCTTTTTTCTATTCATGCACCGCTGCTGTACCAAATCAGCTGGGGGTTAGCACTTTAAGGGGAGCTGGGGGTGGGCTAAAGGGTTATGAGGGGAGCATGAACCGTGGTGAGCAACACAAGCATAAAGACAGGCCTTAAAGTTAAGATACACATCCAATTCCTTGTTTCTTTCCCTTTTTTATCTTCTGTTTCTATCGCCCTAGCCTTGCTGTCTTCATCCCTTCCCTTTCTCTCTCTTAGCTCTCCTTGGCAGTGGACGGAAGGAGTCAGGGTGATAAATAGGTGGTGTCCGATGTGCTTCTCCTCTCCTGTCTTCCTCTCTTCCTCCACTCTTCTCCTTCCTGGTCTCGGCTCAGCGCTCCCCCCGGCTCAGCAGTGTGTTCATTCCTGTCAGCAAAAAGGGAATCACTGGAAACACCAGATCTTACGGCTAACACACACACATTTCTATTCGTGGGCACTTAAACACGCCCAGATGAACCCGCACACATGTGCATGGGTGGAGAGAGGGGTATAGCAGGGTAGATAAAATAGGCCAATTGGTGGAGTGCTAATGTGTAAGAGACACTCTGAGATTCACAAGGAGCCACAGTCGCACAGTGAGCTTACAGTACATGCACAAACACACTCAGAGCCACAGTCTATTAGTGTTCACAAAGCACACAGTCCACATGAATTAACATCAGCGGTCAGCAGCATCGACACTGCACGCGCACTTATTTATCACAGGCCTTTTCTCCTGGGTCTGTGAAGGGTGTTTGTTTGGGTAGGAAGACATAAAAAGAGGAAAAGAAAGAAAGAGGGGAAGAATGAAGGAAGACCAAACACAGAGGAGAGACATAAAAAGAAAAAAAGAGGGCAGAAGAGAAAAGATTAAAAGAGAAGAAGGTAGGACATGAGAGAGAGACAACAGAGTAATAACAGGAAGAAAAATGGACAGAAAGAATAAAAAAGACACAATACTAGCAGATATGTAGAGGCAAGGAAGGAAAACAGAGGAAAAAAGAATAAAACAAGGACTCCAAATAAGAGGAAGAAATCAAAACTAAGTTAATAAAAAGACGGGAAAAGCTGTGGGAAAAAGTACGACAGTAAATGAAAGAGAAATAAAGGGGAGAAATTTTGGAAAAGAAAACAGAGGGTAATGAAAGGAAAGAAGGAGGGGAAGTGAGGAGGGAGAGAAAAAAAGGACAAAAGAAGACAGGGAAGAAGAGTCAAAAGAAGGAAGAAAGAAACAAAACAAACTTAATAAATGAATGGGTGATTTAGGAAAGATAAACACACATATAAATAAAAGATAAATGAATAAATAAACTAAAAGTGCTCCAAGAGTATAAAAATCCACCGAGGATATCCAACATTGTCCCGTGAGTTATCATTAAAAATGTGGAAAACTGCCCTGTCCTGCATTTTTTTTTTTTTTTAAGAAAAATTGCTGGATCCACATCTGGATTCGGATCATGACCAAAATCTAAACATCTCTAGCTTGTGCCATGACCAACATTTCCTGCACATGTCATCAAATCTTTTGAGAACCTATTTATTAATTAGGGAAAAAGATGGAAACTGCCCTATCTTGCACTGTCAACAAATCCTTTAAAAAATTCCTGCATCTGGATTTGGATCACAACTAAAAACTTACTTCCCCCTTGTGCCATCACCAACATTCCCTGAAATTTTCTTTCAGATGTACTGTACTCATAACTTTTTGAGTTAGCCAATCTAACAAACAAACTAACTAACAAATGCCAGCAGAAACATAATCTCCTTGGTGAAGGCATTAAATGGAGAGAGTAGAATGAAATGGGACCCGAGGTCTCCGCTCACTCAATAAAAAGTTGATGGGAATGCTGTTTGTTGAGTAAATCAAGGAATAGACATCCAGAGGACAGGCACAGTTTCCAGTGCGTGACAGGGTGCACGTGACATTCAGTTTGTAAATGACCCATGATCCCGCTTCTAGTTATTGTTGATGCATGCCAAGCGCTCTGACAGAACAGAGTGGGTAAAGGAGAAGAATCTACATTTCGAGCATATAAACACTAAAAATAAATTACCCTGAAAGTTTGTCTTTGAGTTATGAGAGTTTTATGACTCATTGTTGTCCACTTGTGTATTCTGAATGAGGAGCTGCAGACTCTATTTGCCTCCCAGTGTCAGATTAAAAACAGTGCAATGCATTTTAAATATAGTTAATACAATGACAGATGCTCACATTGTAAAAAAGGAAAAAGAAAACAAGCACCTAAACAGCAACTAATTCTCACAGGCATGTATCACACACAAAAATATGTCAAAAGGTCATGACAAAGACAGAAAATTAAGCTTTCAGACATTTAGCCTATAGTCTGATAGTGATGTTGAAGTGTAAGCAGGCTGAAGGTTGTTGTGTTTGATGATTTTTTTTTTAATATTAGCTTCATAAGAATGATTTACTTTGATTTTTCCATGCAGACTAATCAAATAAAAATCAATAATGTTGGCATACTTCAACTCTGGGAAATACAAAAATTCTATTTTTGTTTCAGGGCAAGTTAAACCTTTAATCCCTCCTCAAAGACTCCATAACTAATAAAACACTTTACTTAAAAACAAAGCTTTTATATTCCCACTTAACTGACTTCATAGTTCTGTATAAGCTGGAATATAATGAAATATAATTAATGCTTTCACATCAGCCCACAGCAGCAACCTTTGATAAACAGCAAACAGGCATAAAGAACAAGACATGTTCTTTACAATTGAACAAAACAAAAGATGTATGTTTTCCATTACAGAAGTGGAAAATGTTGTTTTTAAGTTTTGTGTGATTGTGACAATATAGTCTGTTTGTCTGTCTCCTTGTGTGCAAGATAACAGAAAAAGTTATGAATGGATTTTGATCATTTGTCAACAAAACATGTCTGAAGTGGAGTGAAAATATCCTTTCCATTGAGAAGTTTGTAGTGTTATTTGTTTTTTATTAAGTGACGAAATACGGTCAAGATCTGATAAAACTGCTACTCAAGCTGTTAGCATCCATGTTAATCTCTGTATCAGCAGTTGCTTCTTCTTGTTGTATCGCTCGTAACCTCCACCTCTTCCTGCTCCAAAGGACACTGTTATGGCTGTACCGCTTTGGTCTGCTTACTATCATTATAGATTGGAGTTTTGCATGACAGATCTACTTGGTTACAGACAAAAATCAGGCTGATCCACCTGCAATGCAAGGTGGTGATAAGGCAGTTTACAACATTTTGGCTACTAACTCGGCTAATAAATGCCTTGGCAGAGGTTTGTGCTCTGTGAGTTGTTTTAGAGACAGATTTAAAACAACAAAAACATTTTATTCTGCCATTAATGATGATGCAATGTTCTTTAATCGAAGATTTCAGTAATGAAAGTAAAATCAATAACTTCTTTGGGTAGCTTGCTCAGTGTGAGAACATATATTCTAACAGCAGGCTTTACATGTGAAGCAATGTTTGTAAATTTTTCAGACATTTCAGCTATTACATGCCATAATATGGTCAAAGTGTTTGGTATTTTTGTTATAAATATCAGCAGAGATGTATAAGTCTTCAAAAACAGATAAGTTATTTAAATTATTATTTGCTGGTACTAATGTCATAAGAATGATAATGTGCATCCTTCTTTTTATTTATAATTCACAAAGACCCAACATTAATCCACCCTAAGTACAGCATTATTCAGCACAGCTACATTATCAAGAAAAACATGTCAGTGAACAGGCAAAAATCCATGGCAGGACCAGACTCATATTAAACAGCCATCTGCACAAACTTTTGGGATGTGGGAGGATAGAGGGAGCCAGGCAAGGACAAATACACCAATAACCTACAATAAAAAGATTTATTTATAGCCATCCAGCCCTAAATTTATCCTCCTCATGTTTCCCTGTGGTTAATAAGACAGTATTAATGGTAGAAATGGTTTTAGCAGCAACAACCAAGGATAGAGGGATTATTCTGGTAGTCACATTAACAACTGTTAAGGTTATGAAATAGAGCAGGCTGTAATTGGTTAATCAACTGAAACAGTTATAACTAAAACAACTGATGTTCAATGATGATGATAGTTTAAGCAGTAGGTGTCCACAGCAGCAAGCCAGCAAGCAATCATGTTAACAGTTTTTTATATGTATCGATCTCAATCAATCTTTAATTTGTATAGTGCCAATTCATAGCAAGGGCAATCTCAAGGCTGACAATAGAGCAGGCTTAAATCAAACTGCTAATTTTATAGGCACACATAAATACATATATACATATATATTTACATGTATTCATATTTAGATATACACATATATACCTAAACATACATCCAGAGATGTATCCATCCAGACATAGACAAAGGAACTGAAAATAAGAATTTATGATTTCAACAAATCCATGAGCACTTATCATAAATCTGTCATATTTGTCTCTGCTGACTATAGATTTATTTGAGGTTGGCCCCTTGAGATGTCACATCTCTTTTTTAAGAGGTTCCTCATGTCTGTATGGCTGTAAAGGTATTGATTATGGAGGTATTATCGTAACGATCATGGATAGAGGTGTAATTCTAATACTAACATTAACATCTATAATGAGCATCAACTGGAGAGGACTGATGTTGATTAATGCAGCAGCATCAAGTTGAACTGCCATTAAATTGGATTTGACTGGTCTAAAAAATTTATGTCAAATGATGTCATTTCTGTTGATGGTTGATGGTTGATGTAGGATATAGCACTTAAAGTAGAGCGGGTCCATTGCAGCAGGTTGTTCATGATTATTTGTCAAGGTCATACTAATATATGTGTGCTGTTTGCAGACACTAACATTTATTTAATTTTGTTGATCTCTCTTAAGTTAATATCAGGAACAGTAATAATAATGTAATGAGGCTAAAGGAAAGGCTAAGAATTTGTCATTTTAGTAACTGAAGCTTTGCAGGTCCACAGCAGCAGGTTGTCCACATCAACAATTACAGGCAGCCGACAAGACAATTAGTCCTGGTAATCCTGAGTAATTCCTCTGATCTCTGTAGGCCCAGATGAGGGCAGGGGGTTGCCCATTTTATCTATCATTTTGAGAATTTTATTGTTAAAGAAGCTCATTAAGTCCTCACAGCTGAGGGCTAGCGGAGTCCTATGCTCAATAGGGCTCTGACTCTGAGCCAGCCACGCTACAGTGCTGAAAAGGTATGTAGAAGCTATCATGTATCATAAAAGACTGATTACCATGATTTACATTAGCAGCTGTAATGAAAATGAAATAAGTAAAATGCTAAATATTAGTAGATGCAGCAGTTGAAACTGTGCAAGAAAGTAAGAAGAAGGGAAAAAGGATAGGCTTTAGTATGAAGGTGGTCAATACCTACCCAACTCATGATGGATCGCCGCCCTGCAGTTACAGCTGAATGAACCTTTCTCCCTTTTTCCCTCCAGTGATATGCGTCCTAGAAAACCATTATCAAAGTAAATGCTGTATCTCGAGAAGCACAATATATAAAATCCCATAAGAGCTCCAAATAGTGCTAGGCTTCCTCATACTTTCCTGAAATCTCCTGAAAACACCACCCTCTCAAACTTATCAGAACATCTGAAATGGCAGCAACACATCATTGACTGCTATCAAGCTTCTAATAACACAGCCTGCAGTGTCAGCTCCTGCTCTTAAAACATACACAGCGTGGTGCACTTCCCTTGACCCCACACAAGGTAAGTGAGTGTGTCACTGGAGCTTTATTGAAGAACAATTGGTATAAGCATCCCCCTCAATGCAGCCATGCATCACCTGTTGTATAATTGAAGAGGCTGAGTGCCTGTTAATGAGCCTCTGCTTGACCCTAGGCCTGTATTTGCATTGTTTTTAGCTTAGCACGTGGCTAATAGCTAGCCTGAAGGCACGCTGGCCTCGCAAAGGATCGAACACCAATTTCCCCCATGCCAAGGGCGAGCTAACCACATCATTTGGAGTACAAGAGAAAAGGTGCATGCCGGCACACAGACGTACCCACTCCCTCTCTTTATTTCCTGCCACCATCGAGAGTGCATGTCATGCGTACAAACACAATGAATAACTGGGCCTTTGTGGCCCAGAGGGTACGTTGAATAGGAACAGCAAGGGGTGCTATTTATTTAGCTGATGAGAGTGAACCTGCAGGTAGACAGGCTGTGAGGGAGAGACGCTAACACCCCCCGCAGACCTGGATCTTTCCCTTAACCTGGCAAAGCCTGTTTTGGAGGGGTCGCCGGGGGTGAAGTGCAAAGAAAGTGCACCACTGAAGAAAACTGAGCCTAAATAGGACAAGCTAGCAAACACAGCCACCCTTCAGCCCCCCGACATTTCTGTGAACATGTCTTTAAATTGGGTTGTAAAAATGTGTATCTCGGGGGTTTATATGAGAATCCAATCTGCAACGCGGAGGGGATGAGCAACAGAGAAAGCGATAAAAACAAATAAATCAATTTAGTTGCCGGGTTTATTTTCCGATCACAGAGAGCAGTGAGTAATAAAAATTGTGTTACACCAATGTTAAGCTTAGCTTGAATTTTTCATTTACATGCAGAGCATCTTCTTGTGTTTGTGTGTTTACATTACATCAGCAACAACAGCGGCAGTTTGAGTATTTGTTCACCTAGCAGATGCACAAAGTCATAACAAGCACACGGTTACAGCCCACTGGGTTCCATTTAACACCATCTCTACAGTAGTATGCGCACAGATATAAACATGTTATAGTCTTATCCCAGCCCCACTGCTGTCCTTATGCTGCTCCCCTCACTTTATTGCTGTTATTATTTTAGAATCAACACAGATAGAAGACTGTTTGTGAGCAGAGAGGTAGAGCCAATGTTTCAGAGCATCATGTGGCAGGTGTGGTGAATAGGATATCGGTAGAAGAACAGCAAAATTGCCCTAAATGGAAAGACTATACAGGAAATGATTTACTTGGACCGTACCTCTCCGGGCACTCAACATTTAGAATGGGCTCTGCTGCTTTAATTGAAAGGGAAAGAGAGACAAGCAGAGAGAGAGAGAGAGAGAGAAAAGCTGTTACAAACAAGAGCATGATTTATGAAATCCACCCCTCTGTTCGTCAGCGCGAGCTCATTATGTATGCACAACAGTGAGGGAGCGAGAAGACGGATGAGTCGTCCCGGTGGCGTAGGAAAGAGGGATGACGGCGCTAAACTCCGCCGGTAATCAACTGGTGAAATTAAACATCAAAAAAACAGGAATGATTGTGTGCGGCAAAGCGATTTGTCTGCAATTAGCGACCGGTCGCATAACTCACACACGGGCACACATAAACACATTCACGCTTAATGGAACAAGACTTGTCTCGGGGTGTGTATTTGTGTGTTTATGTTGAAATACAGCGTGGGATAACCATAAAAACAGTAAGTTAATAAACTCGAGAGACATTAACAGGACCTGGGGCAATTGGTGAACAGCTACTTCATTTGTCAGCAGCTCTTATTGAATGCTTTCTGAAAGGTGGCTGCTTGTATTTATGGCCTTGTCTCATCATTTGTTTATGCTAGTTTAGAGAAAGTGGGGGAAAGGGCCAGAGGAGATGGGACATCATATGTGTACCTTGTGAGTTCTTTTGTTTGAAGAATCTGTACAAGACAATTACGGCCATCGCTGGAAAGCAATGGTTGTGGACTACTGTTAAAGTCAGTGATGGGCAGTAACGTCACAACAAATAGCCATGTTAGTCGCTTAATTACATTTTATAGTGGTAGTGTTGTTGTTTTCTGGCCCAAATAGATTTTCAGTAGCTTACTTAATCTATTGATGAAGTAGTGCGTAGGGTCTCCGCAAGCTACATTTTTCACAGAGAAGACATGGAGCAGTACCAGCAGAGCACTCAGTCACAGCCCAAAAACACACTTTAGGGGTGAGTAGAAGACATGACACTCAGAGAAAATGAGACAGTGACTTTGTGTTTCTGTATGATGGAGATGCAACCTGATCCTTACAGCCTTCACTGACGATCGTGAGTGCACACACTGTGAGCACACACACAGGTGTTTCCAGAATAAAAAAAACATTAACACATTTAAAGTTTACAATCACCAGCAAACAGCAGCTTATATCGTATCAGCTGCTGACTATGAGGTGCTCAATAAAAGAGGAAACAATGGACAGGTCTGATATCAGAGTAGGGGAGATAGGGATGGTGTGAGCCACTGAGGTAAGAGCAACCTCCTTTTTCAGGCAATTTTGGTCACAATTTTTGTTTTGTTGTCAGCATAGGGACTGGTTATATTACCGAAAAAAAACAACATGATTTTGGATGTCAAAGAAATGTTTCAGCATGTAAGGAATGACAAAGATAGGAGACCAAACCGATAAAGGTCTGTTAAAACAGTTTTTTAGTTACCTCTGTCATATAAAAATGTGTTCATTTTAATAGTTACTCATAATAGCTTTGTAAAAAATTAACTGAATAAGCAGAGTCCATTCAAATGCTTATTTCTAAGAAGAGACATCACTTTGTGCTGCACAATTTAAAAACATTTTAAGAAAGTAAAACAAAAAATTTCATGAAAGAAAACTGGAAGAAAAATGATTTATTATACAATAATTTTAGTAATGATAATATCAATTATTAAACTGTAAAAACAATGACAACAATATATTGCTATTAATTATAAGTTTGTTTTTATAACATAATCATTTTTATTTTTACATCTGCTTTATAAATGAAACTAGCATAGGTGCAGTGAGCTATTTTGTTGTGTTGTTCTAGCTTGTTATTTAAACCAGTGAAGCTGACAGCAACATACATTCACATAACATCAAAATAAACAGCACACCCCCTTCACAACCTGACGTTAAAATTAACATACCGTATATTAAAATTGTTTTAAAAATCAAGAGTTTTTCAAAGTTTTTCTTTCATAGATTTATCACTTTCAGACACTTAATGTGGTTTTTACACTTGGTGCACTTTGTTTGAGAAGTACATGACCAAACAAACAGCTGGTGCCCAAGAGTGGGGTAGTCTAAAAATGAGAAGCGTTCAGACACAAAGCAGGCGTGTTCAGCAGGATCCAGAAAATAACTTTGCTGAAACCTAAAATGTGGTCTTAATTATGTGGTGCAGTGTGATCCTGATGTCCAGAGGGTGCATCAGAAAGATGGCCACACAACTGTGAGATCAAAACCCACCTTCACCTCAACTTGTTCCACTCATAGGATGAACAACAGCACATTTATCTCACAACTTAATATCTTGACTTTTAATGGATGAATTCAGTTCAAGTTTTTAACATTACATAGGGCTGAGAAACACAGGGTGTTTTTTGTTTGTTTTGTTTGTTTAATTTTAAAGTGAGCTCTCCATGATAAATAACAGACTTGAAAGTAAGTAAAACACACATACTTTCTAAGATTCTCATGCAACAGGGAGCATCATTTGTGATATTTATATGCATTTGTTGCCACAAGGCCCGGCAAAGAAGATGAGTTAAAAACTGTTATCCCATTATTTGATGTTTAGCAAAAGGCTTATTCATGAACATAAACCTGTCTAAATCTTCCTGTTTTATCTGGTGATATCAATAATTGATTATGTTATAGTTTTACAAATATAAATGCTGTAAGTGTCTTACCATTTAGATAATTTCTGTTGTCTTCAGTGAAATAAAACTTAAACCTAGGCATCAACCCATTTCATACAGCATCTCTGTTTAGGGCATAGTAATGAAAGGAAATAAATTAAATGAGCTGGTCAGAGTTTGGACCAAACAATGAAACCTGCCATGTAAATAACAAAATACCAGCCAGCAAGTGCTCACCGCTTTTAAAGGAATTGAGAGCTAACACTCTCCACCCATCCATTTTCTTTCACTTATCCAAGGCTGGGTTGTGGAGCGCTGGCACTCTAATTGTTTTAATTCATGCTACAACCATGAAACAACAATACAAGACAGAGGCACATAATCCTTTTGCTTTGTGCTCTGCACCTGGCTTTGTGCTGGAATTATGCATCCTTTGGGCAGCAAGATTTAGATCACCCAAATCACTTTGTGCCTACACCCTAAAATGCACTTCACACTGTTAAAATAAGGTGCAAAGTTCTGATTTGTACACAGAACTTTGCAGGTAATAACAGCATTACAGGGTTGCATACAATAATAATTAACAAAGAAAGATTATATTATATCTTACTGGTCCTGTACTCAAGCTTCATGCTGTTTTTTTTTAATCTAAAATGATTTCTTCTTCATTTTAGCTTTTGTTTTAGCCCAGCTTTTATCTTTGTTTTTGTTTCTTTGTCTTCATATGTTTTATTCTGATATGTTTTTGTTTTTCCTTTATTATTGTGTTCTGGTGTGTTGTGTGACGCACTTTGTATTGCCTGGTTGCTGAAAGGTGCTTTACAAATAAACGTGCCTTGCTTTGCTTTGCTTATTAGTCACTATGCTTTTTTACTCACTTGCTTAACGCTAAGTGTCACCCAAAAACATATAAATGTACTGCCTTCTTTTTTCTTCTATTTAAAACAACCTAATTTTTACTTGTAGGGCTGGACGATATGATTTAAAATAAAATCATTACAGAATCCAATTTAAGATATTTATCTTTTTTATTATTTTATTTTTACTGTAAAAACCTCAATATGACACAGAAGTCACATAAAACAACTTTTGCCATATTGTAAAGCACTTTGTGGTACATTATTCTGTAAGACAAGTTTTATGTAAAAACAATAAATAAATAAATAAAAATAAAAATAAAACTCTGATTGATTGATTTCTATTATCAAAAATATGTCCCAAAACCAAACTTAAGTTTTCTCTCAAATTGTGACTTTGTGTGGTTATTTTGCTATCACAGATACATTATGTAGTTTTAGCAGTAGGTAGACTTGTCTATTAACACTGAAAGCACCACTATTTTAAAACACATTAATATGAAATTATTTTAACAGTATTTAAAAAAAAAAAAAAAAAAAAACAGATACAAGACTAGCATTGTTAAGCTTTCAGTGCAGTTGGATCAGGTGATGATTTTATTTGTTTATGAAATCAAAACCAAACAAGAGCAAGTGATGAGGTGTGTAGAATGGTTAAAAAAAACAAACCTCTGGAGGCTAGCTAATGAGTGTTTTCCTGGTACTTTCTGTGACAATGACATCAGTGCAACAAAACAGCCAAGTCAAGTCAGCTGTAATTTTAGTTCACTTAAACGGTGCATGGGATGTCAAACAACTTACCCAACGTTGAGCTGAAATGTGGGCAGAGATCTTCACAGGGCCTTCCCCACTAGCTAAGAAGCTGCTCAAATGTCCCTCTCCCTCTGTCTAATTGAAATCCCTGTTTATCACAGGATTAGTTGTCTGAGCTTAAGCTCATACTTTCCTAATCTTTGTTCTGATTGCCCCTGGTTTTCTCAGTTGATGGAGTAGCTTGTGACATAATCTATTTCCAGCTGCTTCAAACTTCAACTTGAGTAGTTTAATGCAGATTACCGAACAGTCTTACATTGTCACTGGAAAAAAGTCTTTAGGCCTGCACATGTGGTAGAAGGATGGAGACATTTACTGCAAGCCTGCACCACATCAAAGTTGTGGTTGTACTCGCTGAATTTAGTGCATTTCAAAACATACAAGAGGCTTTGCTGCTCAGTGTCTGGATGAACAGATGTGTGAAAGCAGCAGGAAATATTTATGACATATTTCAGAAACGGGGTGATGGGTGTGAATTCCGTGAAGTTTAGTTGCTTCATACTCATTTTGGCAAAATGTATCGTTGTTACTCATTGATGATTCTGTGAATTTGTTGAACAACTCAAATGGTTGATATCTTATGCTTTTTCTGCCACTTCAAGGTCCATGTGTTCATTTAACTCAAAAATTTTAGAGGTGCAAGCATGAAAAGGACTTTACTTTGACTGAGTCCCAGATGACTTACTTTCATGAAGTACATACCAAGTATTGACATCAAATACATATGTAGTATAAATTATGGGGTATGCATGTAGTACCTGGCCCTTATATGATACCAGAGATTACTTATACGTAGCTTAATTGACCCTTTGATGGTTTTCTGATTGGTTAACTCACCTACCAATCAGAATCAGAGAATCCCTGATTAGAGCATTGAAGTAGTCGGTTCGGGTTACAAAGTCAAACAATTTGTTTTTGCAGAGTCTCAATGAATGCAGTTATATTTTAAATTATTTTGAAAGATTTATTAATTTATTCAAATTTTCATTTTTCTTTTTGCACCCTACTGTAGTGTTGTCTATGTTCTTTCACTCTGGTAAAATTGAGAGAGAATCAAATGAATTAAATATGAATAACAGCTGTTTGAATAGTGAGTCATTTTCAGTTGTTTCAAATGGGAGAGGCGCCATCCTCCACAGTCTAGCCTAGTGACAGTAACTCAGGAAGGTGGGGCTTAACAGAGGAAAGAGCAGAGCTTGACAAATGGTAAATTGCAGCTCATCAGTCTCTCAAATTCAACACGCAGTGTCTGAGCAGAATTGATTGATTTGAAGACCAAATGCAAGATTCAGATTTGCCCAGGCATACATTGGCAAAATCACAACATGTTCGGTGACAACACAATGAAACATTATATTTTACTTTGGATTATTAAAGTACAAAAGTAGGGTTACAGCCCTCCTCCTGCTCTTGCAGGTGCCGGTTACATTTAGGGTTTCTACAGAAAAGTTACAAATAAATAGTGACCCCATGAAAAATAGCCTCTTAAACTTTTGCAGTGCCTTATCAGTTCTCATCTGTAAAGTAACACCACATTATATTTTACCAGCAACTAATTTACTCTGACTATTTATTCCATTGAGAATTCATTCAAAAAAATGACAAATTTAATCAATTCAGTGACACATTTATTCCTGACAAGTCACAAATGTAAGACTAGGTGAACGAATAACGGAAAAGTTAAAATTTTTCAACTTTGGTGATTGAGCGCCGCGACCTGGTCGTGGTCCAGAACAACTGGGTAGCATGACTATGAGCACGGCCAAGTTGCCCAGATCACCTCTGTCACATCGCAGGAGGGTTAACCCCGCCCCACCACGGCTGTACATTGACTTTACATGGAGAGTGGTTGCCCAGGTCGCCCAAGTCGTGTTCAGTGTGAGTGCAGCTTACAATTCTGCCCATGGTAAATTTCTTGATTATTTTTTTTGATACAATAATTTGCAGTATAGGTAAATTATTGTACACAGATAACTGACAGAGTAAATCCAGGTTTCACAAATTCCCAAGGACACCTGGGCTTGCCTCAAGGCACACCAGTGAGATTCAAGAATGAGAGTATCTGTTTTTTTAACAGTAACCTCATTAAAACACATTATTTTTTGTTGTCAAATAATACAAAAAAAATAACTTTGTTGCTGTATAGGCAGGGTACAGGTCCTGTGGGCATGTATGGTCTGATGCTGTGTACTACAAAAATATTAGTGCCAGTAGACATTACAGGAATGGGGGGAGGGGGGCATCTGCAAGCATTTGTAGCACCTTATTATTGCTCTGAAGTCGTTCAGTTTAACCATGAACCTTTTGTGTAGGGTTCTGATCTGTGCTGGATGCCCAGCTGACCTTTATTATTGATCATTAGCGTGGGCCACGAGCTGCAGAGGGAGTCAGACCTGGCAGAAGGAGTCAAAGAGAAGCAAGCTGTGACAATGATCTTTAAAAACTTACTCGAAAGGTGAGCACAACTCATACAGCAATCTAAGAGGTTGGCCTGAAATGTATAACAATCAATGCATGTTAAGTGCCAGATTCATAAATAATTGCTTGATCATAATCATACTCAGACTTTTACATGTAATTGTAAAATTCAATACAGCCTGAAGATGTTGTTAGGTGCTGCTAGCTCACTAGTATTTAACACAGATTGGCACAAACATCATAAACGGTCAAGATGAAAACAAAAACAAAAGTAGGCCAAAACAAGCCCAAAAGGTAGGATTAAGAGTTAACTTGTGATTATTATCATAACTATTATTTGTTTTTTGAATATTACATACAAATCATTTATTTCTGACTCATAACTGTCAGCCAAACTACCGAGTGGTACTTTTTTTGAATCAGGGGCTCTAGTGGATAGACTTCAACTGTAAAACACAAAAAAAAAGTCCCTTTCATGTTTGCTTAAAAATGGCTCAGTTCCACTGAGGTTGGGACATAGTGTAAAACACAATAAAATGATCTGCTAATCCTTTTATATATATATATCTGATTCTTGGTGAATATTCACTTACTCTGAATTTGATGCCTGCTGTGTTTCTGGGTGTTGTTGATATATGGCTTTCACTTCGCATGGTTCAGTTCTAACTTGGACTTGTAGATGTAGTGACAAACTGTGTTTGATTACAGATGTTTTCTGAAGTGTTCCTGAGCCCACACAGTAATTTCCTTTACAGAATCATGTTGGTTTTTAATGCAGTATCGCCTAAGGGATCGAAGGTCTCTGCAATTCAGTGTTTATTTTTGGCCTTCCTGCTTATGTGCAGAGATTTCTCTGGATTCTCTGAATCTTTTGAACATATCATGGGCTGTAGATGATGAAAAAAAAATTCTTACAATTGTACATTGAAAAAACATTGTTCTTTAACTTTTGGACTATTTGCTCTAAAAGTTCTTCACATAGTGTTGAACCCCGGCCATCCTTGCTTATGAACAACTGAGCCTTTTTTACTCAGACAGACACTCTACTGTTTCTAAATTAACCTGTTAACCCGTTGAATGTTCCAAAAAGGTGTTTTTGATCAATCATTAATTTTCTCAGTTTTTTGCTGCCCCTGTCCCTGCTTTTTTGGAACATGTTTCCGGCAACAAACTCATAATTAGCAATTTAGTTTATCAGTTTGAAAATTAATTGAATATAGGTCGAAAAGAATGTGCAAATTTCATGTATGCCGTTTTTATTTACGTTTTACACTATGTCCCAACTTCATTGAAATTGGGATTTGTAAGATGCTTGGCCATATTTCATAAGACATACATCAAGGTACTAGGCTTTTTTTTTGTCATCTTAACATTTACATTTCTGATATCAAAATTGGATTATCATAATATGTTCATAACTCTCCAGTGCTCTGGCAGTGATTCCATTTAAGCTAATGTTAACCTAATCAAGGCTGGTTGTCGAGCAGATGGAGCTATGGAGCCCCATTATTCAGATCTGAAACCTGTTTTCTCTGCCTTCCTCTCTCCTTTGAAGAGAAAATTGCTTCAGTGCAGCTCAGTCGGGGGGCTGGGCAGCAGAGAAATCCGGGGGGCTTTAGCTTCAAATGATTTGTGTGGATTGCTCACATCTCATAGGCCCTATGTTGGCCTTTCACAGGTCTCATGCCACAAAGCAGGTGAAATAGAGTTGACCTTAACCCTGCGTTTTTTTGGTGTCATGCAAAGGAAATGAAATCTGATATGGCTCACATGGCTTGATAGGGTTCATCAGATCACCCAAACTTAAGGGCCAAACACGCCAGCAAAAATCCATATCTTCCAGTGTGTCTCTTTCGGACAATTCTACTCCCTCTCGATCTCTATTTTCCTCCCAGCGGTCTTCAATCTATCTTTTCCTCTTTACCTCCGACCTTTTCATTTTTGAGTTCCCTCGCACCAATCTGCTCTTCCATCTTGTCGTCCACGTTCTCTCTCAGTCCTGCCATACTTCTGACCTTTCAGTTTCATTCTTCCTCCGTTCCTCTACCTCCTCTCTTCTCCTGGTCTGGGCTGTAATTCAACTTGTTTCAGGGCCAGTTAGGCAGCCAGTGGAGTTAATCTGTCTTTTCAGGTCATAAATCACTACTTGGCGTCTCACTCTTTCCCTGTATCTCTCTCTTTCTCCCTCTTTCACTTCTCCCTCTCTCCCCCTTTGCTCTTACCTGCTGTGTGGACGTAGAGCACACTTTGACGTGATTGCGGCCGACAGTCTATGCTGGTGTTCTTTGCACATGTGCTTGCGTGAGCATGTGTGAGTTTGTGCACTGTTATCACGGCTTTAACACCCAACAGATAGGGGCTGAAACTACATACTCTGGAAGTGCCACAGCCACTAAGAAAAGACTGTCGAAATGTCAAGACCAATAAGAGGGGATGCTGCTCACTGTGGTGCAGTTTGGATCTCTTTTTGTTTAAGAACTCAACAATACTACACACAGTGGTTTCATCAGAGCTATAGAGGAATTCAATATACTTCTTTACATTATGCCTAATTTTTTTAATATGAAGCTATAAAAAATGTAATCATAGTTTTTCAGCATAAGATCCCCATGTAAGTGATCTCTCATTTGACTGTTTATCCCTGAATTTGTCTAGGACATGGGCGCAGATGGCACTAGGGACAGGGGGATTATGTCCCCCTCAGATTCATAGTGACACCGGATCCATCCTTTGTTTAACAATGTTCTTTGTTTGTCCATGATTTCAAATAATAATTCTCTAGTGGCTTTTTAGTGCAAACCATTGGCCAATAGGCTATTACAAAAGTAACTGAAGTAACTGCTTGAGTGCTACTTAAAGCCAAATTACACAAAAATAAGTTATTGAGTTGAAATCATTTGCTGACAGCTTGGTCCCCCCCCAGTTCAAAAATCCCATCTGCGCCCCTGGTATAGGATCAGGATCTTTGTCCTCTTTTAGTTTATTCTGCCACTAAAGACTGAAAAGTCATGTGTAGGCACCTACACCACACATGCTCTGACTCCTCTAATCTTGGTTTCATGGTGTCTTGGTTTTTTTCCATAGTTTTTGCAGGACCATAAATGCAATACTATATTTTTGAGTTTTTATCTTTGCCTTGTCTGCGAAATCACTTTGTTTATATTTGTATTTTAAGAAAATGCTAAATAAATTTGTATTTGTTTTATCATGACTAAGGTTGGTATGGTATGACAGAAATAACAGTGATAAAATAATTCAGTTAGAAATACTAAATATTAGAAAGAGTAATGAGTGATAGAATTTTAATTTAAGTAATTTCATAAAATCTGGAACTTTAATAACTAGGACTGGGAATAAAAAAAAAAATCAAGTTAAGAATTGATAACAACTCCCTCAAAGAATCAATACCATTAGTCTTTATGCCTTATCAATTCCTTCCACTTTGTCTGGTTATATTACACCAGTTTTTCATTTATTGAGGATTTCTGCATTTGGAAACACAGCGTTGCTATTAGTCAGATAGGCCTCATGTACTGCCTGACCAGGGCCTCTCCGTCTGTGAGTAGGTTTAACTACAGTTCAGTTGACATGACATGTAGAGCATGGCAGCATCCATTATAAGGCATCCAAAGAGTTCTAAAGACTCCTTTGATAAACAAACAGCTGATGTCACATAACTTCAAAACAAACTGCACTCGACAATGCTGGGAAATAAAGAGTAGTTCACTTTAGAGGTGTTGGAAAAATCAATTTATGTCAGAATCAGTATTCTTACTCCTCCTAAGAATGTAAAATAAAAAAAATGATATTTAAAAAGACATAGGTCCTCCTATTTCAAGCATCCACGAACTCGCTACTTGTATTGTTGGTCGCACAGGCTTTCATGGTACACAGCTGTAGCTAGCTAGAAGCTGGTACTAGGTCATGCTGCCAAAGTGAGCTTGTTTGCTCACTGGTGATGTTTCTGGAGAGAGCAGCAAAGAAAAGTCCAGCTTGTCCCTCTTTAATTAAAATCAGGAGTATGGGTGCATTTAAGATTCCACAATGTCCCAGGTAAGTCAAAGCTTGACATGACATGTTCAGTATGCTGACTCTACAAAATGAAGTACTCACCTGTAACCATACTGACTATTGACTATTGCACTTTGCACAGTTTTACCCAAGTTCAAGGCAACTCTGAACAGGCAGAAAGAAGTAATGAAACAATTGTCTGTTTCTTTTCTCAATACTTACATCCCGTAGCATTGTAGACAACAAAGTCTTGAGATTCAGGAAACAGCTTATTTAACCCATTTTTGAAAATAAAATCTTAATTATATTAAATCTTTAGGTTGATGACTAATCATTTTACTTCTCTGAAGTCTTCAAACCTTTTTTTAAGCTTCCTGTCAATGTCAAGCACACAACAGATTGCAGTAAATCTTAATTTTAAGCGCTACCCAGTCACTTAGCTGTGTTGGTCACTGCACAAATGCAAGATCCTTACAAGTTGTAACATAATTTAGTCGTTGTTTGCTAAAAAAGGGTTGAAGTCAGAGTATACCCACTTCTTTAGACAGCACTGGTTGAACACTCTCCTTGCTGATGGAAAACTTGCTGAAATTGCTCACAAGATGATCGTATGTGTTGAAGATTCAAAGGATGATCGACTCTGTGTTTGTTAGTGCGTGCATTCTGACATATCTACGACCGGGCAGGTGCATGGGAAACAGTTGGCCCCTACCACAGACAAAACCACATCAGGAACTAGAGTGTCAGAAATTGATGGGGGGAGAAACCCCAGAAGAAAGAAGGGGAAGGAGGGAAAACAGCTTAGCGTAGCAGGAGGGAGGTGAGAGAAAGAGGGAGAACGCAGGAGGAGAGTTAAGGTTGAATAGCAGGAGGGCGGGAGTGGGAAAGCTGGATGAATGAATGTGTTGTGGATCCATTGTGCACAGAGCCTGAATGGAGTGCTAGTAAGCTAAGTAGTAACTGGTGATTTACAGCTCTGAGACCATATCAGCTGAAGTGGCCGAACAATAGCCTTTCATAAACAACATTCAGCAGCTAGAAGAAGCGTGCAGCGCGGTGCTATACTCTGGATCCAGAGTGGGGTGAAGTGTTTTTGAAGACTGTGGTTACAAGCAGGAAGAAACTTCAGAGAAAGGGGTGAGAAAGATAGAGAGTGAGAACAAAAAAAGCTGGGAGTTTGTTCTTCCTTTTTTTTTAGCTTTATTGTAACATTTTCAACCTAAAATTTGCATCCCTCTAATTTTACTACCCTTTGGAGACCCTCAAGCCAAAAATGGAGATGTGCAAAAAAACTGCTATAAAATCAATATACACCTTTTTTTTTTTAGCATTGTTTTCTCAAACAACTTCAGCTCTACTCATAACTTCCAGAATATAAATCAGTTTTTAAGATTTTAACACTTTAAATGCAAGTTTGAATACATGTTACTGTTTTATTTTTAAAGAAAAAAAGGATATTTCATTTTTTTATATTAAAAACTGTTGAGTGGGGCATTACTGGTGATTACTACCTTGGATATGTCAAAAAGAAGCTGCACAATTAATTTCATATTGTTAAATTTTATTTTGTAGAGTAAGAATTAAAATTTTGCAGCCTCTGGGGACCCTCAAGCCAAAAACGTGCATCCACAAACTGCTTTAGAGTCATATAAACATTTTTGCTGCTGTTTCTGCATAAGTCTCCTAAGCATCTTTATACCTGCTCAAAACTACCAATAATAAACAATTTTCAGAATTTTGACCCTAAATGCCAGTTTAAATAAATGTGTGAAAGGGGGGAGCTTGCAGGTGATTAGGGTATTGGGTATGTCAAAAAGTCTTGTTTCTATCACATTCAAATGTTACACCCTCTGAGGCCCCTAAAGCCAAAAATGTACACATAAAGAACCTGCTGTAAAATCATCACACATCACTGTTTTTTTTCTGCATCAGTCTCTCAAAGCACTTCAGCTCTGCTCAGAACTACCAATTAGACAATAACTGTCAGGATTTTAACCATTTAAATGCCAGCTTGAATTCACAATGTTGCTTGTTTTATTTAAAAAAAGTGCATTTTTAAGATTTTGTTTTCTGTGTCTCTAAAGTGGACAGATAAATGAACCTGAGTGAAGTCATGATCCCTTGACCTTGCTGCACTCAAAAATGGTGTGGATAACATTAATGAAAACAAGTGTGTTTTTGCACCTGGGTGTTTTCATAGCTGTTATAAACTTTTAAAAACTTTTTTAAAAAGCTTTCATAACTTGCACACTCTACGATCACTTATGCTTTTATTTTCTGTAAAGTGACCTTGGATGACTTGAAAGGCGCCTCCAAATAAAATGTACTATTATTATTATTATTATTATTATTACTATTATTATTATTATTATTATTATTATTATTATTGTTGTTGTTGTTGTTGTTGTTGTTGTTGTTGTTGTTGTTGTTGTTGTTGTTGTTGTTGTTGTTGTCGTTGTTGTTGTTGTTGTTGTTATTATTTGACATATCCAAGACTCTAATCACAAGCAATGCTCTACCCCCAATTATTCATTATATTGGAAATATCTCTTTTTTTTTAACAAAACAAGTGGCACCACATATTCAAATTGGCATTTAAAGTGTTAAAATCCTAAATATTATTGAATATTCTGTAATTTTCAACAGAGGTAAAGCGGCTAAAAGGTCATATGTCCGGCAAAGTCACTTTTCTTTGCTTTTAATGTTGTTAGAAGAACACGTCACCTTTTACTAAGCTCTCAGTTCATGGAGAAATGTGTTATGCCTCATTGCAGAAAATGCTCCATAAAAATGCTCTGTTTTTTACTTCCTGGGGTTTATTTTGTAATAGCTATATAGACTCCACCTACATGTGTGTTTTCTGCTCATCACAGACAGGGTTTTAAAAGTCTTCTCTGTAGCCTTTAACCCTTGCTCTCTCCTCTTATCAGATATCATTTAGCAGCCAATCAGCACAGAGCTCATTGTCATAACCTCCCTGCCTGCTCAGATCCAAGCGTTTTCAAGGGGAGGGAAAAAGAGCTGCATCTGATCCTCTACAGAGACTACATTTTTCATTTCTTTATTCAACTTAAATCAAATCCTTGCCTGAAACACACCCAAGACATGAGATTTATGCAGAAAAATTCAGAAAAAAAAAGTATTAAGATTTTATAGCAGTTTTTTTGCGTGTACATTTTTGACTTGAAGGTCCCATGAGGTTGCAAAAAGTGTCAGTGGAGTGTGTTAAACTCGTAAGAGTAACTGACTTTAGAATAAAAAATATTCCTAATAGGGAACATTTTTGCAAAAATTCCCACCATAAGCTGTAACACAGCCATGGTATTGACCACAGTTAAAAAAAAAAAAAAAGAAAACATGACAAAAATGCACAGATATGGCAGAGGGGTCCCTACGTTTATAACATTGTGATCATTATTTAATAAAATGAACCTGTTAAAAGTGAGTCTTAAATATAAAACCAATCAGCAGCAAAATTCATTAAAAAAGTATTTTTGTATGTTTTGTGTACATATGAGTTTTGTATGAGGGCTGCAGTAGTATTGGAAATAATCCTCAGGTACTTTCTGCTGGATACAGGTTCCCAGAGATCAGCTTGACTGTCCCTTAGAGCTCCAACCTCCATTCAGCACCTTTAAGCACTTTTCAGCTTCTCAAGGTGTAAGGACACAAGCTAATGCGGCTACCATTTTGATAGAGAAAAGCTTTGCCTGCTAGTTGAAATTTAAATTAGCTTAATGTATTTTCTGATATTTTCTGCCTACCATTCACTTTTTTTCACCCTGTAGAATTGTAGAGATGCCAGTCATTATGAGTGGAGTCGCTCAGCACCAGAACCCTGAACACAAACCTCTCCATTGCATTAAGAGCAACAAGCCCTGTGACGAATGGGAGAAAATAGAGGAGGCGCTGATTCGTGTTTTCAGTGTGTGTGTGTGTCCACTGCTACATGTTTGCCCTCCTGATTCGCTGAAAAAGAAGGAGATTCAGTCGACCGCTCTGACTGTATTGCCCTGCAGAATTGTGATAAGGCCCACACACTAAGACCCACACACTGGACTCACAACTCTTCATCTTACTTCATGCTGCAGCGTCGACTCCTCTGCATATAGATTGCAGGGAAGATATTCCTCACAGAGATTTTTTTGCTGAAGTGTCTCGGGAATTGGACCCTCACACACACACTCTCTGGCATGTGCAAACTGAGAAGCGATGCACACATTCAGACCAGCAGAAGCAACAGTTGGCTTGAGCTTTTCTCCCCAAACCCTTGAGACCTCCATTCAGAAACCCCAGAGACCTCGGCCTCCCTCCTAATGCGCCTCCATCCCTTTCCAATTCATTCTTTCCCCTGCTTCGTTCCTCCCCTCCTCTGCCCTGCCCACCCTGGAGAGTTCTCACTTCTGACAGAACAGTTAATCATACACTCTGCAGGTCTCATCCTAAGTGTGTATGTCCACGCAAGTGCTTGTGTGTCTGTGTTCAGATGCGTGTGTGCAGATAAACACCTTCATTTTTAGCTAAACAGAAGCCCCCTGTTTCTCACTTTTGTTTTACAGCTCTATTTTAACTTTTTGCAAGTCTCTGTGGTGGGTTGATATCTTATATCGTCAATCAGTGATTTTTATATAGCCTTGTGTGTGAATTGAGAACACAAACAAGTGATTAAAAATTGAAAGTGTTGCTGTTTTAAATCCCATAAGTGTACTGTGTTTTCAGAAATGAGCAAAACAAAATGAGAATGTCAAATATTACCTTTCAATCAGGGCTGAGATGTATGTAAGACGAGCACTCTCACCCCCAATCTACACATTGCTTGCCTGAGCTACATATCGTCCTCGCAGCAGCTTTGCTTCAACCAACAGCACATGTATTCGCCCACTGAAAGGGTATTTAAAGTGCAGTAAAGCGTGGGCCTGAGCAGCTTGAAACACAAGATCACATGACCACAAGGAAACTACAAATTCACAAGGTAATTGTGAGATTACGAGAAAAACAGAGGGAGCAACATGTAAACAACAACTTGTATAGCCTTCCTGGTATTGATTTGCGGTCCTCATCAGTAGAGCAGTTTCCTTGACGGCATGCCCACTAAAAGTCTCTGAGATTTTTCTCTGTTTTTGGATCATAGCTAATGATAATAAACTCGATGGAGGAAAGAAAATTATGAAACTTTGTGATAATCTTAACATATGAACCAACTTTTCATGATGTTTTAAGCTTAAATATAATCAGCCAGAGTAAAAAGATATTATTAAGCTACTATGGAACTACAACATGGCAGTACAACATAGAAGCACCTGCAAAATTTTCAATAACGTCTTGTTGTGACTTCTTGTTTGAGAGTTTTATCAAAATCGAGTGAGCTGAAAAAGTTGGTCCTGATGGATGTGTCATTAGTGTATGAATTATTGATTATTAAAAAACAATTAAAATGTTTTTCGTTGGGTCCACAGCCATTTTTGAAGTCCTTGTTAGCAGTTAGTTAGCAACTGTCATTTAATACACACAACAGTTTAAGATTCAAAAGCTGGCAACATCATATGTATTTTATTATTTCCCAATGAACATTAAAAATATTGTGTGCATGTGTTCATCCTGAACCTTACTGGAGGCACTTATCCAAAACCAGTATTCTAAATCCCATTTACTTGGGGGGTTGGGAACCAGGGAGTTCTAAATGCTAACTCGTTTTCTATTTTGTGGACTCATTCCTGTACCTCTCTTTGTCACTTTCACAAAGTGTTGTATTTTGAAATCAACCCGAAGCTCTGGCGCTTTTTTCCTGTTTTAGGTTGATCTGCTTGGTGGTGATTGACGCAGAGTTGAAGATGCCGCTTCTGAAAATAGGGTCTCCATGTATATTTTCAGTAGCCGAGCACTGAGCTATGCTGCTTGCAGATGATGGAGACAGATTGAGGCAGAGTATGGAAATCAGCTGACTGAAAGAATGAGTATGGACAGAACATTGCAGGTGGCCGATAATGAATTGAGGTTTAGAGTTTATGCTGCCTTTGAGTATTTGATTGTAGGCCATTATGACATGACCATCTAATATACACTTACAAGTTACCTGGGTGTAAACAATTTGAGCTCCTATAAAGGATGCAAATAAGTATTTGATCAACTTTCTCTGAAAACATAAAACAGTAGCATGAAAAGCACAATTAGGCTGCAGATAGCCCAGCAGGTAATGTCCTCGAACCCAGTGTATGGAGGTTCTCACCTTTTGCAGCTAGCCTGGGTTTGTTTCCAGCCCACAGTCTTTTCCCCACGTCTTCCCCCACTCCCCCACTCCACTTCTTTACTCTATCTGTAGTCTCTCTTCTAACAAACAGAGACACAGTTAAAATCAATAAAATACAATATAAAATAGAAGACTATGGTTGATGGTCTAAATCTGCACTACCCGCAATCTTAGAGACCTCATATTGGACCCTATGGGAACCCACTAACAGCTGTGATATGCTGTATCTACGGATTTTGTCCATTGTTTATGTACAACAGAGTATTTAAATGTGGAAATACTGCTATATGGAACTATCAAAGACACAAGTGGGTATGTTTTAAACAGTGTCTTGAGAAAAACATGGCTTATTCACCATTTCAGATTAACAAATTACATTACCCACAACCTTGAGTATTATAGCATCGTCTCAGATTAGTCAAGCCCATTCTTGACACAGTATGTTGAATTGTAATGCTTTCAGAATAAATAATCAAATTAGAACCATAATAGATCAACAATAATATTAAAAAAATAAGTAGTTGAATGGTTTTGTAACTCTTATCACATTGTGCAGTGTGGTATTATATAGTATGACGTGGTATATTTATGTGATATTGTATGGTACTTTAATAGTATGTACTGTAATATATGGAATTATATGGAATTGTATCGCACCATGCTGTGTTATAATTAACCGTATAACAATGTATTGTATTGTGCCATGTTTTATTTTCATAATGATTTTGTCATACTGTATAATGTATTGTATCATATTGTACTGGACCACCCTTAACTGGTTGGTGTCCTTTTATGTTGCACCATATTGGACTTTACAAAACTGTATTACGCTGTGTGATTCCAAATTCTAAAATATTCTATTGTTTTTAATGATATTGGATGGTAAAGAATGACAGGATATAATATGGTTTTGAACCATGTTGTATCAGTTTACAGTCAATTATGTGATATTGCAATGCACAGACCAATCCATCAATCAATCAGTCAATCCATCCATCAATCAATCAATCAATCAATCAATGAATCTTTTTTTTTGTGTAGCGCCAGTTCATAATAACTGTTATCTCAAGGCACTTTACAATAGAACAGGCTGAAGCCATACCCTTCATTTTACAGACTGGTATATAACATACTCTGTTGTTTCATATTATATATCATGATACTGTCAGGCATTGTATTTTACAATATCTTAATATAAAAATATCTGAAAAAAATTAAAGTTTACTAAAATTGAGGCATATTATAAACACTAACTCTTTATGCTTTGGTCACAAAATGTCTTTGACGGGAAGGAAAGCAAAACATCCAAACAAAAGGTTCCCAATTTGTGAACCTAAGAACATTTTCTCTGAAGATTTCACCTTTACTTTTTTCAATATATTTCTAGTGGTAACAGGAAAATCATACAAAATCAAAACTTATTGTGATTTGTATATAGGCAATGCATCATTATTTATTTTGTGACACATAATTTAGACTTTAGTAATGCAGAATGCCTTAAAGTTAATGGACCCCAAACGTTTGATGGAAAAAGGAGCTCCTGACTTTTAGTCCGTAAAATGAGTAAATACTAAAAAAAAGCCAAGTCCCATAGTTCCCGTAACACTCCTGCTTGACATCATTAGTTTTACTCTCTGTGGCCTGTAAACTCCCACATTTTTAGAGCAAAGCCAGCTGTATGATCGGAATTTATTGTCTGCAGGCCCAAAACTGAGATAAGCCTTTGCCAACATTACACAGGCTGAGCATTACTCCTCCTGACAAGTAGACTGACCCAAATGTTTAAAACTATCAAAGTGCTTCTTTTAATCAAGAAGTGAAATGCCTTGGACACTGCATTGTTAGTGTAAGCCTGTGATTCTATTTCTGTTATGTTGGATTATATTTTTTTGTCACTACAGTTGCTCTAAAAAGCAGTCCTTCTGTAACTTTCCTCACATTGTCACCTCCTCCGCCTTTGCACAGAGGTCTCCAGCACAGATAACAAAGTAGTTATCGGGGGTTGGCATGGAGGCCTGCAGTTTATGTGAATCTGCCATTGCTTGGAAAATATCTCAGCTAGTGAAGTGTGAACCAACTGGGCTTATGTTTGATTTTGATGCGTGAAACTACAAATGTGGTGAGAAATGTGTCGCTTCCACTCCGCTGGCTCAGTTTTTAGTGGACTTCATTGGCTCTGTCAGTGAGGACAAGAACAACATGACAAGTCACGAATTTCTGATCAGCTCAGTTACAGAATCCTCTCACATGGCAGTGTGCTCGCTTTTGTGATAAATCAATCTTTATAGAATGAGATAAATCTCAAAAACTCTCTTCACTCATTCTAATCCGTCAAGTGATATCTCTCATCGACACAAAGATCCTTGAAAAAGTTCATTTCATTGCAGTTTGATTTTAGAGTTATGATCCTAAAACCACATTTTACAAATTTATTTTAATCATTTAAAGCAGAAAAGTCCAGATGTATGCACAGCTGCAGCAAACAAAACAAGACAGTGTGACAAAAGTGAAAGTACATTCATTCAAGTGGACACAGAACAAATCACAGCTGAGAGAGGAGAGGATGAAGCACTGTTTCCTTTGGCATAAAAAAAACAGAAACTGAATAATTATTTTACTGCTTTATATAATGTTTGTATCTACATACTGAAAATTCAGAAACAAAAGCTTCACACCTCCTGAATTTCTTTAGAGGCAGAAAATGGAATACATTTTTTTTATCAAAATGTGCTTTAAAATAGACTGATGTTAATATTGAGGCCACTTTGTAAGCTTTAAAAAACATACTACTACTTTAGCCTATAACTGGCAATTTTTAGTAAGTTATTTAGATGCCTGATAATGGTGTTGCATATTGGCTGATATAGACACATATAATATATCGGACTGCAGAGACAGTCTTCTTTGACCATTTATTTTTGCAGTGTTTTGTACTGAGTGATATAGTTGGCTTTTAAAGAAAATGGGATATGATTTGATTGTTAAAATACACCGCGTAAAGAGATACTTCAGTGTTTTTGGAGTTTGGTTTTATCAGGTACTTGGCCATTGTTAGCATAATGGCTGAAAGGGCTCCCAGCAAGGCCTCACCTTGAAGGAGAAAGAGCTGATGCAAACGGGAAGGTATGTAAAAAAGTTTTGATGTAGAAACAAGCCATGAAACTATGTTGGGTCGAATGTACGATTGGGTGAAAAATTTCAAAGCCCTTTATTTTTTCTCCAGGAAAACTAGTTTGGCACTATTTTACTATGCAGCAAATGACTGTGTGTTCTTCTGCAACAGCAACAGCAGAGGAAACCACTGAACAAAGTTTGAGTGATTTTGACTCAGCTGAGGATGACGTTCCTTTAGCTGTGGATACATGGGGAAAAACCATAGTTTAAGTAAAAAGTTATCCAGACTTTACTCGGGGAGCAGTTTTTTTTAAACCCAATTAGCTGAAATTTTCACCCACTCTTTAACCAGATAATGTCCCCGGCGCCCAAGTGTTTTATCCATGTAAATGTAAAGCCTGAGTAAGCTGATGTCTGAATGCTGCTTGCCTCTTCATCTTGTGTGACCGGGGAGAAACTGGGGAAGAGAGACTTGACAGGATGGACTAAAACAAGTGTTGTAGGGGGAGAATTATCTGATTGTAAGGAAAGTTACACAAACTCAGATGTGCATAGTGGACATTTGAGGGGGTTTTTTCACTGCATGTCATCAAAGTTCTTTTGTATATCTGCTCTAAAACAATCATCATTGGATCTTTCATGCATCCAAAGAGCCGTCTCGTGCTGCCATTGTATACAGAGCTGAAACACTGCAGCTTTCTTTCTTTGGTGTGAGTGTCATGCACATAGTGACTCTACTGCCTGTTACAGTGCTTTTCTCAACATGTTCTTCTAAGCTGTTGATGTGCCTTTAAACATCATCACTGAAGTAAGGACATAAATTGTGATCATATGAACACATGACTTCCACTGTATATTTCTGACATTGCGTCCTGCCAACTGGCCAACCCCTTTAACCCCTTCTCACCCTTCCAGCAGGGGACTACTTCCTGCCAAGAGGAGCAATGTGAACAACCATGTCAGGGAATTACCTGGGTGGACTACCCGGACATCATCCTGATAATATCAAGGATTCATGTGTGAAAAGGGCTTTTGGGTTAGTTTGGATAAGGTAAGAACCTTGTATTAGCCTCCTACACATTCAGCCTCTTCACCGTCTATCCATGGCCTTCAGTTTCCTATGCAAAGGCACCTCTTTTCTAATCTGGCATGTTAAGATAGCACTGGTAAACAATATGATGCAAAATCATCCAGTACATGTGTAAGTCTGAGATACTTAGTACCTCCTGTTCTGTGGATTTAGCTGTTTGCATTTATTTCCTCTATCACAGATGAAGAAGATGTTACAAGCTGCCTAGGGTACCATGAGATCACAGCCTCCAGACATCAAGGACAGTTACATTCAGAGGCCATAAACATTTCCACATCCTCAGCTCACTGCTGCTGCTGCCTCACCTTTGTTTGCAGATTGAGATTCAGGCACGGCTTTGTCCCTGGAGGCATCACCTCTGCTGTCTGAGCACTGCCCACCACTGCTCACTCTCTCTGCCACTGAGCCCGAGGAGCCTGAGGAGCAGTCAGAGCGCTGCACACTGTAAGAATACACTACTGGACTCAAGAACTGCTGCTGCTTCATGTCCAGCAGCCATTTTAATCATCATATTTTTTAATTCTATTTATTTCACCATAAATGAAAACCCATTGTGTGTTCATTGTAGAAATTTCTTCTTTTATAGGAAAAATGCAGGCTTTAATAAAGGTAAAGTTCAGAGTGAGTTCATAGCTTTTGTAAATTTCAACTTTCCCTATTGGGCCTTAACACAAATTAAACATCTGTTTGTACAAATTCCAATTCCAATTCCAATGAAGTTGGGTTGTTATTTAAAATACAAATAAAAACAGAATACAATGATTTGCTAATCCCTTTTGACTCATATTCAGTTGAATATGACGCAAAACAAGATATCTGATGTTCAAACTGATAATCTTTGCTGATTTTTGCAAATATTCACTTATTTTGAATTTGATGCCTGCAACTTATTCCAAAAAAGCTGGGACAGGGGCAACAAAAGACTGGCAAAGTTGAGCAATCCTCAAAGAACACCCATTTCAACCATTTCCCAGGTGAACAGGTTAATTGGAAACAGGTGAGTGTCATGATGGGTGTTAAAGGAGCATCCCCACAAGGCTCAGTTGTTCACAAGCAAGGATGTAGTGAGGTTCACCTCGCCGTGAACAACTGCAAGAGCAAATAGTCCAACAATTTAAGAATGTATCTCAACATACAATTGCAAAGAATTAAGGAATTTCATCAGCTATAGTCCATACCACCAAAAAAAGGAGAAATCCCTGCATGTAAGTGGCAAGGGCAAAAACTTCATCATCATCATCAGGATATTACCATGTGGGCGAAGGAACACTTTGGAAAACCATTGTACAGTCAACACAGCTCATTGCTTCGTCAACAAGTGCAAGTTGAAACTATACCAAAGTGAAGTCCACATTTCAAATTGTTTTTGGTCATCACAGACATCATGTCCTCATGGAATATTTGCAAAAACAGAGTTTATCACAAGGACATTAAATATTTTTAGTTTATTCAATCGAATATAGGTCAAAACTGATTTGCAAATCATTGTATTCTGTTTTTATTTACACTTTACTTCACATCCAAACTTCAGTGGGATTGGAGTTTGTATTTAGAAAGGTAAGAATGGCCAACATTAGGGAAGAACTGGGTGTTTTTTTTTTGTTATAAAAATGGTGCACTGAAGGGGTTGACTTCTGGCAGATGAACCTGGGCACAAGTAGGGATGTCTTTTTCAATCTGATTCTGACATGGTACTGGAAGCAACACATCAGATACCTTACCTGGGGGGTCAGCAACCAACTGCATCATCTAGCTGCAAAAAGGTGCATCAAACGATTAACTTAATTGTTTTTCATCTTGTCATTTTAAACATGTCACATGCGTCTCCAGCTGTGTCTGTGTGACCTGCTGCTGCTTGGAGGAACAGTGAGGTGCTGATGAGGGAGTCTTGGGCAAAAATGGTGCTTATGATAGGACAGGTTGCATTCCTCTGACCTAACAGAACCAAATCATAACACAGATCTCAGTGCTTTATTTCAGAAGCAGAAACTGTTGCTCTTGCCCACAATCCAACACAGTAACTGGCAGTGATGCATCTTTAACATTGGTTTCCAACCACCAGTAAACCAAAAGAAGAAGAATCATCATCTTTACAGGTGTGGCATAGTGCAGAATAATGCCCATCTGGCAGTCATACTAGAGCTGATCTCAGTATGCAGTATCCACTGTTTGGGAGTCTTTGCTTCCGTTTTTCTTGTCTGCACCAGAGGAGGTCGACTTGAACATAAGCATAACTATCAACTTTGCCTCTAATGTACTTGTAGGTTTTTGGCAGCTTTAAAGAGACAGATTTATTTCAAACTGTTTCTTTACATACTGAAAACAAATTCTAAAATTATCATCAGTGATTAATGCAAGTTAAGATGAACATAATATGCAAGTGTGCAGTAATTCAGTCAAGTTCTAGTGATTCCTTCTGAAGCAATCCAACATGGAGAATAAAAATAATTGTTCTTGGCATGAAAAGAGCATATTTTTTATCCTCACACTGGTTTAGTCTGTTCAAGTCCACTCTAATGGCTTTATTTTTAAATAATCCATCCAAAACACTTCAGTGTTGGTGTTTTATTAGAGTAGAGCTGGCACAAAAGAATCTTCATTTGGTATGTAATCAACACAACTCAGGGATAAGAGGGGGTGTGAAAATGTGATGGTTTCTTACATCAGTGTTCTCTCTTTCTCCCTCAGATGATCATGCAGCATTCAGTCACATCATTAATAACGTTCTCAATGTAAACTTGTCATGCCTGATGTGATAAAAATTAAATCTAAAAATTATGGCACAGAATTATATAAATTATAATAATTGCTCGTTTGCTGTTTAGGTACTGCTCGTCTTAGCATCAGCCTGTTTTCTCAGTGATGGAAAATAAAAACACCACAGCTCATCTGAATGAACCAACAGTTTGTTTTCATCAAGTTAAACTTTTTATCAAAACCATCGGTTGTGCCTTTATACAATAAACAGTCATTATAATAGTGTAAGCTGAATACTTAATTTAAAGATAAACTCCCATTCAGGTCATCTGCTCTGTACCAAAAGTTTGTAAAACTGTGACTCTGGTCAGCACAAGTAAAAATGTTTGTTACAGCAGGGAGGCTCTGCATGCTGACAGACTGCAGAGTCCACTCCATTTTTCATTCAGGCCTGTTGACCCCCCCATCAGCAGAAGTTTTTTCTGTGTGTAACCCACTGCATACAAGGAGGGTCTTAACAGCTGTCATATTTTGAAAAACAAATGTAGTTTCAGCTGTTTCCTCTTGTGAAGCCTGCAGAATGTCGCTGGTCTAACCTGCTTGCAGAAGGACACATAGTTTGTGCTGTGGACTAAAGTGGTAAAACAAAATGACTTGGTAGTTTAAAAGTAAGTTGTTGTCAAGAAATTAGATGTAGTGTGCAATCATCCTGTGCTGTTTGTGCTCATGTGCAGCAATATTAAGCTCTAGCTTCTGTGCTGAGTATTTCTGTATGACCATAGAGCTGATCTCTGTTGCTGTGGCTGATGTTCAGGCTAGTGCCATGTACATGTTGTGATTTGGGTGGGGGGGAGTAGTTTAGTTTAATGTCTTTACCAACCAGAAGTTTTTGAAACTCAGGTTGATATCTAAACATCAACTCAGGTAGGCGACTCAAGGTTTAAGACAGAACACACCACAAGTTAAAAGAATAGAGAGAACATCTGTATGTGGGTTGCTTGCACAAGGAAAGAAAATAAACTTGAACTCGTGAAAAGTGCAAAGGGTGTAACATTACCAGAGGATCAATAGACGTCATGAAGTGAACTTGCACTCACAATCCTGCTCATTTCATATGTAACTCAGTGTGTCTCACACCTAATATTCAGTACAGCACTTAAGGGACAAATCTTAAAGTCAAGGTAACAAATGCTTCTGAGGTTGAGAGGAAAATATTTTTGCCAGTTCAGGTATTAACAGAATGCAGGTAGAGTTTGCAGCAATTGATTTGGTGGGAGGCAAACAATTTGCTTGTAAATTGAAAGTGACCCTTTAGCTTGATACTTTTGCTGCTTTCCCACTAAAATTAGAGGGTCAGCATGGGTTTTTTTTCAACGCGGGGTGATAATGACTTTCACCTGTTTGTCGGCACGTTTCTAGGCTTGTATTTGTTTTACAAAAAAAACAGAAAATGTTCTGCTCTGTCAGAATTCTTCTTATGGAAATTATTGAATTATATATTTGAGCATTTAGGCAAAGAAAGAGGAAGTAAGTAAGCCTGCAAAAACTGCTATTTTGAGGTTGTGTTTTGTTGATAATCTTCAAAACTCCATGGTGCCAGTCTCGATGTTTCAATGGGTTTCTGGCTTAATTGACAAATAGTTTTTTTTACAAAAGAAAAAAAAAAGAAAAATAATTTATCCTTGACTGGCTGACCATTTCTGTTTCCATTTCTGTTCCCATGTAAGATGTAAGATGTTTTGATTTACTTAAAATATGGATTGGCAACGTAGAGAGCCAAATTAATCTCATTCTTACTGCCAGAAAACAAAGTGTTGAAATTTGAAAAATATACCCTCAGTTTTTAGACTACATTAATGTATATTATACCTTCTGTTTTATTGTTATATTACAACTTGCATTTAGTAATGCACAAGGAGGAGTTTTACAGAGACCATTAATTATAGCTCTATTTTCTTTAGATTACACTCCAGATCAAAATCGTGGCGCCAGTTGAAAAATTGTAAGAGTCTTTTGCACTGTTGGATCTTAAGAAGGTTCTAAGTAGAGCTTCAGACTGCAAAAAGAAGAGATGACTTCCATGTAATTTTCTGTCAGGTATTCACACCGTCCTCCTGATGGCAAAGGCTTTTTGTCTGTCTTTGAATGTGGTCGGATTGTTGAGCTGCACAAGCAAAGCCTCTCACAGAACGCCATCACTGCTGAGGTTGGATACAGTAAGACAGTCATTTTAACTTTCTTAAAAGATCCTGAGGGTTATGGAACAAAAAAGTCAAGTGGTAGACCCAAAAAAATGTTACCAGCGCTGAGCCAGAGGATCCAATTGGCTGTCCATAAAAACACGGGACGATCCTCGACCCAAATTAAGGCTGTTAGTGGTGCTGACTGCAGCTATATGACCATCAGATCCACATCTCCTTCATCCTCCTTCACCACAAAATTGCCTGTTTGGACTTTGCATGGGAGCACCAAACATGGGACAATGAAAGGTGGAAGAAAGTTTTATTCTCTGATGAGAAAAAATTTAACCTTGACGGTCTAGGAGAGGGGTATTCAATTTAAAGTCATGGAGTTCCAGTTATTAAAATTTCATCCAAGTAAAAGGTCCGAACCAAAGTCCAGTTTGTGTCTTATTGCCTTCCTCTATGTCCTCATTTTCATGGCATCAACAATATTTATTGTCAGTTTTCAATGCAGGATATTTTACTGAGTGCACAGCCAGCTCTTTTACCATAAATAAAAGCAGTCTCAGCCAAATAAATTTAAGGCCTTTATTTCAGATTAAAGAATAAAAGACAACCTCAGAATAAAATGAACTGATAAAGTGCAAACAGAGCTGAATAATCCTTTTTTTCCCTTGAATTAAAGAGGTCCCAGCCTTAAGAATTGAAAGCCTACACTTGAAGTAAAAAAGTTAACATTTTCAGAAAACAATAAATAAAAGGTGGCTCTTTTTAGGAAAAAAACAAGTGCATACAGACCATTGACTAAAAATGTCTCTTCTTTTTTCTTAAATTAAAGAGGTCCCAGCCTAAAAATAGGACTACACTTCAAATACAAAAAGTCAACATCTTCAGAATACAAGAAATACACTTAAAAGTTCATTCATCTGTCATCTCGAACTGCTTTTCCTCTTTGTTGCAATATAATGTTACAGAAGAAGAGATACAAGAAAGTGAAAGGAAAATAAATATTTTATTTGCGCACGGTCCATATTTCACGCACTCACTCTCTCTCTCTCTCAAAACGTGAAACATTCAAAAACAAACTAATGCAAAAAACTGTAGAACTGAAACAATAAATTAACAGGAACAAACGATCAACTCTATTTCTAAACAATTAGAAAATGAACCTGACAAATGAACAGGATCAGCACCGTGGACAGCGCATCGCCACTACAGCGCACAGTCAGGGCAAAAGCTCTCAGATCTCAGTGCAGGTCACTTGCAGGTGACAAGGGTCTTATTTTTTTGCACAGGCAGTTTATTTGGCACTGCCTCCTGTTTGCTGGTGCTTTAGGGCTGCTGCAACTGGTGCTGCAAGCACAATAGCAGTAGGGAAATCATTTCTGCTAAATGTAATATTATTATTATTGCTCAGCCGTCTGTGTGACAGCAGCAGCGGTTAGAGGAATAAATGCTCAGAAATCTGTTCCTATGATTTTAAACTTTTGATCATCTGATGAACAGCCTATTTCAGTTTAATTGTTGTTTTCAATAAGTTGTTTACTCAAGTTTTTTTTTTGTCTCTCGCTCCCATTTCTTCTTTTTGCATTTTAACTCTAATTAGAACCTTCTTAAGATCCAACAATGCAAAATGCAAATTCTCACAATTTTTCAACTGGTCTTAAGCTTTTGATCAGGAGTGAACTGTCATTTTCCATGTTTTCATGGTAGCTTCTGTCACAGTTTCAATTTATGTACATTTTTTGTTATTTTACTTTACTGACTCGCGGGCCACATTAAGGGAGTAGGAGGACAGCATGTTGCTCCCAGGCCACCAGTTGGCCACCTTTGTATTAAAATCTTAAAATTCATATTTTGTCTTTTTTTTTTTTTTTTTGAAAGGCAGGGATTTTTATTAAAAAAGATGCAAACAAGTATTTTATTAAACAATAAAAAAAGAAATGGCCAAAAATGAGACTGACATTTAAACCAGTGTGATATTTCATTGTGAATAGCTGTTAAAATTAGTAATTGATTAATATATTCAATTTTGACACCTTGTTTTTTGTGGGGTTGTGTGGACTTTGGGGGAGTTCTTCCAGGTGAGGCAGTCTTTCATACTTTGAAAACCCTTCTTAAGGCTCCAAACTTTACTGCTTGAGATCTTTTCCTCCCTTCGGCTAATAAGCTATGCGTTTGGACACACACACTCACACACCCATCAAGTGTGCACGGAAGTGTGGGTGTAAGTGAATCTTGCAAGTCAGCATTTCTGTGGTGTGAAAATTGCTGGAGCTCTCTGGGATATTTTTAATTTCCTATAAAACATCATTACACTCGTATGGTTATGCAGAGAAACCACACCCATGCACCGCGTCTCTCTGTCAAAGACAAACTCTTCACAAGTTCACACTGTGTGGCTGCCCATGTGATGCTCATCCTCGTCCTCCATTTCATTAGACAGGGGGCCGAGCGAGCTATTCTGGGAGAGAATGAGAACTCTTTGTTGGTTGCTCAGCTGAAGAGACGTCTCCAATGGCAACTGAGACCTCTGGCCTCCCCCCTGTGGTGTCCAGCTCTCATACTTTGTGTCTCTGAGTGTCCATGTCTCCCTGACTGTCTGTGTATGTTTGTGTGTGTTTTCGTGGTTCCACCCCCTTTGAGTGTGTACCTGTGTTTTGCATGCACAGACGAAACAGGATGCGATCTATCACTCAGGGATCTATAGCAGTGGCACACAGCGAGGGATGAACACGTTAGTGTCAGATGCAGACGAGGGAGATGAGCGCAGCAGAGGAGTGATGTGACTGTTATCGATCCTGCCTGGTAATTACAGCGCGATTTATTACTAGAGAGCGTGGGGGTAGGGGGGAACTGAGCAAGAGGGTATCATATTTAGTTTGGGGTTGTAAGTCAGGTTTTTGGTAAGAGGGAACAAGGTCAGAGGGAGACAGGGATAGATCACTTTACCCCCTCCTTCCCCTGAGTGCAGTGAGATCTGATCACTGTTGTGCTCTCTGACATCCTCTCCCTGTCCTTCCTCCACGCACACACATTGCTATTTTTACTTCTTTAACCCTAACATGCTCCTTCAACATGTTGAATGCACAATGTTTAAAAGTTATAAATACGGCAGACTCTGACATGCCATCAGCTCTATCCACCTCTGCTACATACTTGTTTAGAAACAATGACTCTGACTGCCCTCCGTGAGGTGTATTTACTAAACAGTAAACCAACAATTCTGTTTCACTAAAAAGTTTAACATTATGACAGCCACTGTAGACTAATCGCCCCCCCTAACCCCCCCCCACCCCACCACCACCACCACACACACGCAAAAAGAAAATGAGGGAAAGAGATGCCCTGTTGAACATTTTTGGATAATAGCCTCTTTTTATATACTTAACTATCTACCTTAAAGCTTAATTGGTATGTCAGAATAACTTCAGGTCAGGTCAGGTTTGGTCAGGAGCACATGCTGGGTTGGCACATTGCCATTCCTGATGACTCGTCTGCACCACCAGCAACATTAACCCTACTTCATTCGAAGATGTTTAAGTGTATTGACGTTTAAGGGCACAAGGGTGCAAAACCAATGCCCTAAGGCTCCTGAGGCAAGGGACACAGCCCCTTTTCAGCTGCATTACCAACTGCTGTAACTGGTGGCAGTGCCCCAGGAAGTCAGCTTGCATCTCCCCAGCAACCAAATCAAATTTCCAGTATGTTTCAAATGGGCTTTGAAAAACCCTCTGGTCCCCAGCTCAAGCCCTGACGGAACACCGCCACAACAATAAAGGTAATTGATATTAACCAGTTGTTTAGTGAAAAAAGTTTATGGTTCTTAATTGTTCACTTAGTGAAAAGGGTCATACATTTTTCAGAGAACTAAAAGTGTACAGGGAGCACAAACCTCTGCCAAGGCATTTCCAACAGGGTCATGCAAGTTACTAAGAAAATGTGAAAACTGCCCTATCGCACTCTGATTTTACTACCAAAATCGAATCACTTCTCCCTTGCTCACTGACCAACATTCCTTGAAAATGTGATTAAAATACACTGACAACGTGTTAAGTTACAAGCAAAAATGTGAAAAACTGCTCCAGTTGCAACGTTAACAAATCCTTGAAAGAATTCCTGGACCCGCATCTGTGTTCTGATCTTTGCCAAAATCTAATCACTTTCTCCTTGTGCAATGACCGATATTCCCCAAGAAAATCAACAAAATCTGTTGAGAACCTGTAGTTATTAGCCAAAATGAGGAAAACTACCCTATCTTGTACTTAAAACAATTCCTGGAAAAAAAAAAATCTGGGTCTATATCTGTTGTCCAGTCATCACTAAAATCTAATCACTTTTCACTTGTGCAATGACCAACATTCTCTGAATATGTTATAAAAACCTGTTGAGAACTTTTTGAGTTATTGAAAATGTGGAAAACTGCCCTAACTTTCTCTGACAACAAATCCATGAAAAATTCCTGGGTCCTTACTAAATTCACCACTAAAATATAACCATTTCTTCCTTGAGCCATGACCAACATTTCCTAAGAATTTGATCAGAGTCCATCAATAACTTCTATGGTTATCCTGTAAACAAACTAACAAAAGAAAATCTAACAATGTTGGCATTAACATAACCTGTATGAACGGCCACAAAATCGAATAAGATGCTTCATGTATGTGATTTAAAAATTCTTGGATCTGCATTTGGATTTAAACACCATCAAAATCTCTTTTTTCTAGTTATACTGTTGGCAAACAAACAAAATAACAGATGTCGCAAAAACATAACCTCATTGGCGAAGGTAAAAAGCTGTTAGAAAAAACTTTCCTGGTTTAAGCTGTGGTCTATTCTGGGATTGTTTGCAACGTGCACCAGCAAGTCTTCTTTTGTCTGCTTTTCTTCTTCATTTTGTTAGATTCATCCATGGCTGCTCAGTCACAAAAAATCAAGACCTTCTAAGGTAGACATACTCTGCTAAAAAGTAGATTAAGATTTATTAATTTTGTAATTAATTTAGACATTTTAATTTCCAGTCTTCGGTAAATTCTAAATGTGGTTTCTTTAAATGTTACACACAAGCACACTCATCTTTATTTTTCTCAAACACATGTAGCCCCATCTCCACGCAGGGAGCCGTCATGCATGTCAGCAGCATCACCTGTAATAAGTGCAGAGATGAAGTGTTGATATGATATGAAATGAAGGTGCACTCTGTCACTCCAACAACAAGCCTGCCGGTGTTTGTGGCTTGTGAAAGTGTGGGAGTGCTGGGTTGTTTACAAAGAAGCGTGGGCGGTAAGCATGATTCTGTGGGTATGTGTACATGCTCGCTGATGTGTGTTTTTCTGTGTGAGCTGAGACAATACTGTTCCTGAACATGTCTAAAAAAACTGTGTTCTTATTGGCGAACCACATCCTGTCTTTTCATTGAGACAGAAAGAGAATTGCTCACATAACCGAGCATGCTACTACAATCAGACTAACCTGTGGTTGGCTGAGACGAGGACACGCAGTAAAGGTGTTTTTCTATAAACTCTCAGTATTCTGTCCTAGAAAATGCTGATCATATATCATAACACAACTAACAACAACATAGAGTCTGAATACTTCTAACATTGCACAACATATTGTTATGCATTAAATGTTCAATGAATCAGCACAGACAATGGTTAAGCGCTGGCTAAGTAAACAAAAACTGTGTTGATTGCTAGTGTGTTGTGTTCTTATCACAAACATATATTGGTACATTTGACTTTTTTATTAACCAGTGGAAATAATAAAGTAGCTCTGATTTAAATTTTCAGAAGAATAAGGAAATGTACTTGTCCACAAATCTTCTCATGTAAAAGTAAGAAGTCATGTTATTTAACATTAACTAAAAGGGTTGGTTGCCCATACATAGCAGTGCATGGTGCCACCAAATTCCCTTATAATTAACCCATTTACAAGTTAAAACTATTCAAAAGACTATGTTAGCTCAACAATATGCTCCAGTAAGATTCTTTACAGTGTGATGCAGTGAAGGGCTACATATCCTTCTGCCAGCAACTCCCCTTATTAGATCATGTCAGAGTGCTGCAGCAGGGTCAGTTAGTGGTCACTGGAGTACAAACCAATACAAATTGCTATATTAGACTTGTTTTAAACATGGGCATCAGGACTCACCTTTCTGCTGTGAAAAGTGTTGTGTTTGCTGGCTTTTTTACTCATCAGAACTAAGACACAGCAGCAGTTTGAAGCTTACCAAAATGACAGAGCTCTGATGAAAGCTCTAGCAGAAGTTGGCCCATTTGTGACAGCAATCTGAGTTTGCGCACATGGGCTCACAGCTCAAGCTTTTGCACCACCAGGTAACTTGTGATCTGTCCTGCTCCTCTGTTTTCCAGCCCTCTTTGATTGCAAATAGAATTAGTCACATTTTCCACATGTACAGGGGCTGACCCACAGGGTCAGGTGACATTGTAGATAATTAACTTTATGACAATCCACCTATGAGGTGGCTAATAACAGATTAAGACCACCTGAGTGCCACACTGTCACTGATAAAATTTTGATAGAATGGATCCCAGAGCAGCCTAAAGGCGGAGAGATAGTATTTTCACTCAGAGAACCAAGGTTACATACCGTAACCAATCGTTCTCTATCGTAGCGAGACTATCTCTACACTCAGTAACATATTCCATAGATATGGGGCTCTGTGAGACGTCCCACAAGGGATAGAGCAGCCTTAGCCCCATAAATCGAGCCGAACTGTGTATCTATTGAATGATATGTTGCTGCCACCGGGAGTGCTCCAACCAAACCAGGGCAGGGTGTGCTTTGAAAAAAAAAAACTCCCCTATGTGAGTCAATTAACTATATACAAATATAAACAATGTACACATCCCCAGGCCAGCCAGTACCTCAGGGAAAATGACTGCTGCCTGTAGCCAAGGGTTAAGATGCTACCAAGGCTAACCTCCCTGCAGGATGCCAAGAAGTGGAAAGGTCACTCCAACCAGCCACTCTTGGCTGATGGAAAAGTTAGAATGTAAAAGAAAATATTGTCACTACTGCTGGGCCATACCAAACACTTGTTACCCAAAAGAGGTGCTTGCAGCCACGTTAATTGGTAGAACCAGGCAAATGTAGAGGGGACTGACCAAGAGTGTGCTCGTATACCCAAAGGGCAAGGTGCCCCTGCACCTGCCTGCTGGATAACTTCCAAATCCAGAGGGAAAGACACGCTTTAGACGGTGGATGGCCAAGAAGCTTTGGCTTAAAACACATGAATAGCAGAGCCGTCTTTCTGTGTGGACCTGTTCGGTGCACATTCAGTTCCAGTACCCTCACAGAGTATACTAGTGAGATTCATCACTCCTGGTTTCCAGCCTGTGCAGACCACAGAGACAGCAGTTCAACCTGCTGACCCTGCTAGGAATTGCAAAGAACCTTGGGGAGGGATGTTGGGTTTGACCTCAACACCACCCCTGCCTCTTCTGGCAGAAAGCTACATAGGTCCCTATGGACAAAAAGAGCCTGTAGCTCCCCAATCCTTCAAGCAGTAGCCAGTGCCAACAATAAGATGGCCTTACTGGACAGACCTTACTGGTGAAGACAGAGACAGTCCCCCTTTGCCTCTGCCCCCAGCCTAAGACTAAAGAGGCAGCCCCTGAGGGACAGCTGCTGTCCTGATTCAACCTGAACAGCACAACCTGGTAACGAACCATGAGGTTCAGAATGTGTATCCATCCTGGCAGCCCCTACCAGAATTTTTTAAAGGATTTGTCAACATTCTGAGATAGGACAGTTTCCCACATTTCTGCTAATAGCTCAATTAAGCTCAAATTTTAATGACATTTTGAGGGATTTTTTGTCATGGCACAGGTACTTAGATATTTGTGGTGACCAGAATCTGATTGTGGATCAAGGATTTGTTAACTGTGCAGATAGGGCATTTGGCACATGTTGGACAACAACTCACCTTACAGTGTTGAAAATGCCTTAGCAGAGGTTTGTGCTCATGCAGCACTTCTAGTTCTTTATTTAATGAGTGCATTCTAATCAACATAGTTTCAATACAGATCATGAGAGGGATTTTTTCAATAGGGTTAATCTGTCTTGTCACACATTTTATAAAATAAAGCATGCTTTAAATCCTTTTATGTTAGGATTAAATCAGCGCATATATCCTGCTTTAGAGGTATCATTCTATATGATCCAGTTCTGATAAATAAGAATGTATGATTGATAGTATTTGTAGGAGAGTTTGCTGGTGTATGTTGCTATGGTAATCCTGCAACTGGCAGCTTTCCAGTAATAGATTGATCTGGGTTTGGTTATTCTATACACTACACCCAAAGATGGAAGCAGAAAATCTCTGTCTTTCTGTGTGTGTGTGCTGTGTGCATGTGTATCATTGCCTTATCAATCTGCAAGGGTGCTATTGATTGGCCAAAAGATATTCCCTCTAATGTGCTCAGGGATGAGGAGAGGGAGAGAGAAGAGGGAGAGGGGGGCAGCTTTCACTTAGCCTTCGAGCTCTTAAGAACATCTATCTATCAACATTTCCAGGCATGCACAGGGAGGGTTCAGGAGCGGGTAGGTGGTTCGATCACACACAAACATGTACACATACACAGGAGAAGAAGAAGAAGGAGCAGAAATCATTAAAATAGAAACTGCATCAAGCAGCCAACACACCTAAGCAAAGCTGGGGCTTGTTGTTGTTTACACTGTGGGAGGCAAAGAGCTGATACATCTCAGAGAGCTGCTAGTTGAAGCCATAGATCCCTCACTTTGTGGACACAGCCAGCCAAGAAGAGAGTCATTATTAGTGCCAACTCAGGGTCTTGGATGTGTTTAGTGTTAGCACGCAACATTCCCTCCAACAAGTTGTTTGGTATTTTGATTAAAGGAGGTTGGGGGGGTGCTTTACCCGGACGGCCTCCTGCCCTCACTATTCCTTAGCTGATGTGATGCATGGCGATGATTATGTCCCTCCCTGTTTTTAACACTCAAGTTCCATTTTGCTCTCTTCAGGCCTCGCACACGCAGGGCCCGAGACTCACAGAGCCACCATTTAGCTCTCAGCAGGCAGAGGGGAAAGGAGAGGAGGGGGATCAGTCACTCCTCCCCTCTTATCTCTCACTTAACAAAAGCCTCTGATGAAGACAACAAGCATTCTCTCTCTCTTCCTCGCCGTCGCTCTCTCTCTCTCTCATTCGTCTGTTGCTCTCCTCTGTTTCACTGTCAGAGTGCTAGTTGAACATGGCAGCTCTGACACTTTTCTCATCTATAGCCCTTTGTGGTGTGTGCTCCAGCGTGTTCATGTGTGCATGCGCTTACATGTTGGTGTATAAGGCCAGACTTGTCAGTGTCTCTGTACTTGTTAGCCTCTGTCTGTGCATGTGTCTGTGCATGGTATAGTCGAAACAAGGCCTGTGTGGACACATTGACTCAATGACTTTGTGGATGTTCAAGACAATATATTTAGAATTTTCCCACTGAAATGTCTAAAACAATAAATTAATATACAAGGTATAGCTGTTAAAAATGAGACTAGTATTGTAATACGGTTTCAGTGAACATAAACATTTTTTAATGTCTTTCTCCTTCAATGCACTCTCCTTCTGCAATTACACACCACTGTGTTTGGGTCTTCCACAAATCAAAGCAGTGCAGATGGTCTTCTTTGGACAGTTTTCTCAAAACCTATCGTTCTCTATTAACATTTGACACAGACTCAAAATGTGTTCCCTTGAGCACAGATTTGATCTTAGGAAAAAGGAAAAAGTCACACAGTGCTAGATCAGGTGAGTAGGGAGGGGGATCAAGCAGTGAGGTTTGTTTTTGGGACAGATACTGCTTAACAGAGAGCACAGTGTGAGCTGCTAGGTTGTCTTAATGAATACATTTTGTAACAACTGTGGTCTCTTTCTTCAGACTTTTTCTTTCTTTTTTTTGTAGAGCCTGTTAGTTACAACATTGATTCACTTTTGACCCCTCTGGAATCCACTCCTCAATAATTATACTCTTAATGTCAAAGAAAGCAATAAACATGGCCTTGAATCTTGACCTTCTTTGTTGGGCTTTGTTCATGCTTGGTGACAATGATGTTTTCCAATGCACTGACTGCCATTTGGTCAAATTTTACTGCAGGTAATCACACCTTGTAAAAAAAAATGGGTTTCTCCATGTCTCTTCATAAATGGAGACCATTTCCAATTCTTCAGTCATTGAACATTTTGAACAATTTGTTCAATTTGTTGAATGCGCCCAAGACATTCATCATCTTTGACATCCTCTCTGCCTTCATAAAATCTTTTGTGCCATTCAAACATATGTGCATGTGACATGCAGTGTTCCCCATGTACCTAAGTTAATGTATGAAAAGATTTGGCTGCTATTTTGTTCAATTTCACCAAATGTTTCAAGCTAATGTGCTGCCTAACTTTAAAGCAAATTATTTTTCAACAAAAACACATGCACTTGAATCAGTAGCTATCAGTAGCTTAAAGGAACACTGCAACATTTTTGTTGTTTTCATGTCTTGCCTCACTTCTGAATCCATGACAAGCAGGTAGACACCATTCTTTTGACATATTATGCCGACTCACAGTTCTGAGTGAGCTGTTCTTTTGCAAGCCATTTTTAAATGTAAATTGCCTGCAAATTTAAGAAACGAACAGCTCACTCACAACTGCAAATCGGTTCTCATCGTTCACTTAAAAGAGCTGTTCGTTCACTTAAAAGAGCCGGCCTATGAGGTACTGGATTACCTCATAGGCCGGCCGCAGTACGTCAGGGTGAATGGCTGTGCCTCTGAGGTGGTTACAAGCAACACCGGAGTACCCCAAGGAACTGTTCTGGCGCCCTTCCTCTTCACCCTCTTCACTTCAGACTTCCGGTTCAACTCTGGTTCCTGTCACCTCCAGAAGTTTTCCGATGACTCCTCCATTGTTGGATGTATCACCGACGACGACGAGGGGGAGTACAGAGGACTGATCGAGAGCTTCGTCACATGGTGTGACAGCAACAACCTGAAGCTCAACATCAGCAAGACCAAGGAGGTGGTGGTGGACTACCAGAGGAGCAGGAGGTCCCCTGCCCTCATCATCATCCAGGGGGAGGAAGTGGAGAGGTAAGACTCATGCCGGTACCTTGGGGTCCACATTAACGATAAACTGGACTGGTCACACAATACAGACGCCCTCTTCAGGAAAGGACAGAGCAGGCTGTTCTTCCTGAGGAGACTCAGGTCGTTTGGCGTCTGCAGCAGGCTCCTGAAGACCTTCTACCAGTCTGTGGTGGCCAGCACACTCTTCTTTGCTGTAGTGTGCTGGTGGGGCGACATCAAGACTGGTGAGGTCAACAGGCTCAACAAACTGGTGAAGAAGGCCCGTTCTGTGGTGGGCCTTCAATTGGACACTCTACAGACTGTGGCTGAGAGGAGGATCAAGGACAAAATCATGTCGATCCTGGACAACCCCTCTCACCCTCTCCACGACGAGCTGTGGGACATGGGAAGCTCGTTCAGCCAACGCATCATCCCCCCCAGAAGCAGAACTGAGCGCTTCAGGCGCTCCTTTGTGCCCACCGCCATCAGACTTTACAACAGCAGCGGAGGCCACAGTCTGTCACTGCACTGACTACCCCCGCCCCCGAAACAGCAATTCCTTCCGGACTGTACTCAAGCAATATGACACTGGACTGCACTTTAATAGATTTATAGTAATCCTCCATATGCTCCAAACCAAACTGTGTGGTCAATAAGTGCTGTTACATTTTCACATTGTCACTTTAATATCACTGTCACTTTATCTTTACTGCACTGCACAGGAGGCTCAGCTGTTTTGTACTGTGTTAAATTATTATTTTAGCATGTTAGTTGATTTGATAATTGAACGCCACTTACTCTGTTAATTTAGCATTTTAGTATATTAGTTTATTTGATAATTGAACACTTACTTTGTTACTCTGTTAATTTAGTGCTTTAGTATGTTAGTTAATTTTGATAATTGTAAATATCTTCTTTTCTTTTGATCTTTGTCTTATTCAATGCATGCTACTATCCCTGTACTTGCCCTGTACTGCTGCAATACCAAAATTTCCCCTTTGAGGATCAATAAAGGATTATCTTATCTTATCTTATCTTAAAAGACTCGACTTGTTCCGGAACGTCACATCTCTCGTGAAAACCACCGTGGAAGTAGGTCAACAAAACAAAGCCTCTGTTTAGAAGTAGAAGAAGATAATATGGAGATAGTAGAAGATAACGTAACATAAAGGGGTAGAAAAAAGTCACAACAAGCACACAAGACCATTTAGAGTTGCTGAAGAGTTTATCTGATGACTGTAGGCAGAGGCAGGCTAGCGAGCTACCCATATAATCTCAGCGTTTGAGCTAAGCTAACTAGCGGTGGCCGAGCTTTGGCTGTCTCTTTCTTGTTACTGGTCGCACAGTCAAAAGAATGGTGTCTACCTGCTTGCAGAGGACTGTGGAGTGAGGCAAGACACAAAATCAACAAAAATGTTGGAGTGCTCCTTTAAATCGTGACTTATCAGGAACTTGTGGATGAACACTCAATTTCTAATATACAACACTCAGTGTGACTGTAAACCACGTGGTTTTATCCTCATAAGCACAGTCTCATTATTTAAGAGCCATCCATTGTATATACTGTATATTATCCCTGAGTTTGATGAATGTTCTAGTTAATTACTGACATTATCTTCAACCAACAGTTTTCATATCCAGAAACGGATAGTTTGGGATTTTGAATTGGGGTTGTTTGACATACATGGCATTAGCCTGAACATTAGCCGCAGTGATAGAGATCATTTTCACAGCATCAAACATTTTCACCATATTCAGCTCTGTTTATAAAGTCAAAGGAAATACTAGTTTCATGGACTGCTACCCTTCATATTTTGGTTTTTGCACAGTATTTATATAATGATAAAATATACCATGTAAAAATGGTGACATGTAATCCCCTGGTGGTCACTGTAGAATTGTATGTTTTGCTGTGAGGGACTTAGGTGAAAAAGAGTAAAAATAAACTCTGGTTTCCAAATTAAAATCAAACTATAAAACTTTTTAAGTCTCTGTTTGATCAAAAAGTTATAGGTACGGTAGCAGTTATAATACATTTTGGCCATAATGGTCCAACTGTGATAATTTTTGTTTAATAGAGCATCATAAGCATACTATTAGAAATGGAATTATTTATTTTTTCAGCCAAATCAATTTTTGATGAAAAACTGAATGAACTGATAAAATATAAAATGTGCCCATCTCCATTAGATACATATGGGACCTAAGAGCTAAAACTGATTAAGATTTTAAAAAACAGTCATCTCCAGGTAGCAATATAAAAATCCTGAATGCTTATTTTTGTTTTTTAACATTGATATGCTGAAGAATATTCTTGATAAAAAAAATGCCTCAGATATTGCAATTTGCATGGCACCTGTTTGAAAAAAAAAATGCCAAATGAGGGGTTTATATGCTTAACAATCCAGAGAGAAGATTGCTCATTGCTCGGAGGACATGCCCATGACTGTACAGTATGTGTTTGTGTCATTGTTTTGCTGTTTACACTGACTGTCCATGGCATTGTCTTCACAGGGATGCTCTGAAACACACACACACACACATTGTTGCCTTCCTTGCAGCGTGTGTGCAGCTGTCTACTTCTCATTTCTGGCTTATTGTCTCCCACTTGCAGCATGGCAGAAGAGGTTCTTAGCTTGTAATGTGGAGGAAATGGGTGAACAGCCTCTCTAATTACACTTCACCCACTGACACTAATTTACATACAAACACAATCGCACTCTAAAAAACCCAAACCTTCATTATCTCCGGATCCCGTTCTGTAGGGCATGATAATCTGGCTGTTATATTTCATTCAAGCTCTGTTTCTCAGCTGCTCTGCTCAGTCATTACACTGACTGAGAGCCGCATACGTAGACATGTTCATTTAGACTGTGTCCCATGAAGGTCTAAATGCTTCATACTGAGCAAGTGGCTGGTGAAAGGAACAGGGTCTCTTTCTGGTTGCTTCTTGGGTATTGCTGCATCATTTGCATGATTCTGTGTGAGTCTTGAAGAGGCTTAAAGCTGTCTGAGCCTCACAATCACCCGATCGCACAACTGCCTGCCAGTCTGTCTGTCTGTGTGTTCATACATTTGTGCTCTCTCTTGTGCGCACACAGCACATGCCCACTCACCAAATAAGCTTTGTTGTTAGGCCATTACAATGTGAATGAGGGTCCCAGAGGCACCCCCCTTTAGAGATGTGAGTGAGTGTGTGTCAGTGCAAATAGGTTAGAGAGATTGATGAACTAGTGAGAGGGGAGATGGGGACACCTAATCAACTTAAAATCACTGTATGATTGACGTGCTGGGCTTCTTTGATTGACACTCTGCAGAAGTAAGCCTAATAGGGCGGCTTCATGAACATTCATGAATAACAGAATTTGATCAGAAATGTCTTGTATTTAACCTTGTGAATGATCTCCCATGAATGATCATGGAGAATTATTTTTTTATACTGCAGCTTCAGTCAAATGCTGGCTACTCACTAGAGAAAATGAGCATGATTTTGAACCTTTCTGACCCTTTTGACGTTTGGGGGTCATGACCCAATTCAAGGCTTTTCTCAAAGGATTTTCATTCAGAAAAAATCTTAGGTGTGTAGTAACAATATTATTGTTTACTGCTTGTTATCAGGTAGATACCCCCCTGATTTCAAATCATAAATATCAAACATGCTTCATATTTAGAATTTCAGGTTGGGCTCAGTGTTGCATGTTTTGGGGTGGATTGTGTGGCTCACAATGGGCTTGGGCCCTGGATATCATCTGGGTCTATTTTTATAAAATTCACAGGTTTTAGAATACAACATGAATTATAGTATATCAAAAACATATGTCGAGAAAAGTCAATTTAACTCAACACAGTACCATCTCATCTCTAAGTTAAAATTCCTGGTGGGTGGAAATATGACTTACAGACTATTCATAGTACCACAAACTACATTTAAATTTTCCCCTGTGTCCTAAACCATTGTGCTCAGGATGTAACCAGCAGCATGTTTAGCATCTAACGTTAAGAAATTACACATATATAATTTCTTTCTGGAGTAAAACTATTTTAATCATAAGTGCTCTGTGGGCACAAACCTCCCCTAAGCCATTCCTGACACTGTTAACTGAGTCATTAGTGAAAATGTGGAAAAACTGCCCTATCGTGCAGTGTTGACAAATATTTTTAATATTCTTGGATCAACATCCTTATATGGGCCACCATTAAAAACTTGTCTCCTTGTCCTTGTGCCGTGACCAATATTCCCTGAAAATGTAATCAAAATCTGTAGGATTCATTTTGAGTTATCCTCGACAAACAAACCACAGATGCTGACAAAAGCCTAAACTCCTTGGCAGAGGTAATTAACATTAATCATATGCCTGTTATCGGGATAGTTCTGTAATTTTAAAGTGGGGTTGGATGAGGTTCATGTGAATTGTAAATACAGTTGCCACAGTGATTTCTATCAGTTTTGCCTCAGCAAGGAGAGCACTGGCATCAGAGTTTGATATATTGCTGCAGATGGGGTCAAGTATTCTATTTGACAAAAGCATCAGCACTCACAATGAAGTCATCAATTTTTATTAAAGTTTATGCAGCAGCAACGAAATGGACGTGCATTAGCCCCAGGCTTTCATCAGCATTTAATGAAAACATTTTCACTTAATTTACTGAAGCCAGGTGAAAACAAACTTCAGATCAGATTTGACTTTTTAAATCCTTGCCAGAGACAGTGTGTGTTGTCTAATGTGTTTTTGTTCCACTTCACTGGCCAAGGATGAGGCTGGAGACATCCTTTTTTTACGTTGTCATAGATCAAAAGTCTAGGTCATTTGGCCCTATTGAGCAAGCAGCATCCTCTGACCAACATAAAGGAGCAAAAAAAAAAGTTACTGTCCTCTTGAGACTGACTGTAAAAGCAGCTAAAGTCACCAAAGTTTTTGAAAAGTCATCAGTTTTGTTTTAGATAAGACTTTGAGGTTTGCATGGTAAAGGTCTTAGTTTGCATGACTGTGCAGTGTGGCTGTTTGTCAGATGCCCTTAAATCCTGCCTCAAGAACCCCCTCTTCATCTGTTAATTGGTTGATCCTAGTGCATCCTCGAATAATAAAATGGTTGAGAAAGCTCGTGCTTTGTCCAGTATTAATGTCCATAGCAGGGGTCATCAACTACATTTGTCTAAGGACCATTTTCTTCTTGACAGATGTTATGAGGGCTAGACTTTAAGATATTTTAAAGCAATATACATATGTACACATTTCCAATGAACATATTGCGAGTATCATAGTTAGTATTTTTTTCAAAATTGTATAAAATTCTTGGTCTTTAAAATTGAGATCAGTCCCTACCACCTCTACTCCAAGCCACATGGGGCAATTGACATCCTGACTACTTCTGACTGGGGCTTAAATGTTTCAGCCTCTGTTCAGCCTCCGTGTTGACTCCAGTATACATGTTCTCCTGATTAAACATTAGCTTAAATTATTTAGCAGGAGCGTTTCTGTCATAAAAATAACATGTCAAGTTGTTCCTGATAAAACTGTTTCAATCCCACCTGAGGGTCACGTGGTTCATGTAGCAGCTGAATAGTTCCAAACAAAGATTGGCTTGACATTCAAATGAACTGCTTAGCCGTGGTTTCTGGTAATTACTTACCATTATGTTTTGTTTTTTACATTCATACATTATTTTAGGCAAATTCCAACTTGGTACATGTTCTATGCGCTTGTATAGGAACACTACTATTGCAATAATGTTTTTAAAATTGCTGAAATTTCCTCTGAAAAGGAAGAATTTGGACAGTAAACTAACTTTACTTTACGTTCTTGACTAGCAAACATTGCTTGACACTGTAACGTCAATAAATTTCTTTGTTTGTAACATCAGCGTTGGTGATTTGGGAAATTACTGACTTATTTTGTTTTAACATTTCAGACGAAGAAGGAAGAAGCCAGTGTGATCCTCCTGAGTAGGAAAACATGTTCAGATGTTTCAAGGACATTGCCTATGCTGTAACTTAGCTTTATTAAATTAGAACATGTAGGAAACAGGAAACTGTCTTGTGAAGTATAAAATACCTAATTTATCGTATCTATCTACTGTATATAAACATATGTGTGTGTGTGTGTATCGAGAGGTTATTTTTTACTGGTTGACTACTTATCCATACTTTCTTATATTAAATGAAAATTAAGCAATAAAGCAATGGCTTATATGATTTCCTCAAAACATTTTATTCAATCCTGTTGTTTCCAGATTAACCACACAGGCCTAATGCAAAAGAGTTTCATTTTATTGTAAGACACAATAAGAAGCAGACCAGTGATCACATTAAAATTAATATTTTGTTTAAAATTGATGAGCTATTGTGCATCACATTGTTAATGTTTTCATTAAAATGTGCTTGTAAAATGCTCATCATTAAAATGTCAACTGTAGCTTCCTACCTTTGAACTGATCTTCGATAAATGCGAAAAACATACCTTCCCCATAGGAATCCTATTGTCTTGGTTGCATTGTTTGGAACTATTTAGGGCTCCCATGATCCGCCATTGACGCAGCTCTCTCTTTCCATGGCTCTGGTTCTGCCCATTCTCAACCACTTTCTATGGGCTGCCTCCAGATAGACTAGTGAAATACTGAATTGTCCCTCTGGCATTATTTATGCAGATAGCCAAAGACCGTTTAAAAAAGTTTAATATATATAAAGTTTAATCAGTGGGAGCTGTAGCCTACATGTTTTATTTAACCGTAAATGAACGATCTTGGAAATGATTTGATTTCTGACAGTAAAACATATTTGAAAAATACCAGTGGTTCTCATAGGCACAAAAATACAAAGGAAACAAGCAGATAAGTTGTATTTTTTCAAAATGACCTCATGATTGATGACATTTTTGATCATGTTAGATATGTGTCTGTGCAGCTGCTCTTTAGTCTAAGTGCTTTTCATCATCCCTCCCCTCTCCTTCCTATTTTGGCTGTTACAACTATAGTGCAAGTAGCGCGCGAGTATCAGCAAGCCGCGCCATTAACTCGCACTGGTGCGTATCGGTGTGTGACATCCCTCAACCGACTTACACCAACTAACGGTCTGTGAGCTTTTACCGGGGCCCGTGATCGCTGATGCCCGAGAAAAAAGCTGTTTGTGTCAATCAAACCGAGCCCCCTCCTCTCCTCCTCTCCACTCCCTCCTGCCTCTCCCTCTCTCTCCTCCTCGCTCGCCTCCACTCGTGTAGGCGCTCTCTTTTAAAGCACAGCATTTACGCACGGCAGTCAGTCGTTAACGGGCAGCCACGATAACGGTGCTCTCCTCCTGCCCTAATCTCCACCTTAAAAGAGGCAGAGAGATTAAGAGGGACAAGTGAGCGAAGCAGGGGGAAGAGAGGAGAGGGGATACAGCGGGGGGAGACGCGAGGAAGAGAAAGACAAGGAGGATGAAAGGGGGGAGGAGAGCGGATCATTCCGGCTGCCTGCATCTGCTGCTCCAGTGAAGGGGTTACACACAGAAAGGAAGAGAGAGAGAGAAAGAGAGAGAGAGAGAGAGAGAGAGAGAGAGAGGACATGGCACAGTGCTTCAGCATCCACAACACACGGGAGTGGTGCGCCACCGAGACCGGAGCCTCGGACCCACCCGAAGCAGCAGCAGCAGAGGACTCGCCGCGCTCCCGTCACGCCTCTTCCCCGCCAGGCAGCGCCTCAAGCCCCGCTAGAGGTAAGAGGACGAGTCGGTGTTGGGTTCTGGTTGTAAACTTTGGCGGCGGGGTGCGGGATGGGATACTCTGGATTATATGGTTAGGATGAGGTAATGGTTCAAGCCTGGTTAACAAGAGTACTCTTTTTTCAGGTTCTATCGCAGATTTGACAACACCTTAACTCCTTTGTTGAACATGCTTTTTAGCAACAATTTCGTCTTTGCCCTAATTTTTGTGAGTTTGCATCATGATTGTGCATTTGTCTCTTCAGGCAACGATGCATTACAGGCTTGTCGGGCTTTTGTCGATTTTTGCATTAATTTTTAACAAATCAGAATCTTTTAATTTTCATAAAACAGAGCAGAAAATCAAGAACGACCTTCTAAAAGTTTAATGCATTTAGTTTTTTTTCCAAAAGAATTGTGTTGAAGTTGGACTAGGACTTAAGTTGTTGCCTCCATCTAAATTAAGTTATGTCAAACTCTGTTACTGCAGCACGTTTCTTCTTTTAGGGAAATGCAATTTGAGTCTCAATACGAATTGAACAATCAATTTTCATAGCGCCAATTCAACATATGTTTGAGCAGGTGTAGCCTGTTATACTCTTGTTTTCACTCAAGGTGCATAAAAAGCTCCTGTAGCTGTGTTTTTATGTCACTTTTTGCACAATTGATCCTAGAATTTATAAAAGCATTTGAGGTAAACTTCCACGTGAGAGCTCATTAATTCCAGCGCCCTCCTGTGGAATCCATATCTAAGAGACAGCTTTAGAAAGAGGTCAAATATCATGTTCCTCTGCATTTTAAACCTCAAACATCAATCTGGGTGAGCATTTTTTCCAGGATTACCCATGCCTGCACTCTTGCCTTTGTTTAACTGGTCAAAACAGGGATAGGCAACTGGTGGCCCCAGGGGCCACATGTGGCCCTCCTCCTCACTGACCACAGCCCACCAGTTAATTTTCAGATTTCACAAAAATAGTAAACATGAAGATAAAATCTGTCCTGTATTTCAGTCTGCACAGCAAAATGAGAAGAGTTAAAGGTGTTTGTTAATTAGACTCTGGATTGAGTCACATCCCTTACAGTTTACTTTCAGCAGAAGAAGCACTGGTGTGTAAAAAATTTGTCCGTTAATTAAATCTGTACGTGTCACTGCAGCATCCTTAACTCTGAACTTTTCACTCTGAACTCTAAACCTGCATGTGACACTTGTAATGTCAGTCATACATAATCATGTAACATCAGATGTCACAAGCCTCAGTCGAGCAAACTAGCCTGTGCATTCACATTTAGATTTAGCTATTTGTGCCTCTCAGCAGTGGTTCTCAAATAGTGTGACAATGCACGCTGTTGTGCCTTGAGACAGGTTAAAACATTAAAACTAAACAACAACTAATAACTGAGTCTGTAACAACTCTACCAGCACTCTGGATGCATTCATTTCCGTATATGTAACTCTGAGGAAACAATCATTAAACTTCATACGTCATGTAATGCCATCACATACAACTAAATGCATCAGTGGGTGGAGAATCAAATACTGTTTTGTCACTCTCATTCATTCGTTCAACTACTTTTATGATTGTGATCTGTTAATTTTTCATCTGTTATTTTCAAATCTGTTTGTCGTTGAATGTATGGAATTCATTAAAGTTTCAAATGACTTCTTGAATAAATATTTCATTAATAATACAGTTATTTGTCAAAAATTCTTATTTATTAAAAGCTAAAAAAAATCAACATGCAAAGATTAGTATAACATGTTTGAGAGGCTATTTTGCATGTTTATGATTATGATGAGCCTTGAGATTTCAGCTTGACTTTACCTGTGCCTGGGTCAAAAAAGTTTGAAAACCAATGCTTTACACAAACAAAGACAAACTGAGTTACAACTTTAACAATGGCAACATTGGTGATAATCTTCAGTTACTAGTAGATATTTTGTTCCTTCCATAAAGTCTAGATATGATTATATGTAATGGTTTCTGTGAGGGTCATTATGAAGCATTATTAAAGGCATTTGGAATGGCAGACAGGCAAATACACTTTCATGAACAACAGTTAATAAAACGCTTAAATTTAATTACCAATTACAGGCAATAGGTTAAGGTCATTAAACAGAGCTTTAGTCCTTGCTTCTGAGCTCAAAATATTAATGTTGACATCATGAATTCTGCTTATAACTATATTTGCTGCTGTGTAGAAACACCACATCTCCAAAACCACCACTTTTAAGGAAATGCCCAAACAACCCTTTAATGAAAAAGGAACCCGGTATTGTCATCACTGGGGATTGATTTTTATTCTTGTAACTGGTTTAACTGTGTCAATCTCAAGCTGTGTAGGGTGACTAAGAACACAATGATTTATGTGAAAAAAAAATGAAAATCATGAAAATGGAGATATATAGTCTCTGCCTCACAGCATCCGCAGTTGTGCTTTTTGCTTAGTTACAGTTATCTGTTACTGCTTTGTTGACACTGAAAGTTAGAACAACATTTATGCAGCATGGTCTCCAGTTGCCCCTCCTTGATTTGAGAAAACACACATTTGCCTTTATAGCTTTGTGGCATTTGATAAACATGATAAATTGAATAATATTTTCCCAAATGAAGGAAAAATTTCAAATAAAATTTATTCATTATTACCCCACTACAGGAGGTTATATTTTGCCGACATTTGTTTGTCGTTGTTCAGTTGTGAGCAGAATAACTCAAAAACTGACAAGCAGATCTGGATGGAATTTGGAATTTATGGGAAATGTTGGTTCACGGCACAAGGAAAAAGTGATTTGATTTAGTGGTGATCTGAATCTGGATGCAGATCAGATTTTTTTTAAGGATTTGTTAACATTGTGAAATAGGGCCATTTTCCACATACCCTGCAAGTAACTCATTAAATACTTAACAGATTCTTATGAAATTTTCAAGGATTGTTGGTCATGGCACAAAAAAGAGATGGTTACATTTTGGTTCCGAATGCTGATTCAGGATTTTGGATTTGTTAACTTAGCATGACAAGACTGTTTTTCACACTTTATCAAATAATTCACTAAATTCTAAACAGATTTTTATGATACCATCAGGGAATATTGGTCTCAGCACAGGGAACAAGGGACTTGATTTAGGTGGTGATCACAATCTGCATGTGGATCCAGGATTTTTTTAAAGGATTTGTCAACATTGTGAGATAGGGCAGTTTTTCCACATTTTTACTAATAAGTCAATGAGTTCTCATAGGATTTTAATGGCATTTTCATGAAATGTTGGTCATGGCAACCGAAACTAGTGATTTAGTTTTGGTGGTGCTGCATATCAAGATGTGGATCCAGGGATTCATTCAAGGATTTTCAACAGATCGGGCAGTTTTCCACATTTTTGACAATAACTTGCCCAACAGTGTTGGAAATGCCTTGGCAGATGTATGTGCTCTAGGAGCACTTCTAGTCTTAGAATGAAATTAATAAAAATAATTTAAATAAAATTAACACTTGAAATCAAGTGAGATGAGCACTGCAAGGCGAGTCATGTGTAATGGGAGTCCCTAAAATGTAAGTTTGTATGTGAATGCTGAGTTGTACAGTGTTAAATGCTTTAGATTCCTCTTGGGACAGTTGGGGGTCTCCAGTTTCTGACACTGTTATTTTTGGGTTGAACGCTTAAAGGTTTGGTAGCCTCTGCAAAGGTAATAAGAATTCTATAAGCAGAAATGTACAAAAGTTTAGACACAAGAGCTGAAGTATGAGAAGAGAGCAAAGTGTAATAGGACTGTAGAAGCACTAAAAGTATATGACAGAATTTGTGAAGTCATCAGAAAACCAATAAATACATAACATTGCTACGACCCCCCACTTGGTTCTGTTAAAGCTGCTTCTCTCCATCAAATTTTCCACCCTGACATTGAAGGAATATGACTGGTGGTGCTTCCTCCGTGACCTTCGCTTTGCGTGTGTTCTGTGAAGGCGAGGAGCGAGGGATGGCGAACGTGAAGGAAAACTATTGATATTCAAACAGACGGAGGGAGAGAAGGAGAGGGGGTGTGGAAAGATAGAGGGGGGGTTGAGGTGCAGAGAGAGAAAAAGGAGGGAGAAAAAAGAGAGATGCTGTGGGATCTTTTCTTCTCCCTGGCTCCCGGCACATACATTAAGATGCTAATCCTGCTCTTTTTTGTCTCTTTCTATAATTCATTGCATTTTGTTCCTCTCCCTGCTCCTTTTCTCTATCTGTCTTTCTCTTATTCTTTTTTTCCCTCTTCTTGCTTTCCATTTCCTCTGTTCTGTCATCGGCTCCCCCCAGATTAGTGCTCCTGGCAAAAGGATTCCAACTCTAATTTTGTGGTATTTCAGATGATTAGGTTCAGAAATAGGACAGAAGTGCACAGAGTTTGGCGCAATTAGAGGAATTCTCTGCAGAGCTTTGCGGGGCTGATTAGTTATGCTCCCTTCTGCCTCCCTGGTATCACGTATTAACGCACAAGCAGCTGTTGTTTATTCTGGAGGATGGACTTTTTGTGATTGTTTGTGCCTTTACGTACATGGCTTTGTGTGTGCCAGAGGTTGGATAAGCCCTAAGGATGTGAGTTGTTTTCAATCAGCTCTGTAGTTACCAGCTGTGCCCTCGCCGTCCCCAGGGAGGCACAACCTGGGCACACAGAAACAGAGCTAAAGTGTACTATTCAACCTTGCCTAACAAACTCACTCTATCTTTTCTCCTTGTCCCCTTTTTCTGCAGACATTAATCATAGCTCCCTGCCTTTCTGCATGTGACTTCTCCGTGAGGTTTCAAGGCTGGGTAGACTGTGTTACCTCTAAATGAAGATCTTTGTTCCGGGACATCTGACGCAGCTTTCCTCTCCACCTGCCATGGTGACATGACACGCTCCTGAGTGTCTCTGTTGCGTCTTTCTCCCTCAAAGACAATCTGGATCAAACTTTTAAGACCTGTGCACACACTCTTTGAAAAAAAAAAAAAAAAAAAGGCCTCCAGCCTTTCTTGACTCGCGATGACGGTGGCGGTGCGATTTCGCCGTCACCTGCGCAGGCTCCTGCTCCTTCTCGCCTCCTGCTGCCTCCTCTCCCTTCTCCTCTCTGCGTATTTTCTGTTCACAAACTCCACCCCTTCCATGCAGCTCGGACAATCCCCTGAACCTGCCTGTGCCCAGCCACTCTCCATGTCCCCGTACCATCAGCTCCCCTACCCGTACCCTCCCAATCCCCCGCACACTCACGTTCACACGGACCCGGTGGTGCTGGTCCTTGTGGAGTCCCAGTACTCTCAGCTGGGTCAGGACATCGTGGCTTTATTAGAGTCGGCACACTTTCAGTTCCGCATGGAGATCGCCTCGGGGAAGGGTGACCTGCCACCGCTGACGGAGAAAGGCAAAGGACGTTATTCGCTCATCATTTATGAGAACTTGTTAAAGTATGCACATGCAGACACATGGAACAGACAGCTGCTGCATCAATACTGCACTGAGTATAGAGTGGGCATCATCGGCTTCTTCCGCTCCACAGAGAACTCGCCTCCAGTGCTCAAACTCCGTGGCCTCCCGCTGGTGCTCAGGACCAACCAGGCACTCTGGGACTGCTGCGTGGTCTCAAGTTCACCCCTCCTCCACCTCACCAAGCCTGGCACGGATCGAGGGGCTTTACCAGGGGAGGACTGGACCTCTTTTTCCTCTAATCACTCCACATACCAGGCCGTGTTGCATGCACGGGCCAAGGATGGAGCTGGGGCGGGCAGCGGTGATAATCAGGGGCCTGGGTTTAGTTTAGGTCTTCAAGCCACAGTGGTGCAGGACATGGGGCTCTATGATGGAGTGAGGAGGGTACTATTTGGTCAGGGACTGGGATACTGGCTGCACAGACTCATCCTGGTGGACGCCATCTCCTACCTCACAGAGCGGAAAGTAACTTTGGGTCTGGACCGGCATATTCTGGTGGATATAGATGATATTTTCGTTGGGAAGGAGGGGACGCGCATGAACGCCAAGGATGTAAAGGTAATGGGGATGATGGGTAGGGATGGAGGGGTACAAGCACATCAAGCATCTACAAAACCAATCATGACACAGACTTGGTAACTATTGTGACGATTCACTAAGCGAAAGACGCTGCACCCTCTCTAACTTCTCTGCTCACTGAGCTGTCCAATATAGCCCACAGGTGACATTACTGATAGCATAAGTATAATCACAAAATAAAAAACTCTTTTCCTCCCAGACGTAGTGATTCAGGCATAGGCACTGTTTATAAAGTATTGATTTTGTATCAGTATCAGAAAAAAAAAAAAAAATTTATGATATGTGTGAGATTGACTCAAGTAGAGAGAGACTATAACCCCTAGTTTTTTTTAACAGGGTGCATCGGGCTTGTCACAATATCATAATTTTGAAATTTGAGATGAAACAAGGACAAACAGATGATACTGGTACCTGTTTTGATTCTGCAGCAGAAAAAGTAGAGGTCCTACATGCTTAAGTTCGGCTAATTCCTTGTTTTAAAAATCCAAAAATTAAGCAAACTCCTGAAACCCTATTCCACAATATTTCTGAAATTTGTTCAGGGTGACATCAAGGCTCCTTCTCTGCCTCTGAAAGTTTAATGACAACAGAAACACAACTTTTGCATCTTTTTGAGATGCCCAAAGAACTTGAGAATTATCAGTACCTGATGACCTGTTGATTTAAATGGACCAGTTCTAATTTCTCACTGACTCTTACAACATTCAGGGTTAAAAATATGGCTGAAGATCTGCTGATCTCTTAAAACGGTCATACTTTTCAATACTACTGCTGTAAAGGTAAATGGGACTTTATTTTTAATTCCTGAAAAGTATTGAATATTTTTTCTTGGCGGTTCATACTATCCTGTTCCTAATATCCTTCAGAGCTCATTGCTGTTATGTGCACCTCAGTACCTGTGACTCTGCTTTGCAGATGGGATAGGGGCGCAGTCTGAGGAGGAAGCAGTTGAGGTAAAAGAATGACGAAGCAGGCAGAGCAACAGAGTCCGAAGTCATAGTGAGACTACACTTCTTTTTATCAGTGGGGTGTTATGTAATTTGAAAATATATTAACAGAAAAACACAGATCCAGCTCTGTGCAGTTTATGGGCTGTGCTCCCAACCTGGGGTGCGGGTTCCCAAGAGACCTGGTGAGGCATGGTGCACCCTCAGCTTTTAGGTTGACATACACAAACAGTATTAAAAGTATTTGAGCAGTGGCAAGACACTTATTGTGAACTTTCTTCAAAGACTTTTTGTAAGAAGAACAAGCATGTGTAAGCCCATTCATTTACAAAAAATATATATATTAATCATTAGCAATTTGGGACAGTGTCTGACTTTAATTGTGTGGGTTCATGGGGCTTGACTCTTCTAAAGAACAACAAGAGAGGCTTTGAGGAAAAACAGTTGGAAATTATTGGTCTATGGTCTTATTATGGTGGCACGCAATAAACATCACCTTCAGGCACTTACCCATGATGACTTTTCCCAGCTATTTTTGATTTTCTGCTGCAAATTGGTCTCCAAAGCCAGTTAGTAACCAGAAGGCTGACTTTTCTCAGACCTCAACCACAGTTTTTTACAGTCCATGTTTGAGGAAGGTCTGGTTAAAGCTGTGGTGCCAGTTGGTTCACACATGCAGCCTACTCAGAAAATCCAGAGCATTTCTCGATGCACATGTAAAGCAATGACATTTTGACAACTGTCATGAAGGCTGCTTGATTTATACAAAAACTACTTACCCTGAATTTACAGACTTTTCCTGCTGTACCACATAAAAAAGACAAATTAAGTTTGGCAACCTGATGTGTCAACAACATGAATCTGCATCTGCAGCCGGTTGAAGTACACGCAAAATAAAGTCAACAATTTTATTTACTTTATTCAAAAGATGCATTTGTTTATTGGAAAACAGTCATCTTTGTTAGTAGCAGGGTAAATCTTCAAATATTTTTTAATCTATGTTCACTGATATTGTCACTGTCGAGCATAAACCTCCTATCTCCAAAATGCTTCTTTACAGGACCTGACAAAAACCCTCTACTGCTGAATGTATGAATGAATATTGTATTTTCCTGATTAAGAATCCTTTTTTTTGTTCTTCTGTTAGGTTGAAAGTTTATAAAATCCACTCACCAACATAGAAGGTGACCAGTGCCCTGTTTTAGAAGGAATAAAAATTAATTTTAAGTGGAGATACAAGGTTTGTGCACAACAGCTATGTAATGCAGTATCTTAATTGGATAAATAAAAAATCCTTATTTTGAACCAGAATAGGTCTTCAGTTTTAAATGATGTATTGACTCAGACCATCATTATCAAATCTATTTTTGACTATGTGTCACTTGTACAGTAGGCATTAAAAAGTTGTCGGCCCACGTGCATTTGTGTGCTCTTTTATGACTGTGACTCTTTCTCTGTCTTGGGACAGCAGATGCAGCTTGATATCCTGTAAAATTGATATGTAAAGTTTGAGTAAAATGACAATTGCACCTCAATAAAACAAACTTTTCAGAACATTATATAAGACGGACTTACATACACTACACGTGTTGGTTGTGGTATGTTCTGCTGTGCAAAAATGTTTTTTATTGACTCAGTTTGGGTCTTTGGAGGTCTTTAATTTTAGTCCTAATAGTGTGCACATGTTGCGTTAAACTGATGTTAAAAGTGAAGTTACCAAAAAATTTTCATGCATATGCTCTTTTCAGGCAAAGTGCCTTGGGGGGTCTCAGGAGGAAGAACATCAAATTAAAAGATATTGCAGACAGAGCGACAGACCCCTATGACAATTTTTGCCTAACATCATTACAGTGTATTATTTGGCACATTGATTGAATCAACAGATAAGCAGAGAGGAAATACAGACAAAGAGGAAATATGATTCATTTCATTATGTGCACCAGTACTTCAATAGTTGCATGCTGATTCTAGGATATAAACTGTGTTGCCGGTCGCTTCTGGAAAATTGTAGGGGGGCTAACAGCAAAAAAATGGGGTTAAGGCGCATTAAAATGTTAGCCCATTTTTACTTACAGACAGTAATTTGCACTTCATGTGTGAAGGACAGGTTCAGAAAATAATGTAAGATGAATGTTGTCTCAGATTCACACAACTACTTTTCATGTCAGAGGAGCACTTTAGAAGAAACAAAAACAGACTCACAGAGGGGTTTGAATTCACCTTTATTCATGCACATTTTTTAAATTGTGCATAAAAAACCTAAGAAGAAATGCTACAAATTAAATGCACTTGGAAGAAGATAAACTTCAATTTGCTGCAGTGAAAACAGATTTAGCCACTGAATAATAACTTCAAAAGGAAAAACTTGCAAATTCTCTGTATTACCGCAGAATCAACACAGTTAAGTGAGCACCTATTGTTAGACCTCTTTAAGAGTTTATAGGTTAAGGCAGAGATGGGGATTAAAAGAATTTTATCGATATTGTTGACAGTGTTGATCCTGTTTAGTATTTTGATTCTGTATCAATTCCTGTGGATTCTCTGTTATAAAAGTTTTTTTTCAACAATATAAAACACATGATTCCCCTGAAGGCAAAAGCTGTGCTGCTTTGACATATGAATTTTCACCCATGCTTGAAATCAGACAGCCACAGACAGAATACACTGGACTGTAAGTGTCATATTGTGTAAAATAGAGCCACAGCTTGGACTCCTTCTGTCTCCTGAAGGCTAATGGACCTCTTACCTCTGACTGCCCCGTGCCAGGGTGTAGGTTTAAGGGTTTATTGTTTTGTAAGATGTGTAGGACAAAGAGAAAGGCCTCTCATGATCATAAAAAAACAAATTATGGACATTAGAAGAGTGCAGTGCCACATATCTTACTGATTCTGTCATGTGGGGAAGAACACCCTCCCTCACAGCACTGCTTATCCACTCTGCAGAGTTACGCCTCAGCTTGCTGAATAAGTTCATATTTTAAATAAATGATGGATAAAACTGTTCAGTTTTTGAGTCATAGTCTAGACGTGAGTGCAGGTCATGATAGAGATGGACAGCAAGTGTGTGCTTTCGGCCACTGAGAATTTTAAGCGGGTGTTTGTTGAGGCTCATTCAGTGCAGGTATGCTCCCTGCCTGTCCAGAAAAGCGATGGTCGAATATAGATGTAACCAGCATATAATATGTATGTCATATGCTGGTTGTTTTAGTCAAGATTGTGCTTAAATATATTTTCCACAACTATATGTAAATTTCCTGTTAATGGCCAACCTTCATTTTTGTAAATTTCAGGTTTATTCAAATTAATTGCTGTCAATTCCGATGATAAGTTTCCGACTTTGAAAATACACTGAATTTTGCAACCCTGTTTGTTCACATTAGGAGTGTCTCTTAGTGCAAATTGATTTATCAGATCATTTAGTATTTCTGCCCAGATGGTGTAAAATCACTAATTAACTGTGCTTTATGTTTTCAATAGCTATCAATATGATTATGTTATTTTCCATAACTGAGTAGCCCTGTGGTTTAGGGCTAACTTGTTCTCAACTGGAAACAATTCTGTAATTCACAGCTATTAAATATTTGGCTAAAAGGTGAATAAATCCTCTATTTTGTTTGTCCTGTGTTGCTTCAAAGACCATAAGTCAATGCAGTATAGAGTCATCTTTTTCTTTGTGATAATTTTTTTTTCTTGACTTGCAAGGCATATATTTTCTTCTGATTAATGTCTGTATGTTTGGCAAATTTAACAGTGCATTTGGATGGAAATCACACTGAGGACATGCTAGTGGCAAGAGATTTGCTGTGAGGAGCAAGTCAGAAAGAATACCCGACCAAATGCACACCAAAACCTTACAACTAGGGATGCACAGTGTTCTCTACAGATGTCCAATATGCTGATATTTCAGTAGCCTTTATTGCAGATATACCAATATGTTTTGACAAGGGAACAAAGTTTGTACTTTTCTTAATTTGACCTTTTACTTTCATTTTGACAGTTTATTAATGATAACGACTGAAACAACAAATCAACATTTAATTCTCTTACAAATTATTCTTAACTGGATACATTCAGGGACAATGAGTTTAGTATTGTGGTATAGTCACACAGCCAATATTACAGCTGATATGTGGGGTATGTGTTTCCGATATATTGGCTGTAAATACCAGCAGAAATTTTGACTTTCCTTTATGACTACAGGACAGGAGTGCTTCCTGGACTCAAAAAATAGTTTGTTTGAGGTGCTCTTTGGAGTGGACACTCTCTTTAAGCTATTATGGCCCTTTTCCACCTTGGCCCTACTCTACTCTACTCTACTCGGCTCTACTCGGTTTGTGTTGCGTTTCCACCGGCACAGTACCTCCTAAAACAAACCAGTTTTTAGTGCCTACTCTGCTTTGGTTCTAAGCCAGCTGAGTCGATACCAAAAGGTGACGTTGACCGACTGCTGCTTACTGATTGGTCAGAGAATGTCGTCACCGATGGGTCATGAGCGCGACGTCCAAATCAGGACTGCAGTACATTTGTTACTTTATGGCAATAACTTGCTGCCATCACAATGTTAAACACAGGACTTTATCATTACGAGCTAGCTAACAAGCTAGCGGTAGCTTCCATTAGCTTACCCTCATATGTCTTTTCTTTGCAGCCCGATTGCTCTCGTCCTCGGCTTCAAACTGTTGTATAGCTTCCAAAACTCTCCTGTACTTCTCCAGGGTAGTTCTTCTCGCTGCCTGCAGCCTTCTGCTTTCCTCTTTCATTCGGTTTGTAACAAAAAGCCACAGACCGAGCATCAAGTATACTATTGCCTCCAAGTCCTCCATTGTTTTGATTGTTGTGTCACGCTCAAAATGACATGAACGCAGTGTCGCCCAGCTGGTTCACAGCGACCCCGCTGGGTAGGTAACCGGGCTGGTGGAAAAGCAGCACAATGCGAGTAGAGTAGAGCCGGGTAGAGTCGGGGAAAGCCGAGCCGAGTAGAGTAGGGCTAATGGAAAAGGGCCATTACAGTACCTTTATTTTAACGGCATTGTCATGTGGACCTTAAAAACAAACTGATGCATCAAGCCTTCATCAGGAAGTCATGCAAACAGATGCTAGGCTGAAGTAGGCCCTTTTAAAGGGGTGCTCCACCTGTATTTATGGTCTACACAACCATGCCGTTAAAATAAATGCTTTTTTATAGTATAAATAGAGTGCCTTGGAGTCTTTTCTTTTTGCTTTCAAGAAATTTTCATATGTTGCTACCCCAAATCAACTTTTTAAGCTATTATCTGACAATACTGATATTGTGCAGATATTATCCTGCAACCCTAGTTACAATAAAAGGTATTTTGTAGGAATTTATACATCAAATATAGCTGTCAACATTAGGCTGCCTGACAGAAGATAGAATGAAAGAGTTTAGTTCTCACCTTGTTTGCAAACCTTCACGAGTTTATGTGTGAAAAGTGCTGGATAATATTGGAGGATCAATGGCTGTTGGGGGTCAAGTGCCATTAAGCTATCACCTTATAGAAATGGGATTTCTATGAAATGAAAAGCATGGTTTACTCATGACTGTGAGCATTTTATTTAAAGAACTTTCTCAAAGATTCTAGCTCTGCCACTGGAGCATCAAGTGGGCATTTTGGACGGCTCATGTTATGTTGAGTGCGTGTTAATGGCTCTGTGTGTTGTGCACCATTGGCATATGTGTTGGGCTACAGCGAGCAGGTATTTATCTCAAAAGGAGGTTTAGCCTGAAGCAAAGAGGCCATTTAAGGGAACAAAGACGTGCAGTGAATGAGAGAAAGGAGAGAGGTGAGGGAGAGAAAGAGAGGTAGTGAATGAGCCAGTGAAAAGATGAATGGCACTTATTCCTCTTTTCCCACGTTCCTCCTCGAAGGGACTCTAAAGGAGAGTCAGCCATGCAGCCCGCCTCTCAAGACAAGCCATTGTTTCAACACACACGCTTGCATGAGCAAACACACACACACATGCACCCTCACAGAGGATGTGCACCCAAACAGTTGAAGTTTTTGCACCCGCTCACATGCATGTAAACTTTGTGAATTCATCATTTTTCAAAAGCGGTTTGGTGGAGTGTGCATAAAACGCTTCTGCTCCAGGAATTTTGTTTGAAGACTGTGGTCACATCCTCCCGCTGTGTCCTCACTCAGGGCTGTTCAAGAGAAACAAATTGTGTTTGGTGGGTTTTCATGTGTGGCGCGGTGTGTGTACGTGTCTCTTTGAGTGTTTGTGTGTGGTGGCGGTGGTTGTGGGGGGGGCTTAACGACAGGTGAGATTTATGTTTCTCTACAGCGATGTGCACGAGCTAAACCCTGAGGCGCATGCTTTCCTGTCTCTCTGCAGCCACCAGAAATGCATGATGGAGAAGTGTGTGTGCGTGTTTTCAGAATCACTACTTTAGATTAGAATGTCACTTTCTGTCAATGGCTGACACCTGTCCCATCAGGCAGTGCGAAAAAAAAAAAAAATGTCTGTGGCTGCAACTTGGGGCACGAGATGAGGGGAATTCGGATACCGAGAAAAACAGGAGGGCAGTGGGTGCCGGAGTGGAGAGGGGAATTCCACACTTGAATATAAAAGAGATGCTCATATTCCTAAAAACCATAGAAGAGCACACACTTGCACACGTGCACATACGTACACATTCACCAAATGAGCACACAGGCGCACTCTAGTTTGAGTTTTCATTTTAAGTCCGCCTGACTCTTCGGCTTTGTAGCATAAATATACATGAGGATGAACCAGTGCCATAACAGAAGGACTGGGATGATGGGGGAGAAGGGGAGGAAGAGGAGGAAGAGAGGTAGAGCGGGAAACGGGGAGATAGAGAGATAGAGAGACAGAGAGCTAGAGAGAGGGTCAGAGACAGAGAGAGTGATGCCATTTGAAACTGCACTCCTTTCAGGTTTCTGCTTTCTCTTTCTACATAGTTTGCAATCATGGAGAGGAAGACTTGAGGAAAGTGGAAAAAACTGTAGGGAGGGAAACGTGGATCTTTGCACCTCAGGGAAGAGCCAGTAGCTAAGTTTGTTCACAGAAACAAAACGCTTAAGGGAAATGAGGAAGCAGAGGAGGGGAGTTGGAGGAGCAGGAATATGTTGATTTGTAGCATCCCTTCCCTCAGAGAGGATGGGCGTCAGGTAGACTTATTGCATTAGAGTATAATACCTACTTTCAGAGACTGACTTTTATGTACAGGCCAATACCGTAAATACATTTTATTTGCTTAGAATTATTATTATTATTTTTTTTTTTTTTTACATTTTTTTAGTTTGAAAAGGCACAATCATACAGTGCACATAAATGTTCATGTCTTTTTACATCCTGACCTTTCCAGTTTTTTTGAGGAAGGGACAGATATGTTCCATGTTACCTGTCAGTCCACTCAGTCCTGATGTCCTCTCAGTCCTCCATGTTCATTTCAAGAGTGCACATCTCATTTAATTTTTTGCCACAGCTGCCTGCATTAATTTTACAAACAAAGACATTACTGTGTATTAAGTGTACACTCCAGTCCCTGCTTTCTCTCCTGCTGTTACCATTCTACTGTATACCTTTGAGTGGCATAAATTATAATGGTAACATCCTTTGAACATTAGTGATTGTGAGTATACCTAGTAGTCATCACAGTCTAAGACATGATACTGAGTAACTGCAAAATAAAAGCTCTTTCATGTTCATTAAATGCTTACATAAATTGTTTAGATTTTTAAGGTAAAGGGTATGGGTCAGAGGTTGTGGGCATCTTGTTAATCTATTGATGGTGAATGTGATGTATCAGAAACACTTTGATGCATTTTTTAAACTTTGCATCATTTTCTCTTTGCTGCTAGGATGATTTGGTTAGATTTTCAGGCTATAGGTCGTAGGTCAAACTTATGGGCTTGTGTTCATCTCTTGATAGTGAATGTGATATCTCAAGAATGCTTTTAGGATCAACTATAGACTTTTGGGAATCTTCCTCTCTTAGTAAACATAAATTTGGGACTGATATCTTAATATTTGTCTTATAGATGTCCATCAAACTTCACACAAATGTTTACTCAGACTGAAAAAAAGTGGGTTGATTCTGGGTCAGCGGTCAGTGGGTCTCATGATCATCTGTTGCTCATGAATGCTTCATCCCATGAATGCTTTGATTGATTCCTTTAAACTTAACAAGATTTACTACTCTGAGTCAAGACCTGGTTAAATTTTCAAGGTCACAAGTCAAAAGTCAAGGTCATTGGACTCATGTTTCTTTGGTCATGCAATATTTATTTTTGCATCACTTTTACCCCATTTAAAAAAGTGCAAAGGTTATTGGAAATTTTGAAAATGCTCTCACATCTAAAAAGAAGTAGAATTTCTACCAATCAAAATACCACAAAACAACCCATCTCCCTCTTTTTGACCTACCTCTGTACTATTACTATACTGGGATTGGACACATTGAAAACACATATAATCATCAGGTCGTAGATCTAGTTTATGTCAAGCCCTCGGGGTTGCAAAGCACAAACAGAAATAGATTCAACTTTATTTGCAAGAACTAGCAGAACTGTAGGACATGATTTGTCTTTTTACAGTGACCAACCTGATGTTTTGTTTTCAGGATCACCAGGAAACTAGGATTTGTTGTCTTGAGGTAATGAGAAAATTAATCCGTCATAAATGGAAAACTGGCTTTCTTATACAAACAAACAAGAGAAGCAGAACTCTTAGAAAACAACTAGAAATCCTTTGTTTGAAACTGATTGTAAATAAACACATTCACTGATGTTTCTTTGTAGGTTACAAACACCCACATATATTTTGACAGTCTTGTGCCATTCACCAATTTATTACTGTAATTTACTGTCCACTTCATGGACATTGGTGTTTTCACAGAGGTTTGGAGCAGTAAATCCTGCAAGTTGCTTTAAAATGGGCTCATAAGGTCTTTCACTCCTAGCAAATTGACATTGAAAAGCTTTTGAAAGGATGACTCATCTCTGACTGACCATATGTCGATAGCACATATAGAGCTTTTGGTGAAGGTCACTGCTGAAAAGATTTCTCTTCATTTTATTCAAAACAGATGACTGAGTGGAAAATGAAAGGAGCCATTTAATCAGGGAGTCAAAATGTTTGTCAGAGAATGAAACTGGGTCAGAGCAGACTGACATTTCTGGCAAAAAAATCATATATTAGCACAGTTAGGTTGTTAAATATGTTATTCTTATTTATGAAGGAAACTGAGAGTGTTTGACATGAAATCTTGTTGCATTTAAAAGGTTTAACAATGAAGTAACAGACAACACAGTTGATGCAGTTATCCATTAATCCATGTATCTGTATGGCATGTACCATTTGGGGCCATAACATATTTACTTTAAATATTTTAAAGTCCTCATTGTAGAGACAAAGCAGGGGAAGAGTCAGACATTGGGGGTAGAGAGAGTGGAGAGAGCAACAGCCTCTGTACATAGAGCGCACTGACAAACCCGCTAGGCTACAAGCACCCCATGTTAAGCAGTTTCTTATTTTGAATTAGATACTTAAGTGGCAAAATTCAATATATTTCCCACTTAAAGCTTGCTTTAAAAAAATGCAGTTTTAAGGCGGTTCAAATTTCTTAACCCTGTGACTGGTTAATTTTGGCAGATTCCAGCTAAACCATCCATTGTTTGTCCTACATTGTAAAAGGGGGTCAGGACAACTGGCAACATGTGGAGATCAGTCCGTGCGTTTTATTCTGTTTTTATAAAACATAAGTGGCATGAAAATACTGAGATATGTTTCTTATTAAGTTTTATAGAATTGAGTCATTTTTGTCTTTAGATGTAAATGCAGACAATAAAGGGAATAAAATCACAGTATATTTCAATGTTACCACATTACTTTGCATATCATCCAATATAAAAAATGGCAATAAAATCCAATTGGGACTCAAGTATCGCGATAACATCATATCCTGGGTCCTCTGGTGATTCCCATCCCTAATGAATATGTGAAATAGTCCATCTGGTGTGTCAGGTTAGCCCACAGACAGAGGGGACATCATCCTTGGTCTGTGGTGGTTTTCGAATGAAACTTCTGGTATGTCTTGACACTCCATAGTGTACCATTGGATTGTACTGTGAAGGCACTTGAACCATGAATACTGTCTGTGTGTTTTAAACAAGAGTATATAGTTATTTGATAGACACACCTTATCAAACACAGATTGTACTTAGTGTGTTGGTGCCTCAACAGGGTTACAGATTCAGAGGGAGCAACCAAACTGGAACTCCTGAAAGAATTTTTTTTATGAAGCAGAGATCATTATGCTTCAGTGATTCATTTTGTAGTTTTGTGCACTCCTGCTTAAGGATAGGAATTGATACGATTTTTTGATACCAGTGCCATTGTCCATTCTGCCTGTCAGTTCAATTCTTAATTGATCCCATTATCAATTCCTCTTTGTGTGGGATGAAGTAGGCCTATACAGGTTTTTGGGGTCAACAGCGTCAAACACATGACACTAAACTGATGTTTAATGCTGTGCTTCATTGAGCAATGCCTCTGGAAGTTGTAGCCATGCTTAAAATCACAAAGACACAGACACTGGATGTTCTGGATCTAGTGTCACATTAGGGATGAGGATTGATAAGATTTTATTGAGACCAATGCTGTTATTGATTCTGCTTATCAATCTGATTCTTTAACGATTCCCTTATTGATTCCTGGGGATTTTCTGTTTAGCCAAAAGTCTGCCTACAAAGGTTTTTTAGGTCCAACAATGTCAAGCACATGTCACTCCAGATATGCAGTGTCAGGCTGCCAGATGAATGCTTCTGCAAGTTGCTGATGTTTTGATTCATTAAATGTTGTGCAGTAAGGGACTTTTTGCCAAATATAAGCCAATGTTTTGACAACATGTGCACCCTGCCTGCCATGGTTACGTTTTTGATTTCTGTATCATTTCTGCTAACTGCCTCTGATGAGAGCGTGACGTCATAGATTTGCAGGGCAAAGTTGAAGGTATTAATAATGGAAGTGTTGAGCAAGAAGACTAATGATAGTGATTCCTTGAGGGAGTTCTTATCCATTCATAGCTGTATATTATTGTTAAACACTGTATTTTACAGAAAAATAGACATTGAGACTATGCTGTCTCTAAATCATGTGTTCATATAACCCTGATGTAACTATGCAGCACATGTTTAAAAGATAAATCCAAAAGTAAAGATATAAATAAATAAATAGATCTCTTTGCATTTATTCACAAGTACAGACACCAGTAAGAGCCACTTAACATGGTCAATAGGGACGTAAAAATTTGCTTTGAAATGCTGAATTATTTTATTTTGTACATGTAGATGAAAATATGGCTAATCACAATCATCCCCCTAATTCAGTGATTAAATGCAGTTTTAAGTTGAACCGTTTAACAGCCTTATAAAAATGTAAACGATCCCTGTCCTTCCTCCTTCAGAAAAGGCTCTCACTGTCACTGCATCAAAGGGAAGTGTTATTGACCAATTAGCAGGACAAGGCCTGAGCTGTGCCAGTGTCAGAAATCCCTTCTTACCTCCGCAGAGCCAACATTCAATCTCCTGTCGCGTCCTGGAGAAGAAGAAGAAGGAGGGGAGAGGAGTGAGACAGAGAGAAAGAGGCCAATTAAAATGCCTCCCTCCTTCACGCTGCACTCTTCATTAGTCTCACCCCACGAGTTCATCTGGTGACAAACAATACCTACACCCCCTCCAGTCCACACATGCACACACTCTCTCTCCCTCTCACGCACACACGGCTGTATTTCCTCTATTAAAATGATTCACGGGGAGGCACCCTGCCGATGACATTTCTCAAGATGAGGGATGGTGCCAGTCAAAAAGTCCCATCAATGATCCATGCGTGCTGGTCTCTGTGTTGGTTTTAATTCATGTGAGGGTTTTCTTCTTCCACTTCTCTGTTCCGAGTGCTTGATAAAGAGATGTCTGATTGGCATCTTCAGCTCCATTTTTTATCACCTGCTTCTACATTCACCCCTCCCCCTCTCATTGATCATATCTCAGGCATATTTGTGCTCCTCTCTAATCTTTGTCTCAGCCATTTCTCACTTTAAAGGTGCTCTCTGAGGGACATGATCTCAGCTGAGTGGACTCATGCAGGGACCCAAAACCAGTAAAGTTGATCACTTGCCCTTTACAAAAGGCTAGATTAAGGTTAAGTAAATGGACCAATTTTTCTGTAGTGGGATGTGAATACAGTAGCAATGCAGCAAATCTCTATAAAATATTGAACCCCCTGGCACAATGCTAACAGTTAAATAAGCAAATGTATATTCCTGTTTTGAGGGTTGACAGTTTGAGAGCTGACTCTTGCCGCTAGTAGTCAAGCTGTGCCAAGAAACCACATCACTCCACTGAGAAGAGAGGCAGCAATATGCACCCTCACATTATGAGGATTTCCTTATTCTTCTAATCTGTTGTCCGAGTAGGGGAAAGAAAGGTCAGCATTTGCCAAACCTGATATCAATGACAGGTTAGGTCATCATTACGGCTACCGTGTCTCGTGAGCCCTACATAATGTCATTTTCTTAAACCACCAACATACAAACATTCAGCAGGTTTTGCAGTGGGGACACAAACCCTGAGCACATCAGCATAGTGCATTTGATTAAGCTGAACATGTCTTACCATTTTGCTGCGGATGGGAATTAAAAACTCTGTTAACTCCAGGTCTCTTCAGGAACAAAAATGGTCCTTGTCTGCTCAAATATGTCATACAAAGTTTTGTTGAAAGGCCTATTGGTTAAAAAAATGTAATCCATTTTATATCCTTGTGAAGTCCGCAGGATAACCAATAGGTATAAACTCATCAGTCCTTAATGGGTCTAGATGATCTTTGTCAGAAGGACCACAGCCCGTCAATTACTTTGTAATATAGTCACTCGACAAATGTTTGGGCTGTAGTTGCTGCCTTTGCTCCTATCATTCAGCCTATTGTAGCAGGCTTTGGGTAATTTAATCTTTTAGCTCGTAGCTGTTTGGATTTTCAAATTATTATATGCCATAAAATAAATCTAAAGCTGCATTTAGGTTGCGCCAAGTGACTCTGACATATTTACTGTAGCTTTATGTAACTATATTCTTGGAAAAGCAACCCAGTTTTCATTTGGTCTAGACAAAAGGTGTTAGGGGTGAAAATGCCACAGAAGAGAAAGTCTAAGCCTTCGGTTTGTCGGTTGATTAGCTGGTCATTGAGCTCCACTCTGCTCAATCACTGGTTTGACAGTCACACTTGTTAATTTCATAGGAAAGAAGAAGGTCCTGCAAATCAATTTTCTGTGCGTTAAAAGTGTTGTTAGAGGGGGCTTGGCAGAGCAGGCAACCATGACACCTTTTACTAAACTCTAAGTTCACGGGGAAATGTGCTTTGCCTCTTAAAGAAAATTCCCCTTAAAATGTTTTCATGTTTTTTACCTCCTGGGATTTATTATGGTAATAACTTTACAGCCTCCTCTCACATGTGTGTTTTCTGCATGTCACAGGCAGACACTGTGACTATTTTGAAAGTCTGCTCCCTGACCTGTAACCCCTCCTTCCCCCTCCCATCAGGCATTATTTGTGCAGCCAGTCAGTGCTCAGATCAGAGCATTTCTGAAGAGGAGGGGAAAGACCTGCATCCGATCCTCTACAGAGACAAAATGTGTCATTTTTTTTTTTTTTCAACTTAAGTCAAATCCTTGCCCAATAGGCACCTAAGATAGGATGTAAATCGTCAAACACACCAAGACATGGGACCCTTAAGAAATGCACTTCCTTGCATTGGACACTGGGAGGCATCATCCATTTTTTGCAGATAAATGGACACCAGCTGCACACACAAGGAGAAACAAGACTTGAGAGCAAAAACAACCTGTTGGTGTGGAGGCTACCTTTGTTTTGCAAATATGTATTGTCATTCTTTCAGAATACATCCATTCCCTTTCTGATGGTCAACTTGTAAGGGCTAACTATACTTAAATGCAATGAAATACTTTTTTTACTTTTAACACTTTTGTTTGATTAAAATAGAAAATGATAACTCTTGTAGCTTCATAAGATGTATTAACCTTCCAACTTGAAAAAGCGTCTTCGTTATTAAATTCAGAATGAAACTATTCCACTGAATAACTCTGAAAATCTTCTCAAATGTTTTTCCATGTCCTCAAGTTTTCTTTGCTTTGGCTGTGACCTGAAATGGAAAAGAAAACAAAAAGGGGAATTATAAAGAATGGGCAATATTTAAACTTCTCTGCAGGCTTCTGGCTTAGCACTGTGGAGTTTATTGTGCAGTCCTGCTTCGAGTTAATCTGTAGACCTAATTAAGTGTGATGCATTTTTGCAGCTAAAGCCAATGGAACTGAGCTCCTTATCTTTTTATTACTTTGCCAAATTGTATTACACAAGTAATGAAGTATACATAAAGTGTGGAGGAAAGATTTGAAAACAAGTGCAGGGAGAAGAGGACAGAGACAGAGAGGCACACAGATTTCTTGTCAGATGACATGATTTATTTAATACGTGGCAAGGCTGCTACGCTAGCAAGGGGATCTTAGATGTTGAATTTCTTGCTTTAAATGACAAAGCTGCAGGTAGAAAAGAGGGAACGGGAGATGGCACATAAGACGGCAGAGAGGCTCGTGTATCGCTTCCAGCATGATGCTTACTGACATCTGCTCTCATTCATCTTCCTGATCTGGACAAGTCAAAATGATCAGAGGCAGCCCTGCAGGGAAGAAGATGTTTTACAGTTTGATTATTAGAGAGAAAAAAGGAAGATAAATTTCATGCATCAGTTTGTATTTGACTGTTTTTTTTATGACTTACAGCTCAGAAAAAGAAACAAAGAGGCTGTTGTGTAATGAGCGTTCTGAAGAAAGCATCTGTGAAGATGAAAAATGATTTTAATAACTTATTTTTTGTTCAATTAACATTTTTGTCAGCGCTCTTGTTTTTACTCCAGACTCACTGTGAGAGCTCGGCAGCGTGCCATGCATTTTTCCCCCACAAAAATGAGGCAGGTTTTGCGGTCTCAGCGATCACTGAAACTCAAAATCCTTGAGGTGCTGCCAAGTAGAATTTAGCGTAAGTAAAGCGATGCCAAAGCAATCACAAGTACCTTGGATCTGTAAATGCAAAGTGAATAGATGATTTTTGTGAGACGTTCCAATATTGAAAAAATAAAAAAACTGAAACGACTTCAATGTGACAAGCAAGACTGGAAGAGAGAAAGTGTAAGCAAAAGGAGGACGACTGGCGTTTACTGTTAAAGTGCTCCTCTTGCTCATCAAATAGAGATGACTGACCCAGTTAAATTTGCTGGTCTGGTGTTCACATTACAGACACAAGTACACAGAGACAGAAACACATGCACACATGGAGATGAATCAAGAACTTTGACCTGCTTTTGCAAAGAACATCAACCCACTGACTTTTTTTCTTGTTCACTCTTTGGCTTTTATACTTTTATTGAACAAACAGGAATTTACTTATTAAACAAGAAATGTGTGCTTGAATGAAAGAATGGTGCTCATTGTAGAAACTCTTTATCCAGGTAAACCCTTTGCCAAGCCCTGTACTCCCTTTTTACTGCTTACTAGGGTTAAGCAGGGCAAACACCAAAAGGTAATCGGCCCGATTTTTGCCCAAGTTCCCCCTCCAACCAAAGGCCTGGTTCTCTGTTGGCCTTAAAAATTTCATGCCGACTATGTGTGGTATGATATATTAAGAGTGATTTTGTTTTCCTCAATCATATCAGAAAGGATCAACCATGTTCAAATTTTTTCATAAGAAGTCCGTGTGGAGAACAGCGGGAACAGCCTTATGAAACAGAACAACAGTCAATCAGGGAGCAAGATGGCTGAAGCAGGAAGCATAACAAATTTAGCCATGGAGCAATAGTTGACATGAAGGATAAAGTTAGATGAACATCAGAAACGGAGGACAAACTTGATTTGTGGTGAAACAGAGGAGCTGGACCAAAGTTACAACCACTTTGGATGTCCAGGGAAACTAAGCACGGGCCCCAATTAGCTTTAATTCTTCCTGATTGCTGTCGGCCATGTTTGTTTACACTATAGCCTCTTTTGACAGCGAGAGTAGAGACAGTGGTTGATGGTAAGTGAGTGTTGGTGTGTAGTATGTGTGTTATGCCGATCATCTTGTTGTACACCACACACAAAAAGAAAACTCAAAGATTTGTCATGTTTTATCCTTATGTGTGGGGTCTCACAGTTTCAAAACTGGTTACAATTTTGAAAATGTTTTTGTCACCAGGCTCCTCCTTATTCAGAAAACTTAAACATGCCACAAAATTTGACTGACATTTGTGGTGTTCAATTGACTGCCAGTACAGAACAAAAGAAGAAAAGACACCAAGGAAATAAATCAGCATCCTGAATTCCTAAGACAATCCTTTCTTTTTTGTTTACTGAAAATTATTGTGTAAATTATTGACTTAATTATTTTAATTTTCTTGGTCTTGCTGAGTAAAAAATAGATTTTACCCCAAAATTAAATTAGCACTTGTGTTAGCTCAATAATGGCAATTTTCAATGTATTTGCATGAAGTTAACAATCTAAGTTGCATTGCTGGTCTATTTCTTGGATATACTGTAAACAAAGACATTCTGTGACATAGATCTGTTTTGATTAAGTCCATTGTTTGTTCTGCTTTCCCCCAGCTTTTTCCCCCACTTACTTCCTTTGTCAACAGAGCTAAACAAACATGCTCATATTTAAGCCGTTCCTCTTTCCTCTGTGCTACCTCATTGTATCCTTTTTGTGTTGAGGTGGGGGTGCAGTCATTTTAACAGTATTCCGATATTTTCCAGAGACATTTGAATGACAACTTTTCTGTAAATTACCATGCCCAACTTTACCTAAGAAGTGGTCTAGAGCACAGTCCACTCTCACTGGGGCAACGATCCCGGAGAGCTGTGTACTTGTCAGGGACAGGAGTTGTGAGGTAATTCCTGAATGTGTCTCTTTAAAAACTGTTATATTCATGTAGGGCTGGTTAATTTCATCCTCAGCTGCCCAGTAGATGTGGTAGAAGAAGAGGGTCAAGGCTAAGGTTTAATAAATTAGTAAAAATATCCAGTGCAGGAATGGGAAGGGAGATTATTTAATTGATATGATTGCCATCATTACTTTTGCTAATAGATCTGGTTCTTTTTTGATTTCCTTGTGGAGTAATGGAGTCGTGAGGCATCCCAGACTAGTCTTATGTTGTTGGTCACTATGGACCACTACACAAAACGAAATGACCAATTTCCATGACAGATGAGTCTTGAAGGCTGCAATCATGCAAAAATTGTGTGGCCTGACCTTGAAATTATGTTAATTTTAAACCATTAATCCAAATTCGTCCCATCTGCCTTGATTACTGCCTGTACTTCTTCATGGATGTTTGTTCTGACTGCCTTTTGTGATGTTTGACACTGTTTTACATGCATGTAGGTCTAAGTGGAAGGCATTGGTAGTGCAAAATAATAATAAATTATCCGTAGGACTAGGTAGAACCAAGTCTCAGCTGGAGCTGATTCTTACCTCCGACCGCAAATGCAACAACTGTACTGATGTCTAATAATCATGACCTCAGTTTCTGTCACAATAATCATGATTATGCCATAATTGAACATCCCTACAGAAAAGGAGCTGGAGATTTGAACCCAGGCTGCTTGTGTCAAGGACAACAGCCTCTGTACGTGTGATGTGTGAACATAACCACAAAGCTTTAAACACCCCATTTCCTTGTCCCTTGCACCCTGTTTTTGATTACCTGCATATGAAAGCAATTTACATGTCTTTTTTAATGCCACTAGTAATTGAATACTGTCTTGTGGCTGAGGGCTGTGAGAAGAAAGGAAAGGAACAGTGCAAAGGCGAGAATGACAGAATGGGGATACAGTGGAGTGGTTGTTGGTGTAAAGGGTTTGTGAAAAGCAGAGAATGCCAGCTGTCCAGATGCCTGTCTCCCATCTGTTTGAACCCCAACATCTAGTTGGCACTTCGTCCTGTGTTTGCCACACACACACACACACACACACACTCACCCACCTACACATATACACACACACATTTTGTGGCTCTCATGTACACAGAAAACAAACTGGCATTACTTCTGACACCAGCAGTGTTAGGCAGCTGTGGGAATTGGGCACAGAAATGAGAGCTATCACTAACCACTAATCACAGTGTGTGTTTACCTACATCGCTAGGATTGTCAAGATCTCCAGCCATGCTGCACAGTCCCTCCTCCTCTTGCTAATCCAAATCCCCCCACTTCTTCCTTTTAAAGTATCTCTTATGGCCCATTTTAAAGCATATCCAGCTCTGAGCTCAGAAACAGTGGACAGATTGGCTTCATATTGTTTAAAGCCCTCCATTCTTCCAGATCTCTGCTGTCACACTCAGAAAAACTTTGTTGCTCCTCAAAGCCACTCAGGGTTTTGTCATTTACTTAGTGAGTGACTCTGCCTTAGAAGTCTTCTCTATTTTTTTTTTTTTTTTTTTTTTTTTATGTACATAATTTTTACCTATCGCTGATAGCATAGTGCAGTCTTTGGCTGGGAGATATGTTAAGTTTTGGAAAAATATTGATCAAGGATGCACACGTAGATTTTTGCAGATACAGCACTTAATAAATGAATAAGTCCACCATCCTGTGTAAGGTTTATGCCACAGCTGCCCTAAATTCACAGCACTGGTATACATGATAATATAATTATTATTGTTACCCATGATTTTTTAAATTTACTTTTTTACAAAAAGAAAAAAAGAACAAATACAATAGCATGTTTTAATTTCTTTATTAAGATGTCAAATTATAGTTATTTACTTGCATTCCTGAACAGAAAAATTAGTTTTAGTGGTTGAATGTTCTGCTTGATTAATTTCTGACTTCTCAGAGAAGTTAGGTGAGTCGGCTCCAATTTAGATAATGTAGATATAAACATGTCATTTTAGTTTGAAATTCCTCATTCCTGTTCGAAATGTATGTCCAATGAAAATAATGTTTTCAGTTTTAATTAAGTATTTGAAAGACGTCTCCAGTATTGACGTTTTCTCGTGTTTATGAAAGTGCTCTAAAAAATTAGTTTAGCGCTATATTTCCAAATTCAACATTGCCGATACTGATTTAAAAATTTTTCATCAAGATCATAATTGCCTAGTTTCTTTCAGTGTGACTGTCGATTTGTGTAAGGAACTGATAGGGTTAGGGTTAGGGATAGGGTTTTGTTTTATTTTTTATGTTTTAACCTCTTATTTCCTGACATGTTCTTCCTGTTTCGTGCTCTTCCCCTGGTCCTCTGTGCGGGCTGCCCTTCTTACCCTGATTGTGTCCACCTGTGTCATTGTCTCACCTGTCTCTCATCAGTGTGCCCTGTGTTTGATCACCCCTGTGTGTATAAAGTCTGTGTGTGTCCGCTGCTTTTTGTCCTGCATTTTACCTCCAAGTTTCCTGTAAGTTCATCCTCGTGCTCTCCTCTTGTTCTCCTTGTGTTTTTCCTTTTTCCTTTCTGTACCAGAGCTGATACCAATATCATACTGATAATATTGTGCATTTCTAATACTAAAATATTTTCTTACATGACCTAAGTTTAGACAGTATCATTTATTTCTGCTACAGTTGTTGCACTAAAATGAGACTGGTTGGTAAAATGAAGAACATGGGCTCTTTGTGTTCAAGATCTCTGACAAGCAACAAAATAATGTTCTCTGCACAGTTTGCTAAAACAGCTGGCAAAAAAAGTTTGAGCATGATACATGTTTTTCAGCTTTTACCTTAGCAACACTAAGTACAACATGACTGTGTAAATCAAAGTTCTGTAGCCCTAAACCTCAAGCATTTGCAGCACTCTGCATGAAAACAATCCCTGCTTTGAGTTTCATTATTGTTTTTCAGAAGTATTCATCTGCAAAAATTATCCCACAATAGACAGAATATCACCATTCAGCTAAAAAATATTGATATATGTATTTTTATCCATATCAGCCAGCCCTATGGCACATTCCAGTTGAACTCAGAAGTTGCATTCTATAAGATACACATTAGATATGCCCCTCCTTTGGTCGGAAATTTCCCACAGGGAAATCAGACAATCTTCAGCCACCCCAACTTCATCAGCTCCTAACTGGATCATGTCTAACTAGGATGTACTAGTCCTTGCTGACACACATGGATTGCACCACTAGTACAGTCTAATGGTATGCTGTTTTTGATGATTGATTCTTGGTTAATGACATAGCCATCCAGTTAAGACTTGCAACAAGATACCTGAGTGTGAAAACAAATGTTTATGCTCCTTTAAAAGACATGTTTGTATTTTTTAAATCTACGTGCTTTATTGTTATTGCTAATTGCACGCTCACTGATTGGTGGATCCTGCAGTTACCTGCAAACTTCCTTCATAATTTAACTACCTGTAATGTTTAGGGGTAGGTACCAGAACTCTTGTCTTCTGATATGTTTTGACTGCTTTTAACAATGCCGTAGGCCAAGACCCCCTTTTTAAAAATATAGATAAGAGCATATAGAGGTCTGCAAGAGGAATATGAACTTTTACTTGGGCTATTGTTGGAAGGATTTTGGTAAAGAATGTGTAAATTTACATTAACCTGGGAAAAAAAATTCTGCAGGAAGTTGACATTTTACATACAAACTCAAAGCTTAGCTTTTTCAGACAAATTATTATCGGGAAAATGTCCTGGTCACTATTCATTATGAAAAATCTGCAGAAAGCATTAAAGAACTTGATCAGCCAGGTTTAAAAAGTAGAAGAAGCAGACAGACATTGTTGTTTTTTTGTTGTGCACATTTCCTCTTCCACTGTTATTGTTATACTCCACTTTAAACAGTCCTTGTCCACTAAAAGTGGAACATCAGTAAACCATATCTGTAAGAAGTTGTCTGTTGTACAAAATGCACATTTTCTGTGGTTTAAAAAGGACAAAAAAAACTTTTCGAAGACTTGAAGCTTGCTTTGCTTGGCCCATCAAAGTGACTAACTTGATGCCTGCGAAAGTTTGAGTCTTGTGGTTTTGAACAATGATGTGCTGGTAGATAAAACTTCCTGGACTATCTCTTTGTGCAGTCTGAGCTTTCAAATATTAAATCATTTTCAGATACTAAGAGGTGTGTCCACATCAACCATTAAGGATCACCTCTTAGTATCTGTTCAAATGTTAATACAGACTGCAAATAGGTTCTAGTATGACTTAGCATCTAAAAAACAACACCAAGAATGACTTTTAAACTGGTATTAAACAGTAGAAGTCTTGCCATTTGAATAAAAGGCAATGGGAATAAGGGTCAAAACACAACCAACCACTTATTTGTGCAAATTCGAACATTTCCAGCCATTTCCTTTCTCTGCTTTACACTTTCTGTGTATTGTAGTGGAATAGAAATAATGGGTTTAAACCAATATACGGCACACTAGGATGACACCTACAAATACTTGTACAGATACAAACATGCACCTTAATAATGTATTTCAACCATGTGCATCAGGGAGTGTATATTGAGTTAGAATGCAAAACGCTGAGCTGCAAACTTAATTTAATGCTTAAGTCTTTGAATCCACGTTTAAATGAGTGTGCATGCATATCTGTGTGTCTATGATGTAGAGGATGTCAGAGGAGAGTAGACAGGAGATCAGATTAGGGAGCTGTGCACATCTGTCAGTATGCAGCCCTCTTCAACACCATTAGATTAGAGCTAATGAAGGCACTGTGCATGTGTCTGTATATTTGTTAGTTTGAGACACACTTGAACACAAGCATACACACAGGACTGCCTGTGACACAGACTGCTCAGGTCTCGTAAACCAGGTGCAGTTTTCATTAGATTGATTAAAAGCAGCGTGACAGGGATTGATAATAGAGTTGTGGCATTTAGCCCAATAGAGTGGTGCAGTGATGAGTCTTAAAATGCAGACAAATGAGTATTTTAGCAATTCTGGTTCAATCTTCTCAAATGGAGATAATGCTAATGGAGATGTCTATTGTCTTTTGGAGCTTTTGGATCCACAGTATGTCCTCTCGCTTTACTGAAGCAAGGCAACACATGAGGTGAGCTGAAACTAAATGTGATTGCTCTTACTTTCACCAGGGACATTTAGTGTGCTGTTTTTTTTTGTCCCATGCATACTGGATTGATTTCTTCACATTGGAGGTAAAGCATGCTGTATTGAATGCGTGTCAGTTTCAGGGGTCTCATACAGCAGAGTACGTCAAATAGGACACAGAGGAGCTGCTGAGTATATGGGATGTCAAGAAGCAACAGGTGCATGTCATTCTGTGTAACAGCACAAGAGATATGAAAAATGCAGTGGATTATTTTGGGGTTCAAAATGTGGGCTGCACTGCACACTCGCTCCAACTGGCTGTACGTGACGGTTTGCTGTCACAACAGAGCAGCACAGACTCGCTTTCCATTTTAAGCCCTTACTGCAGGCCTACCCACAACTAGAGATCTCCAAAATGAAATTATATTAAATGTTGAGGTGTTGTTATGTGTTTCACAGGTCTGGTTAGAACTCAGAAAATCTGTTTTGTCTCACTCTGCACCTGACACTTCGAATTGGATACAACACCTCATTGAGGGCAACACACTGCTTTGTTTGGCAATTTTAGAAACTTGATTTTAAACCTCCTATGCTTTGTTTCTAATTATTTTATGTAATTGTATTTTATCCATTGTATTGATGTTTATTATTTACATTAAGCTCACCTTTTATTCACCTTTTTATTTTTTTTTTACTTTTAAATTTAAATTGTTAAAGTTTATCTGACTCTCCTGAATTGGAAAAAAATCATGAAGTACATCATGGCATTGTGGAAATACTCAAGTTTGCTCATTTTAGTTGTCCTGAAATTATCTCTCCCTCATTGTTTTTCATTTTACATTTGTTTGTCTTACAGTACTGATGATATTTATATTGAATCATTGTCATAGTACATGCGGCTTTCCCTCAGTGATTTCCGAGTGTATATATAGGTTATATTAATAAAGTACTGAAGGTTTAATGAAAGAGTATAAAGTTGCCAGTCATTCCCCAGTCATATAAAGCATTGTTGTTGGGTAAATTTGTATATCAGATTGTGACTTGGTATCTGCAAATACTCGGATTTAAAAAATCGGATCAGGATCAGGGGGCCAAAATAGCTCATTTTGGCAGCCCTATCCAAAGCACTGAAAAATAAATACAGATGTCTCTACTATGGTGTGTAAACATTGATGAAGTGATGCTAAGGAGGTTACTGTTATTAGCCATTAGTAAAGTATTCCAGGTGCAGTAAAAGAGTCCAAAGTGACAAGAACTTACAGTGCAAGTCTATGCTTCTGATTTTCTGGGTTACTATGTAGAACTATTAAAAGGAACCCTGTGCTACAGATCCATGTAATATTAAATGGTCACAGTTTTGGTCCAATATTATTATTATTTTGCCCTCATTGCCAGGACAGCTATCAACAGTCATATCTTTGTTTTGCGCTGAATTGTTTTTTTTTTTTTTTTTTTTTTTTTTTACCAGGAAAGATCCTTTTTCATTTCTCTTCTGTTTATCCACGCATTCCTCCCTCAATTTTGTCTAAGCCACCAAATTAGCAAAGTAAACCATCAACAGGCACTGAACAAACCAAAGGTTTACCTGTGAGGATGGCAGCGCAGGGTGGCATGGTGTCATCTTCACATTCTCTGTGGAAAGATACAAAAACGATAAAAGTCTCAGAAATAATCAAATTACTTGTCTTGGAAACAAATAATAAGAAGTGCAGCAATAGCAGGAAGACAGGGCAGGGGGTTTTGCCATAAAAAAATGCAAGGGTGAGAGAGTTATAAAAAAGGGAGAGAGATAGAGAGAGCGATCTTTCCTCCATGCTGCTTCAGCCTTCCTTTCAAATTAAAAAAGCCTCCATCTCCTGAGAGTGTGACATTTTCACGGAGCAGGCAGGAGAGAGAGGGAGGAAGGAGGGGTGGCTGTGGTGGGAGACAACTGGGGGAAGGCGGGGTAGAGGCGGCTGCAGGTTTGTCAGAAGCTGGAAGATGGAAGAATAAATGAAGCTTAAGAAAGAAAGGACACAGTGGCAGAGACGGGGAGGAGCAGGGGAGTTGAGGTGGGGGCTGGTCGCAGGGTTTCAATGGTTGATGTTAAGGATGGATGGAGAGAATGACAAGAAGGGAGGAGTGTATGCGGGGGTTATTAGTCCAGCCTCTAGAGGCTACTAATGCACTGACCTTCATTAACTGGCATTACTGTCGGTGTGTGTGACTGTGTGCGCCAGAGTGCAACTCTCTTTAGTTAACACTCATTACAGAGTCTTTGTTTAAAGGCCAGTAAACTAATGAAGTCATTAAATAAGTGCAGGAAATCTTGATTCAAGTATTGAAACCACAGTCTGAGGTAACTCTGAGGACAATGACAGACACCAGAACAAACACAGAGGTAGAAAGAGAATAAAAGACTGATATTCTGTTTTTTCAGTCTACTTGTCCATCCTCTTCATCTTATCTCTATCTGTCTCTCTGTCTGCAGGCTCTCCTTGACACTCAGAAACAGCTGCGTTCTCAGATCTCCAACTTCACCTTCAACCTGGGCTTCTCTGGAAAGTTCTACCACACAGGTTTGTTCTCTATGTATGATTTTCTACTGGACATACCAGTGACAATTAAATTAGCTTAGAGACATCTGTTGTCATTATACATCGTGAAAAGTTATTGTGCCTCTCTAAAAAACAAAAGACTACATTTTTCACTTTCATACACAAAGTCATCCAAGTACACTGTGTAGCAGGATTTCTCAAATGGTGGCTCATCCCCAACTTGTCTGGGAAGGGGCGGGGCCAAATTACTTAAATTGTGATTTGTCACCCAAGAAGCCAATTCAGTATTCTCAGCTGTGATTGGCTCTTTACCTTGAGGTGGCATTTATGTAGGAATCAATGTGAGCTGTGTTTCAGCTAGCTGCTAAATTCCGTCTTTGTGTTTCAATGTTGCACATTTTGGCAAATTATCAACTTTAAAAACTGTAAACGATTGTTGTACCAATATCGTCATATTTAGTCTTAATAGAAACAAGCCATGGAGTTTTAAATGTTGCCCAATTTTGTATTACTCTTTTCAGTTTTCAGGGTAATGATGAGATGTCAATAATAACACATGTTTGTATTTGGGATAGATAAAATATTTAGTTTAAAAGATGACAAATAAACAATATTGACTGTTGTATTTACCCAATAATACCTGATGGAAAATCAATATTTTAATGCCTGAATGTATCTTGATAAATCTTTAATCTGCCTTTTCGATGACTCAGTAGAGGGTGGAGGGTGAGGTTGGGGGGCATGCAGAAGTATCAGCATCTAAGGCAAGGGACACAGAAGAAAAGATTTCAGATTCACTGTTGTATACCCACAATAGTCATTAAAAAAGGATTAGACTAATAAGAAAAGGTAGATAAAGTGATGAGAAAATAGAGGGGCTGCAAGAGCACAAACCCCAGCAGAAGCATCTCTGACATTATTAGCCGTTGTATTAATGAAAATGTGAAAAAAAAAAACCCTATAATGTAGTGTGAACAAATATTTTCAAAACTCCTGGATCTGCATCAGGATTTGGATTACCACCAAAATCTGACTTCTCCCTTGCGCATTGACAAACATTCCTTGAAAATTATATCAAATTTGTTAAATATTTTTTGAATTGTTTGTTAAAATATGGAAACCTCCCTGTCTCACAGTGTTAACAAATCATTTAAAAATTCCTGGATCTGCATATGTATTCAGGTCACCACGAAAAGCAAATTACTTTTACCTTGTGCCAGGACCAACATTCCCTGAATAACTGATTACAATCTGTTGAGATCTTTTTGAGTCATCTTGCTCACTGGCAAACAAACCAACAAACCAACAAACAGATTAACGCCAGCTAAAACATAACCGCTTTTGTGGAGGTAATAAGACAAATTAAAGTGCAAATACAATTTCTTAAGTTTTTATTATTTATCTAAAGTTGTACGCTTTTCATGTTTTACATACAGTACATAGCAAGTTAATTGAAGTCCCAAATGGGAAAAAGGTGAACAGGTATTGACTACCCGAGTAACAGTGACCAGTAAGGGCAGGGCTTACAAAGGATCAGTTCCTGTAAAGTGCAGGGTTGAATTGTGCTGAGGTTTTAATGCTTTTGAGAGAATGAAGCAATCAGAAAATAATGTCTCATTTCATTTTATCATTGCTGTGTTTGCACCTTACAGACCCTTCCTCCCTTAACACTATTCCAGCACTATGATCTGCCTTACTCTGAAAATATGTCTTTATCTCTGTTTACTCCTCTCATATTTTGGTACATTCAATACTATTAGATGTAACAGTGACAGCTATTGTACATTTCTACAAGCTTCATTACAAGTACCATAGCAAAAGTGCCCTGTTATTAGGGCTTTTGATTATTGTAAAAATCATAATCATGATTATTTTGATAGATATTGGGATTATGATAATAAAACATGGTTTCTCACAGAGTTAACAACATGTACACATGCTGTCATTGAAGTTTAACACTCTTGACACTGTCATTATGAACATTAAAGAATAAGAAATAATTGAATATATATGTAAAGATTCATATTCCTTAAAGTTGTAGATGAAAAAAAGATGAAACAGTTAAGTGTAGTTTCATATGGCAAAGTAATCTTTTAACCTTTATTATTTGACCATACATTTTTCACAATTTTGTGATGTATTGATTGTAACTGAAACTTGATTGATTCCCGAGCTCTACCTGTTAAAACTACAGAATAAAAGTAATTTTCTGGCTTTAAAAACTTTTGGAAATATTTGAGGAAATGTAAAAACTTTACTGAAACAACATGTAAATCATGACAAGTCATTTTTTTGTATTTGATTTAAATATTAAAGTTTCCAATTTTGTGAGAATTCCACAGACAAGCAAATTTAGAAATAGAACAAACAACAACACAAAATCAGGCTGGTAGCCATAACCAAGTGTATGATGACTAATATCAGATCATGCATTTGCCACCAGGGAGTTTCTAACTCCATTTGTGTTCACCATCAATGACAAATCGGGATAAAAAGAATGAACACTCTTTCCATTATGTGACTACCCAGCACTGTAAAACTGAATGGCCATATTAATCATTAACATCTAATAAATGGAGCTAAGTCAGTTGTATTGAGATATGACTCAGTTTAGAGAATAGCTTGTTATACTGACGTCAATACCCCCCTGCTAATTTAACGTTATTTGAGTCTGATTCTTTTTACACATTGGTTGTTCTCAAATGGGAACTATTTGAAAGCTGGATTTTATTTGTAAAACAATGAAACGTGAGATGGAACCTTTAAAATGGCACATAAAAAAGATACAATATTGATTATCCCTTCTATCATTTTCACAATTTCCTTTGTACTTAAAACATTTATTCATTAAACATTTGACTGTCGTGGTTAATCTGATTTTATTGTAAATCTTCACACTGCACAGAAGTAAAACAAATATCAAATGTAGATTGCTTGTTTTACTTCACATATTTACTCATCCTTTTATGTTTTTATTCCAGTTAGCTGTATAGTATTTTACCCACCTTTTCGACAATTTTGAGATGCAGAGGAGCATGTTACAAGTCATGCATGTCACACAGATCGGCTCCTTCATCCTTGCTTTCTGCATGTGAGGGAATTGTATTTAGGGCAGATAGGTGGTGCTGTGCTTCTTTAAGATATAATGTGCTTTCAAATTCTGTTCTTTTTCAAAGCCTGCTAGAGTTGTTTTTACATGCTGCTTACTGTTCTGAAACCCATGACATCTTTAATACTATCCTTGCTGATGCGTCTTGGTTAAGTGGCTATTCAAACCTTCCATTTTCTGTGTTTTTAAGACCGCATCCAAATAAGCCCATTCTGCTGTCATTAGGCAATTTCAACCATCATTTGTTTTGTAGTATGGCATTTTTTCTAAGTTTTCATCATTTTAAGACTTTCAGACAAATTGAATAGGGCCAGTTCTACAAAATAGAGAAAATAAAGAAAATTGGAAGTGACGACCTTCTTACAGAATATTATCTATGAAAATTAAGACTCATATTTATACTGAGTTAAAGCTCCATATTTGGATTTTTGCCCATTGAATGTGACTGCAAAATTCAGATGGCTCTTTATCTCAGTCCATCTCACATTGGTCTCTCTCTGAACTTTCATTGTCTGACTCATTCTCATTTCCTCATTGAATTTTTGACAGATTTCTGTCTTAGGCCCTGTTTAATGATTCTAATGAGGAAACTTTCTGCCTCTATCCTAGAGCAGAACTTTAAAGGTTGTGTTCACTAGTACTGATGTCCACCACAGTGGACATGTGACAATTGTTTTATTTTGTATCAAAATAAACAAACTCAGCTCTGAAAATGCACACAATTATCCCTAAGATTCTTACTTTCTATAATGATTGAGAATTAATATCAGATAAAAAATTAACTGTGAAAATGAAGTTGACCTTTCTTTTTATGCCTACTAAGTCCTAATCAGAATAGATGCAAAACGAAAGGTTTTTAAGTTAATAGGCAAGAACACACTCCCAACATGTCATATCATTTGAAGACCCATATTTTGCCTCAACTTTGGTTTATATATATTTGACTTTGATGGGCCCAGTCCACTCTGACTGGTTGACCATTCTGCTCAGTGGTAGTTTGTCAGTTCAGCACAGCTTGGGGCCATGTTGTCAACAGCTCTACATTCATTCTACTGTCTCTGCTCTGCACTGTGCTTGCAACCCTGAGCCAATGGCCTTCAACTGCTGACAAAACAACGATAGGAGGTCACACTGGTCAGTCTATTCAAGCAGCTGCTGGTGCTGTTAAACAGAAGAAGAGGAAGAATTTCTTTTGCTCCAGACTTGTCGATTTAAATAAGCTTTATTGGCTTGACCATTTGTGACAATCATATTGCCAAAGCAAATTCACAAACTACATATTCAATAATAATAAATCAATAAATCAGTAAATTAATAGGTCAAAGTATAAAGAAAAATAAATGGGTGAATTAAATACATAAATGCAATCAGAGGGCTGGTTGGGAGCAGACTGGATGATTAAAAATGTCTTGTGCATAGAAGTACTCCATCACCAGGGGGGAACATTTAAAAACACAATAATGGGCAGCTAATACTCAAAAAAGTAGTATGTTGGCTTATAAATAAATAAATAAATTACATACAACATCCCGTACAGAGGACAAGTTTAGATGACTTAGTTTAGATCAAATAAGTCTTCATACTGTTTGCTGTAAATGGTGTTAGAGGCATTACATTGTGTCACTTAAATGTTGGCGTGCCCATACATTTAAATGCACGTTATGATTAATGTACTAGCAACTATGCATTATGCATCAAACATATTGAAATGAATTAATGAAATACTGCAAGCAAGCACTAATTAAACCACAGTTCTCCAATAACTTCATGTATCTGTATTGTGTGGTACGAAATAATAATCATAAAGTCATGTTTGTGTTGTGTTGACATGCTGCCATACACTCTGTTGTACAGCCAAGGACAGGTTTTATTGACTTTCTTGTAAAAGTGTCTTAGTGTATTCAAAGAGAACAAATCAATAGGTTAGAGAAGAGTAAAAAAAGCAGAGGTGAGACATAACATAATTATAATTAGAAAAGAAGAGAACAGAACATATTAGCGTAGCATCTGTTATGCTGTGGCATTGAATTTCATTGCCATGGAATCAGATCGTGTCCCATTTTAGCGACGGCCTTAAAATGACCCAGTTGCTTGGAGATGAATTTCCATGCTTTAGAAGTTGTACACTTTTTGATAGACTCTGAATCAACACAGCACACATTTACACATTATATTCCCTGTCCTTTTGTCCCTGTGTGTCCGTGTTTGTCCTCGTGTGGGTCTTCGTGCATGCACAGGCACAGTTGAAGAGGATGAAGGAGACGATCTGCTGCTCAAGTACGTGGATGAGTTCTGGTGGTTCCCCCACATGTGGAGCCACATGCAGCCTCACCTCTTCCACAACGAGTCATCGCTGCTGGAGCAGATGGTCCTCAACAAGGAGTTTGCTCTGGTGAGATGCACACACACACACTGATGCTCTCAAACACAATCAGTCTCACACACGCTTCTTGCAGCTGTCAGTTTTGTGGTTGCTTTCATCTTGTGTGTCCTTTTAATCACGCTCTCGCTTCCCATGATTGCGTTTCCTTCAAGGACAACCGTCAATGTTTGTAATTGTTATTTTCTTGCTACAGCACATTAGAGACATGATGTTTGCAGGGCAGAGAACCGGAACTGCGTTTTCTGGTATAGCCGCAATAAGAGATGGTGTGAGTCTGAAAGAAAATACCCCTGATGCACATTCCCCACATCTTTCATATTTTACCGCATGGATTTCTTCACTTACTATTTTTGTTTGGTTTGTGCATCATCACTTAACAAAACACCAAATCTTGATTTATATAACGCTTTTCTTAACAAAGTTACAGAGTACTTAACCAAAGAACCCTTAAAAAAAAAAATTTAATGAAAAAATAGAGCTGAATAGATGAAAATATAAAAACATTGACATTAATCCACACTTAAAAACAAACATTATCAAACAATAAAAGGAGTTTACATCATGTTAAAAGCCTTTTTATAAAAGAGTGTTTTAAGAAAGGACTTAAAAGAGGAGACAGTCTGCAAACTAGGTTTCAGCAGGTAGGTCCTTCCAGAGCCTTGGTGCCTGTAAAGAGAAAGCCTGTCAACCCTTTATCTGTAATCTGGCTCTGGGTACCACAAGTAAACTCTGATCAGATGATCTAAGCATGAGTCCAGGCTCATAAGGGGTCAGTAGATCAATGATGTAACAAGGGGCCTGGCCATGAACAGATCTATAAATAATACGATTTTAAAATCAATACGATACTCGGCTGGTAGCCAGTGTAATGATGACAGACTAGTTATAGATGATGCAGGGAGGCCTATGATATTTTGGAGTGAAGTGCATTACAGTATTTAAGGCAGGATAGAATAAAGGGGTTGACTACCCTGTGTAAATCATTACACGATAAAATTAAAATGAATTGAGAAAAAAATATTGAAATAAATTTAAACTTCTAAAAACAAGTCTGATTTATGCTTGTTTTGCGATAATGTATAGCATTGTAGTAAGAAATTAAAGATTTTTTTTTAAAGTAATGTGTTATTTATGAAGGAAACTGTTGATGAACAGAATTTTTTTATGTTGGTTGGAGAAATGCGACAAAATCCTGACTGAGAGCAAAGAAGTTTAATTGATGGTTTAAAAGTACAGAACTTATAGTATGTGAAGACAGTCATTACAGTCATGTTGTAGATAATGACTTTTATTATGTGACTACACAAAAGCCCAAGCTCACCTCGTGTAGAGTGATGCTGGGATGATGCGTTTTTGTAGGCCAATGTGGAAGTTGGCATTGCACTGGTTCCAGCGACTGCAAGCCCACTAAAGGCCTATGGGATTTTTCACTGTGTTTTGGATCATTGCTGATAATAAACTTTGAACAAATATTTATGAAACTTATATGTTCTGTTCTTTGTGGTAATCTTAACAAAGTGACCAACTTTCATGATTTGTTTAAGCTTAAATGAAATTGGCGAGAGTGAAAAGCTATAAGTAAGCTACTATTGAATGACAACATGGTGGTTTGACTTAGAAGCAACGACAATATTTCCAATGTTTACCGTCATGTTATGACCTCTTGTTTGCGAATTTCCTCAGAATGGAGTGACCTGATCAAGTTGGTCCTTGTGGCTGTGGCAACAGTGTATGAATTACTCATCATTAACAAACGATCAGAAATGCCTGCTGGTGGGTCCCTGGCAATTTTTGTTGTCCTTTGTTGGCAATTAGTCAGCAACCATTGTTTTAAACACAACAAAGGTTTAAGATTTAAAAGCAGGCAACATCAGATGCATTTTCCATTAAACATTAAAACCTCATGTGCTCGAAACCTTACTTCAGGTATTTATCCAAAACTGATATTCTAAATCCCTTTTAGTTTTGGGCTTGAGAACTAGGAAGTGCTGAATGCTAACTTACTTTTGCTTTTTTGGGGTCATTTCTACTAGGGGTGTAATCACCAGTTTCATGACGATACGATATCGATTCTTTAGACAATAAGATATTTGCCGATATCACAAAGTCTGCCATGATTCCACTTTGATTCGATTCGATTCAGGGGCCTTCGATCGATTTAAGACAATATTATGTACTCATTGAACACAATCAGCTACATTTCACCTAAAGCAAGAACGAAATACAAAGCAATTTTGATGTTTTGACAACTGAAATGTGAAGCAATGTGCTGACCTTTGGGTATGATAGCTTGTAGAGGATTATAACCATCTGTATGATCTAATCGTATTTTAAAATAAAAATTGGGTTAATTAGTAGTCATGTGCTTTTTTTGCCCCCACAATTACCTTATGGGTCTTACTGTTACATTGTGATGTCAGTATATTATATCAAATAAGATGCAAAACAATAATACAAATTATTGAATTATTTTATTTTAATTATTATTGACCTCCATCATTTGACCATGCTCTATCAAACTAAAAACGTGCAATTTTGATTTTAATTAAATCGAAACATTTCTCATGTTCTAAGTAGAACTATTAACTAACTCAACATTGATGATTTTGTTTTACTGTGGTGTCTGGTGACCACAGTTTGTATGTCAGTGTAATTAGACTTTGCTTCACTGTTTAATGGTAGGTGTGGAGGAAGAATAAGTATAAGCTCTCATTGTTTTCCTTTTGTACAATAAGTAATTTCATTAATCAGTGCACTACAAAATCAAATGATGAGATAACTTACTGTACTCATGTCATTAGGCACTCCCGTCTTGTACATGCAGTATGCATCCTCTGCTGTCAGATCGACCGTATCTTACCCGGATACTGCAGTGCTATTTACTGATTGGCTGATATGTCACGCTCCCTTTGAGTTCTGTGATGCTCAGAGCATGTTGCTACATGTTCCAAAGCACATATAGCGGTGTTACTCGGTGGGTGCTACACAATACATTTTAAAGCGGGAGAAATACCAGGTGTGGCGTGTGAGAGAGCGAAAAAGGTTCAAATGTGTGTCTCATATGCTTGACTTGAGAGCCTTGGAAACTTCAGAACGAGGCGTGATTGGGCGGAAACTGTGAAATGGATATCCAGTCGGAATTTCAAAATAAAGGCGTATGTTAAAGTGACGATGTTGATCGATGTTTTGACTTTCCGTCGACTTGATTGGATCATTGCTTAACCAATTGATGTATTGCTCCAGATCGATGGGTCATTACACCCCTAATTTCTACACCACTCTATTACTTTCACAAATCAATGTCACAAATCAATGCTTTGTTGCTTTGTTGTTTTTGTGTTGTTTTTTTGTTCCTGCAGCTGTGCCAAAACACCAGCGGCTGGTGGCTAGAGCTAATTTTCAGCCCTGCAAGACACCCTGAAGCTGTGGGAACTTTCAGTTTGTGTCAAAATGGTGCCACCTGCAGACAACGCAGCATCTCTTATATTTGTTGTGGTCTGACTGTGAATAGTGTTTTTAGCAATCAGTCTCCATCTACTCTGTTTAACCAGCTGTATACCGTTAAATAATTGGCAGAGTAGTCATCTAGTTATTCTCATCTCTACCCCACAAGCTTTTTATTGTGAAATGCAGCTTGTCCCATATGAAGTCACTTTTGTCTGAAGTGCTGCTATAGTGAGGACTGATAACACCAAGACGTGTCTGTTATTTTTTATTTTTAGGATAGGATAGACTAAATTGTCCTGAAGGGGAAATTTGCCTTGGACTGTACAGTGACTGTAGTATGAAAACAGCACATACATTAAAACATCTTAAACTGCAGTAACAACCAAAAAAAATAGAGGCATACAGGTTCACACATAGGCCAGTTGCCTATGTTGTCAGAATCCTATGACCTTCAACAGGACTGTGAGCCCCCAACACAGGACACTTTCCACTACTGTGTGGTAGAACAGATGCTGCACTTCTCAAGCAACACCAAATGTTTTAGATTTAAAGCTGATCTTGTCAGTATAAGCACCACAAACCCTTGGTTCTACTTTTTGCTTAACATCAAAGTTTCTGTGCTGTGGTTACTTGCTGCTTCAGTTGAGTGGTTACATGTGAGTATAACCTGACACAAACCTAAAAGTATATTTAAGGTTGTTAGGTTTTAAACACAATCCTCTTTCATATAAAACAACAAAAAATGTATTCATAATGAAATTGCTGTTATTTTAATATCATTTATTTCAGGCCTCTTTGATTACTCATAACTCATTCTGCAATACCTACATTTCATCATTATGATACTTGCACGTCCATAAAGGTGGACCACAAACAAAAGACTGGGTTGGCTTTTTTCACATTTTGTTTGTTGGAAGATACACTGTATTCCCAAATATAGCTGCAAAAACTGTAAAAAATGCATTTTTCCACAGTATGTCCCTTTCAATTGTGCAAAATGTACTCTTTGATATTGAAGACAATTCGAGACAGCCTGCCTCTAATAGCAGACACAACTCGGGAGCAAGACAATGTTTTTAATATTAAGTATATATGGGATTGGATGATTCCCTGTATCGCAAGTGAGGAGTAAAAATAAACTGTTGAGCAGAAAGGGTATAAAACTGCTTCATAACAAAGATAAGGATAAAACTAGCTAGGGCCTAGTTTTAGTGGATATAGTGTTGTCATACATATATGCACTTGCACATGCTGATTGAATATTAGCTGCTGTATCAGCACACCGGTGCATCCAAATTAGAAATTATAATGCTAGGATAGAGTCCAGAAAAAATATTTTTTGGGCCAATTCCAATCATACATGCCTACAGTTTTAAAGGGTCAAAAATCAGGAGGGCTTCAAAGTCCAACCTGCCTACACTTTAGAGCAGGGGTGTCAAACTCAATCCCAGAAGAGGCAAAAGTTTAAAATACAGTCTAAGATCAGAGACAAACAGGATCAACATTTATTGAACAATTTAAGTCTGATGATGTCTCTATCAGAAATATGAATTTGAGCAGCATATTTATTTTCAGGCAAGTTAAGTCTCTGTATAAGCACCGACCAATGCATTCATCTGCTGGCCACAGATCAGAGTGATATTGGGATGGAGTTTTGGTGCACAAGTCCTGCATGGCAGCTGCTGACGTGCTTTGTTGTATGAGTGGCAGGAGTGCTATCTGACAGGGGGTCATTAATAACAGATATATGGAATTATCTCACAAGCTGTATTTCATCAAATCTCGGGTCAGATTTGGCCCACAGGTCTTGAGTTTGCCATGTCAGCTCAAAGGAAGTTATATAAAACACATTGACTGTCCTGCTGATATGCAAAGTATGGCTATGGCCTTGTTCTGTTGATGAAACAACATAATGAGGATAGATTTACACTCCCTGCAGAACATATTTACAGATGTAAATTAGCTGCATATAAACATTAACCACTTCCAGAAAAAGAGATGTACTTCTGTTCGCATGAGCAGTATGAATGCTTTAGTTAAATCCACTGTTATGTTCTCGCTTACTAAAACAAAACAAGCAATTAAGTGTTATATCCCTGTTGGGACATCACGCTTTTATTTTGATGGACACACCTGAGCCCTTTTTAATGTCTCCTGTTTAATCGGAAGTCCACAAGGTTGAGTGCTTTTGTTCCTCTGCTCTGCCTTGTTTTTCCTGTGATTTGTCAATATGTGTGTGTATGAACGTGAGTGTGAGTGTGAGTGGTTGGGGATGATTTGTATGACCGCACACACAATATAGAAAGGGATGGGGGGGCTGAGTGGGTCGTGCTGTTGAAGGTGAGCGTGATCATAAAGTGTGATCCCTAACCTCTATTGTACACGCACACATACATCCTCCACTCACTCATCCCCCTGACCGCTGATGCTTAGCTTTGACAGTGTGTGTAGGTGTGTGTCAGAGCGAAGGACAACACCATCAGTCTGTGAGATGCACCCACCGACCATCCACCCTCACAATCCAACACGTACACATGCTCGCACAAAATATATATATTCTTTAATTTTCACCCTGAAGGCCAGCATCATAACAAACACAGCACAAAGCCGAGATCTCTCCTACAAGGTCAGAGTCTGTGTTGTTGCATTTAAACACCTACATGTCATCTGCCTGCACGTATATATATACCATAATATAGTGTTTATGTATACAAGTAGGGCTGGGCAGTATGGACCAAGTCATATCTTGGTAGTTTTCAGCTATACAACAATGTACCTTATAGTTTATTATTTTTTCTAAATTAAATCCATCTGAGTCATATTTGTTACACAGGCACTTGTGTTTACAGCCAGTTGAACCATGTCAACAGGAAAAAAGGGGGGGGAAAAAACTACCTCTTTGTGAGAAACAAAAAAAACATTCATTTAGTCAAAGCATTTAAACTTCAGGTATACCCTTTAAAAACATGTTTTAAAAAAGATCAAATTTTTTACTATTTTAGTCTCCGACAGTAATGAAAAAAAAAGAAAAAAATGTTTATTAAAGTTTGCTTTAGATTAAAGTTAAGCTGAGTAGGGTGTGTTGAAATAGCCATTTTTTCCAATTAAAGACAATAAATTGCACCTTGTTAGAGGTTAGGGTTTCAGTTTTTGTCACTGTGTTGTCAAAAAGGTCTTAAAATTGTGTTTTTCACTAATAAGAAATTCTGCTCAATCAGATAATACAAATACAATTGTTTTCCTCCAAGCAGACTTAACATTGAACTACGTGTCAATAAGCACATTAGTGTCAGCGATTCTTACTGTAATCAATCTCTCAATTTAGTGTAACAGTTCCTCAGTTGTTTGTGAAAATGTCTCCTTTTTTGATTGTGCTTTTCTTACAATATAATTTTCAAGATTGTATTATGGATTGAGAGGTCTTATACATATTCATATTTTTTTATTTGTTTTATTTGTATGTAAAGCACTTTTTGCTGCCTTGTTTTGTATAAAAGGTGATAAACAAATAAATTCTGATAAATGGATTGACTGATCCTGCTGTGCAAAAAAAATTGAATTTTTGCCATCTCTGGTTCTGAAAGGGTCTTGTGAAGATTTCTTTTGCAAAAATTGGGACTAAGTTGAAAAAATGAAGAATGGCAGTATATCTACTGTATGTATTATATATTTTAGAAATTAAGGGAACTTGATGCACAATGCAAAGGCATAAAAAAACTCACCAGTCTATTAGTTGAGCAAATACTTAAACTTGATTCACAGTAAATATCATGATTGATTTGCAACAAGTAAAAAAGTAGAATGCAGCCTATGTCTTGCTCGATCTTAGACTACTAAACTACTAAACCTTATTTTAACATTGTTATTGCGGCACAGATTAATGTTATTATAGCAGCACTTTACCTAGCTTTTTTGCCACATACTGATGATTACTTTCTTTCCATACTGCTTAAATAATGTTAAAAAATGTTCTTTGCTGCTTCACAGGCTAATCAAAAATTTTGTCACATAGTTTACCTGATACCACCATGTCTAATTTACCTAAACCCCAAGTACAGAACAGGAGATTGCATCATTTCAACAACAGTCTCACAAAGTTTTGCAACCAATTAAAGAAAATGTAGGAACCCTGATCAAAATGAACTACATGCAGAACATTATATTGGCCAAGGGCTGCAGGGTGGTGCAGTGAGTAATGCTGTTGCCTCATAGTAGAATGGTTTCCTATTTGAATCCAGTGCAGACAGGTCATTTCTGCGTGGAGGTTTAATGTTTTCACATGCATGTGTTGGTTCTGTCTGAACACTTTTTTTTATCTCTCCACAGTGCATTGACATGCTTGATATGTTGACTGATTGTTGACTGATTGTTGGCTTGTTGACTGAGAATAATTGGTCTAGATAAGTGGATCCCAGCTGTAATTCAGATCCAAATTAGGTTAAAATAAATGTTTTCAGTGGTTGGCAAAGTGATCCGTCTCCTTATTTTGTTTTGTTGTTTTTTAGTAAAGGTGAAATATGCCATTTTTCCATTGAATAATTATTGTAAGATGGGTACACTGTGGTCATGAACTAAAGAGCCTCATGAATAAAAGCTTTCATGGGAATTAGGGTCATAATTTTTCATTACGGAAAAGGTGGTAGATTCTGAGGCTGGACCTGTTCAGACCACTGGTCTAGATGAGAGATGGATTTTGTCTTATCCAACCCCTTATTTTAAAAGAGAAACACACACACACACACTTATATGTATACAAATTGGTTTCACAACTTTTATTACTCTGTCTGACCCTGTGTGACCTTGTGTAACCCTCACTTGTGTGTTTTGCATCCCTCTCTAGGAGCATAACATCCCGGTAGACATGGGCTATGCTGTGGCCCCACACCATTCCGGCGTCTACCCGGTTCACCTTCAGCTCTACAAGGCATGGAGGCATGTGTGGAACATCCAGGTCACCAGCACAGAGGAGTACCCCCACCTCAAACCGGCCCGCTACCGCAAGGGCTTCATCCACAACAACATCATGGTAAGGTGACAACATTATCATCACACTCAGCATGGCTGCGAGCGCAGAAACGCTAATGCTATGCTCTCATCCATAAATGCACTTTGATCTATCGACATGTCCCTGCACATACATGGAAATTGATTAGCACCTTCAAAAGTGTCTGCAGGATATCCATAATTGAACATTATACTTGTTTGTTCATCTGAATACCAAAGATATTTCTCTCAGTCTTTGTGATGATTTTCTTTTCTACTTGACTTCTTCATGTGCAGATTTCTGTCCCTGCTTTTTTCGGTCTCTGTGGGGCTCAGGGTGGTAATAATTTAGTGAGTGTTTTCACAGCTGGTTGTTGTGAGGATCCCGAGATGCAAGTCGAAGTGTGGATGCACTTAGAGTAACATGCAGGCCTAGCAGACAAAGAATACATGTTTTTGCTGCCTTACAAAAAGAAGTGAGACGGTTAGTCATCTAAACATGATGAGAATATCTTGAAAAGGTGCATATGAGAGATTTCTGTATGCCGTGTTCTTAACAAAACACTATTCATCAAGCATAGGTCCTGAATCAAACACAGCATTTTAAGCACATTGCGCTGTGTCCTTGCCCGCCGGGAGGAAAAAAATGATTTGCTTAATTCGTCTGACTGAAATTAAAACCATGAAATGTAAATTCTTGGAGCGACTAAATCAAAGTGAGCTTAAAAAATGCAGATTCATTAAGTCAAAAGAGTCTGTATCTGCTGTGCTCTTTTATCTCAGTTTGAAAAGCTGTTTTTATCTACTGTGTCTTTGCTCAAATAAGTGTTTGCAGAATAGTAAACTGTGTGCTGATTGTTTCTTGCGGTCTTTAACAGAAAATCAATGATTCGTTGCATAGTGTGTAACAAGCATATGTGTGTGTGTAGCTTTGTGTGTGTGTGGTATATGAATTCTTTGACCCTCGCCTCACCATGGCAAACACAGCTCCATGTTGAATGAATATTTAATGGCTATCCAATGTAGCTGAAGGAGCGAGCTTTGCTTTGTGCATTTATTTGTGTGTGTTTGTAAATGTGCAGGATGTGTGTCACAGAATGAGGATGTAGATATGCTTTTAGACTTTCGCGCAGCAATTAAAAAAAAAAACAAAAAACTACTGTGCAGTTTGAGAAAGCAGTGAAATAAAACTCTTGTTGTCCCCTATTTCACCTATAAGCAAATTTTCTTCATCCCCCAGTCCGTCCTCCTCCTCCCTCTCCTCCTCCTCATTCACTTGTCAGTCAGCCTCTTTGTCAGTGTGCACAACTGCTCTCATATTGACAAAAGAACCAATCACATCTGACACCAAAATTACCAGTCCATGTTGTGCTGCCCTGTTCAGATCCTGAGCAAACAATTTAAGCAGACAGCTCTGTCAATTTTCTAATCAGCCCTACGAGTCTGCTTTTTATTTCTTGACATTTTGTCACAGCGTCATCAAATAAGACTTCTAATTCCACTTCCATAAAATAACAATAACATGCTGACAGCTTGACAGGCTATAATGTTTTATTAAATATGATCAATAGTCAGGTATTGAAATCATCAGTGAATCACCAAATTAAATAAAGAAGGGCTGAACAAAAACACGCATAAAACACTCAATACATTATAAAGAAAGGCTGACAACAGAAGGGGGAAACAATGAAGAATTGACAGAAAGTTCAACAAAAAAGTTTTCCTTTTCGTTTCATGTCGGAAGAAAAGATTTGAGAAGAAAAAACGGGGAGGGAATGGAGACTGAAATATAATTAAACCCCCACAAAAACACTCAATCTCTCTTTGACAGCATTAGGGGATGCAGATGTTCTCTCAGCTTTGTTTGTGAAGTGCTGTCATCTCTGTCCTTCAAGCAGGCTTAAACTTTTTACAATAGTTGTTTGTTATTGGCTCAATGAAACTTTGTCGTGTTCTTTTTGGAGAGGGGAGTGGACTTTCTGCGTTGATGTAGAGAGGACAATCTGAGAGTTGGATATTGGGATGAGTGAGGAGTGTTAACCAACATCAAATTCCTTGTATGTCTAACATACCTGGTAGCATAGCTGATTCTGATTCTAATTCTGATTCTGATGTTTGAACAATTTAAACATCGGCCAGTTTCAGGGACAAAACACCCCATACATGTGGTGCTTAGGCATAACCCCAAGGTTCCCAGGGTCCAGCTTTTTTTTTTTTTTTTCTTTTTAATGATTTTCACCTCTGCTAACCTAAAGCGGCCCTTGAGTGCAAACTCATAAATCACAAAATATAAAAAACCATGGCTGTCAAAATTAACACATTAACACAGATTAATCCATCATCATGATTGATCTGATTAAATTTTTTAATGCAGTTAACCCATCTGCAGCGCAGAATGACTCAAAATCCCTTAAATGTCTCTGGCAACGCGTTCCGGGCAGTAGACTTGCCGTAGCACCCACTGCCGTACATGCACAAATGGGCTGTTGATGCGGCAGAACTAACCAACTCGAATTGGAAGATGTTAAACAGCACGGTGGTCCTCTAAGTGGGAAATTTCAATACAAAAAAATGCAAGACGGAACCGTGGACCGACATACAGTCATAAGCACACTCTGCAGTAAGGCTGAACGATTTCAGGAAAAGATCTAATTGTGATTTTTCTGGCAGATATTGTGATTTCAATTGGATTCATGATTTTCTTCAAATCATGCTTCAGTGCAATATTTACTGTGTTCACAGTGTAGACAACGGTAAGGAAATCAGTGATCAAAAGCATGTAACACATTATTCATCATCTAATATTGATGATAAATAATCTGTTTTCATCATTTAAAGGATACTCCAAATTCTGCTCCTACACAGAGGCTTTGTGTTGTTGGCCTACTTACCAGCACTTCCATAAATGCAAATTGTCTGCAAATTTGTTAAACTGTGTGTGTAAAATAGTTGACACATCAGATCCTGGGTCAGTCAGGAGCACTGCAAAAAATTGCAGCTTTGGCAATCACACAATTGCGTTGTCTGAAATTGTGATTTCGATCCGAAAACGATAAATCGCTCAGCCCTACTCAGCAGGAAGGAGTTTTCTTTTCACCGAAGCACTTTCAGCTTAAAGTACTACATTAACACGAAGCATGCGTCAGTTGGGAATCCTGCTAGCACTTCAGCCCACGCGCTGTCCAGCTTGCAACAACCCATCATCATGCGATTAATATAGTTAAAAAAAATATTTTTTTATCATGATTAATAGAAATTAATTCACAGCAACCCTGTGATTAATCAGATAAAAAGATTTTAGTTGTTTAACAGCCCTAGAAAAAACAAAAACAGAAAAAAATTGGGAAAAAAACCCAAAAACATGGTGACAGATAAAATTACACTTATTAGCTGCTTCATTGAGCACAACTGTTCCACTGCTTGATAATGTAAATAGCTAACCAAGTAATCACAATGCAGCTTCTCAATACAGTCCATCATGTAGACATGGTCAAGACAACCTGCCGAAGTTCAAATCAAGCATCAGAATAGGGGTAAAAAAAAAAAAAAGGGGATTTAGGTAACTCTAAGGCATGGCTGCAGGTGTCAGTCAGGCTCGACACTCCTGTCTGCTAAGAACAGACAATAAGGCTACAACTCAAGGGGTACTCGCTAAATTGGACAATGGAAGATTGGAAAAGTGTTGCCTGGTCGGATGTGTCTGAGTTTCTCCTGACACATTCAGATAGTAGGACCAGAACTGGTTGTAAGCAACATGAAAGAATGGGTCCATCCAGCCTTGTAACAATGACTCAGGCTGGTGGTGATGGTTTAATGGTGTGAGGATTACATGTTCTTGGCACACCTGTTAATACTAATGAACCATGTTTAAATGGCCCTGCACACAGGAGTATTCCTGCTGACCATGCATCCCTTTATTACCACAGTGTACCCATCTTATGATAGCTACTTCCAGTTGGAGAACTCGCTGTTGCATTAGCTCTCATCATCTCAAACTTGTGTCTGTAACATGACAGACTTCACTATGCTCTAGTGTTCTCCATAGTCACCAGATCCCAATCCAATAGCACATGCTTTTGGGATGATGTGGAATGGAAGATTCACATCATGGATGTGCAGCTGAGACAAATCTTCAGGAACTTTGTGATGCTATCAAGATAATATGGACAAAAATGAGAAATGTTTCCAGCACCTTGTCGAATCAATGCAACAAATAATTAAGGCAGTTCAAAGGACAAATGGGGGTCAGGTCTAGTCTTAGCAAGGTGTACTTAATAAAGTGGCCAGAGAGTGTATACATCAACAAACCCCGAACACAATTATGAACAAGAAAACACTCAACAAAACATATATACATAGTATGGACTAGCACTGTATTGTGTCTGCTTTCTCTTGTGTTCTTTTTTGTTGACTGATTTTAGGCTTGTAGTAATAAGTAAATATGTTAATTTTCCAAAATAATCCCCTAGGGTGTGGTGTTAATACAACTATTTTACTGCTTCTTAGCAGATCAGACCCTCTCTGATCTCAAATCTGTTTGATTTTTCAACTTGTGCTGAGCTACCTGATATTGGGCTTCTCAATTTTTTGTTTTATGACAAAAGTTAGAGACCAAAACAACAGAAACTGCAATCCGCTTTCTTCAAAAAAATGTTGTCCAACACAAATCACACTTTGGTACCCTGACTGTGTAGTGTCTATGAGATCTGTTGTCAGCTGTATGTATTCTCACTGTCAGGCTTGATGGTTTAATGTGTTTTTGAAGGATCTTATGTAAAAAAAAAATCAGTAAAAACTGTCCTGATGTCTGTGGTCTCTTTTTGTTTTTAAATCAGTTAAGATGCTGAAATCCTCCAGTGTGTTGCCAGCCTAATCTTCATTAAGACGGGCTTAGTATTTTTTAACATGGACCTTTTAAATCTCAATCTGTGAATATATTGGCAGGATGTACCAGCAGACTCCTGTCTGTCACCCTCTCTCTGTCACTCTGTTGCACATGGCAGTTATGTCATCACTACACAGAGTAAGGCAGTTATACTTTAGGCAAACATGAATATATCAAGGCGGCTTGCCAGAGTGCTGAGTATGCTGTTTTTCATGCAAGTCTTTTCAGCTGTTACTGAGCCTTTATGGTATAGACTTTACTAGAGAAATCATAGACAAGGCTCAGCACTATAATTGCTGAAAATAAAAGCTGGTGTTGTAAATAAAATACCTCTGAGGTCTCTGTCTCCCTCAGTCCAGTCTTTTCATTATCTTCCAGTGCAGCTGGATCAGCCTGATTCAATGTCTGTAATCAGAAAGATCAATCTTGACAAACTCCAATCTACAATTGTGAGCATCCCAAAGCAGCATGGCCCAGTCAGAGTCTTTTAGAGCAGGAAGATGCTACTAGTGAGAAGACAACAGGCAGTGGCTGGCAGTGACTGCTTGTAGAGAGACTGGCATTGATGCTAACAGCTTCTGTAGCAGTTGTCTCCTGACTGCATTTTTTTATTAAATGAAAAACAAATAATAACACTGAAAGAATTTCATGATAGAAATTATATTTTTTCTCCACTACTAATATGTTTTGATGAAAATTTGATCTACAAAGTGGCTTATGTTTTGTAGTTTTTACCACAGTAGAAGCCCCTACCTGACACATTATCGGATTGACAGAGGTATCAAAAGTATTCACATTAGTTACTCAAGTAGAAGTATAGATACTAGGGTTTAAAAAGACTTTTGTAGAAGTTGAAGTATCAACTCAAGCCTTTTACTCAAGTAAAAGTATAAAAGTGCTGGTTTTAAAACTACTTAAAGTATAGAAGTAAAAGTAATATAAGGGCACAAAAATGCGGTTGAAGACAAAAGCCACAGGGGTCTTTAGTGCACTACCCAACCTTTCCAAAAATGTTATCTGAGCTTATATTAATGCTGTTTCCCCTGGGTTGATCGGGAGTCAGACACCGCCACAGATACTAAAAGGGATCATGATGTTAATGTGTTTTTTCAAATGACAGTAGTCATTATAGCAACTGAACAATTATTTGAACTTGTAACAGTCTGTCCAGCTCAGTTTTTGTTCCCGCATCTCCTGTTTCTGAGCCCCCCTGAATGCAGCATGCTAACAGCGCAGCCCCTGAGTAACGGCAGGGAGAGAGACATGCCCAGAAAAGTCTCAAGTAAAGCGGACTACTGTGTTTTTTGATGGTTCATACAGATGTTTTATAATTGTGTATGAGACACAACCACACATACAGGCCTCCGCTGGTGAGTGTGTGTTCAAGTGTCTGTGTGTGTGTGTGTGTACATCAGGGCGAAACTCTGCCATGCACGACATACAGAGCAGAGGACAATTGTGAACGCGCGACCAGCTAGAGGCAGAAATGGCATGCTGTCTTGTAAATGAGATAAATAACATAAGGCTATTTAGTATGACTTCTTTTGTTATCTGGCGCTATATAGAAGATAAAATGCCCAATCCCCAGCTTAGTTCCATTCAATACCAGTCTCCCTGGTGGAGACACTGGTATAGATGTCTATTATAATATTGATGTGTTTTTATTAAGCTGTTGTGTTGTTTGTTTCTGTTTTTATTTGTATTAATTGTTTTGTTTATGGACCTCGAGTCTGTTAATAAAGTATCTATTAAGGGGGACGGGGTGCCCCCCCCCCCCAAATATATTGGTAGGGAGTGTGATGTGATTTGTGACATGTGTAGGTGCGATAGATCACGCACCAATAGGGTGTCCGAACACAATTCTCATCCAGCCACAATCAAATACACTCTATACGGATGGTACAATGTATCTGGATAGGTTTTTTTGTGCGTGTGGTTTCTGAACGATGACAAGCCGGATTGAAAACAAGCCGAAATGAAATAGGAATAACAGGGCTATTTTTAAAATGTAAGGAGTAGAAAGTACAGATAATTGCGTGAAAAAATTTAAGGAGTAATAGTAAAGTCGGCCTAAAAAATAATTATTCCAGTAAAGTACAGATACCCAAAATTTCTGCTTAAGTAAGGTAACACAGTATTTTCACTTTGTTATTTGACACCTCTGCTGATTGATAAGTTTATTTACATGATATAAGATTTTTGAATAAGAAAATATAAAGAAATGACTGGAGGGAAAATCTTCATCATTATTATTATTATTTAAGGATGTTTGGTACATCTAATTGAATATCGTTTGAATGAGTTGTTCATTTTTATTTTGGTGCTGTGTCAGCTCAAGGAAAAATGCCACACATTGTACACTGCAGCCCAAAAGTGAATGCCTCATATTTAACATCATTTGCTTCTTTCACACATTCCTGTTCAAAATAAATATATGTGAATTTATTGCCAGATGTTTAACCTTTTATTTATTATATTCTGTATTTCATTTATCTGATATTTATTTAGAAAAAATACTTAAAAAAGAAGATCTCATGTACAACATGCTAAGTATTATATTGTCTGCTACATGTCAGTGAGAGTAACTCAACTAATTTTTTTCTTTTTTTTTTTTTTTTGCTGTGTAAGTGTAAATAAAGAAAACAATTTTATGCATAAATGCCCAATGTTTTAAAGCTAGAGTTGCATGGGTTTTTTTTTTGTTTGTTTTTTTTGATTGTTTTTTTTTTTTTTTTTTTGCTTGGGAGCACTGAAATGAGTAAGTTTGACCATCTGCTGGAAAAAAGGAAAAACTACAAGTTTTGCCGCCTGGCCTACAGAATGAAAGGATATGATACATCTGACACATATGATACACTCACACGTTTTGTGCTGCAGGGACCGTATGATCAAAGTGATAATTGGTTTAAATGAGGCCAGTCTTTGGCCTAAATGAGCTAAGCTTGATTAATTTGGTACACAGAGCACTGTTGACAGATTAGCACATTTCTGAAATAGTTTGAAATATAACCTTGAGAACAAAAACAAGAAATAATTAAGAAAAAGTGTATGCATCATTAAAAGGTTTGATTGGGTTTGAGGGTTTAAATCTTCCTCTGCTGTCGATGCCTCCTTGTTTTTTATTGTTGTGTCGGCATCACTGAGGAGACTTCTTTTTGGAGTCTCTCTATTCATCAGTGAGCTGACAGAAGAATGATGAGATCAAACGTTTCACAAAACACAAACCTGATAAAAGATTAAGTTTATGAAAAATACAATGTGTTTGTATGGCTATCTAACTTTAAAATATAACTTCAAATCTCACAGGACTAGTACATCCTCAAAGTGTCGAGACAGAATTCTTAAAAACAGCTCAGCACACACACCAGCGAAAATAACCAAGTGAAACAATAGACACTCAAGAGTGACTTTGAGGTGACATTGCTTTGTAAAATAATATTTGGAAAATGTTGAATTCTGTAACCATTAATCTGTAAACATTAGATCCACTCACCGGCCACTTCATTAAGCACACTTTGCTTGTACTGGGTCTGATCCCATTTAACCTTCAGGACTGCCTTGATTCTTTGTGACATTGGTCTAACAAAGTACTGGAAATATTCCTCAGAAATTTTGGTCCAAATCAACTTGATAGGATTACAGCAAACCCAGGATGCAGCTCTCACTCGGCACCAAATTCCAAAGGTGCTCAGCAGGATTGAGATCTGGTGACTGTGGAGGCCACCCGAGGATGGTGACCTATTGTCATGTTCAGGAAACTACTTTAAGGTGTTTTGATTTTGAACTTTTGTATCCTGCTCTAAGAGGCCATCAGAAGATGGTACACTGGGGTCATAAAGGGACGGCCATGGTCAGCAACAATACTCTTGGACTAGGGTGTTTAAACAATGCTCAATTGGTCTAAGAGGCCAAAAGTGTGCCAAGAAAATATCCCCCACATTTTAACTCTTATACCACCAGCCTAAGTTGTTGATACAAGCCAGGATGAATCCATGCTTTCATGATGTCAAATACTGACCTTTTATCTGAATGTGGCAGCAGTAACTGAGACTCAACAGACCAAGCAACATTTTCCCACTCCTCTATTGTACAATTTTGGTGAGCATATGCAAATTGTAGCCTCAGTTTGCTGTTCTTAGCAGACATGAGTGGCACCTGGTTTGGTCTTCTGCTGCAGTAGCCCATCTCCTTCAAGTTTTAACATGCTGTGCGTTCAGTAATAGTCTTCTGCATACCTTGGTTGTGGGGGTGGGTGATAAGGAAAAAAAAATCTGTGTCACGATTATTTCATGACAGTGTCATGATCTTAATTTTATCATGTTTTTTTCTAAACTCATAGTTCACACTAATTTGCAACTAACCAACCAGCACCAGACTTACATAAGTATTGTAATGCACGAATACTGAACTTAGAATATAACTTAAAGTCTATATACACTGCCTGGCCAAAAAAAAAGTCGCCACCTGGATTTAACTAAGCAAATAGGTACGAGCCTCCTATTGGAAAATTACCGCATGGGCGATTGTCTTTCAGCTGGCAACAAGTTATTAAACCCCAGCTGATGCAATGAGTAGCTTCTCATTTCTTAAACAACCATGTCGAAAGACACATCCTGTGTTCATGGAAAAGATGTTAGTCTGTTTAAGAAGGGTCAAATCATTGGCATGCATCAAGAAGAGAAAACAAATAAGAGGATTGCAGAAACTACTAAAGTTGGATTAAGAACTGTCCTGGAGGAAGGTCATGTGGTCTGATGAGTCCAGATTTACCCTGTTCCAGAGTGATGGGCACATCAGGGTAAGAAGAGAGGCAGGTGAAGTTATGCACCCATCATGCCTAGTGCCTACTGTACAAGCCTGTGGGGGCCGTGCTATGATCTGGGGCTGCTGCAGTTGGTCAGGTCTAGGTTCAGCAACATTATGTGCCCAAAGAATGAGGTCAGCTGACTACCTGAATGTACTGAATGACCAGGTTATTCCATCAATGGATTTTTTTCTTCCCTATTCCAAGATGACAATGCCAGGATTCACTGGGCTCAAATTGTGAAAGAGTGGTTCAGGGAGCATGAGACATTTTCACACATGGATTGGCCACCACAGAGTCTAGACCTTAACCTCATAGAGAAACTTTGGGATGTGCTGGAGAAGGCTTTGCGCAGTGGTCAGACTCTCCCATCATCAATACAAGCTCTTGATGAAAAAATTAATGCAACACTGGATGGAAATAAATCTTGTGACATTGCAGAAGCTTACTGAAACAATGCCACAATGAATGCATGCTGTAATAAAAGCTAAAGTTGGTCCAACAAAATATTAGAGTGTGTGACCTTTTTTTGTAGTGGCGACTTTTTTTTTGGCCAGGCAGTGTATTTTAAAGCTTTTACTTGTCTTCAGCAATAACATGTTTTTCATTGCATTTAATATCTACATATTTGCCATTTTACTGTGGGAACCATTACGAAATGCATTGTGAGGGCTTACCGTAAAAAAAGCATCAAAGTGCTTTTTTCCTGCTTCATAACAACATTACATTGTCTCTGCAAAAGGCTGTGTTTCTGTCATTCTCTGTCTCTTCAGGATGTCTGTTTCTAAATGTCTGCTGTGTTGCCATCACACATTCAAACTTTTAAAAGGGTTTGTACAAATAGGTGTTTTTTTAAGGACTAAAACTTCGGTTTAATTTTTCTGCCTGACTCTTATTCTGCTGTGAGGAAAGGGGGGGGCATGAATCTACAAGTGAGAGAATGAACCCCAATAATGATCACACAATCTCTCTCCCTTGGCAGATCACTGATACATTGTTGTTTGTCACAGTCTAAGGGGCCATTCACACAGAAATTAATTCAAGTGGAGTATATGCACAAGTTTTTAATCTTATCGGTGTTTTGTCCACACATAAACAACATTTCAAAATATGCACTTTTTTGAAAATGGGTCCCAGAGTGGATATATCTGAAAACACTGGCCTTACGTTTTCGTGTGGACAACAAATGCGGACAGCTTCAGAATCTATGATGTCATAGCCTGATCTCTCACTTGAATTGCATCCGTGAACCCTGACAACAGAAACAATGTAGGAATACAATGTCGCGCTCGTGCTGCTGATACGCCAGTGTTTGTTGACACTGATGTATCTCATGCTCCATGTCTTCTTCTCTGGTTTTGGTGTATGTGTACTGCACCATTACAGCGCCACTACAGGCTTGGCATATGTACTACAGCGTTTTCATTGTTTTTGTGTGGACAGATACATTTCTTGAAACGTTGCTGTCTTCACAGAGATCATTTTCAATACAAAAATGTGTTTGTCTTAGCGTGGACAAGGCCTAAGATCATCATATGGTGCACCCCAACCTGGTTGTACTGAGTGGTTATTTATGTTACTGTTGACTTTCTATCATCTCAAACCACAGTTTTCCACTGACCTCTGGCACCAATGAGGCATTTTGGCCCACAGCACTGCTACTCAATGGGTATTTTCTCTTTTTGAGCCATTGTCTGTTAACTCCAGAGATGATTGTGCATAAAATCCCAGTATATCTGCAATTACTGAAATACTCAGACCATCTTGTTTGGTCAGGTTCAAAGTCAATAAAGCTGCGTTTCCACTGAGTGGTCTGATTTAGCTCAGCATAGTTCGGTACGGTTTGGAGCAGTGAGCCCTGACCTTGCTTGTGTTTCCACTGTACCTTCACCTTGGGGCGGGGTGTAAGCCAGAAGAGGACCTAATGTCAAACTCCCTCTGCAGCTCCTCCTCTCTCACAATGGAGATGTTAATGCAATGCTGAAATTCCTTATAGCATTTTTGGGGCGATGTAAACATGGTGTGATGTGTTGTTTTGGTTTTAGCTGCTGTTGCACAGGAAGTGGCTTGTTATGGTTAATAACAATCAGAAGGGTGTCAAAAAAGTGCATGGCGTGGATCAGATGCTTTGGTTCCTCTCCCTTTATGTGACAGTGGAAATAACTGTAATTGTGTACCTTACAAAACTGAACTGAACTGTTTCAGGTCGCCTTTCGTCCCTGCTCTGATTCCTGATTTGAAGTCCAGCAGGTCATCTTTACCAGTGCATTGTTTGCTCCCATGTGATTGACTGATTAGCTATTTGCCGAGCAGTTGGAAAATGTTGGGTCACTTTCTCTCCAGTATTGTCCTGCATAAGTCAAAGACAAGCTAAAGAGAAAACCAACAAACCTGGTTCACTGAGGAGGAAGATGTTTCTCAGAAGCAGCTTTTAAGATTGTTATTGAGTGTGTGTGAACCTAATTGTTCAGCATTTCAATTATTGAAAGTCTCCCTAAATCAGTAAAATTACGGATTCCTAGAATTCAGCCAGCTTCTTTTAAGTTTCTCTTTGACTTTCTCTGCAACCTAACCTTCCTCCCTTTTCTTTCACTTTCCATTTCCTCACATTTTCTGGATATGAATCTCTTTCTCGTCCCTCTTCCTTTTCCATCTTTGTTTGTTTGTAGGAGGACAGGAAGTTGTCTTAGGGCTGTAAAATTGGTGTTTGTGTGTCTCTGTCAGCAGATTGAGAGCCACCCACTGAACCCACAGTATCAAAACAAATCAGACTGAGATATGGGATTGTGCAGCATGTGTGTGTTTGTGTGTGCAACATGCATGTGTGTGTGTGTGTGTGTACCTCCTTTTAAAATGTACTATATCAGTTTGAGCTATAGCAGTGTGGATAATTGGTTTGGTGAAATAGTGCTGAGTGTCTTTGGCTTTGGTGGCCTTCTCTGTCTCTCTCTCTTTTACTCTCTCTCTCTCACTCGCTTGCTCGCTCTCTTGTGTGAGTGTGAACGAGTCTGCAGTGTTTTATAGATAAACCAATATCTGTGCTTCCAGCCTTTACTCTCTATTTCACACAGAGAAGTGCTCCACAAGGAGTTCCCAATAAAGACCTTGTTCTGCTCGTCTCATCTTCTCCTCATTTAATTCATTTAATGACCTCGTAAAAAGGCAATTAATTCATCAGCTGTTCAACATCAGCCCTTACTTTCTCACATTTGTTTTTATCCATGTCCTGAACTACAAACATCCATTTTTGTTTATTTATATCATCCCAAAGACTTGTCTCTTCAAAGGACTGCACCATTTAATAAAAACACAAATGTCGTGATCCATAAAGACTCTCCACTGATACACTAACACACGAGATGTTTACCTCTACTAAGGAGGTTGTGTTTTTGTTACCCTGTGTCTGTCTGTCCATCTGTCATGCTGTAAGCAAGACAACTCAAAAAGTTTTTAATGATTTGTTAACTTTGTACAACACATTTTTGATAACAATTTTGGAAATTATACAAATACTTATAGTTTGTAATTATACTTTTTTTTTTTTTTCAAATATTCCTACAGACCTGTTAAAGATGGTTTCTTTGTTATATACACCAGGGGTTCCCAAGCTTTGAAGCCCCTAACAACCAAATTAATACTGCCATGGACTGGGAACCCCCACTGTCCCTGGAGATGGCTAAAACATAAAATAAACTCACATTTTAAAGATTTTTGTGTACATTTTTTTATTTTATCTTAAACATCATTTGGTGATGTTGTTTTATGTTAAATTGAACTCTTTTTATGTATATATTTGGGGTAGAAAGCATGCCAAAATTTTTTTGTTTGTTTTAAGAAAGTCATCTTTCAAATTGAGGTCAAATGGGGTCCTGACCCTCACAGTAGGAACCGCTGCTGAAGACCGGAAATAATATCTTGATAGTTCTGGTCTCTGGTGTTGCAGGATATTCATTTCAATCTTTTTATGTGAATAAAAAACAAAATGGTGGAAAGATGGAGAAACTTTATTCAAGACCCATAGCTTCATATCATCAAAATAACAGTGCCAACATAAACTTTTATATGATGCTGAAAGTCAAAACATATTTATACCTGTTCGTTACTCACTAAATCAAACACAGACACCCTAGACACCCAATATCCTGATATTATTCATTATTCAAGACCAATAACTGCACTCAAACTCTCATTTATCATCTAAATTGTTTGCAACATCTTGCTGATTGAGGTTGTCAAAATCAGTTTCAAAATGATAAAATCTTTGATATCAAAAGGAAAAAAAAAATATTACAATCCTCTGTCATATTTTTAATATAATTGTGCACTCTCTGACATAGGCGATTAGTTTAATATATTCTCATGTTGTCCTTGAGTTAAAAGTACTTTTATGAAAAAATATATGAGAAAAGTGGCATTAACACTGTATTATTCTGGTAAACTAGAAATAAATGAACTTCATTTCGAATGTGCTTAATGTAGTGAGTATTTTGAGGACACTTATGTGTGTCAGCAACCTGGATGTGATTTGTTTTGTAAAAGTAAAGTATCTAAAAACAACTGGCCCTAATAATATATTACTGAGAAGAATAAGTAGTCAACCTCAGTATATATTAAATCTTATGTGAAACACATTACTGAAGATGTGCTTGAGTTTAACAAATGACTCTAAAATGCCAATTGTCTGCGTAAAAGAGTTAACCATGTTAAATATAACAACTTAGCAGAAAATGTTGTTTTCCCCTTAATGTTTTCAATAAACTTTCAGTTCTAACATGTGACCATCTGTTTTAGAGAACTTCTGACTCGTTAGCTGTTGGGTACTCAGCAGAAATTAAGATTATTGTTGCTGTAAAGAATATCCCAATAATAAAATTGGTTTTGTTTTTAAAGTTACATTTTGTATCATGAAAGCACTTGTTCGTAAAAACTTTGATCACGTTTGCTTTTCATTTTATTATTTTTTTTACACAGGTCAGGTGCTGATGAAATGTAGCAAAATGAAATACTTTTCATGGGAATAACTCCAATTAAACAAACAGTACTGATTTTAAAAATCACTGAAAAAGTGCAGGTGTACAAATAAGATACTCAGTTACAGTAACATGAGTAGGTGTATTAGCTATAATCACCCCTGCTGTCCAAAATGACACAAATACATTTGATTTGAAAAAGTGCTGAGAAGTGAGGGTTTCCACTCACTTCTCCAAGATCTCTGTACAAACTTAAATTGAGTAAAAGGTCTTGAATGCGAGATTAAGATGTCGGAATTTACAGCTTCTTTGAAGCTTTGCATTCATCAGCAGATGTTAGGCTTATGTTTGATCTGGTTTTGCATTTCATGTTTGGTTTTAATTACATGCATTGTTGGTTGAGGTCTTGGTTTTCTGTAGTTTTAACTTCCTATTTGTTTCATTTATTGGTTAAATGTTGGTTTCTACCTTTCCATTATTCTAGTTTACTTTATTCAACCAAACTTTTCATTGGTTTTGTTACTCAGTTGGTTTCAGAGTATTTTTTGGGACTGTCTTTATTATGCCATAGTATGAAATAAATGGAAAGATGTCAATATTTCCCTTTCTTTTTTCTTTTTTTTATTATTTCCTAATAATCAATGCTCCTGTGTCATGTGAAAATACTTACTGGACATTTCAAGACTGAACAGGAGCATGTTGCTATCAGTGGTTCTTACGATAGCCAATCTATTTAACAGACACTTTATCCGTCTTCTATTTTTTTTATCATTGTCTGCATAAACTTTACAAGCAATTTTCTTTTTGCTTCATATCTTGTTGGAAAAATAAATAAATAAATATCCAAAATAACCATGTATTTCCCAGCCCTAGTTTAACTTTCTGGGACCCAGTGCTGTTCGGTAACTAGAGGCCATGCAGCAAATCTGAGAATTTGACCTCGCTTTCATCAGTATATGCACACAGTTTGTATCCCCCGCAGAGCCCGGTCCCTGGTCTTACTTTTGGTTTCTTCACGGCCAGAGGTGCTCAGCGCAGCTGCTTGGAGCGGGATTAAAAGTAATCCATTTTCAGCTGCTCCCGCTTCGGTAAACAGCAAGTCACCAAAATACCAAACAGGTGTAGGTGAGGGAGTAAAAAAAAAAATCAAACAGTGCTCCAGAAAGACTTTACTTCACCAGCGCAGATCGACATCTGATAGTATGCACCTGCATGAAAATCAGGTCTCTGCTGCTGTGGTGGTTGAGTTAGCTCTGCAGGGCGGCAGTTAATGTGGTACCCTTTGATATCCATCATTTCACTCTTATTCAGCTACTTCACACATGCCCTGCTCTCCTAAAAATAAGCCTCAGATTTTTTTGTGTGGGTGCATACAGCCTGATTTTTCAACCTGATTTAATTTAGACTCTTTTCTTCCAACTACCAAGTAAAATTTCTGCAATTACTAAGGTCGAGCAGATTTACAAATGAGGAGAGTAAAAGTTTTGAAAGTTCCCCTCCATTCTTTAGTTGACTCTGTGACTGCTGTTGCACTCAGCAAGGATCCAAAGGTGAAAACTGTTGTCAAAGCACAGGACAAGTTGTTCCTGCCAACCATATCAATCACCAAAATCACCCTAAATAAGTTTATTTGAGCAATCGAGTCATGCTACGCTGATAGCTTGATAAGATATTAAAGGCACTGATGTTTTCTGGCATCCAGGAAGTTATTCCTTACCTCTTTAGAGAATGAGGATCTCCAAAGTTTATCTTAAAAAACCCAGACTATTTAAGTACAACCAGTAGCAACATATTGAAGATGTCCTGGCCTTTGAAACAAGCCATCATTTGTTCGGTTGGATTGTTCACAAAAGGAGTCCTGCCTTTTCAGAGTATCAGAGTAACAGCCACATTTGATCACAAATGAGGTTAGTTTTTGAAAAACAGATGTTATTTTAAAAGCAAAATAAATGATCTGTTTAAAATAGATGAATGTCTTAGCCAACTGTGTAATACTTTTATTGATATGCAAAATATGTAACCACCTTAATCTGTCATTTCAATTGATGTGTGCAATGGCATAAATTAATTCTTTTATCCATATTATTCTTTCTTCTGGAATCTGAGTGTGGTAGGAAACATTCTGTGAAGAACTGTGGGTGTTAACTCAGAGCTTTGAATTGTAATAATGATGACAATAAATATCTTTATTTAACCATTCAAAATTAAGTTACAAAGTGCTTCACTAGAATAGCAATAATTAAAACAAATAAAACATACAACACAACTGGCAGGCTATAAAATCGTAGGCAAGGACAAATACTTTAAAAAGATCATGAAGGAAGAAGATCATGTAAAAGGACTTTAATAGGAACAAAATTATTTCAAAGGATTTCTGAAACCGAACAACTAAAATTCATTTGAAACATTAAAAATGTAAAAATAATAAAGATAAAATAAACTCAAGTAAAATCAGGAAAGGCTCATCAATAAAAGCATGTCTTTGCTTTTGAAAGCAAAATTTGAAAGTGATGCCTTAGCTGACCTGATCTCCTCTATGAAAGAAGAGACAACAACAAGGTGTTTTTCACCTACTTTAGATGGCAATTTCGAAATTTCAGTTCCAGAAGTTTTTCATTGGCTGACACAAGCTTATGTGACCAATATTAACTGTATCACCTGGTTTACAGTTTCAGAAAAAAGTTAATTTAAGTTTTCAATAATGGAGAAGAGAAAAGTAAAAGAAATAAAATGTGTGTTTGGTATATTTTTCCTTTATTGTAACAATGCTTCTTGGATTATTCGTTTATTGTAACAATAATTCTTGGCAATAAATGAAATACTTTTTGAAAGCCTGTTTAGTCCCTTTTAATTTGAGACACATTTGTGAGGAACATGCATTTGTGGGATGAGCAGTGGAGTATTTTTAATGTGTGACTGAGTCAGCAAAAGGTGCAGAGGCTGTGGAAACAAGCAGAGATTATCCCTGTCAACAGACCTAAAAATGAATGATTTTAGACCGGTCACCCTTACCTCTCTTTTAATGAAAACATTTGAAAAACTTGTCAAGTCAGAACTTCTATCGAGGACAGCACATGCACTTGACCTTATGCAGTTTACTTGAAGGGCTTACAGTTGTCTATACTGTAAACATAGTGAATATTGCACTGAAGCTTGATTTGAAGAAAATCGTGAATCGAATTGAAATCGCAATGTCTGGCCGAAAAATCGCCGTTATCACGTTTCCTTAAATCATTCAGCCCTACTGTGAAGCAGTATGTAAGAAGGGACATCAGTGTTTGTTTTATCTTCAGAAACTGTCCTGTTTTAATGTTGACAAAACCATGCTGACCCCTTTTTATCAAGCTTTTATAGTCTTTGTTATCTTTTGCCCTGGTGGTCTGGTTTGGTATTCTGTCACTACAGGACAAAAATGCACTGCAGCAAATTGTCCAATGGGCTGGGAGGTTGATTGGGCAGCCTCAGCTCATGATGACAGCCCTCTATTCCTTACAGCTGTGGCGTAAAGCCAGCTCGATCCTAAAAGACTGCTTATATCCTTTGCATGGCGAGTTCCAGCTCCTTCGATCGGGCTGTCGTTTTGTGGTCCCTAAGGGTCGCACAAAAAGATACAGAAGCAGTTTTGTACCCACAGCAATTGGTACCCACAAGGTGACCTAGTTCACATTCCACTTTAGTAAAACCCAGGGCGATGTTTAAGCACTTTTCCATGATTTTAATTTATGTTATCTAAATGTTTTTAGATGATTTTATTATATTTTTAGATGATTTTACTGTTCTTATTGTGTGATTTGTTTGTCATTACATATATGTTGGTTGGTTGTTTTTTTAATATTTGGATTGCTGAGTTTCCCGATCTGTAAAACAGTGTTTTGTACCTTGAACCTTGAGTATGTTGTTGCACCCATGAGAAGTTTTCCAAATCTTCTTTGCCAATGCCAAACAGTGTTTTTAACTCTTGTTTGGAGCTGCAGGTACTTTTGACAGATCTGGATATCTACCTGGACAATTTCATCTTTCTGGTATTAATTACACCTGAGTTTTTTTATGCCAAGTCAAAAGCAGCAGTAAAAAAGGTGCATTTCACCCAAAAAATCAGCAGATTTGGCATCTGTGCTTACACGCTGTGACGGGTAACTGTGCCATATGCTTAATGACACAACAAATCAGAGTACCTCTGCCCTGCTCTGCTGTCGGCTGCTAGAATTCAAAAACTGCAGAGTGGGTGCACATTTCATCCATACATCTGTTATCTTTTATGCAAACAGCTACATTATCTTTTCATGAGTTGTCTTTGTTTTTTCTGTTTTTGGTCTTGAATTTGGCAGATGACTAAACCGGCTCATTTGGTTTCCTGTTTAATGCTAACATAATGAGTCACAGTTACTTCTAACATGACTCAAAAGAGGACTGCACAGCCTTTAGGCACCAAAGTCTGTTTACAGATCGGTGTTTCCCACAGGAAACTCATCGGTTAAGGTGGTAGCTGGCTTGTTGTTTTATCTACTTGTCCCACCTTGTCTTACCAACGGTGGCAAAAGCTTTTTTTTTTTTTTTCCTTGCTTTCATTTATCACCATAAGGTAGAGGTGCAATGCACATAATGTACAAACAGTAAAGCATAGAGTATTTATATAATGTACAGAGCTGTAAAGTTTTTTTATGTTTTTATGTTATCTGGTATACAACCATCTTGCTGCTAACTTACTAACTTATCAGTATGGTGAAGAAATATGTTTTGTATTTGATATGCTAAAAGGGGTTGTATCACCATCTCAATGTAGTTGCTATCATTATAGCATAGACTGCACAGTGGTTAAACCATCCACCTGCTGCTGTTGGATCAAAACATAGAGATACTGAAGAAACGTATTTTTCCTACAGTGGTAGTTAAGGTGGAAGGCACATATTGTAGGGGTGCTGCCTTAACTATAGAGGTATAGGAAGCACTGCAGGTCATGAGGAGTGCAGCTGTTTTCATAAAAATATGTTGTTTTCTGTGACTCAGATCGAACTTAAAGGAAATGATCATTCAAAAGTCAGTGGTTCCTTAAGACTACAGGTTAAGAAAATGTTTGAAATATTTAGAGTGTGAAGCAAGGTTCTCGTGTTAGTATGTTTCGTCATTTTTATGTATGTAGATATGGACTGGTAGAAACCATATGGTACAGTATTCATATCAGTCTGACACTGATGTTTTGATGGGAAACATTAACAAATTTATTTGTGTTCTTATTTATTTGTGTTTTAATTCAAGATACAACTGAACATTTGGGGTTGAGTGCACCAGCTGCAAAACATGATGTCATTCTTGAAAGTCCAAAAGCTGCAGCACTGCTGACACACAAGCTCAAATTGACACCAAGAGCAGAGTGCTACCAAAAAAATATGCTTCTCTCTGGTCTACCTGTAGTACTTATTTATAATACCATTATGACAATAAGAGAGACTGTGTTATTCTAAAATACCTTTTATAGAATGGTACAGTATAGGGATGAACGTAAAATGAATGTAAAAAAATTGACATTGACTACCTCCGTCATGTTGGTGTGAATGTGGCTGCATAACCATCAGCCTGAACATAAATACAGTGTAGGGTGTCCTGCAGGAAAATAGTTTGGCCAGGGGGGAGGACGCGCGCCGAAAAAATTTGATTAATTAAATAACGACTTTGTTTAATTGATTAATTGGTTAAGTAATTTGATTGATAAATTATTTTTGCCCTCAAAATTAAAGAGTTTCCTGATCTATTATTTGTTCGGCCCTCAAAATGAGAAGAACCCACAAACAACATACAGAATCTGTAGCTCATAAAGTGTCAATTATTTAATTCAGAACTGATCAAACAGGCATTTTTACATATACGCTTCAAATCTGCCGCGCTGGGCGCCTGCAGTGTGTGAGTGTGTGTGTGAGAGAGAGAGAGAGAGAGACAACGCGCACATTGAGTCTCTGCAAAGAATACACTGCAGGCAAACAGCGCAGCATTAAGAACAGGGCTGCCAACTTTTCAAAAAACCTTGGAGTGAGATTTTGTGGAGCCAACCAAAATGTTGCCGCATACGCAGCAGGACAACATTCGACACAGAATGTCTCATTTTGTGTAGGTTTAATCATACTATAGAGAACTCAAAAGTAACAAAATGGTGCAAGTGCAATTAACTCAGGTACAGATAAAAACATAAACAACAAATAAATGCTATATTGTTTTTCAATGTTGTCTGATACTTCCTCAAATGTCATAGTGATATTAAAAAATAACTGTAATCATGTCATTGCTTCCTACAAGTCTATATCCTACCCGTCTACAGGTCTGTTTATGCAAAACCAGCAATTCCAAGACCAGTATTTTATTCACCAACACCAGGCTGATCACCACTACAGCAGCTTTACAAGAACTGAAAGCTCAGTATGAGTTCCAAAACAAGGAGAAATACTTTAATGAATAACCAAACTAAATCAAACTATGCTTCATGTTTTTTCAATGGGTTTTTTTTTTTTTTATCAAACTGTCAACAAGCAGCAACAAAACAAAATCTGAATATGTCACAAAACTTAAAAATGTACAAACCTATACACAATTAACCCCTTAAAGCCTGTTGTATCATATTTGATACATACTTTTATGATACCTTTATCTAATCAATATGATCAACAAATTACAAAAACAAAAATACATCTGAATACAATAGGATAAATGATGGAAATGTCCTCAAGTCGATTATCAGTTGCCAACAACATCTAATGTATCAAATGAGATACAAAAAATATTTATATGTCAAATTTTATGGAAATAGTGATTTTGTTGGATTTCAGTAGAAAGTGAAATAATCATTTCAGCTCCAAAAATGTGAATGTTCTGGCTATTATTTGTGCATTCAGGCTTTAAAGGGTTAAATTATGAAACGCAATTGAATATGCATAATTAGCCTTGATTTAATTTTCCTTTAGTAGATGAATTTTTTTTGGCATCAATGTGTAGGCTACAAGTCTATAACACTAAGAACTATCCAGTATAAAAGCATCTGACTTGAAAATTAATGTAAACAGTGGTGATTTTAATTGGAGGACAATAAGGAGTGGACATTAACAGTCAGAATGTCATTAGAAACTGGATCTGCTCAAGTTAACATCCAAGTCAAAGTTATCACTACTTCATTTTTAAATCAACAAATCTATACTAGAACATCAAACTCAAAGTAATAATAGCCTACAGAAATGAATTTTGAGGTCTGGACAGGAATATCTGAGTAGAGAAATGTAAAACAGTATAATATTTGTGTGTAGTCTGGTTTATTCTAGTTGGTATAATCTGACATACTCTGATGGATGTTTGTCCCCTTGAAGCTTGGTCCTTCAAAGATTGTACTTATATCGTGGAGAAAAAGTGATGGAGGATCCCTCAGGATGAATTTATTATTTAGAAAACAGTGAGTGAGTGAAAACAAGAGCTGGACTGCTGAAGAATGTTGAGTTTTGATATTTCAAAGGCTGACTCATCAGTTTTTGAAGTCTTTGTGTTCACTTAAACCGGGCACATGAGCTGTCAATACACCGTGTGAATGGTAAAATCACACAGAGTGACTGATGGTCCCTCACTGTCCCTGCGATACGCGTCTATCTGCGTATTTACGCTCACCGGCAGACGGAGGAGCGCACACACACACGCTGAGTGAAAGTGTACGTCACACAAGCTTGCTGCTGTAGATATCCTTGCGCATTTCGTTGTGGTTATATGGTATTTCGGGGCGTTTTCTAGTGGGTATATGGCGTATACCTGCGTGTGCAGCCAGAGTCTGGGGAAAGGTGAGCAGAGTGGACTCCGCGCAGAATGTCCGCGGACGTCAGAGTCGAGCGCACTGCCGTGTAGTATATTCTTGTGAAATGAATGTGAAAGCCTACATTTCCCACAATCCTTGCTCATTGTTTTACATTTCTCTGTCATGACGCTGTACACTGAGGCCTGCTGACTTTGCAAAGCACTAAAATTAAGAGACGGAGCAGTGTTTTTGTGTGACAGCAGTGCGCTGAGCGGAATCCGCGCGGTCCTAAAGTTTGAGCTTTGCACGCACAGGGTTTGCGGACATCCGCTTTGAGTCCGCTCCGCCCGAGTATGTTGGGGCACACGATCCCTGCGTCCTCCTGGGATTTGTGCCTTCAGCGTGAGAAATTGGAGGTGTGGCGTGAGAGCGTGTGAAACCAATGAAATGCGTGAGTCTCACGGCCAATGCGTGCGAGTTGGCAGCCCTGATTAAGAGTCAACATGAATTTGCGAGCTCAATCATCGGAGCGCAGCACTTCAAATCTGGCGGGGCGCCCGGACAGAAAAGGTCTGCCGGAAACCCTGCAGTGGACAGAATCTGCATGCATAGTCTGTAGCTCTCTGATTGTTGATGATAATATCAGACAGACTTTCTTTGCTCAGCAAGCATCACAGGTCTTGCAATTTGATTATTGTGCATGATATCACTATGAAAAACAATAGATCAATCAGGTCTTATACAGAAGTATTAGAAATTTTGACAAACTTGCTGTGGTTTTAAGTGTACAGTATGTAAAATATGACATTTATTCATGTTTTCTAAATTAACAGATTCTATGTTATTTGTGCGGGTGTGGGCATGTGTGTTTATGTATGTACATTTCAAGTGGAGTGGTTATCCTGTCTCATTCATCTGCCTTCAGTGTAACTTCTATTTTAAAATTGGACTCAAGTTGACAAAAATGTGTATTCACTACACAGCAAACCAACATCACTGATAAATTTTATATAATGAGGGAAAAAAGGCCTCTAAAAGTGGACTTCCTTATTCCCAAGGTATCTTGACTGGTCAACTGTAGGGCTGGTCAGAAACAGCTTGTCTCACTCATTTAGAGTAAAAGAATTCACTTGGTTTTTGGGCAAAATAGTCAGGAAGGGAGGCAGGAATGTGACCAAACATCTTCGATTGTAAAAAAGCCAGCAAGTGGACCAGGTTGTTACACATTTCTACCACAGCCGTCGTCGTTGTTTGGTTGATGTGTCCATCTGCACAGATGTAATAAAGACCAGGATGCTTCTCTCCTGGACGGTTGTCGGGCTCTCAATTTTTCTTCTGCTTTTGAGAAGTAATTTCCATGACAGAGCACAAGCTGCAGTTAGCATTGTTAGCTCATAATCAACATAAACAGCAAACAATTTTGCACAAAAGTCAACATCACAATTTGTTCACAGTGTACAATGCTATTGATGTGATTGATTTCAATGCATGAGAACAACTCCAATTCATTATTTTAGGTAATAATGCTCTTCTTTTACCTGACTGAAACTGAGCAGCCATGTTTCTTGACAAACTTGGGGTCCATGAGGGTTGTCTGAGTTTCCCAGTTGGACCTCAGACTATTAAGGGTGTTCCACATGACATTTTTCTGTCTGGGACATCAGAAATTCTGGCTTCTGATGTAACAGGAACGCCCCATTAGTTCATCCAGACCTCAGACCAAACCACCAGTTGTTTATTGCATTGTGGGTAGTGTATGCTGGTTTTAACAGAGAAGAGGAACCTAAGAAACAGTAAAGATGTGCTTCTATTGACTTGTCTTTTTAACCAAACTGTGATCTTGTTGGATGGACATCATGAAGTGAAAGCTGCACTAAACCAGTTTGTCTTTAATTCTAATGTCATTCAATCACACTTTTTTTGCTTAGCTGTTGGGAATACATATATTTTTATTTTCACTTTCTGTACAAACAGAAGATCGAAAAGCTATTAACAACCTTGTGTGAATATGTGTGTGTGTTTAGGTGCTGCCTCGCCAGACGTGTGGCTTGTTTACTCACACCATCTACTATAAGGAATACCCTGGTGGACCTAAAGAGCTGGACAAAAGCATCCGTGGGGGAGAGCTGTTTCTCACCGTGCTGCTCAACCCAGTGAGTCAGAGAAAACACACACAAACACACACACCTACGCACACGTATTTTGATTTTTGCACCTTAAGAGGCACTGACTTGGTTTCCCACTGTCTCTGTAAAGGTAACTTCCTCCGCGTCTGCTTCACTCTTTTTCTTTTTTTGCTTTGTGTGTGTGTTCCTGTGTGTGCGTGTGAGTGTGTGTTTGTCTCTTTTTCCTGTCAGGGGCTGCTTCTCACCATGTAGCTGTGTTCATCTCCCCATTTTAAATTAGGTCTCACCACAGGGGGCTTGCTGTCACACACAAACACACACTAACACGCACGCATGCACGCACATTCTCCTCCCACTTTTGCTTATCCCTGCTGCGTGTGTCAGCTCAACTCCATTCTGCTTTGAATTAAGGAGCAGAATTAGGTTTTGGTGGCAGTTCAGATGCTCATCCAAGCGAGCACATGTTTTCAAAGGTAGGTAGAAATTCCCAGGAAATATTCCTAAACAATGTCTTTTCCAGCTCGAGCCACACACATGCACACACTCACACAAAGACGCATACAGACCAGCAGCGGCTATATTGAAGTGTCAGGTGGAGTGCTGAACTAGAGGAGCTGTCAGAACTCGGCGAGCGTCATAGAGTGGAGCACAGCTTCACACTACAAACCAATCTAGGTCTTTCTTCTCCCTGCACCCCTTTGTCTCTCTCTAACTCTTTGTGTTTCGCTTTATTTACTCCTTTATTTTTTATTAAATTGGTCCCTTTCCCTGACATTGTCTTTGTTTTTTGTTTCCTTCTGTCTTTGTGTATTTATTGTGTCTTCCATTCTTTATTGTTTTATTTATTTTGACTTTTTTATGATTCTCTCTCGGCAAGTCAGCAACCCCCATTTCTTCTACTGAACACAATGTTTTTGCAGCTTCAGAATTATAGTTCATGTTGTAAGCATTCATGTTTCTTTTAAACTTCTTGTTCAACTGTCAGATGGAATAAGACTTGCTTTAAAGTAGTTTGAATGAGATGTGGCATTGCCTAATTTTGTTTTTCTAAACCTTGATGCATCATCTATCTATATCTTAGGACCCCTGATGCACACGCTGTACAACAGGGACCTTAAATGGACACCAACTACTGAACACGTTGGATAAAACTAAAGCATTGTCAGTCATTCTAGTACTGAAGGGAACGTTGAACGTTAAACACACCATCTAAATCCAAACTCCTCCAAAAATGTTTGGAAATGTTATTTTGGCCAATTATTTATTCTCTTTAATAAAACTAAGTGGTATTATATTTTATATAACTTGAAAGCCCGATTAGTCACCTTTACAATAAGGTACAACATAAAATGAGAGCAATTTAGCTAACCCTGTGGGTGGGGCCCCAAGAAAATGTGCCAAAATCCCCAACTGGTAGCTGGTGTTACGATGTAAAGAGTGGCAGCATTATTTGGTGTCAGCCCCGGCACCATTTCCCAACTTAGGACCAAGTTCTGTGTGAGTGGCTCAGTCAAAGACTGCGAAGTGGGCATCCCAGGCAAACACCTCAAGAAGACCACTTTCTCACTCTTGCTTCACAAGGAGAGAAATAATCAATGTTTTCAAAGTTTTTGGAGGACAATACGACTGTTGATCAACCTGTTACCAAGAGGCCACACTGAAGTAGGACTGAAAGCCGTCTGATAAATAGTGATGCATGCATCATTGTAATTCTGTTAACCATGTCCCAACAAGGGTGCAATTTTAGTAAACGGACTTGAGCTTTTATAGTGCTTTTCTAGTCTTTCTGACAACTCAAAGTGCTTTTACATCACAAGTTCATCCCAATCACTCTCACGCACACTCACTGATGGTTCAGGATTTCTGTGTAATGCTGAGGTCGGACTACACAACTTTTTTGTCGGTAACAACGGTTGGTATGTCAGACTAGGCGACCACGAAGCCATAAATTCATGCTGTGACTTGCCAGATGAGCATGACAAACTACACAAATTAAACCAACTACAGGTAATAACTGAAGTGATGACGGTGGAAGGAGGAGGGGCAACACAGAAGACCACAAACAAACACAATGTTTTCAGAGTACAGTACTTCTCCAAACAAGATGTTGAATGAGATGTGAGTTTGTCGATAAATATAAGCAGTCACTCACCATGTTAAATCTGCTGTTTCTCTCCAACATTTCTCTGTTTACAGTCTGTAGTAGCTCCTCTGCAATACATCTTGAAGGCAGGGATGCTGTTTTTCAAAGCTTAGCAAACTTTTTCTCTGCCTCATAGCTCTCAATGTGCAAACCTCTGTTTATATCACATGCAGAGCTCCCTGTGCTCTTATTGGTCAGTGTCTCTGATATGAAGGAACAGATCATAGTAGGCAGGACATTTCAGACTGGTCTGTTGTTTGCTGTTCAATTTGACACGCTATACAAGACGGGACGACTGATTTTCAGAGCCAACGGGTCCCAAATCCCTACAACTGTTGAGTTGAGTCATAATCGCGCACAAATTTTGTAGTCTGACCCCAGCTTTAGTTGTACATCAGTGTCATTTTACACACCAACACCCTTTTATACCCATACACATGCCACTGAAGCAGCAGTAGGAGCATCTGGGTGTCAAGTGTCTAACCCAAGGACAGATCAACATGTGATAGGTGATGCTCGGCTTGAACCCTGGATCTTCTAATTGATGGTGGACTGTACGGCCAGACTAAAACTCTGCTGCTCACCACAGTTTTCCGGTGGATAGTAATTTTTTTCTCCAGTTGGGATGTGGGTTCATCCCTGCCTCTGCTGCAAATGTATGCATTTCCCAAGTCTGACAGTGGATGGTAGGGTTTATATTTCTAGCAAGTGTTTTAGGTGTAGAAAAAACTAGTATGTGGCCTTAGCAGATTGGTGACAGTGCTTAAGAGGATGGCATCAAGCATAGGCTAATGTAAAGGTAAACCAGACACCAGAGCGTGACATCATAACATGAAATGCAAAATTAACGGTACTAGCTAGGATTAAAAAAAAGCAAGATAAGTTGGTTGAGTGCTTGTCAAAGGATGTGATGACTCAAGAGTACGTGATAAAATGGAGAGAGGGAAGCACTGCTAAAGAAGCCTGTTCTTCATGGGAAAGTAACCAGATTAATGGGCCAATTTCATTTCACCTAAAATTTTGTTTGATAAAAGCCAGTTGTCACATATTTAAATGCCCTTGAAAGAAGTTACTTTTATAAGCTTTATATGCCCTTTAACTTGTTTTTCCACATGATAGAGTACTTCTATGTGCAAAATTTTAAGAAGTGACTACCTCTGGCTGGCTGGGAAGCTGGAGAGATGTCAGTCCACACCGCCAAATCCCCTTTGAATAAGGCACCTAACTGTTTGGGAAGTGCTTCTTTAAAAAGCAGAAGACCATAACTCTGACATTTCTCCAATAAAACATGATAATGTATATTATCAAACTCCGTGTTTCATTATGTGAAAAACAAGAACAGTGTAGAGAAACAATATTTTCATTACCATCATCATTATTCATCATTTCCAATAAAAGCTAAATGAAAATAGGTTTTCTTTTTTTTTTCATTCTTAATCAAGGGGAAATGATTCATGTTTTATTGCTGCTTCCAACACATCCATCAAATGTTAGAGTATTTTTCAGAAAATATACCAAGAACTTGGTGTTTTTTATTAACCACAGCACTTTTCCTTCAGAGGAATGTGGTTGAATTGTGGTGATTTCCTGCAAAATATCATTCAAGTAAGTGACACAAATTTATCTTAGCACAAGGAGGAAATTGTTCCTGGCAAATCTTCACCTGTGCACATGAAAGCGTCTCACAAAGCAGTTTGAACATGCCCCACTGAATGTATTCTGATAAAAACGAATGCTTATGTGACCTTTAGTGACACTCTGTAAGCATGCAGCTCAAGTCAACATGGCTGAACAAACACACGCAGAGCTGAAGAATGGCAGCAATACTAAAGTTATCTTAAGGTTGGAGATAAGTGAAGTAAAGTGTTTATAGGAGTGTGCTCGAAGAGGAAAATGTCAAGGTTTTCAATTGCAAAAGGGCACCATAACTGTAACTGTGTTTATTATATTTTTAAGGAAGATTTAGACGGAGGCACAATGAGGGAGGTGATGGGAGCATGCAGCTCATAACATAATACAGACATGACCAGTATCTTTTAAGCTTTTTCCACATAAAGACCAAAGCTTATCATCTGGATGTTTTTTGGTTCCTGAAACCACCTGAAATGACATTAAAAGCTTTTTTAACTAACCATAATAATCTTTAAAAGGCACAGCTCAAGTATTTCTTCTCTACAAGCAATGAAGGTGGATGAAGGGGGTGTGAAGAAAATGATGAATGATAAAACAGCTAATTTTTCATGGATGAACATAGAATCATTGTTATTCAAGTTGCTATGATAATATAAAGAAGGATGTAGGTATAAAATTACCTATCTCAAGGCACACAGCCATGTGTGAAATATCAAATATCCTTGCAAGCCCTACATTCTTGAAGGCACTGTGACAGAAAAAGGTGAAGAAGACTTCTTTATCACTGACTCGTGGATTTAAGGCATGTTGATACATCCTAACTTGTATAGTGCTGTCCCACTTTAAAGTTCTTGAAGGCACTGAATTTACATTTCTGTGAACTCTCCTCTGGAATCACTGCAAGCATGGATGTGGTGGGAAGACTTAATGTTAAGGTAGTAATTATCAATATACTAATTTCCAAGGAGGTGATCAAATATGAAGTAGAATAACGTTTTATGTTTTTCTAACACATTGTTTTTCTTTCATCACAACTCACCTTATGACTATGGTTTTATATTCATCTTGATTAATTACAGTATTTAGATTTATGGGCAAATAATTTGTTGTTGTTGGTTTATGGATGGCACATATCTGTGCCATATATTGTGACCCTCTGTGATCTTGACCCCACTTGGGGAACCTAAATATTTAAAGAGCCTCCTGTGTGTTTCAGTCTAATATTCACAAAAAAAAAAAAATTACCGTAATTACTCGATTATAACACACCCTCGGTTATAACACGCACCCCATATTTTCATGATTTTTGCCTGGAAAAACACTGTACTCCAATGTAACATGCACCCAAATTTAGCCCAAATCTTACACTCTCAGACAACTCAAAAATAACTTTTATTCAAAGTTTTAATCAATGAAATTTCAGAAATTTCACAACAAATACCGTACACGATTTTCTCTCTCAAACAGATGAGGAAAAAGCTTTTGCTTCACGCATGTGCAATTACTTGATTTCTGCCCGAGCATGCTCAGTTGTAGTGTACCAACCAATCAGAGTGCAGTTATCAACATGCCGATGTCTTTAACCAATCATTTTGCGTCCCCTTGCTCACAAGATGGCAACGCCCTGTGTTTGCATATTACAGAATATTTCATGTATTGCACTCGCAATGCTGGCAAGATGAAATATGCTAAGTATTTTGCTTGCACTTGTGTATAATACGCACCTAAAAATTAAACCTTATTTAAGAGCAAAAAAATTTGTGTTATAAACGAGAAATTACGGTAATGCCACATTCGATACAGAGCTACACTTTTTTGTAAAAATAATGAAAGTATACAAAAACATGCATGAGTTGCAGGGGTGGTAATTAAAAACCAATTCCAGTTGAGAATTGATAACAGCTAGCTTAAGAAATTGATATCATTAGTCCCAGAGTTTAACAGTGTTTGGGCTTTAGGATGTATACTGGGAGCAGGCCAATCAGTATCTCCCAGAGTCGAAAAAGGAGGACCATGTGAAAGTGTCAAATGCTGAAGTTTTTTAAGTGTCTGCTTAAGGCTGGCGGCAAGACCCCTGGAGGTTGTATGATTGTGTGCAGGGAAATTACGTATCCAAACAAACATTTTTAGAGCCTGGTTCAAAAAACAGCTTTGGACTAAAATTATAGGCTAATACATCTATAAGTGCTTTCACTTTAAAGGTGGTGTTTTTTTTTTATATACTACACCCGTTTTTTTTATTTTGTTGAGGATTTATAATTTTTTTATTTTAATCAGAGACATGATTAACATGGTTGCAAGTCCACATGGATATGCTACTGGTCAAACAGCCTTAAGTCCTGCCTTAATATGGCCTTGTTGTGTGTGAGTTGGTTGAGCAGCATCCACTTTGACAGAATCCTTTGCTACGCATCAGCAATGCTCCAAAGGCTCCTTGATAATCAGTTATTGACGTCACATTGCTTCATCCAATTGACCCTTTGTTGGCTCTAATTGGGACAATTGCCAACCAATTATAATCAAACGCCTTCCTTAAAGCAGTAGGTTTGGGTTACACACAGTCAGACACTTTCTGCGTTGGCAGAGTCTATTTAAATTCATTGTGGTGAATTGTTATCATAAATGAACTTACTACAACATTTGAAATAACAAAAAATGTATCTGCACTCATAGGTACGAGAAAACATTAAAATACTGACAATATTTGGTGTTTTAGGTATATTCAGTAGAAATGATAAAGCATTTATTATGTGAACAGCCAATGTTAGATGACATAACAAATGTCATCCACTAAAAATACTTTAAATTATTTAAAGGGATTCATATAGATTTTGAGTTTTCTTTATACTCTTAACTGTAGTTTTGTCTTAATTCCTTTACTTGGGCCACAATTGAAAAATAATCAAATTGATTAAATATGAATAAAAGATTGTCAAAAAATGAGGGTTTTTTTTCAACTGTTTCAAATGGGAGGGAGGACAGCAACAATGATTTTGTCTAACCTAGTAACTGTAACTCAGGAGGGTGGGGCTTGACAGAGGATCACTTCCTGAAAAAAGGCAGAGCTTGAAGGAGGGTCAATTCTTTAAAAGTCTTCAGAGTGAACCCTTGTTAGCTAACATTCACATTTCACAGCCCTCTTTAGCTGAAGCCATGCCTTCCATGTCAGAAATTTAAAGCTGAACTAACATATCTTAGACTGGAAAATATAAACTGAAACACAAAGCATCTTTGAAGCTGAAAAAGTGAAATTAAAAGGAAAAAAAAGGTTTGAATCTGAATAGTAGGATTAGATTTTACATGCAAATGAGCCATGAAAATAAATGATCTGTCCAAAATCAATTATAGAACTGAATTAAAATGATATTGAACTTAGAAAACTGTTTTAAATTCATTTCTGAAATTTTCGAAGCTCAAATTAAAAGGTAGCTTTTAATTTGCAATTTTAACTTTTAACTGAATTTCATTCCCTTTACTTTTTGTTAGGGAAACATTGAACTCAGTAGATTGACTATCAAAATTCAGTAATGAATCGTGATTTGAAAACATAATTATAAGGCAGGCTTTTTTCATATGCGTGTGTGCCATTGGTGTTTCTGTATGGAGTTAAAATTACAGAGGACCTAAGATTTTTGTTCTCCTCCTCAGTGATGTCATCTCACCGTGAGCTCACAAACCACAAGGGATACCGCTTTCAACTATTCATCCCTCTCTCTCTCTCTTACACACACCAGAAAACACACACACTTTCTTTTGCATTTTTTCCTCTGCCTCTAAAGTCTTTTGTCCTTCGTCCTCGCTGCCTGCCTCTCTTCACAAGTGGAAAAAGAGATGAAGCTCCTCCTGCTTTATCATTTAATAAAGAGACCCATTAAACATGAAAACATTAAATGAGAGCTATCTGCTGTGGCTCGCTCTACTGTATTTCCTCACACTTTACAGGCTTTATTTCAACTTGGTGTGTACACTCCATGTGTGTATATAATCAATACTGTTTGGCTCGCTACTTTCGTCCTGCGGGAGTTTCCTATTGTTTGATCGTCTGCACGTTAGTAACGTTGCTGCTTCCTATTCAATGACTTTTAATCACATTTGGCCTGTGGTGACAGTTAACCGCTGACCAAATCATTGTGTCTATGCACGTGCACGTGCATATGTCTGTGTGTTTGGATACTTCTGCATCACTCCAGCCTGCATCAGCGATCATCGAACTCCCCGTCTCACATAAGCTCCGCGATCGATTTGACGACCTCGACTCTGCAAACAGCCAATAGGGCACAAGTCATTCCCCAATAAATGGCCGACAAGATGGTAAGAGGAAGAAAAAAAGAGAGGGATGAAAGTGAAAGAAGAGAGTGGGGGGGGGGGGGGGGTTGGGTGAGAAGGTGGCAGACAGATTGAGATTTAATTTTCAGGTCACGGCATCTTGTGTCACTTGAGAATCCAGACACATACAGCGAGGAAGTGATGCACATGCAGGCGAGCACACACACACAAACTCACACATCGGTGCATGTGTTTGTGTGTCAGCAGCACCTCGGCATCGGTGTACGTGTGCATGTGTGCGTTTTGTTTAAATGTGTGTCGAGCTGATATAAGCAGAGCTGTAGACATATATCAGGCCTGACATTTAGCGCTTAGCTCTGCCACTAAGCTTATTAGCCAAACACCAAATATCAGCACAATCTTCCTCCCCTCCCTGGACCTTTTTTTTCACTCAGCACTTCCCCTTTCTTTTCCACAACCCCCACTTTTCCCCCACCTGTCTGGAGGCCAGGCCGTCTCTGATGGCCTGTGCTTTTCCCCTTTCTTTCTCTCTTGCCCTGTTATTTTTTTTTTCTGCCTTTGTATAAGGTCAGTTTTCATCATGTTAATCAGTATGGTTACATGTAGTTAAATATGCTTTTTCAAGTTTTATTTGCCCTTTAGTGAGTTTAACATGCCTCATTTTAGTGATGCAGTACTTCTATGCACAAGACAAAAAGTCGTCAGCATCAGTAACTCCATGAAACAACTCTTTCCCCCGACCCCTCTGAAATAGACCTGCCAGTGTAAAGTCCTACCATTGATCTGTCAGCAGTTTTAACAAAGTGCCAAAAAAGCTGTTGTACCCCAAGTGTCCATTTGAGCCTGCCTGCAGAAAACTGACACCCAAATGATTGTGTGCAGGGAACGATTGGTTTTGTATAGTCTAAATAAACATCTTTACAGCCCGGTTAAAAAAATGACTTCAGTTGAAATACATCTATGTGCCCTCACTGTTTAGGGTTGTGTTATGTGCCTATTTTTCTTTTGAGGATTTATCAAGGATTTCCAGTTTTGGAAATGCTGAGTGACTGTTGGTCAGATAACCTTAAGTCCTTCCTCAACATGGCCTCTCTGTCTGTGAGGAAGTTGAGCTAAAGTTTGGTCGAGATGACATGTTCAGTATGGCAGTGTCCAATACAAGGCATCCACAACCCTCCAAAGGCTCCTCTGATAGTCCACCAACTGAAGTGGACTGGGCCCACATGGGGAAGGGAGCCTTAAAGTGACAAGGGGTCTCAGACAGACTGATGATACAGCTGGATCAGGGTTACTTACTGTGTGAAAACTAGACGGCTTTTTGAATATTAGTGGTTGCAAGCATACCTTAGCAGTCATCAGCACTGGATATATCAAACCGAGTTAAAGCAAAATATAGGTTCATTAGAAATATCAAGCAATCCTGTTTGTCCTGTGCAAGTAAAACTGAGATTTTCAGATGCATTTAAACAGTCATGAAAATGACAGTGTGCTGTACTGGATTTCTCAGAGCTGGACTAACATTCTATATAGATGAAGATGGATTTCCTCCAACATGTTTTTACCGTTTTATGACTTGAGTCCCAGGTGATGCCACAGCAGTAGCTGGAAGTAATATGAAGCAAAAATGGAGGCCTACATTAATTGCCGCCACAGGTTAACATGCAGCACATAAGTCTAAAATATTCCATCTTGTTATGCTGTAGAGTGTCCGAATAGTGGGAGTAATAGCAATGGCTTGTATTTGTTTTACTGAGGTCATACTTCTGTTCAAGATGAAAAGTGTCATTATGGATGTCTCTTTGTTATAAGACATGTACGGCCTGTGGGCTTGTTTACACCTCCAGGCAGCAAAGCTTGTGGTCTGTTCTGTCCGAAAGCCTGCTTATGGTGATATTAGACTGATTTTTGTAGATTGTCAAGGATAAAAGATGCAGTTTGCTTTCACTCAGACAACACATTAATGGCAGAATGACATACATTGAGTCACGTGACTTACATTGCATTTCCTTCAATGTGACAATGTTAGAAAATATATGTTGTTCAACTCTCCTCAGTACTATTGAAATGTGATAATTACTGATGCATGGTAGGCTACTTCAGAATTGTGATTATGTGGTGAGCAAGGCAAATCATCCCAGTCATACTTAACACCTCACTCGGACCCAGCTGGACCAGATCTTTGGCGTGTGCCACAGTATGCACAATGGGCTTTGTACTGAAAGACAAACAGTATGCTAACACTTAATTCACTCACTGACATTTTGGCCAACTCTTGCCAATGTAGAGGGAAACATCAAACCATGTAAAGCTAAGTCAGGCCATGCAGACCTAAGTTAACATCAGTTGGGTTTGTCATCAAATTTTGCACTTGCTCAATAATATCCAGCATGTGATCCGACACACTTGTAAGTGCCAGCAAAAGTTGACCTACACTTACCTTCACTTCCCTCAGTCACAGCTATGTTATGCTCTGTCGGCTCCAGCTGCTACCTCCTAAGACCTTGACTCCTGTCATACAACTCATGATGCCCTTTGCATGGTGTCCAAATGCTGAGACCGGCTGTAGCTGCACGTGGTAAAATGGCATACATGTCCGCTTTATGTAGAATGTTTTAAGTAATGTTGCAGTATGTTTGTACAATGTTCAGCAGGCCAAACCTGTAAGCCCAAAGTTCCCCTTAAACTGAGCATGCTACCCGTGTGTTAATTTATGTTGGCGAACATTTACAATCTGTCTACAGTCAGAGGGCCGTCGGGAAACATATTCCCCCCGCCATAATGTTTCTCTCCACTCAAGATACACTGAAAATTAACCACAGGTACGCACTTTCACGGAAATTCTGATGATTTCTCAATGTTGGCCAATGTTAGCTAATATAAGTTGAATAAAAGAGAATGGGCCTTTAGGATGTATTGATATAACTACGAAGAGCTAAAAGAAGTTGCATTGCTGTCTGCCTTTCGATACCACCTTCAACTTGAGAGATTGCATTTGTCTTATTTGCACCATAAAGTAAAGCATAGAGTACGTGTGTAATTTAAAGAGCAGTGCTGTGTATTTGTTATTCAAAGTAGGTTACAACTGATTGTCTGCTCCCTCATGTTATTTCAAGAACGACGATGGTCCATAGCAACACTTGGCTCAGCGACAAGCACACATACTTCCCTTGATTACTCTTCCCTTATGCATGTATAGAAGGACAAGAGCTCCAGTTAAATTGCCTAATCGAGCCATAACTGTCACTCAGCTGCGCGTGTAATGGCCGAGCGTTGACTTTGCTCACGTTCCTTATTTCCACTTCCTCCCTCTCTTTCTCCAGAGTCATGCTGATTGCTGCTGAAGGCTTTGGCAGCTCATCAACACATACTGGCTTTTTTTTTTACACATCTCTCCCCTTCTATTACACATACACATAAAACACACACAATAAGCTGCAATCCAAACAGAAGGAGAAATTACAAAGCGAGAGTAAAGCGCTGAAAGACAGGGCAAAATGGAAAGGGGCCACGAGACGTTGACTGGAGCAGGCAGAATAAATTGAATTGAAATCATTTGCTGTATTGACGTTCAGCTTTCAATTATCCACTGATGAGAAAGAAACAGCGAGATGGACTGAGGCAGAGAAAGAGAAGAGCAGGGAGAGACACTGAAGGGGAGAGAGGACGATGATGATGGTGAAGGGGAGGAATGGGGGGGGGTTGCAGGCCTCTTTTTAGTAGCAATAACAGTTCAATCAAGGAGAAATGTATGTGGAACTAAGTGGTCTGTAATGGGAAATAGGCTGAGAGACAGAAAGGGGGAGAGTGGTTGGCAGGAGGCATGAGGGCACACAGATACAGATGGAGCAAAGACTGGTGAAACAAGTCATTCTCCAAAATTGCAATCATGTTCGAGGTGATTGGACCATGTCAGCAGCCCAAAAAACATGACCACTGGCTCTCTTAATCCTCAAAGACATGGCATTCGTGTGTGCTTTTCTTGCACGCCTTCATGTTCATGAGTGCATGGATTTAGTAGAACATCACTCCATGAGCTTCATCAGAGCATCTAGGTCAGCATGAGGAAAAAAAAGTGACTTTTGGGAGGCTGAGTGAGAGCATGATGTTAAAAGGAAGGCAAGAAGGGAGAGGAAATGAGGGTGCGTAGGTGCAATGAGGAGAAAAGACAAGGGACAAAGATTAAAAGAGGGAGGCTGCAGGGTCCAGGGGGGGTCATTACTTGTGTTCCTTTTTCTTCTTTTTCTTTTTGCATCCATCCCCAGTCAGGCTTAAAGTACGCCCAATGCTAGTGTTAAATTATTAGCCGAGTGTTCTTTATTAGAGGCACACTGGGGGAATTTAAAGCAATTCAAAATTCAGGAAATGCGACGCAGCACTAGATGTAGAGGAAAGGTTTATACGGTTCAGTTAATTGAATTCATAGCAATGCAGAGTTCCTCCACTGAAAAAGAGGTTTCTTCGTCTGGAGATTAACACTCTCTCAGGTGTCTTTTTTGTGATTTTTAATTCAGACTCACCTGCCAAGGTTAGCCTCATTGTCTTCCCCTTTGTTACCCGCTCTCTGCACTTTTTCTCCGCCGCCCTCCAATTACAAACACAAATCATCTTCTCTCCCTTCCTCTTTGTTTAATTTGGCAGCAAGTGCTCAAGCTCTGTAATGAATGTTTCCATGTTCAATAACACTCAGATTCTCTTCCACCTCCCTCCCTCTCTTGTCTTTCATGCACACACACATACAGACACACAATCACACATGCGTATATATAGTACACCTCATCCACTCACAGCCTGAGTCACACATCATAGGCTATTGAGAGGTTTGAAGGGAACATAAATCACTTTTTGATCACCTTACCTGCTTTTAAAGCATGAAACAACACAGAGAGGAGGAGAAGGAAGGAGGCTTTTAACCCTTTCCATGGCAACTAATCTTTGAAAGCTTAAAATGACATACCAAAATTAAAATGGTTAATGTTCATGAACACCTCTGACTACAAGTTAAACCCAGATCAGTCTTAAAAACAGATGCTTTGAAGCTTCCCCACCAGTGTCAGAGTTATTTTAGGTCCATATGATACTGAGTTATACAAGCTCAAACACAGAGGATACTGCAGTTTTTGAGAAAAATGTGAAAAAATAGCAACAGCTGTGATATTCAAGCTTCCAAACTCAGAGTGATAGCCCCATTTCTGTACAAATTCAAGATCAAACTAGAAGTGCTCGGAGAGCACATACTTCTGCAGAGACATTTCCAACACTTTTGTGTGAGCTAAGTCCTTGAAAAAAGTCCTGATCCTACATCCAGATTCTCCCACCATGACCAACATTTCCTGAATATGTCATCCAATCCACTAAGAACTTATTGAGTTACTAGCAAAAGTGTGGAAATCTGCCCTTTCTGGCAATGTTGAAAAATCCCATACAAAATTACTGTATCTGATCCAGACCCAGATTCCCCACAAAACCAAAGTAATTGGTCTTCGGCCTATTTCTGGCCTATCCTGAAAACTCCACCAAATCTGATCAAAACTTTTTGGGTTATCTTGTTAAAAAACAAACTAGCAAAACTGCAGCAAATACATTACCTCCTTGGCAGAGGTAATTAGATGTAAATCCAAAAACAAAACACTGTTTAGAGTTTTTTTTTTTTTTTTTTGGAAATGCCCTTACCTGACACACTATATAGACAGTCTAATGTATTATACCATACAAATTTCACGAGTTCATCTGGGCATAGAAGTTGATTGGACAATATTCTGTCAAACACATTTATAACAGGCCAATAAGATGATGTAGTAGGCGGGTGCTGCTACTGTAGAGTTGTGTTTTTAACCTAAGCTCATCAGAACTACAAACTACAAAATGTCTTTACAATTGAGACTTTCTTTTATTGAAGTTATTTGTTCTACATTTGATGAATAAATCATGGTCAGTTCTGATAAATCTAGAACAGGCAGTTCTATGCCAGTCTCTTCATGGACAGCCATTGTTTACAGTCTCATCTCACTGTCATCACACTTGTAGCTCCCACTTCTTTCTCCTCAAAGGATGATAATTGGACAGGGCCTCTGTAGACCAAGCTCAGCCGGTCTACACTGAAGCTTTGTAAGATGGATCTGCCTGATGTCAAACATTGAACCGGCTGCACTGTAAGGTCATGACAGACTTCAAAGTGACAGAACAGTAAGATACCTGATAGCCAATTTTTTTTTTTCATGTGTTGCCTATTCAAACCTCTCCGAAAGTGGCCAAATGATCCCACCATTGTCCAAATAGTTTTTGTTATTTAAAATCACACCAAAGAATAGTTACAGTAAGTCTACCCCAAGCAGTGTTGGTTCATTTGATCATGTCTCATGGTATGTTGTTGTTAAAATTACTGACTGCTGGACCAGTCAGAGACTAACCATCAGCTATTGGCTCAGGAGGTAAAACCAGGAATTGCATTAAAAAGCCAGTGACACCCTTTGACTTTTGATTGGCATAAGTCAGCCAGTAAGAGTCACTGGATCATGCGGGTGCACTTGGTTTGTTAGAGTTTCCTGCTCAAACCTGAGCTTGTAGACCTCCCTTGCAAAAGAGATCTATTGATCTCAGTGGGACAAACCTGGTTACATAAAGGTTAAATAAATTGTTCTGGCTGTATCTCGTGAGTTTGTGTGCATTTGTAACTGAATGGAGCTGCTAGTTTTGCTTCTTGGACTCTTACATTTATATCAAATAAGCATGGACCGCCCTTTGCAAGTGCACCGCAGAGGGGTGAGCTGTGCTTTGTTAGGATTATGAGATACTCCTGTTCCTAACAACACCATGAGCAGGTTTACTACCATTATATTTTCCCCTTTTTCTTAATAGATTCATTATTTTATTTCATTATCAAAATTCTGTTTTGAATTAAATGCTTTTGCAGTAATGCCTTACAATGTCCACACCAATAGTGTTGCTTGAATTAAATTATATTATATTAAATTTTATTAAATTAAATTAAATTAAATTAAATTGGATACTTTCAACTTTAAGGAATAAAGAGTGTTTGTAGATCTAGAAGAATGCAAATTGGCCCAAATATGTGCTGGTGCCAGTATAAGGGGACAGTTTTGTAGTTTCTTATTGATTCTGCTTACATATGTCTGCATTTATAGTATTTATAGATATTCCAAAATCTTTAATTTGATAACATGCCTGCCCTCCTTCCCTCCCCCTTCCCCTAAACTGATGCAGCATGCTTTATGAAACATTCACTCTCCATCCTAAATGTGAAAAGATGTTTCCAGCAAAGACACTGTCGAATTTAATTTTATACATCCTCTAAGAGTAAGCTCTGCATCCATGCTTCAAAGAGAGATGCTTGTTTTTTTTTACATTACAATTTAGAGAAGAAGAGGAGGAAACAAACATTTCTTTTTGGCTCTGGCTGCTGTTGTTCCCGTTTGAGCACTCGCTGAAGCCTTGACAGTGGTTCCACATTGCTGCTCGAACATCAGCCAGATTGATATGAAGCAGGCGAGGCTGGAGGGCACACTGCTGGTTTGCTTAGAGTGAACGCGAGATAAGAAGGCAGTGGCAGATGCACACAATTGCGCTGGCACAAACAATTACGCAGACACACATGCGCACATAAAAAATGACTCTGACATGCATACCCTTGCTGCTCTCTCTTCTTTTTCTGTCGCCCTCTTTGTCACAAAGACACCAAAACAGCCACACACATCTGCCTTCTCTCTCTGCCTCTCACAGTGGCAAATTTAGGGAAATTGTCTGAGGCCTCTTGCTTCAATGGGCCTCAAGATACAGTCATCACAGGTGAGAATTAATGAGGTGTGCATCCAAAAGTGCTTTTAGTAATGAAGAAATAGATTTCGGTTGTTTTGCATACTGATGAAATGTCTTAATTCCATTTGCAATGTTGAGACAAGAAGGTAGAACTTGTGAAGGGTAAGGGCTCCTCTTCATTTTTACCTTTTGCTGGTGAATGTAATGTGTCAGGTGGGCTTAAATTGATTTTCATCACACTTTACACATTGCAAGGATGAAGTGTTTGGATTTTGAAGGTCATGGGACAACCTTTGAAACAATGTCCAATCCAACTAACCCAGTAGATTTTCAAGATCATGGGTCAAAGGTCAAGGACGTTCATGATCATCCTTTGTTTGTAGATGTCTTGCTTGTTGAACCAATATCACAAAAATGCTTTTCTTTAACACTTTGCATAGATGTCTAGTATGATACCAGTATGAAATGGCTAGATTTGCATAGGTCAAGGGTCAAGGTCATTTTTTTTTTTTTTTTTTTGGTCTTTTCTTTCTTGTAAATCTCAGGGATGTTTAAAGGGATGCTCATCAATTGTTGCTTGTATATCAGTTCAAATTTAAGGATAACATGATAAAATTTTGAAGGACTTAGGTCAAATCTTATCATCCATTGTGTGCTCACCCTACTCATGAGCTCAATATCTCAATTTCCAGGATTTTTTGGTCAAATTTTTCTTCATTTGTCTACTTTGACTCGAGGAAAAACAAGCAACATTTTGGGAGAATAAGATCAAATGTCCCAGGTCATCATATTCATGTCTTTCTTGTGATCTTCAAAGGAGTTTTGTCAAACGTTGCACGTCCACTCTTACATGATGATGAACTGATTGCATTTTGGGAGGTATAAGATCCAAGGCAGGCAACCCAACACTGTTCAACACTGACAGTGTGTACATCATGGAAACATAAAACTGCTGTGCAGTAGTTCTAGTTTCAAAATGTTTTTCTGCCACCCAATGCTGCTTACCTATTTGTTGAGTGCTGAGTGCTCTTCAGTACATCTGATTGGTCTTCACAGTGATAGGACACAGAAAGTGGTGCTCCCTTGGCAGAGACAGAGAGAGAGGTCTGGAGAACTTCTCAGATAAACATTTAGAGTACACATTTGGTATCAAATCAATATTTTAGTAGGGTAATCAATACCAGAAGAGTACTCTGGGAAATCTACATGGACAAATTAATACTATCAGAGTAAATATTGAGACTTTTATAGGGTCTGTATTGGTCCACACCACAAAGTGTTGTTTCACTCTTTTTGGAGTGTTAGTGTTTAACTTTCATCAAGTGTGATTGTTGACTCTTTTATGAGTTGTTTTATTTAAGGAATGCCCTCCGTCAGAAAATATTTCTTTACTTCTTAAGTGTTTACTCTGTTTTAACACTTCTAAGTCTAAACTTTGCTGTATTTGTTTACTGTACATTATTGTGGAAAATCAGCCGATATAAAGATACCATGTTTGGTTAGAGCTCATATATTTAAAAACAAAAAAACATTTGCAATGCAGGTTTCATGATGTGGCATCTGTTGGTTCTCATACAGTACTGGGGGACAGACGGGAAGATTGACTCTACAAAGTGTTACTTGTATGTTAAGAATTCAGAGTGAAAGACCCCTGCAGTGACACTTATGTATTTGATTTACTGAAGCATCAGCTTTACACTTGTTTCTTGACACTCTTTTTTGATTAATAGTACTTTTTCAGGGTTAGGGTTAGGATAGGGATTTGACTCCATCCAGAGTGTTAATAACTCCGCTCTCGATGAAATGTTGCCAACACCAAAAATGTAACTCCTCTCAGTGTGATATGTAAAAGTATCGATACCTTGATACTTGTTATCCATACTCTCACCCTTAATGTATTCCACAAGAGAGAAGCTAGTGCTCTTATCCAACTTCACAAAATTTTGCAAACATTTTAAAATATTACTTCTGTATTTTCATGATTTAGACAAATCTCTCTCTCCCTCTCCCGATATATCAAATATGACTGAAGATCTTTGACTGTCTGTTCCTCAACTAATCCCTCAGAAGTCTAAAAGTATTTTGTTTACACACTATAAATCCTCTTAGCTAATTGGGAAAGGGCCTTGCATTGGTCTTCTCCTGCGGCCTTTAAATCACTTAACTGGCTCTGCTCTCACATTAGCACAAACACAGGCAGATACTCACGCTCCTCACATCAGTATTCTGAACAGCTTCCCAGGTCGACCGGACGCTGATCCATCAAACCCCGACACTGTGTCGCTTTGTATCTGCGGAAACCTTCAGCGTAAGGGTGGAGCACCAGCAGCCCTCTGTCACCAGGAAATTCACTGAGCATGTGTGTGTGTGTGTGTCTTTTCGATGCATGTATGTGCTCACTTGCGTAGACCAACTACACACACCTACAGACACAATACACACTCAGACGCACTCACACATGCTTGCATCTAACAAATAATTCATATCTTAATGGCTGATGCTACGTTTCACCCAGACGCTTCACGTTCCCAAGCTTCTCCTCCAAATCACAAAAGATGAGTGTGTGTGTGTGTGTGTGTGTGTGTGTGTGTGTGTGTGTGTGTAGCAGCTATCTTAGCTTGTCTCTTTGATCAGCCTATAAAAGCAGCGAGGCGTGGACAGATAGCCAGGGCCAACACACTATCACTCCCTCACTCCCCCTCCTGAGTCTCTCCCTCACACGCATTAACCGTCATGAACACACACCCCTCAACACACTCCGAAAACACTCTCCCCTGTGTTTAGCTGCATCACCCCCATCAGCCGGTGGCGATGTGTGAGGAGCATTGTGCTGCCTCCACAGCTTCTTTATCTATCAGGAGTGCTGCTGAATGTGCTTTATCTGTCGTCCTCTCCATACTTGAAACTGTTCGCCGCTGAAAGTTAATGCACATTCTTACGTAACAAAAAGTGTCACTTTGCAAAGCGATCGCAAATATTGATACTTTGTGGACGGCTGCTGTTAGAGACTTAAAAACCGTCACACACTTAGAAATAATCTGTTTGCTTTTGCAGCTGCAGCCACAACAGCAGTAATTAGATTTTCTGTGCTGCCGGAGTTTTTCCACACACTCTGGAACTTGGGAAATGAGATTTTGACTTTATCTCAATTTTGCACAGAACAATAACTTTGTTTTTCTCCTCTCTGCCCTCTCCACTCTGTCTCTGTTACTCCACCCCAGATCAGTATTTTCATGACCCACCTGTCAAACTATGGCAACGACCGGCTGGGTCTGTACACGTTTGTCAACCTGGCCTCTTTTCTTCACTCATGGACCAACCTGAGACTCCACACCCTCCCGCCCCTGCAGCTTGCGCACAAGTACTTCCAGCTTTTTCCAGAACAAAGGAGCCCACTCTGGCAGGTGTGTATGAACAGGCGTTGGCCCGCATGTGCTGGCTTGTGCATTTCTGTACTTGTCTGTACATTCACAGCTGCGGTTCTGCACATTAACATACAGTCTCATAACGTGGACTTAGAAATGAGAGTACAGGACCAACACTGTTTGAGCTGAATGGGTCCAATTGTCTTTTTTTTGTACAATGTGAGGATATTTAATGTGAGTTTATCCTGCACAATGCTGACTTTATCTCAAAGATAGTGAAGGAAATTCAACCTTTGAAGAAAAAGTTAACCATTGACATAATAAAGTAAATAAATGGGAATATTCTGATGTGACTTACTGGTTTAGAAACTTCTGTTTTAGACCTTTTTTTATATTCCTTGTCCTTTTGGAGCCAGAAATGCAGGCAGGCCACAAAAGGTTATTAGCTGTAGATTTAAACTAGGGATGGGAAACGAAAACCAATTCCAATTGAGAATCAATAACAAATGGCTAAAAGAATCATAATCCATTGTTTTTTGCTTAAGAATTACCTTATCAATTCCCTCCACAAGTGTCTGGCTCTCTTGCAAATCATGGATGTCATTGTCTCATCACAGACAGTCAGCCCAGAGGACGTCAAAGAAACAATCATAGCAGACAAGAGATAGAAGCAGTCAATGGTGTAGCTTAATTTAACACAATATAATGCTAACTGCACATCGTCTTGTGTGATTTCAAACAACAGTGGAAAAACCAAGGACATACTGAAACATTTTTCTCTGCAGAACAGCGGTCAAAATCATGAAAGCCATGCCTGCCATTGTTGACCCTAAAAACCTCTGTAGACTTGCCATTTTTGTGCAGAAAATCTGTAGGCATCCATAAGAGAATCGATAGAGAAATGGATCAATAAGTAGAATCGATAATGGCATTGGTATCAATTAAAATGTACCAAGCCTAATACAAATCATAAACATTCTAAAAACTTTAGGGATGCACAGTATTATCAGACCAAAATCAGTATTGGGCGGATATTTTCTTAAAAAAATGATTACAGGTATTGCCAGAGATGAACATTTTGCTGATGTTTACAGCTGATATTTTGACCATAAAAAGTTACCATAAATATTCCATATATTGGCTGTAATATTGTAAAAATATACAATTGAACCATGATGGTTTACCTCTTCATCACCGAATGTCTACTTAATAGATCAAAAGTGTCATTTATTAAAGAATCAAATGCTGTTTTTCCTGCCTGCTTCACATTTGTTCTTAACATAAATGGACTATTACCATGCAAGGAGCAGGTTAATTTCAGTTAAGTTAAGACTTTGCGCTCTGACAAAATATCCGTATCAGCAATAATGAGTTTGTAAAGGGTGGTCTACATCAAATTGACCAATGATGTATCAGCAGGTTTAGGAGCATTCAGAAAAAAACAGTCCATGTGGGTTGAAAACGCAGGCAGAGCTCTATCTGCTTTTTGACATATCAGTTCCTTGTGATGATACTCTAGTAAAATTTTATTTCCCTCTATAAGTAAAAATCTGTGCACAAGTACTGAACATATATATTGGTCAAACATATATCAAACATTTCGACTTGAGAATTAAACATGATTGACATAATAATGAAAAAGACTAAAAAATCATTTAGATGTGACTTCCTGAAATGCAACAAAAATGATCAATTGGATCTCTGTTAGAGCAGTACAAATGTTTTCTTTTCTCTTAAGACAGACTTAACAGAGCTCGCATGTTTACTTTATTATTTTACAAATCTGCATCATGGTAATGTTGGTTTTCTGGCCTAATTCATTTAAACTGCAGGTAAGCTACAAGAAAATCTGCTTACTTCTGGGGTTCATAGTGCTAAAGTGAGTCATGTGAAGCTGATGTGTAACTTATTTAACCAAGTGAGACAAACAAAAACAGATGAATGGGCTTCAGTTCAATGGAGGTTATGAGGAAAGACATGATGGTGCTTGTGTCTGCGATGCAAACTCTACAGAGAGGATGTCTTTGTTGGAGTCTATTTAACAATAATTGCTTGCCAAAATTGGAATTACAAAGACATTTGTTCCTAGAGGCATATATTGTTAGCAGACATTGATAGACAATTATTGCCAGTGTTATGCGATTGTCCCCACCCAAGGGAATAGTCTGGTTCATCCTCTGTTTTCTCTAAATGAGACCATCATTTATTAAATTAGCATCATGCTGTGTTAAATAAGAATGTGCAAACAAGTGACGGAGGCCATTAAGTCATTAGGAAGATGTTTACTGAGATGATAATTAAGCTGAGAGGCACAGTCTTCTTTTCATTTGGTTCGATACATTAATACTCATGTATAAATATTGTAATCGTCCTTGCAGTTTATTTAAAAAAATCAATCAGGCTATATGTTATTTAATTCCCACTTAACTTACATGTTTATACTTACACTTGTACATCCCACTCTGAAATGGTCTATACATTATTATATGAAATGTTTTATTGAGGGATTTTAAAATGATCTTGTTGGCAGTTAGTGACATTTTGACTAAAATATTTAAGTTGATTTTCTGTTCTTTTCTTTGGTCTTGTTTTGTTTAATAATTGAAAGTCCTGAATGTGTAATTTCAAGTCAAACTTTATTTATGTTAAACGTTGAAAAAAACTGCGTTGACCTGCTAATTTTAGTGTGAAAGCAGTATTAGTTGCCAACTTGTTGTTTATGCAAAAGTGTGTTTTATTTCTTGAGTAATAGAGGCCCATCTCAAAGGAAAAAAAAAACAGAGTAGCAAGTAGTGGATCAGTACAGTCAGATGCTCCACCAGTCTGTAAGTTGGAAGGACTGAAGCAGCAAAAATACTTCTATTTTAAGTTGATCAGAAATAACTCCCATTTACAAAATGACTCCCTAGATCACTGACAGAAAGTGACAGCTGATACCAATCCTGATACTGTCATTAGATAAGATTAACAAGCTAATAGTAGCTTATTATCCACAGACAGATGCTTTGATGATGAAGAATTTCTCATCCCTCCCTCCCTTAACAGCAGAATTATTGATCCATACACTTCAAATACACATAAAACTGCAGTTTTTATTCTTTCAGTGGTATAGGAGGGAGGATTCTTATATATTACAGTATGTAGACATACACAGACTAATTAAAAAGACAGCGCCACAGCTCCACATAGTGCTCAGTGCTGGCTGATACTTTTTGTCCTTCAGCCCCTTGCACCTGTCACATGACTGAAAGCCAACAGTCAATTTCAAACAGCTATAACTTGATCAGTTTAGCTAGTTATCAAAGGATTATGGTATAGGACATTATTTTATGAATTGCAAGGAATCAAACAAAAAGAATAGTTTTCAAATCATGTAGTGGCTATTCTAGACAATTTATATTTAAATTGATTTATAACTATGCTGATTATGCAATTCTCAGCCAGTTTCTGAAGGATATCTTTTTCTCTTTATGATTAAGAAGCTTGTGTAAAGTTTACCTTTCCTTATTTTTCCAAAGTTAAGGTTTTTTGAAGAGAAATCAAGAAAGGGTTCTCCTGGTGTCACTTACATTGCTGTCAGAAATAAAATAATAGAGAAACTAATGTTTAGATAAAAATGGTCACCTCTTCAGTAAGTTTTTATTTAGATATACTAAGGATTATTTTAAGCACCCCTGGTGAACAATGTTTTATAAAAAAAAAAAAAAAGGAAAATTATTTAAAACAAAAGAGATACAAGTTTTTGCCTGACAGTGGCAATACCCATCTTGTATGAACCTGAAGTGTTTGTATCCCCATCTGAGGTGGAAATGTTTTTTACACACAAAGCAGAAAAAAGAGCATCATTGATTCTTTGTGGCCGTTTCCTCTTGGATGTATGTGCATGTATGTTTCTGTATGTATTATCCTCCCATAATCACTCTAAACACCTAATCCGTCTCTTTCTCTGCCTCTGTAGAACCCTTGTGATGACAAAAGACACAAAGACATCTGGTCCAAAGAGAAAACCTGTGACAGGTTACCCAAGTTCATGGTCATAGGCCCACAGAAAACAGGTAAGCCACACATACTCTCCAACACACACTGAGACATGCAAAAGCAACAAAGATCCTCCTTCTGTGTGCCCAGGTGTGTGAACCCACAACATCACAGCCCATTCATTTAATCCCCCTCGCTCCTGTGGTCCTGTCAGAGGGAGACAAAGCCTGAGGGTCTTACCTCCTTTCTTCCACCCACATATATCTGCTTTAGATGCATAGAGATACAGTACTGAGCCACAGCCCTCCCCATCCTTTTCTCTCTACTTTGTCTCTGTCAAAGGGCCAAAAAGAGGAGGTGATTATTAAAACTCTGTATAAACACCTCTGAAGGCCATAGGGTTACCTCTGTGTGACTTCAGGAGCTGCTGCTGTTTGCCATGAGAGGTGAAGAGATGCTGAAATGCTGCTAATTAACAGCCAATAATTTCTCAAATGGGAGCAGGTAATGTCTCCATAGAAAAATTAACAACAATTAATTCCTGGTTTATCGCACTGACAGAGCGTCATGCATGTCAGATGAAGCAAACAGGATAAGGAGTGAGCGGGGTTGTTACATGATGTGTGGGAGTCGGGTGAGGGGAACAGGGCAAGACAGTGCTGCTGAGGGTGAGACAGAGGGCACAACCAGAGCTGCTCTGCTGATTGGTGTCAAATGGTCTTGAATCATTTGATGGGAAGGCCTGTGATCTTTACACACACACACATACACACACAATCACACACTCATAGTGAGTACTCAGCAAGATATAAATCTCATGGAGGGAAAAATCATCCAGTATGGATCAGTAGATGACAGCTCTTGCACATACTGATCAAGCATGAACACACACACACTTGCACACACAACTCTCTGTTGAGCTGAATTAATGAGCCGGTTATGAATTATGCTCTTTCTTTCAGGAACGACAGCACTTTATCTCTTCCTACTCATGCATCCCTCCATCTCCAGTAACTTCCCCAGTCCCAAGACTTACGAGGAGGTCCAGTTCTTCAACACCAACAACTACCACAAAGGGATCGACTGGTGAGACAGCGCGTTCAAACACTACATACTTGAAGGGAAAGTTCAGAATTTTTGAAGTGGTGTTGTTTTGGGTGCATAGCACTAGCTTGAACATTAGCCGAGACCAGAGATCAGCTCTGCATCTGTACAGAAACAGTCAGCACAGAACGTAGAGATACATACAGCTGGAGATGTGGCCAACTTCTCTTTGGATTTGAAAATTTGAGGTTTTTGAGTTTTAGGTGAAAGCAAGTCACAAAAACAGTGGAGGGTGATAGCACACTGTAGCTATTTGTTAAAAATGACTTACTTTTCCACCACCAAGAGGATTTGTTTTGCGCTCCTTCAGCACACAGCATAGCCAATGTGCCCTTCCATCAGCAACACCAGTCTGCAGGCTTCTCTACAGGAAACAACTATGATCAAACAAGATTAGCTGATGATTTCCATGATTTGCTTGCTTTTGTATGACCACAGCAATCAATCCTTGTTTTGGCACATACAACCGCACAGGGATCACCTGAAAGAGGTGGTCTCGGCTCGTTATCAGTTGACCCCGAACCGTTCATTTGCAGTGAGAACATAATTGCCATAGCAACCAACACAAATAGGGAGACGACTTAACTCATCACACTGCTTTAGTGTATAAGCTGCTGTAGTAGTGATAATAATTGCATTAAAGCTGCTAGGCAACAAGGCTGATGACAGAGTACCACTTGATAATAACGTTTTAGATCCCACAGAGTCACTTTCTGTGCTCAGGCACAACATGCCATGAAAACATCAACAGGTTTACATCACTCACAGTCTCCACAACAGATCATCACAGGACTCAAAAACTTGGAGTGATTCAAAAACTCACTAAGACCCCCAGACTGTATTAGTCCACCTCGTTCAAGAGGGAGAATTTATCCTTTTCAGTTCTGGTCTCTACTTTCCCACATCGTTGACAGTTTCTTTGCAGACACCTATGCATGTGTTGCATTGTAATATGCCCCATGCTATCTGGTGTGCCCCTATGGTCTACCCTCGAGCATGAAAAGACCCTCTTCTTCGCGATTTTGTTTACACTTACATTGCAAGGCTTGTCCCACATGAATAAATATGCTCATCTGTATATTCTTACATAGGACATTTAAGAGGACATTTATCTGCTGCTATGGTTATTATATTATAGTTTTGTGGGTAGCTTAACCTACATCAGAGAAAAAAGGCCAGTGTTTTAGCTCCATATCCAACAGCAGCATGAGATGGCTCTTTGAAGTGTGAGGTTGTGATCGTGTGTTTTTGAGCAGATGATCTGTGGAACTTTAGTGATGTGCAGTGAAAATGCTTCCAAATGTCCAGACACACAATTGAGGGAGAGTTAGTCTCCCTGCAATCAAATAAGCTTAAGAATATCTTTCTTAAATAAACTCAAACTCCATCCTGTCAAGTCTCCCTTTTAAGAATACGAGGTACACTCAGGGTTAATTTCAGGGGATTTTTGCAAGTGTGAATGGGGTATTAGTTTGGGGTCTCAGATACTTATAGAATTGTTAAAGAGTAAAACGTTACCGATTAGTTTGCTGCCAGCCAACAGTAGGTTACATTCACACAGCCAGTAAAACTGTTCTGAATCTGACTTTACACTCATATCAGATTTGTTTTCAAGACAATTAGAACAGACTAATCCGGATGAAATCTGATCCCTTAGAATCAACTTGATCACTTTTATTTGTAGACCTAAATCAGACACAGGTTGAATGTCTAGTCATACAGTCTATGTTTAAACAGCAAAGTCAGCAGTAAATACTAAAGTTTAACGCATACAGTATGTCTGACTAGAATTATCTGAGCTCTAAAAACAGGAAGAATGTATCAGAAACTAATTCAGGCACTGAATGGATAAATAAAGGGAGATGATATCATCTTTCATATACAGAAAATCTGAAGTATGGTAATTATTAGTATCAATAGATCGGTTGTGATAGGTGTTACAGCAGTTAAAGACTTGCTTTTGTAGCTACAGCCTGTGTGGTATATGGAGTGACATGCAGCCTACAAAAAGAATATGAAAATGTTTCTAGAGCAGTAAGTAAGCCTAACGTTTGCTCTTAGACATACAGAAGAAGCTTCCTATGCTGTTTTAATAATCACAGTAAAACTATAATATTATTCCACAATAAGCCTGTGCAATCAATCATGATTTATAGTTATACATTTTTAACTTTTGCTATAAACACACAACTGAAACCATCAGAGTCTGATGGTGCCTTCATATCAGGCTGTGTTTACTATGTTTATGTAGTTGGAGTATTTAAACACCTTCCTGCCTTGTTGTTTTTTTAGTTGTTTTAGTCAAAATTCCCTCCAAATTTAAAGGGGATGTATTTGACGAGATTTTCAGAAATGGCTGAGTATGGAGACTACAGTCTCTAGCCATGTATGGGACTGAAGGAGCAATGAAAGTGTTAAGTTTATGTCAGCACATTTGTCATCTTGTGTAGTATGTATTGTCATTGTGTCAAGACACAATTATACAACCAAATATTATTTTTTTCATTTAGAAGTGTCCCAAAATCTGATTCTTTGTAGTGGTATTAACACACATTTAATACTTAAGTGTCATGCCTTTCATATACATGCCTTTACAACATCCCATATGAAGGCTGTATGATACAAGCAAAAGCAAAAACCCTCTTAACAAGGAAATGTAACTGTTAATGTTCAGGACTGCAGTGCTGATGCAAATGCAGCCTCACACTTTAAATAGCATGTTCTCTTTGTGCTCTTGTATAAGTCAGAACCTTAGGTGAAAAGACAGATTAAAAACACCACAGTCCTCGTTTTAGAAGACTGTAATGTCTTTGTGTAGACCTAAATGACACATTATGCAAGTGAGAACTGTTCAACATTGTCTTCAAAATAATGTTGTATGCCAGCAAACACGAGCCAACAGACATATGGCTGCCTAAATCGACCCATAATGGGTTACTTAGATGACAGAAACACAGCTGGTGCATTCTCTGAAGTCATCCAGAAAAGAATTAACTCTGAAAATTCTTCATTAAAGTGCTTCAAAATTACATTGTCAAGTTTATTTTAGACTCATTCCCTTTGCTCAGATTAAGACAATAACTCTGTGACTTTGCTGCTTGTGTCTGACTTTGGAAGAATCTGCTTAAAGTTATCCTCAGGGTTTGCAGTAATGCCCTCGTCTAAGCCCTGTATCACTGTATTGCATTTATGCATGTGCATTTATATTTCTTCTTGATTTTCTGCGTCTGTTGCCTCAGGTACATGGAGTTCTTCCCTGTGCCTTCTAATGTTAGCACAGACTTCCTGTTCGAGAAAAGCGCTAACTACTTCCCGTCAGAGGACTCCCCGCGGCGAGCTGCTGCCCTGCTGCCAAAGGCCAAGATCATCACCCTGCTCATCAACCCGTCTGACAGAGCCTACAGCTGGTATCAGGTGCATACACAAACACACACTATGTATTAGATGACTGTGACTGTACATGGGTTATTTTTAAGTCTCCACAGCTGCTCACTCTTTCATGGCATGCTACAGCTCTGTAATTAATGAAGGTAGATTGTCTATCGCTTCATTATTTATAAGCTTGATTTATCTAAAGCGCTGATTTCTACTGGCCTAGCCTCAGGACCCACTACCACCTCTTTAATGAGAAATCAGTATCCGAGTTCCAGAACACTTTTAACCATTCAAGTGTTCTTCATGCAAAACGTGCATTTTGGCTGCTTGGTGGTGCAGCGGGAAGTGCTGGTGCTTCACTGAAGAGAGTTTGATTCCCCAAGTCTGTATGGGGTCTTTCTGTTTGCATGTTCTTCCCATGCATTCATTAGTTTTCTGCGGGTACTTTGGTGGTTTCCTCTCAGAGACCAATAAAATGCTTCTTAGGTGCATTGTTAAATCTGGACTGCCCTTAGGTGTGAGTGTGTGTGAATGGTTGTCTGTATCTTCATTTCGGCCTTGTGATTGCTTTGTGGCCATTCCAGGAAAAACAAAATACACATTTTAAACAACATATTTTATTTTGCTGTTAAGACATTTTGATCGCTCTTTAGAGATTTTAAGAAAAAGAAACTTTTATGGGGAAACCAGCTGTCTCATCCTAAATTTAGATTTCAAAATACAACCAACATTTATTCCTTATCAGGGCAACATTAAGTAAAAGAAATAATGCTGATGTTTGTCTGCATAGGGCTGCTTCACATCATAGACTTTATGCTGCATATTTTTAGGCACACAATATTGACCCACAGCAAACAGCAAAGGGGTCCACTTTTGGGTCCTCACTCACAAGTTATAGGACACTGATCTCTGCACTTTGTTGTTTAAATTATTTTATTTTCTTGATTTTACAGTAGCAATCACGAAAAGAATTGAAAATGCCTTAAATTGAAAATGATTTAGTCTCACATTTGACAGCCTGTTTTAAGGTTATATATGAATGATAAGATGGTGTTTGCTACATTTTCTGACTTTGAATTTTATGTTTCAATTAATTCACAGGAATTGTGGATTTCCTTGTTTTATTAGAGTTTTAACTTGTTATTAATTGGTGTGATGGTGGTTTATTTTTTCATGTAACCTTACATAATGATTTTTATACCAGTGTATCAAACAAAATTTAAACACAAGGATCCTGAACAATCAGTGCCCCTCCCCGGACCCTCCCCTCTTACCCTGGGACAAAGAGCACTCATACAGTGAAAGAGACAATAGCAATATAATAATATCAGATGCATTACATTAGAAAATTATGTAGTCATGGCCACTAGAAAAGTAAAATAAATTAAATATATATACTCAAAAGTCTAAGGGAAAAAAGAATCCAATAAATAAGCACTAACCAATATTAGTGGCTGCAGCTAACAAATTAAGCAGGCATCAATGTTTCATGCAGCTGGCATGGTACATCACAGATCCATTTCCTTAATATATTTAATAAAAAGGCACCACACTTTGTCAAACTTGCCAGGGAAACCACACAATGTATATCTTATTTTCTCAAGTTACTCTTGTATCCATCTGTCAAAGGATGATGATCTATTGGATTTCCAGTTCATTTGGATACCTATGTGGGATTTTAAGCTACAAAGTGTTGTAGCTTTCTCTGTGTATTTATGGCATGAATTTCTATGGGCACTAACCCAAAACGGTGGCATAGTGGAGCAGCCTCACAGCAAGAGGGCTGGTTCAATCCATGTGTATGTTCTCCCAGTGCATGCATGGGTTCTCTCCAGACACTCCGCCTTCCTCCCACAAACCAAAAACATGCTCATTAGGTTGTTTGGTGATTCCAAATGGCCCTTAGATATAAGTGTGAGCGTGAATAGTGTCCATCTCTCTATATGGCCCTGCGATTGGCTGGTGACTGGTCCAGGGTGTATCTTGCCACTTGCCTAATGTCACATGTGGTAAACATTGACATTAGGCAACCCTGAAAGGAATAAGCACTATAGATAATGGATGAACTAAGCCAAAGATTGCAGTTCACGGGTTAGATCTTGGGGGCATATTACAGAGAGGAAGTCAGATATGCACAACCAGAAATTGGTTTCCTTAAAATTATTTTTCAACTTAATCTTGCTTTGTTTGTTTCTCAGTTGATTTTCTCTTGCTTTGTTGCCACCCAACAATCTATATCATACTGCAATGAAAAAGATAATCACAAATTAAGTCTGTATCTTACAAACAGTACAAAACACATCACCATATTGTTATAGACTCTGATTCGAATTTAAATGAATGAAAGGGGTATTGAAAAAGACATTTAAAAGTATTTAATTTATTTTTAGATTTTCTGTATATACCCCTTATATATCAGCAACTTACTGCCTAAAATGTAACGTCATGATATGAAATCTAAATCAGTTAAAGCTGAGAGATAAGAGACTGATTGTTAATAGCGAGCTCTGTGTTTGTTAAACTTTCCAGCACCAAAGAGCTCATGAGGACCATGCAGCCCTGCAGTTCACCTTCTATGATGTCATCAGTGCTAAACCGGGTGCACCAGCCGAGCTCCGTTCCCTACAAAACCGCTGCCTCATCCCGGGTCTTTATTCCACACACCTGGAGAGGTGGCTCACCTACTATCCTGCTAACCAGGTATGCACAGATCATCCAGACAATTCTATTGCTTGGCCAAACACCTGAACAGTACTGCGTGTCGAGTTAAAGCCTTACACACGCTCTATCAAAATCTTAAATCTAGTTGAAAAATTGCAAAAATTTGCATATTGCACTTTGGATCTTAAGAAGGTTCTAAGTAAAACTTCAAAATACAACAAGAAGAAATGAGTGAGAGACAAAAAATTGAGCAGGCGATTTATTGAAAACTGGATTTAAACTCAAACATGCTTCTGTCAGCTGATCCGAAGTTTAAGACCTCAGCCTTGAAAAGCCAAAATCTGCATACAAATTTGGATTCCAGGTCATTTTCTGTCATGTATTCACACTGTCATGACCTCCTGATGGTAAAGGCAGAAAAGCTTTCTGTCTTTTAACGTGGTAGGATTGTTGAGCTGCATAAGCAAGGAATCTTAAGAATGTCACATCCCTTTCTCCTCTCTCCTTCATCTGGATTTTGTACTTCATTGCAGCTTGTGCAGGCAGAATAAGCTTCTTTTAGAAAATGGTGAATATGTTGTCATTCATCAAATAGATAAATCTTGGTACCCAGTATAACTATAAATGTCTGTGTTTAGGTGATGATCATAGATGGCCATCAGCTGAGAACAGACCCCGCTGCAGTGATGGATGAAGTCCAGAAGTTCCTGGGAGTCACTCCTCACTTTAACTACTCCCAGGCTTTGACGTAAGTCTCTCCTGCTCTCTCTCCTCAGTCCCTCAAATCCCTGGTGTCGTGTATGGTGAAGCCACCTTTCACCTGACATGCACTGTTAAAGAAATGATGCACAGGGCCCAGCTGTAACGAGTGTCTGAACCCAAATCTATGTGAAGCCTGACATCTACTGGTGAACAGCTGTGACAAAAAAGCAGCCTAAGTCCTCTTTGTCTTTGGTGCCAGGTGGTGTCATCCTCTCAAACACACAGTGGACAGTGACATCACCTGGCACCAAAGATCAGCCTAAAACAGATGGTCAGCTCAGTGCTTTCTTTGAACCGTCCACCCTCACATCTTCAGCTTTACAAATACTGTGTGATCACTTCAGAGAGAGCAAAATGATTATGGGCACAAGGGGGACAAGACACAGTGTGGCCAAACAGGACCAAAGGGATGGTGAAATGATGAGTAGAGGCTTTGATTTGACTCTAGATATGACACACTGAGATGAAGAAGGCATGGGGTACATACCCCATATGAAACAAAGTACATTATCAAGAAAGTGTGGGGAGTTACAGTGTTGAAGGAGATTAGCCTCAAGAAAAAATTAAGTGCTTCTGATGGAAAATGACTGTCAAGGTTTGCACACTACGGTGGTGATATCTGTCTAAAGTTATAGCAGGTTTAAATACAATCCAACCTTATATCAGTCATGTTTGCACACTGACTCTGAAACTTTAGTCAGTCATTAATTTTTCAGAACAGTTTTGTTTTGTGCATATTTTTCCTTCTATCAATTGATTCAAAGGGGATTGTTGGCTATTGAGAGCAACAGCTACATCTACCTGTATTTCACTGTCTCACACTGGACCTGATTCAAAACTGAATGCCATTTTTATGATTTCAGCCATAGTTCATTATAGATAAGGCTAGAATTTATGCTCACTAGTACGTAAGGTAAGAAAAACTGATCTTAAAAGAAAGGTTATCTCTCTCCAGTCCTGTTTTGTTAGCACTTGACAGCAGAGTACAAAGTTTGTACCTTTGATAATTTTTTCCAGATTATGGATGAAATATAATAAAAACTAGAAGTTCTCAGAGAGCAAAAACCGTCACCAGGGCACCTTTGAAATTGTTGGCAGAGTTATTAGGGAAAATGTGGTAACTGCCCTACCTTGTTAACAAATCCTATAAGAAATTGCTGTATCTACATCCAGATTTGGATCACAACCAAAATGTATTCACTCCACACAACCAATTTTCCTGGAAACTTCATCAAACTCTGTTAGAACTTTTTGAGTTATTCGCGAAAATGAGGAAAACTTACAATGTAAACAAATCCTCTAAAAAAAGGGTTTAACTGGTGTATGAATTTAAACCAATTCATACAAAGGCCTACAAAAGCATAACCTCCTTGATGGGGATAAAGTAAAGAATCAGAGTGGAAAGATCTTAGTCCGTAGTTATTATGATGATACGTACAAGCTATGTATAAATTTACACTGAGGATTAAGGCATTATTAATGAACTTAAGTTATATGAAAATCCGGTAGACTGATTGATATAAAATTGACGTCAGTTTGTACAAGGCTTTTTGAGTTGTCTTAAGCTGGAGATATACTGAAAATTAACTATGTGAGCTGGATGCATGATAGCCGATGCACGTCCCGTGTGTCAATTCAGCAGGTCATTTGTGCACATCATCCAGAATTAACATGACACAGATGCGAGCTGGAGTCGTGATTAATATAAGCGACGACTAAAGGGTCCACCCTCTGCTTTATCTGGTGCTTTCTGGTCATTTGTTTACATAATAATATTTTTTAAGAATTTGTTAGCAGGATAGAACAGTTTCCACAGAAATGCTTTGGCAGAGATTTGTGCTGATTTGAGATGTGTGTCTTGGAGCACTTCTAGTTAGGGATTGGCATTGAAAACCAACCCCATTTAAGAATCGATATCATTAGTCTGTATGCTCAAGAATTCCCTTATCGATACCTTCCACTTTGTGCCCTAAAATCAAGGAGGTCATGCTCTTATCAGAGGCAGCCAGCAGATGAAACAAAAAAAGTGTTGAGGTTGTGATCATGGCAGACAAGAGACCGGAGTGGTCAAAATTGAGGCTCACTTTTACGCAATATGAAGCTAATCGCACAACATCCAGTGTCCGTGTGTGTGTGTGATGACAAGCAAGAGTGGAAACATCAACAACTTTCAGTTGCATTCATCTATGCAGCCACGAGTTTGATGATGGCAGAATGGATTATGGTATTGATACTAATGGTGATTACTACTGGTGGTAGAGGTTGTTAGTGAAGTGTCCATCAATATTCAATAAACAAAATGTAACTTTTCCACCTTAAAATCATAGTTTCAAAGTCCAATACTCAAACAACTTTCAGCAGGAAAAACTGCATCCACTCCATTCTCACAAAGCATCCCCATCATCTGCTTTGGCGCCATAACATTTAGCAGCAGGCTGCAGCTCTCCCAGAAGAAGTGCACACTGCTTTATGGCACTAGATCACATACCTGCCTACAGCTAAAAAAGAGGCCATTCAGCCCATCTAAGTATAGTTTAATGAAAAGGCTTAGTATGAAAGACAATAGAGATTGTTGACTGAGAAGCTGCATAAAAGATCAACACCATTCTCTCATTTTAATGTCATAGAAAAGCTGGATCAACTGTCAACAACTATTTCAAGATGAAAAAGGTGTACATAACATCTTTAACTTTCACATTTACATGTTACTGATGCAGCTGTGGGAGCAAATTAAGATTACATTTCCAGCCCAAGGATATACTGACATGTGACTGTAGGTTTAATATATCTGCAACGTTCAGCCATTGTTTTTTTTTTCTATCCTTTTTCACTGGTATCAACAACTTAATTCTTATTCCTGCCAAAACACACGAAGTGTGAGCCCAACTTAGCTGCTGGCCCCAGATCAAATCCCAACAGAGCTTTCACTGTCTCACTTACACTGCCTGCCTGACTGTGTTACAGCTGGCTGAATAAATAAAAGCATGAAAAGGTTAGTTCACTGCACAATGTCAATCACCAAAGAACAAAAAACTGCTAAGAAACAAGTGTCAGGAACCAAAAGACACAAGATGAAAAACTTATTTTAATAACTCTCCATACTATTCCTTCTGGAAATTACATAAAATGTTACATGTAAGGGTCATTTCAATCAACATGGCACATTTTCTGGAATACAGACATTCAGACACAATATATGTCAAATGTATTAGAGGGGATGCTGAGGAGAGCTTCAATACAACTAAAGATAATGGGACTTGCCTCTGTTTCATCTCATTTTCCATTAGTTATTTTACAAGTGAGTTCATTTTTGAAGCACCACTCATCAAAATGCAATCTGCTTGCAGGCTCTGAAATCTCCAGACAGGGACATCGAGAACTTATAGCAGCGATCGGGACAGAGAGTGCCTCTGTCTCGACTCACAAGCCCACATGCATACAAATAATTTGGAAAGAGATGCTTTTGACAGAATAATAAGAGTGCTGTGTGTGTGTGTGTGTGTGTGTGTGTTGGTGTGTATGTGTGTGTTTGGGGTGAAGACAGAGTCACACAAAAGCCTAATCTTTCTTTTCTCCTGCTCATTCTTTTGACATGGCAGCCGTCTGACAGATCCTCAACACTGGAGCCTATTTATTTAATCCTCCTCTCCTTCCTCGCTCCTGTCCTGTCGGGAGGGAAAGTGAAGGAGAACCACTTAACTGATTTTTCTCTTTTATTCGCCCGCTGATGCATGCAGATAAATAATATTTGTGTCCTTCAGTCACATTCACATCAGAGACTGTTGTGATGGCCAAATAGATGGAATTATTAAGTTACAAGTAGATGCAAACATATAGATGAACCTGCATACATCTCTGTATGATTATGTATAACATTTACTCCATAACACCATGTGAGCAAATGCAGACATTTTATCCAACAACCATTTATGTACACGTCACAGGTTTTTACAGAACAGACTGTGGGGATCCTGGAGTCATTTAACTCTGTTTATTAGAGTTTCTGTTTATAGAAGTATTTTTTTTTCTAGACAAAAGTTTTATTTTCCACCTTCAATTATCATGTTTTATTTTTCAATTATGAAATTAAGCCTCATCACATGTACATTAATATTGTCTGTCATCTCATTAATGTTATTTGTCTTAAGCAGGCATGTTACCAGACAGTGCATTTTGATACCATACATTACAAAACAGTCTGTTACAACTCAATACAAAACAAAATGGTACATTATTGTACAATACATCCATCCATTTGTGATTTATACCTCTTACCTCTTACGGTGAGAGGCAGGGTAAAGCCTGACAACCATCCATGCTCACACCCACACTTAGGTGCAATTTTCTGCAGGGTCCTAATAAGCATGTTTCCTGGAGAGAGCCCACGCATGCATAGGGAGAACATGCAAACTCCACACAGAAAGACCCTGACATCGGGTTCGAACCAGCAACTTTCTCGCTGTGCGGCGCAACCATTAACATGCTGTACCAATGCCGCCTGTAATACAGTACAGTTTTATACAAAAAATTACAATAACATACAATGCAATACTATACAACATACAATACTTTGTACTGTATTACAATATGACAACATACGATAATATACAGTATGGTATGATAAGTATGTTATTTGTGATATTATTTGATATGTGGCACAATATGATATTAAATGTTACAATATCATAAAAACACAATAGTAAATGATGGTATATCATAATTCCTTTTATATAAACTAATTAAATACATTTGCTGTCCCTCATGTTATTGCTTCAATTCTTGCTTGATGTGTTTAACTTTTTTTACAAGTTAAACTTAAGATAATGGAGTCCTCAAACTACCCTTTCTACTTTGCAGTGTATACTCATGGATTTCTTTTGGTTTTTTGTTTTTTTAGAAAAGAGCCTGCTTTATATATTGCCAGTATTATCCTTTGTTGCACTGTGGCAATCGGTTTTTGACATCTTAAAATGTTGCTATATGCTGTAATTGCTTAAGAGTGCTGTTATTGATCCTGATCTTGTATAACTGCTCTTGGCCTTGGCCACTTTATGAGAAACAATTGCACTCAAGTCATGTTTTGCATAGGTCTGTTGTCTTTTGGTCATGTAGCGTTGCTGTTTTTTTTTTTTTTTTATCTTGATCATGATGATGTTGGCATTGAATCCAGGCACCTTTTAAGTAGCCATCCTCTGTTAAAACTTTATGATTTGACTATTGTGTATATTGTTTGTATTTATATTATATAATATGGAAGGATCTTACCATTAGCTGTCATGTAAGGACTCTGGTTCAGGAACTGATGGAACTATACCATTGTGCAATGAGTAAGATAATTTTGTCCATCAGTTTAAAAAAATGTGCAGTTAATCTTTACTTTGTATTTTATGTATGTTGTGTCATAATTTCTGGTGTCAGTGAAGAGGTTATTTATTGTATGTCCTGCACCAGGACTACAGATAGAAATCAGATCTCACTAAATCCAGTTCAACAATCATTTCTTTTATAAGCTTGATCAGTGTAATTGTACTGTTATTGCACACTGTCCATGCAGAGATAAATTAATAAAATTAAAACAATACAATACATACAGTATGATATGATATAATAAACTTTGTTTGTCGCCATGGTTAATATCCTTAAAGTCCATTCAATGACAAATTTTGGCATTGGGCTGCCTTTATAAACTAAACCTTAATGACCCCAAGGAAAATTTGTCTTGCATCAAAATGTAAAAAAAGAATGACATGAACTATCAACAGTGACACAGGATAGTGTGTATTAACTCAAAATAAAAAATAACACAATATTATAAAGATACACAACTGAAGCATTAAATTACAAGTTAGTTCTTTGCCAAGATCATACTGTGCTATCAGAGCATGTTAAGCAGCTCTCTGGTACAAACTAGTGATTCATCTTTTAATCTTTTTAACCCACCCTCTTTGGTATCTGTACACTGAAGCTAAAATTTCGTACTCAGACCAGGTCAGTGTTGTATGTCCAATGTGAGATGTTTGATAAATTCAGTTTTTACCAGTCTGTCAGGTGAAACATGTCTCTCATTTCTTTTACCTTGGTGTTCAATTTAACAATTTTTTCAATTTTTTTCTGATTTCGGAGGTACCATTCTCTCCTCGAGCACTGAATACAAAAGGTTGACACACTCACTGAAAACAGTATCGTCGTGATGCATTCTTCATCAGTGCTTAGTGTTTTCCAGAAGGTCTCATTTTATGCAAAATACACTTTTTTAATGTTTTTGAAACAAAAAGTGTCCACAGCCATACTTGAAGTACATCAACCAATGAAAACTAATTATGTGATTCAAATCCTTTAGTTTGCAACATTTTTCCTAACCTGATATGAACTGTTCAATATATTTCACTTGTCCATCTGGGAAAGAGCCCGTAGAAAGTGTTTGAGAATAGGCAGAACCTTTCAAAAGCATATCCGACAGGCGATTGGATGATCATTCTGTGAATCACATTCATTACAGAACAATCAGATAATGTAAAAGGCGGGCACCACTGTGGTAGTGTAAAGAACAGAACGTTAACCACATCAGAAAACAAACTTTTATGAAAACATGTTGGAAGTAAAGCAAAAATATCCTTACCATAGAGAAGTTTAGTGTTGTTATTTGTTTTTTATTTGAAATAAATACTGTCCAGATCTGATAAAACTAATACTGAAGCTGATGACATCTCTGTTAGTCCTGTAAAAGTTGTCCCTTCCTACTGTCTTCTTGCCCATAGCTCCCACCTCTTCCTGCTCCAAAGGGTGCTGACTGGGCCGTGCCATTTGGGCCACTTACACTCATTGTAGTTTGGAGTTTGGCAAGATGGATGTGAATGATCACAGACATTGAATCAGGCAGGTTCATCTGCACTGCAAATTTACATTTTTCTTCCTGGCAGTGAAATAAAATAAATGTGGCACCCTTAACCCTGCTCAAATGCAGTCTTCAGTTTGTTTCCATGAATCACATAAATGACTTTTTAAGAAGTCAAAAGATGACAACACCTATTTTCCCATGACTGCACGTGTGCATCGAGCATAAGAGAGATAAATCTGAGCTTAAGATATGGAGACCGAGAGCCAGAAAGAGCGAAGCTTCTGCACAGAGAGGAGAAACATGCAGAGAGAGGACAATTGAGGCAGAGAGAGAGAGATGAGAGGAGACAGTGTGTCAGTTGCAGAGACACCGATAGCAGAGAGTAGCAGACAGACAGAGAGTGTGCTGAATGTGTACTGACATTTATGTGAGCACGAGCGAGTGTGAGAAAGCCACACTTTTTTAACTTTAATTCCCTCAAAGAAGAAACAGTGCTTTAAGCAGAACTAACCTCACATTTTGAATTGTTCACTTGAGTGTTTTATCCATTTCTCTCTGTTTCTCAGGTTTGACCCTCAGAAGGGCTTTTGGTGCCAGCTTCTCGAGGGAGGGAAGACCAAATGTTTGGGGAAGAGCAAAGGGAGGAAGTACCCTCCCATGGAGCCAGAGGTGAACTCCTACATTTTAATTATAAGAGATTTCAGCTCAGTTGGGATAAAAATACTATGAAATGTTCAGGAAAAGGACAAATAATGAAGAGGAAGCAGCAGCCTGACTGACAGTGACAGCCCACAGTGCCTACCATCGCTGTGGCAAAATTTCCCACAGGACTCTGCGTTGGGGTGGAAACTGTCAGCCAATCAGATTCAGCTGGAAAGTTACAACCTAATTATGGGGACTCAATAGTGACACAACACCCCCGAGAGGGAGGGTGGGGGTAGAGTGAGGATGGAGAGAGGGAGGTAGAGGGAGAAATCCAATCCATAAATCTTGGACAGGCCGCTGATTCCACAGAGGAGAAAGAGCAGGCATGCAGACAATGAATCACCTGTTTGCTCCCACATGAAGACAAACACACATGGATACACTTTGTCTCTCCACATGTGATCACACATACCTAATGGCTGCGCTGCCGTGTCACCTGTAATTAAACTGTTTTTGAGTTTGCACCGCAGGGACGGGAGGGATGAGGTGGGAGGAGACGAGAGGGAACACCAGGGAGGGGAGATTGGAAAGGCAGGAATGAGGGATTTGCACGGGTGGCAGGAATAATGGATCTCATGCATCCTACATGTAATTTTCTCCATCTCTTTGACCTCCCCTCTCTGAACGGGGTTCTTAAAGCCCTGCGCTCAGAGCCTCTTAAGTCCTGATGCGGGGAAATACACCAATCTTCAGATGAGAGGGCAGCACATCGTTATTATAGATCAATACCTTAATCTGGTAACAGTTAAAATCACACACCATTAAGCATTAGCACCGCATAAGTAACTGCTTGACTCATCCATATAATTTACAGTGCTTAACAAATGTCTCACAACACCTGTCAAAAAATGAGAAAAATATTTTACAAATGTTTCAAAAACTTGTCTTAAACTGAAAAGTTTATTGTTATTGGACATGCATTCAGGACAGAAATGATTTCAAACTGAATTTACCTTTTATACCCAAATTTGAGCTGGCTCATTGGGCTTCTCTGAGAAGTCAGAAATTAATCAAGCATAGCATACAATACCTAAAACAATTGTTTCTGTTCAGGAATGTAAATAAATAATTATAATTTGACACCTTAATCAAGAAAAAAATAGTGTGATAATAATAAAAGCAGTAAATGGGTGGAAATAACAAGGGCAGATAAATTATATCAGTTCATGTGTAAAAAAATATATATATCCACATGTTTGGTTTTATTTTGAGAAGTCTTATATTTGCATTTTTAGTAAATGGATGGTGGACAGTGTGTGTGTGTGGGGGAGAATGACAGACAGTTATTCTTATTTGGTTTAATTAGAAAAAAAATATGATTGTTTATGTTTTAGTCATTGATGATTGTAAGTAATTCAATATTTTTTACTAATGTCTTAATGCATCCGAGAGCATTAAATAGCATTTAATAGAATTATGTATTTAATGGTGCGTCAGCAATACTGTAAAAATGCATCAATACAGCATTTTGGTCTTTGTTTATAAAAGCTGAATTGATGCTAATGAATTCATTATAATTAATTAAAAAAACATTTATAAAACATTTGATATTGTGTGAAATTTCATATATTTATCAATCAATTTGTTGTTTTTTTGAAACTAAAAGATATATCAGTATACTTTGTGAACTTCTATACAAAGCAGCACAGAAAATAAACATTATTTGTAACATTTGCTGTTATAATCCCTTTACCACTATTGATGTAATGATGCGTTAACTTCATGTAATACTCCTTCCTATGCTGTCTTCCCTATATTCTTCCATCTATCCTCCGTTTTCTCCCACTGTCCTTTGTTCCCTCTTCTATAACCCAAATTCTCCCTATAACGGTTTGTTCCCTCACTCCATCTCCCTTTTTTTGATGTTTACATGTGCTATCTTCCACTCATTTTGCTTACCCTTCCTTTTTTCTTCACCTCTTCTCCCCCCAGGCACATGCATTTCTCTCCAGGTACTACAGGGAACACAACGTGGAGCTGTCAAAGCTGCTGCATCGTCTCGGTCAGCCTCTTCCCTCCTGGCTAAGGGAGGAACTACAGAAGGTCAGCAGCATGTAACTCAGCTACACTCACCAGGCCATGCCACACTCCCTCCAAAAAAAGAAGAGTTCAGAGTGAAAACCAGTTAAGGCAGTGAATGGAAGAAAAAGTATTTAACACATTAACACCACAATTAATCTAACATATTGATTCATTTATCATTACTGTACATAATCAAATCATTCAGAGCAAGAGAAATGCATAGTTGTTATTGTTGTAAAGGGACACCCCCCGTATATGGAGCCACCATGACAAGGCAGGACCTGTTTATTGCCGTGAAAACGTTTCACATCCTGCCAAGACTGAAATGTAACAGAGTAAAAACTGCTTCTGAGAGCTGCTGTTCTTTCTCTTTGTCTCAGTCATGTCCTCTGCTCTGCACTGGTGATGGTTTTCCCACTGCCTCTGAATATGTAACCTCCACCCCCTTAACTGTGTGGTTGATCTAGACATTTTCAAATTCAGTAGAGATGTGTTACTCTGCTCAGCACCTTTACTGCATACAAGCAGCAGAGGCTGGCAGCATGTCTGTTCTTAACTTTAAAAAGTCCAGTCAGATCCTTCTGTCAGAGGGTTCATAAGGGATGGTATAACTTTTTAATGAAGGAGGTTTATGTTTGTGGTCGTCTTATTATATGCATTACAAATCACCTGCACGAAATGTAAATGTAGGATTTCCAGCTTCCTCATGTTGTCTGCCTGATAATTACAGTTTTTTACTTGAACTGACAAGGTTATGTTTTGTTTGTTAGTTATTTTCTTTGTTAACAGGAAAACTCAAAAAGTTATGAACGGACTTTAATGAAATGACATAAAATGGTGATCTGAATCTGGATGCAGATCAAAAAAATGTTTTCAAGGATTTTTTAACATGCTGGGGAATTTTGGAAACGTTCCAATAATGGAAACTTTCCATGGGAATTGTGGAGATTTATAGGAATTTATGATGATTAACTCAAATTTGGGCATAATGTAAACAAACTGTTTTATATCCAGTCCCTTCAGTTAGGAGTGTGCTATGGTGATAGATTCAAGTATACTTGCATAAAACTGATTGTTTTAGTCAAGATTATGCTAAAATATATTTTCCCCAATTGTATTTAAAATTCCTGTTAAAGGCTTTTCAATTTTGTAAATTCTAAGTTTATTCCTGTTTATTCCCTTAAATTCCCATCAATTCCCAAGGAAATTGCCAACTTTGAAAATTCCTGAATTTAGAAGCCCAACCAACATTTTATCTTGAATTTGTAATAGTGCAGAGAGGGCAGCTTTCCACATTGTGGAAAGTAACTTGCACAACAGTGTTGGAAATGCCTTGGCATAGGTTTGTGCACTTCGAGTAAGATTTTTATTTTTGTTTATTTTTTTTATTTTCATTTGTTTTGACTTTTTGTTTGCAATTCTAGTTTAGGTTTGTGCCCACATAAAACAGACTGCTACAACCAAAACAGTCAAGGATTTATCTGGCTTTGAGAACTGTGAAAAACATTATAATGTAGTATTTAACTAAATAAAAGAAATGTCATGAAGGATCTTTTTGATTTAGACATTTCAGTACTAAAATTCGACATATTGTGCCTTTAAGAAAACTGAGATATTTCCTAAACTTAATGACCTCAGATTGTAAAAATGTTGTTCCTGTCTGCTGCCTCGCTCTGATTTCTGCAGAGGCCTCTCTCAGTGCTCAACACTGTTGGTCATTTTTGAGGATTTATTCGTGCAGAACACTGTTTATGCATCAGAGGGAGCCACTTGACAAGTCTGCTTGGTTTTCAAACCCTCTCAGCCATCACAGCATGCTGTCTTTCTTTTCTCCACGGCTGACATTTGAATCAATAAATAAACAGAATGGAATTAAATTGGTTTTCCCGCCCCGTCCCCCTCCCCCCTTCTCTTTTCTGTCTCCCTCTCTCTGTCCCATCCCTCTCCTGACCTCTTTCTGAAGGTTAGATAACCTTCACATCCATGAACAGAGGCTAAAGATCAATGGGTCAACGACTGGGAAGAGACCAGGAGCAGCGCCTGACCTTCAGATGCGACTGTCTGTGGCCTTTGAGTGAACCCTAAGGTGACCTTGGGGGCCTTGTCTCGCTTAGGAGCTGTGACCCTGCTGGAGGAAACAGAGGTCATGAGGGCGCAAGGACAATGAAAGATTGAAGGAATGAAGGGAAAAAGAGATAAAGGGATGAAGGAAATTAACGTTTCAGGTTCCTGACACAGCCTGGAGGATAATAGGACTGTAGCAAAGAGCCTGATGACAAGAACTTTGATCAAAAAGTGGCATCTTTGCAGCTCTTTAATACTCAAACCCTGTTCTGAGTGACGGAGGGGGGGGACTTTTCACTGCAGACTTGCAGAGACTGATGTATTTTTCTTCCTATTGTCTTATTTCACCTTTGATTTACAATGCCAGAGCAGCGCTGGTCAGCTGTGGGTGGTTTCCAGAATTATATGACTTTGCACTATGATCCATTCCATGTATGACAAAAAGGGAGAAATGCACCCTGTGTTTGTAAATTCAATTTACTTTCTACTTTTGTTTTTATTCTTACAATGAGGGCGAATCAGCAGGGAGAATAAGTGCTTAGACTCAGGGTGAGTGACAGGCTGTTACTTTACATCATCAGTTTTTATTGTTTCTTGAGTCATTTATTAAATTGAAGCTAGTCTCTGGTAGATCTACTTGCCCTTTCACTGGAAAGTATAAACCTGAAATGAGTCAGTGAAGCAAGATGTATTTGCCTGCTCATTATTTTTCCCGTGACGAGCCATGCAGAAGACCACCATGTCTGTTTAGCACAACATGAGCGCTCGGAATTTCAGCGCTGAGGACCAAGGAGACACAAGTGACCAAAACAAGCCTGATGGGTGTGACACCTAATTCTGAGACCCTTTAAGTAGCTTCTGTAACCACAGGCAGTTTTTGTTTTATCAGCCTCCTTTTTATTCCTTTTTTAAAACCAGTGGCCTACATTGTTGAGCTTCAATCTGGATGCAAAAAAACCCTAAATGTCAAACACAGAAACCAAAATTAAAGACATGGAGATGACTGACAAGATGAGATGTTTTTTTTTCCTTCAATACTATGCAACACATGTGTTACAGGAAACACCGGAGCACACCTTCACCCATACATACTGCAAAGTCCCATAGTCCCCATAACAATGGTCTGTTTGTCCTCCGAGGGGAGTAAAGGTGTCACAGATGACAGCTGGATGTGTGAAGAATTTGTGTCTGTCAGGTATCGCATATGTCAACATCAGCTTATGTGCCTCACAATTATGGTAGGTTGAAATAGCAAGGATATTTTACTATCATGGGTGACAAAGAAAAGTACAGCACATGACACTGAGTCAGACTGCAACGTATGATGCTGTGTGAAAGCATGACTGTAAAACTAAAAAAAATAGAAGAGTCAGCCAGAGTCTCCTAGCTCCAAAATCCACCTCTTCAACCTCTTGATGAAAAAACATCTTAACAGATTTTTTAATTAATGGCAGTATCAATTACAGCAAGTCCCACATGTTCAAATAAACCTCTTGGGTCTTTACTGTTTTTCAGCCTACAATGGTACAGTGTCACTTAGCAGATGCCTACAACTGAGAGTAAGTACAATGCAAACAAAAATCTGGACTGGAAAAAACAACATTATACCTCGTTTCCACTGTGATCTGATCTGGTTTAGTACAGTTCGGTACGGTTTGGAGCAGTAAGCCCTGATCTTTTTTGCGTTTCCACTCCCAGCTGTGACTTCACTCGAGGGTGGGGACTGGGGATGCAATGAATCATCGACGAAGTTGACAAAATTCAATGGCATAAATGGTCAATGACGGATTTTATTATCGGATAGTTGTTAAGTTATGTCATCCCATATTTTTATGTAATGCATGGACATTAAATTGTTCTCTGGACCAGCTTATTCAGTGAGGTGAATAATCTTCCTATCTTTGTTGGAGCAGCATCATCAAACAGCAGCCATGGAGCATCAGGAAAACAATGTAGCATATCAGCAGTAGCTGCTGTTATCGCATTCTAAACCTTTGTTTCTCTCGTATCCTCATGTCAGTCTCCATTGTGTCAAGAGGCAAATCGAGACATTTTTGTCTGCTCCAAGGCCAAAGTTGCAGAGCTAATGAGGCTAAAGTTGTGGCTAATTTAAAAGCTAACTCCTTCTCCATCAGCAGCCGCCGCCAGCAAACAAAAGCACTTCCCTCACATACAGCAGCATGAAGATTGAGCAGATTGCTGCTCATGGATAAAGCTAAACATTTTCCTCACTATTTATTACTGTCAAAGATCACATTCAGCGCTCTGTATGAGACAATGTAACTCAAACTCAGTCTCACTTACCTCCACCCAGTTCTTGCTACAGTCTAACAAACTTGAGTGAAAGGAACTTTTTTTTAAATTTATATAATCAGCCTTTTTTTGTATTAGAGTTTGTCAGTACTGCACAAGCATTAAAGGATAGGGAACTTTGAAAATCACAGTAACATAACATATAAACGATTTGTCTCTTAAAAAATGCTTAATATGCTTAATAACTTAACATGCTGATGTATGGTTACATTATGATCTGTTCAAGAGCAAAGCAAAAAAATGCCATAAGGTGCATAAGAAAAAAATGTAATTATGATGTGTTCAAATGTGACTAAAAAAAAAAGTTTTTGTGAAAAACTAATGTCCAGTTGTCAGTATTTTAACAGGTATACAGCTGGTTGTCAATTCTTTTGGCATGAGTAGACACAAAAAATATGTACAGACTGAAAAGGTACTGTCAAACATATTGTAAAGGCTTTTTTGCATGGACATAAATCTAGTGTGCTATGTGATTTTGGCTTGATCTTGGTGTGCCTTGGGCCAAAAACATTTAAAAACCACTGCCCTAAAAAGATAACTCTTCAACTAGACATTGCTTCTTCACTGGTCTAGCCTCAGGACCCACCACACCTCTTGAATAAGAAATCTTGTCTAAAATATCTGAAAAATCCCCTCTCATCCATCCATCATGTACACCACTTAACCCCGAGCAGAGTCACACAGTGAAAAATTTCAACTACTCAGATTTACTCAAGTCAAAATTCTGCAGTTTGGGCCTTTAAAGGAATAAAACATATTTGAATGTATTGTTTAAGGGATATTCATTCAAGACATAGTGTCTCATTGCTAAAAATGTGTGAAACAAATACAAAGAAAAATTAACAGCTTAGAAAACAGAAATACAAGACAGACATGATTACACAAATACAGACAGCTCTCCTTCTCCCCCAGCGCCTACCACCCCACCCAGCTCATAGTTGTCGAACAAGATTACTGTAAGGAACACAGTACAAGAGAACTATAAAAGCAGTACAGTATTTCGGTTATGCAAAAGTCAAGAACAGGAACAGCTCATGTTTTGATAGAAAATGAATTAGACCTAAAGAATTGGGAAAGGGGAAGAGATTATCTCAATCAGATAGAGCGTTGTATCTAGGCAAGGCAAGGCAAGTTTATTTGTAGAGTACAATTCGTACACAAGGTAATTCAAAGTGCTTTACAGTACAAGAAAAAATGCATTAAAATCACAATACCAAAAAAAACAAAAGTAATCATTATAAAATGAACTTTAAAAGAGAAGAGTGCAGATAAGATCCTTTCAGTCATATGTACAGTTAAATAGAGCTGTTTTGAGCCTAGATTTGAACATTGTCAGTGTAGAGGACTGTCTCACATCTTCAGAAAGACTGTTCCAGATTTTAGCTGCATAAAACTGGAACCCTGATTCTCCATGTGTAGTCCTGACTCTGGGCACCAGCAGGAGGCCGGTCCCTGAGGTCCTCAGAGTCCGAGATGGTTCATATGGCACTAACATGTCAGAGATGTACTTTGGTGCTAGGCCGTGGAGAGACTTGTACACAAGCAGAGCTGCTTTAAAGTCTATTCTCTGAGCCACAGGAAGCCAGTGTAGGGACCTGAGCACAGGACTAATGTGCTCGTACTTCCTGGTTCTGGTCAGGACCCGAGCAGAGCATTTTGGATGTACTGCAGCTGTCTTACAGCTCATTTGGAGAGGCCAGTGAGCAGGCCGTTACAGTAGTCTAACCTACTGGAGACAAATGCATGGATAAGTCTCTCCAGGTCAGGTTTAGACACTATAGCTTTGATTTTGGCAATGTTTTTTAGATGGTAAAAGGCTGCTGATGATATTGATTTGATATGGTTGTTAAAGTTCAAGTCTGAGTCCATTATTACCCCGAGATTTCTAACCTGATTCGTAGGTTTTAGAGAGAGAGACTGGAGGTGACAGCTGACACTTTCTCTTTGTTTCTGTGGACCAAATACGATGACTTCAGTGTTGTCCGAATTTAGCTGGAGAAAGTTGTTTTGCATCCACACACTGACCTGTTGGATGCAGTGACAGAGTGAATCCACTGGTCCATATTCACCTGCTGTCAGTGAGACATAGATCTGAGTGTCGTCTGCATAGTTGTGGTAGGACACATTATTCCTCTGTATTATCTGGCCTAAAGGCAGCATGTAAAGATTGAACAGAAGGGGTCCCAGGATTGACCCTTGGGGCACCCCACAGGTCAAGGCCATGTGGTCTGAGACACAGTTACCAATTTCAACAAAGTACTTCCTGTCTTCTAGACAAGACTTCAACCAATTTAGGGCAGTGCCAGAGATGCCCACCCAGTCCTCTAGTCTCTGTACCAGGATCTCATGATCGACAGTGTCAAAAGCAGCACTCAGATCTAGCAGGACTAAAACTGAGACTTTGCCTGCGTCAGTGTTCAGCCGGATGTCATTTGTCACCTTGATAAGAGCGGTCTCAGTGCTGTGATGGGGTCTAAAACCTGACTGGAAAACATCAAAGGAGTTGTTCATTAGGAGAAAGTCAGTAAGCTGTTGGTAAACAACTTTTTCGAGGACTTTACCTAAAAACGGCAGATTTGAGATGGGCCGGTAGTTGTTCAGTACTGTGGCATCAAATGACGTGACTAGTTTTAGACTATAGTGTATACGTTTTAATCAACTTTAACCAGGTATTTTTATTCTTTGACTGAAAAAGATACATGTTTTTTAATTGGATGCACTCACCAATGCAGAGAAAAGCTCAATTTACTATATACATGGTCCTTTCAGAGAAAACCTAGGTCAGGTTAGATATGGGAGCACATGCCAAAATGCCCCTCACTGCATCATCATTTCTAATGACACCACGGCACCACCAGCAACGTCAATCCTACTTCACTGCTGGGTGTACACGTGTGATTAAGGGAAAGGGATGCAAGACCTACACCATGAGGTTCCGGAGGCAAGAGATGCTGACCCCTTCAGCTGCATTAAATGTCATAACCACAAAACCCAGAGAGGAGCAAATAGTGCATTAATGCTGTCATATCAATGATCTTTTGCTGATCCTTACATAAATGTTCGAGTAAGAAATAACTATAAAAAAGTCATTTTAAGTGACAGGCGATAGTGATCCTGATACTATCAATACGTAACATGAAGTAGCTAATGTTAGCATATTACTCACCAGTGTTTTGAGGATGAATAATTTCTTGTTCTTCACTTTCAGAACAGCATAGCTATTAATCCAAACACTTAAAAAACTGCCCATACATCTGTGGAGTCTTCATCCTTGGAATGGTGTAAGTGGAAAGATTCTCCAATATTAAAGTATGTAAACGTATCTGAAGCAGTGTTCCGCTAGAGTCTACTGTTTTAGGTGATTTACAACAGAAAAGGAATAATCTGTATGTCTGAATAAACCATATAAAGTGTACCCGATAATACTGTTCCTTAAATTTATGTTAAAGCCAAGTAAAGTAGACATTAAGCAGTAGTTTATTCTACACAGCACATAAGTGGAGATAAACTGAAATGAAAAACAGGTAACTGAATGACGCAAATCTGTTAAAAAGCACAACATAATTCAACAGAAAAAAAAAAAAGGAGAAGACATTTTTTCAACTCATCAAGGAAAATTCTGAAACATGCTTTGTACACATATGCTGACCTACTCACACATATTCTATGAACATGCACCAATGAAGTTCAGTTCTTGTTCAAGGTAATCTCATCAGCTTCCAGACTGTTTTGTTTTGACAGGGACATGGACTGAAATCTCTCTGGTCTCTCGAATCCGGTCTGTGGCCAGTTTGCAGTATTCTCCCCTACTGATACACCCATACACCTGATTAAACATTTACAAACAATGGCTGACAGACAGGTTTTTGTTAATTATATTAAATATTATGTAATTCCTGATAAAACTGCTTACATTTCAATTGATTTTGAATGAGCTTTCATAGCAGGAGGGATTCACAAAAAAGTAATGATACCCTTGAAACCACAGTGTACTTTTACTTTTCCAATTTTCTGAATTTGTTGATAATTTGGGGGCCTGATGTGGCCCTGGGCCTGCTGGTTGAGTGTACAATATTATGACAACACAACACACCGCCTGCTTACAGATTCATTTAACACCAACCGCAGGCTCCACTCTCAAAGATCATAATCTCAGTCGTCTCACTTGTTGTTTGCTACCTGGTCCATCCATTGTGGTTTCAAGTTTGATTGTGGTCAGCTTTACATGACAGGCTATATAACTAGTTTTGCTGTTGCCACAAATCATCTGACATCCATCTAACTGAATGCTATGTTTTCACCTCCAATCTGTCTGTGTTTCCTGCTCCAGCTGGCTTTCTTCCTGATCAGCCTGATGGTTCAGTTTTACTTGAAAACCCACAGAATGCTCTCTCGGCTGTCTTCCTGGTTCACTCCACAAAACAGGACTTATGATAGTAGATGCTGAATGTTTAATATTTAGGCAGACCTGATCGTTTTCACAGCTGATCAGGGATGGTAAAATCACTCCTAACACACCACAGGAAAATCTGGCTAAACAACCATGAGAACCAGCAGATAATGTGTCAGTCATTAGATTTATGCTAAAGTGTGCAAAATGAGGGATTGTGTGGCTAAATCATGAAAAATCAGTGATGACAAATACCAGTATAAGGCAGGACATGCAGGATGACTTTACAGCCCAGGGATGTCAGGAAAAGTACTTAGAGTATAACTTTCCATAAAACTTGTCTTGTAAAGAATAACATTTCCTGAAATTTGCTATCAGAAGGTGGGGATCAGGCCGTTGATGTCACAATGTGTACTTTGATTTGTCCTTGAACACATCATTGGCTTTTGTCCGTTCTTTTTTCCAGGCACACATTTGTGACCCACTTAAACATTTGTGACGCCACTGCCCACCTTTGAACCCTGACCCACAAGTTTAGAGCCACTGCTTTCACAAACTTAAAACATCTCAGACATTTACACATTTGTGACGCCACTGCCCACCTTTGAACCCTGACCCACAAGTTTAGAGCCACTGCTTTCACAAGCTTAAAACATCTCAGACATTTACACAGGCTATATGTATACAAATACATATCAGTCGATGTTTAAATGTTGTCATTACTGTTTAGATAAACTGAAGTGAGATCTTTTTACCATCAAGCTACTGACAGTCATGTCACTATAAATGTGATTGAAAGATTTGACATTACAAAGAAACGGGACATGACATTGAGACATTAAGTCACAAAATGCAGCTGTCATCAGATTTATGCCTTGGTGTCCAGAATGGAGGAGTGCAGTGCTCAATAATAAATCAATAATGACAAATTCCAGTAAGGCAGGTAATACAAGACAGGTTCTCAGCCCAAGAATGACAAAAAATGCCATAACGTTTCTCACATTTTAAGGGACACTTTGTGTAAAACTGGAACACTGGATCTAACATGGCTTCATGTTTCTCATTATCTTTATCTACTTGAGCCCCATGCCTGCATCACCTCATTTTCTCAGTAATGAGCCAAACTGTCTGTGCAATTTCAGGTATTCCAGTTATGTTCTTTGACAACAGGTTTCGATCTTTACTGCAAAGTACACAGGGGTGGGTGTGACCTGCAAAAAGGTATTCATCTCTTACTTTACTGACGGAAAAAGCCCTTTTGGGAGATTATTCTCTGACTGAGATGGTTTAAGCTTACATAGGAATGATATCTTGCAGAAAAAGGTAGGTATATTGACTCATTTAGGATCTTCAAGAAAAACACCTTTATTAGAATATGAAAAGCTGTCATTGCATTATTCTTTTTGTCTGTAGATAAAGGTTTCATATGTCAAAGTTTAGGCAAGCAGGATATTTACTACTGATAAATGAGAAAGAACCTATGGTTTCACAGTTAGACCTAATCTATCTGAAAGAAACACAAATCTAAAGAGCCTCAAAAGCAGCTGTTTGGGGAGGGAGCTTCAAGCAGCCAATCTAACATGCACTTTCATTCAGAGTTAATCATCTTCAGGTCTTTCCAAAATGAATCCCCCAAGTGTGGCCAGAGTTAAAGGGATGGAAACGGAAGTGAGTAGCAATGAATTATCCATGTATAATGAGACCTGCTATTCTGCACCACCTCTAGTGACATCAAATAAAAATCCATTAGTTCAAAGAGGTGTAGATGGATGTGCACTAGGAAAGGAAATGATGAAAGATAATAAGAGGCCTCACATTCTGGTGCTTTTATTTATCCAGCGTGTGTTCATGCATTACTTTTTATTTTTAGTTTCCACATGTTGGATATTTTCTGATTGTGTTTTATTGAAGCTTTATTCAACCATTTCTCCATTATCAACATTTCTAATCAAGGAAGTATGTTCAAAGACAGCCACAACAGACAGAAACAGTTCATAACAGGCAGAAACAAACCAGCAACTCATCAGCAAGACACGTTTGCAGTGAGTCTTGGTGTGAGGAAAATCCCACTGACCTTTCACTGAGAAACCATCATCTCAGTGCAGTGCCAGGTGTGTGTGGCTGATTGGCACTGATTTGGCACAGCTTATATAAACTCTCAGGTCGCAGCATTCAGGGGCTGGATCATGTCTAATCATCTGAGAGTCTGAGAGTCTCTGTGTGTTTCTTGGGTTGTTGTTTAGCATGTGGAGAGTCTGCATGAGCACCTTTGAATACTTTTGTGTGATCTGTTTAAATATTTCTGTTAGCCTCCAGAAAGTTGGAGAAAGAGCAGGAAGCACAAACCCGATCTATTTATGTTTCTTGAAATCATTCTGGCTGCCGTTGAAGAAGTGTATTTATAAATCTCCAAAGGGTTTTTTAGTTTGTATTCAGCAGCGTGGTGGTAGTGGTTCTGTTTTACCTTCACATAGCGTAATCATATGAAAGACTTTAAGTTATTTGTTTCCTATTCCTATAAATGAATTGTGATTCTAGTGGTTACTCCTCTAGATAAACTTTAAGAAACCTGGGTCTGCAACTGCATCTAATTTCCTTACCTTTTGACATCTGACTGCTTTTAAATCTTTCATACTATGGCATTTCTTACATCAAAAGTGACTCCAAGATGGACCAAGATGAAGGAACAAAATCATAAGTCATTTTACCAAATACCTAGAGAGCCTGAGGTATAATATTCATCTTCTGTCTATGAGACCAAAGGTTTCTGCTTTAAGGAGTCAGTAAAGAGCATGAATAAAGGAGCTGTGCATGTACATACAACACTATAAAGACAAAAATGTGTCACTGTTACATCCATCCTCTGTATTAGAGAGACAGCCCTTGAATGCAACTGGTCAAAATATCTGATTCAGTCATTATAGATTCATGATACAGTTTGTATGATCTTAAGTTAAATTAGTATTTTTGTAATGCTTTGTAAAAATAAAACTGTTTTTTGAGAATCATTGAGTTCCAGTGACCTGTCATGTGTTACAATGACCACTGGAGGGTGCTGTTACATGATATTGATGCCTATGCTCTGGTTCAAAGAGGAAGGAACTGAAAAATGAGTATATGGTAGGAAAAAATGTTGCTGTTGCAGTTTTACCAGAAAATCACTTTTCTTATATTTTTTTCCTCCCAGGATCAGTAAGATCAGTAAAATAACAAATACGGAAAACCGCACATCAGCTTTTTATGACAAGTACTGGCGGGCGATGTGTCCATCAAAAACTTTCATGTAAACAACTGCACTCTGTACAACTTGCATCAAGACTACATATTTACAGTGTTATGTGGAAAATATGTAGGTCTAAATGGTTAGGTATTGGTTTGGAAATATTCAAATTCAGGTATTGTTTCTTGTGATTTTTTTTGGGTATGTTGTAGATTGACTGATAATACTGTTTTTTTTTTGTTATTTGGTTGTTTGTTCTGTTTTTTTCCCCCATTTTAGTCAAATCATGATCAGGTTATTCAACAATTGTCAATCCTAAACTAGATGGAAGCACAATATTTTTACTTTTATTCTTATGAATCTTTTAACAGCAAGTTATTGCCTCTGGTCTACCGCTGGGGGTGCTGTCCCATGGACAGCTCTGGCCCGGGTGGCTAGAGGGCTCTGTGTCTTGGTGTGGAGCCTCATGTCTGCCTGGGTCGGGGTGGCCTCTGTGTCGGCGCTCCCTGTGGTCATGGACTGTGACCTCCCTCAGCCTGGTTGACCCCCAAAGGTGGCTTCTCCCTCGCCTCAGGTATAGGTGCCCAGCCATGTCTCTTTAGTGACAGCTTGTGTGGGTGTGTGGGGGTGTGTGTGGGGGGGTGTATCTGTGCGTAAGTGTAAGTGTGTATGTGAATGTTTTTTTTTTTCTTCTTTTTTTTTCTTGATTTTCTTTTCTTGTTTCTCTTTGTTGTTTTTTATCCTCTGTGAGGCACTTTGTGCTACCCAGTGTATGAAAAGTGCCATAGAAATAAAGATTGATTTGATTTGATTTGATCAGAGACTCTTTAACCCACTGTGAAAAATTAATTCCATCAAGGGTCAGTCATTACGTTTATGGGCTGGCTCAAGATTTTTTAAAAGGGGTATCATGAGGTAGATGTAAATAGATTAAATATTAGCCACTGCTCTACAGCTTATACCAACTGATTATTGTATAAAGACACAAGTCATGTTACTGTAAGTTTACTTAATTAAAACATACTGTATGTTCACTGTAAAAGCTGCATTCACACACTTACATTTGACAGACTTTTACTGATACACAGGAAAACGTCAGGCCATGCCAAGTTAAGTCAGGCCATGCAGAGCAAAGTTAACATTAGCTGGATAACACTGATGTTTGTGGTGTACACTGAAAAAATTTAGGCATACTTAAACATTCCCAACATTTGATCCAACACACTTGTAAATGCAAGAGCTGGGCTCTGAAAACCTTCAGTACCCTTTCACAGCTGTGTTCAGCTCTGTCGGCTCCAGCTGTTTTCTCCCCAGGACTGGACTCATGACATGGTGTTGGAATACTGAGACCAGTTGTACTTGCTGCAATGACATATGTCCACTTAAATGGCATTTGTTAATGTTGTTTGACATCTCAATGCGCTTGTGTAAAGTTCAGCAGCGCCAAGCTCTGTTAGGCCAAAATTCCCATAAGGTGAGTGCGCAACCCATGACTGACTTCTATGTTGGTGAATGATTAAAATCTGTCTAAAATTATTCAGGGAGCCCTCAGAAAACGTCATTCGTAGTCCACCAGCACAATGTTTCTCTACGCTTTAGGTACGTCTACCTTCACTGCTACTTTAGGTCTTCCTGTAACCTTCTCTTCTGGACATTTGATGCCTTAATGAAATTCAAATGTGCTCAGAATTATGAATTATGTGGGAATTAATACTCATTTACTCATTGTGCAAACTGAGCAGTATGCAGGAGTTTACCTAAAAAGTTTGATTTAAGAAATATGCAAATATTGATAATGATTCAATTTACAATTTAACCTGCTGTGTTACAGTTGGCTTCATAGAAGTTCAGAGACACAAGGATGGATTGATATAAATTATTTTCAAGATCTCAAAATTACTCATGCATTAAATCTATTTGTCAGCCACATTTGTCAACTTCTAAAATCAAACAGCTTCATGGAGCCTTTCAGGGCCATCAGATGCCCTGTCCCAAATAATGGTTTTCATGATTTTGATTTCAAGTGCTATGAGCAAATAACCTTGAGCAACAGCTGGACCTGCCTGATTAAATGTCCGTAATCAAGCAGATTCATCTTTCCAAACTCCAATCTAGGACGATTGTGAATGGCCCAAAGCAGGATGGCCCAGTCAGAGTCCTATAAAGCAGGATAAGACTGAAGATATGAGCATGAGGATAGCAAGAAATGACAGCTCAGAAATTAGCATAAATGCTAGCAGCTTCAGTAACAGTTTTATCAATCTATGACTGCATTTTTTCATTAAATGAAAAGGAAACAACACTGCAAACATCTCTATAGTAAGGATATTTTTGCTCCACTTCTGACATGACTTCCTGCCTACTAAATTATCTGATTAGCCTGTACTAAATGTGACTGACAGAATGATCACCCAATCACATGTTTTATATGCTTCTAAAAGGTTCTACCCCCCTCAGACACTTTCTACGGGTTTTTTCCCAGATGGACTTGTCAAATAAGTTGAACAGTCTTTCTGGTGTGTCAGGTTAGAACTAACAAGGACTGTGTAAACTGTAGGGGAAGTATAAAAGTATCAGGACATTAAAGAACTCTAGAGGTGGATTTAAATTTGATTTATGTAGCCAGATTTGTAGCTGTTAATGAACTGTCATCTACACAGAACCTACAGTCACGTTTGTATGACGGGCTAACCACAAGGGGGTGCTACTGCCTGACATCAAAACAAATTAGACTGACTTAACAGTGTCCTTAGTGTATTAAAGTTGTATGAAAGAGTAATACCACAGAGCATTGTCATTTTTGTACAAGGTGCAAACTTTTAATGAATCCTACATAACTGCATAACCCATGTGAATCACATGTATTTCAAGAAGTCAAATCTAAGACAGATTCTTCTTATATTTGGCTTTGACTCCTCTCAGCTCCTCCTTGTAAATATTGGTCCCGTTTCTCAAATAAGTGTCAGGACAGTTTTACAAAAGCCCCCATTCCTGAAGACAGTGTGTGTTTCTGAGGGAGTACACACTGTCTGACACGTCAGTGCTCACTGCGACAGTTTGTGTTCAGTAACAAACCTGAAAGACCTCTGACTTTTTTAGCTTTTGTTACATTCCAGTTGTGAGGGGATGACAGGGCATTTAATCAAAGCTGAAGAACCACTCAGAAAAAATATGAACCAACAGCAAACTAATGTTTAAGAGAGCAGCCAACAAGGAGCAGACTGTTATCACAAGGAGTATAAAAGCAGGGGAGAGAAAACTTGAGTGGAAGATGATTTTTATGGTGAACTTAAAAAAGTAAAAATGTACAAAGATGTTAAAATTTAAAGAACGACTCAGTGGTTTCTTAAGTCTGGGGTGGGCCTCCCCAGAGGGACACAAGAGGACTTCAGGGAAGGCCCAGGACAAGAAAGCAAACCAAAGGGGGGGCTTTTTGGGGAGGGTCAATGTTTAAACTTTGAAAACCCCTATTTTAGCTAAACATGGTTGAGAATAAGTTGAAATGGAAAAAACGAGTTGAAAAAATCTGCACAAATGCATTTTTTCCCTTTTTGATCACTTCAGTTTTATCATTTTTTTAATGAATATTTTTCTTGATATGTCTAACTTTTTCTCTTCATCTTTCAACTTTATTCACAGAATTGTACGCCTATTTCAACTAAATTCATGATATCCTCACTCTCTTCCCATATAACTTTTATTCTCATCTTTTCAGTTTTTTCCTCCCGACCCTTATATTCTGAGGTACCATTGCATTACAATGGTAACTTTATTCATAAAGCATATTTAAAAAAAAGTTTACAAGTGGCCTCACAGACAGAGGATACAATCAAAATGGAAATAACAAACATGTACAAAAAAGAAGATTCATTGAAGTAAACAAGAAATAAGTATAGATGAAAGCAATTAAAAGTAGCACAGAGGTTTAGGAAATGTCTTTAGGTAAAAAAGTTTTCAGCAATGATTTAAAAGTGGTCAAAGAGCTGGCTGGTCTGACATTTTCTGGCAGGGATTTCCAAAGCTTCAGAGCCGGGACAGCAAAGGTCTGATCACCTTCAGTCACCAGTCTAGAATCAGGAAAAGACAAAGTTTTTGCCAGAGGATCTCAAACTCCAGTCTGATGCATAAAAGTGAAAACACAAGAAATATGAGATGAAGCCTGGCCAGGCAAGGTTTTCAAACTAATACAGAGTTTTAAAATCAATCCTTAAATTGACTGGTTACCTGTGGAGGTCAGCGAGTGTTGGGTGATGTGTTCATATCTGTGTGATTAAGTCAGGAGCTTTGTATCTTAAGGTGCAATAATAATTCAGCACAAACTATCCACTGTATTTAGCAACAAAATCAAAGTTTATAAAGAAACATTACAGTACATTAAAACACAAGTCAGTCAGCACCAAATAAAAAGACAGCGTAGTGTCTGTTTTTTTTTTTATCCTCAAACATGCCAGATTGTCTAACCGAACATCTCAAAACATTTTCACAAAGACAGAAATAATACATGAGAAAAGTCAATGTGACAAATCAACACAGAGCAATCCTACCTTGTGCTTGTATTCAGATACACTTTTAGTCCCTTATTATGTCTGCAAATGTCGAGCAGCAGCGAGTCAAAGACAAAAAGTGATTGGATCAACATTGTTAATGCCTGAGTAATAGCTAAGACATGAAATCGTTCTTTTTTTAAACACAGTTTAGCAAAGTTTACAATGAAAAAAAATAAAACATATTTACAGGAACAAGATGAAGATTGTGGACATAGTTCACCTTAGAATATGTTTCTTGGATTATAATACGTGACACAAAGTTACAGAACATCATGCATTAAGTTCACAGAGAAAGGTTTTTAGTGCAAGTCCACAAATTCATGTCATGCCAGTACTTACTCTGTACCTCCTGTGAGTGCATGCTTTGCATTGTTTACTGGTTATAATACTGTGGTCCCCATTTCAACAAGATAAACCAGTGACACTTTATATTAACTGCAGTCTACACTTGAACTGAGTGCGAGTAAATACGTATTCACTAGTAATAGAGAATTTACTTATATCTAATGGTCACAGATAAACAGTCAGAAATGATTCTCTTATCCACTGATAAAACATTAGTTCAGGGTAAGGATAGAACATTCATAACTGAAATGTATTAATTTATTAATGCTTTACAGATAATGAGTTAAGGATTTACTGATGCTTTAACACTGTCTCATGAAATTAGAAGTGTCATTATGGCCATTTTGACTTTTTTGACATTTGTTTTATGTACAACTTTGCTAAATTCATGTATACACTCCCAATCAAAATCTTAGACAAGTTTAAAAACTGCAAGAATTTGCATTTTGCACTGTTTTATCTCAAGCCAATTAGTAACTGCACTAAAGCATTTTTCTAGAAAGTCCCACTTAATATATTTTGAGATTAAGACGATTCTGTCTGTATGATCTAAAAAATATCTAAGCAGAAAACAATCAATTTAAATAGTCTGACAGTGTCATTAAAAAAAAAAAAGATCCTTCAGGAAATTTTCATTAATTCAGTACACTTTGGTACTTTTCTGGTTAATTTCAGTAGTCGTAAAAATGTAATGTTTTATCATCAAATCAGAATTAAACCATAGTTTTCTTATTTTGAGACATGCTGAATTATTTATTAAAAATGTTATTGTACTCGAATGAGATAATTAGAGCCTGCCCATTGTAGTAATAAATTACAAAAATGAAATCACTTATTAAATGTTTTTTTTTTCTCTCGAGACATCCTTACTCAGTAAATGATTGATTCATTATTTGGGGTATTTTAGTTATTGTTAGAGTAAAAGACTATGCTTAAGGTCGACCTCATGCTAATGAATGACTATTTCATAGGTGTGTTAATGAATGAAAAATCGCTGCTGTCCAGCATCCTCAAAATGGCTACTTTTAATGAAAAATGAACACTTTTTTGTGTTGTCCTGATTACAAATGATTTTTTTGTGCTTTAATGTGGTTAAAAGTTTGTAAAATCCCCTCGCCAACATGAAGGTGACCAATAGTACTGCTTTGGGAAAAGAAATAAAAATAATAAAAAAAATAGAGATGGGAGGTTTGTGCCCAACAACGATATGATTCAATGAATAAAGATTAGGATTATTGGTGTTTAGCTTCGTATTTACAAATGCTATGAGGCTGGAACCATAAACACTTATTTCTGTGTTTTTAATGATATCAGAGTTAACAAATGCTTCATTGATTCATAGATGTCAGTTAAGTAAATACTAAAACTTTACTAACTCCTCAGTAATGTTCAACTAATGTTTAATGGTTCATGTTAATATAAAGTGTGACTGTTTAATCCCATGTGTCCTACTATGCATTGCAATGTATCATTTACATAAAATACAGAAATGAATAAAAAAGGCATCAGAGGTTCATGTGCAACAAAAACATTTTTAAGTAATGAGGGCTCTCTAAGTCTGTTTTAATATTTTCCATAATCTGTCAGCACACACGATGATCATTGAGTGCTTCACATTTAGATGACTGAAAACAAAAGCTTATTCTACCAAAGTTTTTTAAAAAATTAGAGGTAAAAATGTATGTTTTCTTGTCCTCTTGATTTGTGGGTCAGGTTGTATGATTGAATAACTGTGTAAGGCACTTCAGTTATTCACTCCTGAAACATATTGTCGTATCAGTTTTTGTGTCTTCAGAGTGATCCTTCCTGATCAGGTATGAACTCTGAACTGTAAGTGTGTTTCACCTCTCAGTGTCTCGTCTTTTCCTGCCATCACGTCCCATCACCTTGTGTATCCAGACGCTAAAGGCAGAGACTTTTGTGTAGACCCCAGGGGACTGCTGTGTCCGGCAGGCATGACCCCAGGACGTGACCCCATAAACCACCCAACCCCCTCCTGGACGCTCGCACACCAACGGGCCTCCGCTGTCACCGCGACAACTGTCCACACGCCTCTCTGGCTGGATGCTGCCGGCACAGAGCATGCGGCTGGTGAAGGCTCCTTGGAAGTGCTCCTGGCAGTGGCGGCGGGGTAATAAGGAGAGGGGGGCCTGCTGCAGGGTCTTGGAGTAGGAGCGGCCTGAGATGGAGGGGGAAGAGTTTAGAATGAGCGGCATTTGTGAGCATCTATGTTTATATGTGTCAAATGTCAGAGGAGGAGGCTGACGCTTTGTGTGACGGCAGACTGAAATAAATTTTGACTCCTCAAAGCAGCCCTTCAAATAAAATAAGAACAAACTGTATTTGTTTTTAGTCATGCTAGCCAGCCAGTGCGGTTAAAAGAGAAATCTCTAGCCCCTCCTGTAGGTTCAACTAGTGTCTTTATCAGGACCAGATTTCCAGTTTAAGTTTGTTAAAGGTTTTTAGACAAATAACACTATTTCATTATTTCTACACAAATAGATGTGGTCAAGGCGTGTCCACAAAGCCCTACGGCATTAGAGAAATCCCTCTTCCCACTCAGAGTTGTGAGCTCAAGCGATCAGTTTGAAAATGCTCCCCATATGAAGTCATCAGGGGAATGCCTAAGCAAGGTGTTTATACAGCCCACACCCAGCTCTAGAGGAAGAACATGTCCAAGCATTGTAACTGGTTGAACTGAAACATCAGTCTTACATGTAGGGACACAAGTTAATGGCTCCTAGTGATCCTGTGATTTGAATAATTACGTCCACCAAGGAGGTTATGTTTTTGCCTGTATTTGTTTGTTTCTTTGATAAAAAAAAGTAACTCAAAAAGTTATGAAAGGAATTTAATAAGTTTTTTAGGAGAGGCCAGAAATGGGAAAGGAACCAACAGATTACATTTTGGTGGTGATCACAATCCAGATGCAGATCCAGGAAGTCTGTCAAGGATTTGTTAAGATTGTGAGATCTTAACAAAGGCAGTTTTCCACATATTATATAATAACTTAACAAGTTCTCGATGGATTTGGACAACATTTTTAGGGGATGTTGGTCATGGCACAAGGGAGAAGTGGATCTAGGATTCTTTTTACAGTGCAAGTTGGGCAGTTTTCCACACTTTTTACAATAACTTCCAGTGATGGAAATGCCTTGGCAGAGGTTTGTGCTTTTGGAGCACTTCTACTTGTACTAAACAGACCAGCTTGCATAGGGCTCTTCTAGTCTTTCTGACTACCCAAAGCACTTTTACATCATCGGCCAAACTCATCCATTCCCATCTATTCACTCGCTGATGGCTGGAGTTTCTATGTCACTTAACACAGCTCTTTCATGAAAATTTACACACGATTGACACAGCAGTGAGAGCAACTTAGAGTCGCTCAAGACCACATTGTCATGTGACAGCCGGAGCCAGGTTAAAACTCTCGACTTCATGACTGATGGTGGAGTGAACTACCAGACTAAGCCAACAACACCCTTTGTCTTTGTTTTTGTGCCAGTCCATGAAAGTGGACTTTGTCTTTACATGATGTCGTACAGTTGTTCAAAAAGGTTGGAGGTTGCTCTGTTAAAAACATCCTTTGATAATTTGCTACCTTTTGTCTTTTGCTTTGTAAAGTTTAGAGTATGAAAAAAAGCTCTGTTGGTACATAAAAGTAAAACTTGTTAAAATTCAGAATTCCAGCTTTCTGACAACTATAAAAGTGACATGCATGTTTATTTGTATTAGGAATTTGCTCACAATGACAAAGAACAGACGAGGAAACATTAAAGACGTGTTGGATTTTGGTTTTGAAAGAATCAAACAGCAGAAGATTTTTTTTAAAGAAATGCTTCATTGTGTGTCATTGTGTATCTGGTTACTCTTTGTGAAAAACAGATTATACAATTGTGCCATACTTAAGCTCCATCATTAACACCATTTTATTTTTGCACTGAACCAAACAGTGCCGTCTTTCTTGTACATCTTGGATGTTTTCCCTGCTCTATTACACCCTTTAGATGTGTCATCTGAAAGTGGACTGATGTAAGAAAAAAATCACTTCCATTCATTGACCTCACTTTACCATGACCAGCCAGGATCAGTCTCTGATGCACTGTTAAACAATACCCCCATTTTAGGAGCTGTGCTTCACTGTTCACACAAACATGCCCTCTCACTTGAAGAGAGGCTTAGGTACAAATTTTTATGCCCTTTTCATCCATTCATTTTCCACAGTGCAGGCTTGTAGAGGGCTGGAATCTATCTCAGCTGCTATTTGGCATGAGGTGGTGTGCATCCTGGACTGTGGTGGTCAATCACAGGACTGGCCTGTAGAGACAAATAACCTGTTACCATACAAGTAATTTCCAATTTACTTGCTGACGCAGTGTGTTTAAGTCTGTGAGTGGAAACCAGAGTAGCTTGAAAAAACCTATGCATACACAGTGGGAACATATAAACTCCACACAGAAAGGCCCTGTCACAGGGGGTTTAAACCAGGGTCCATCTTTACTGTGTGGCAGCAGTGGTAACAACTAAACCATCATGCAGCCCTCTACCTTTACAGTAATGTGTAAATGTCCCATTTTTAACAGTTTGTGTAAAATAAGCTCAAGGTGACAGAGATCAGCAAGAGCCAAAGACATTTATACTTTTAGTGTTTGTGTTTAACTGTTTTCATTCTTGTTGTTTTGCTTACAATCCAATGTTTTATTTTTCGAAATGTCTTGTTTAGTTTAAAAATGTCTAGGAGTCTATTTATTGTTGCAGTGCTTTTAATTACCAATGCTGTCTATTCTCATTAAAACTCTACAAAGTAATTAAATATAGCCTTACAAAAAAAAAAACCTTCAGTGGTGAAGTCGTGCCCTCTGGATATCAACTTGAAGAGTCAGCATGTACTGAATTATTTAGGCTTCTGACAAGCTAAAAGAGAAATTGCATAGGGTGGGGAAAATACAGCAAGCTAGCATGAATCTATATTCGAAAGATTTTACATGTGTTGCTATTAATAAAATAGCACACATTACAGAAGGCAGACTTAGCATTTAAAAAAATGGAGCAGTGAACAGACTCTGTTAATTTAAAAGTTGGTAATAAACAGCACAACAGCCACTAATAAACTCTTTAATGGGGAGCAGTTGGTGTAATACTGGGATGTCAAAACTCTGTCCCAGAGGCCAGTTGTGGCCTTTGGTCTACTTTTAATCGGCCTCAACAAACTCCAAAAGGTACAGTTACATAGGGACCATTTTACATGTAGCTTTAGCTTGTCTGGTGAATAGAGACTAATCGTACACATCACTAATTTTCTGTGCCATTTTCTCCATTATAAGGTTTGAAAGCATACCAAGGAAATAATCTTAAGTCATCTTCAAACACCAATGCTACAGATATCATAAGCTTTGTGCAATTCGCCCGTGTTTTGGGGCTTTATCTGAGGATGAGCCGGTAGAGGTAGCCAGGGCCGACTGGGGCTCCCTGAAATCTTATCTGCTGCCCCCAAATCCTGAACCTGAAGGTGAAAAGTGGCCCAGGTATCCTCGTATTTTTCTGTGCGGCCCATAGACTGTAAAAGAATTGGAAGAAGCCCTGTGACGTCAGTAGTTTGATAATCATAAGAGCCTTTGGAACGTTGTGGATTCCTTGAATGGACTCTACCATACTACACGTCATCTCAGCCAAACTTCAGCACAACCTACTCACATCGCTGTGCTGCGATGGGACTTAAGGCCATCTGACCAATAGGGACGATTTAAAACAATTCACCCCCTGTAAAGTGAGAGCACACAGATGTATGATATATTTTTCTAAAGTTGTAAAGATGTGTACCAAGACCATATAAGTGTTTTTTCCCCGCACACAATCATTTTGGTGTCAGGTTTCTGCAGACAGCCTCAAGTGGACACTCAGGATATTACAGCTTTTTGCACATTGACATGGGCCTCTATTTTCAGCCCTGGAGGTCGTCTCCGGGTGTGGCCCTGACGTTAAAAACTTTGAACATCCCTGGTTTAAAAAAAAAGTAAACAAGAGCCCTCATAGTCACAGTTATCACTCCCATGATTTTCTGCTGACCTGCTGTTATTGATTTAAATGAGAGCCCTCTGGCAGTGGAACTTAAATCAACTATGTTCACCAAATAGACATGAAGCATAAAGGGTTCTCCTTGTACACAAGTTTTCTTTATTTACAGTAATTTTATCTGTTACCGTCAGACTCAGACATTCTTAAGTACAAAGGAGCTCTAATGACATGGTAAATCAAATACTTCTGATAGATACAAAGACAAGCTGTTGCCATTTATCCATGTAGGGCTCCTGTCAAACTTGTTTTCTCTCTATCTTTTAAATAAACACACAAACATACAGAAAGAAAATCTGAAAAGCATTTGTTCCTGCATCTGTCAAGGGGCAAACACTGTTATTAGCGATGCATGTCAGCTTAAGTCTGTTTGTATGCGTAGCCCTATTTGCTTGCACATGTCTCTGTGTGATGTCAGAGTGGCAGACAGCCAAATGCAAACAGCTGTACAAACCAGACATCTCACCCTAAATTAAACAGCCTTTACCCGCATCACACTCGCTGTAAATAGCTTGTGTTGTCAAAACACTCACAGACACAAATGAAAACACTCTCTCCCATACACTCGGTGTCATTGAGGGAATAACAAATGCTCACCCCTCATAGATTTCATGTTTTTACATAAGCATGTGCTGTGACATGGTGTAGCCCTTTGTGACTGAACTATGATTAATGACATCAGTGAGTTGCTTAAAGATCACTAACAGATGTGTGTCGCTCGAACAGTCAAGCCTATGGGCAGATTCGTCAAATTAGTGTAATAACTGGATGACTCTCCTCTTAAGTTTCTGCTATGACACATAAGTACTATTTTGAGTACCCATGTGTACATGTAAATGTACATTTTACTGTTATGGCTTTTTGTGCAATAGACTAAGGTCCTCTATGAATATTTAGAATGTGTGATATTTTTTTTTCTGTCTTATTTAACTGCTTTATGTGTCTGCTCTTCCCACATACAGAGAATGATTATTCTCAAGAGATGCCTAGGGACGGAGGTTCAGAATGTTGTACTGCTGTATTTTGGTGTATTTATAGTATCAACTGGAACCTTGTAAATTGTGATCCCTTTACAGCTTCTCAGTAAAGAGCATAAAGAGATACAGAAACTAATTCAGCTTCTGTTGACCTTTTCTATGGAGTTTTATATGCCCTTTAATATGCCCACATTTCTCCTCCATGTAATACAACACCTCTGTGCATAAAAAAAGTCTTCAGCATCAGGACTTCTCCCTTTTACTCTGTTTACTTTTCCAGTTGCTACCTGAAACTTCTTGCCCCCCACAAATACACCCAAATAGACCTACCAGTGTGACATCCTATCACTGTTTCATCAACAGATTACCGGTAAACCCATAGGCAATCCCAGAGTAAAGCGTAGATTATAGAATGACGGCAGAGTTGCTAACAACATGGCACAGAGCAGCACTGAACCAACCAATCACCACAGTGTAGAATGAACAACTAATCAGAGCAGACGGGGCCCAAGTGGTAAAGGACGGCTCAGAGTGCTGTACACAGAGCATCAGGGGTTGATCAGGGGTACCCTATATATAAAAACTAAAGTAGTTTTGGACATTTGTTATTGTGAACGTACTCTAGCAGTAATGAATGTGACTTAAGACAAAATATTAGTGTTGCACAGATTTTGTTTGAAATGATCATTTTAGCCGACACCAGTGTTTTTCCAATTACCTCTTTTGGCATTATTCTTCCTCAATTACAATTTTTTTTTCTATGTTATCATGAAAACAGATCACAGTTTGTCTAACAAATCAATTGTACTACCCTAAATAAAGAATCTTCTCTAAATTAGCAGTTAGGTGTGCCAGATGTCAGCATGAAAGTGGTATGACACAACAAATAAACATCTAAGACTGATATCGGTCCACCCCACCTTAATTTGCTGATGACCGATGTTTTGCAGTAAGAGCCAATTTGTAACTTTGAAGACAGATAATTGTTGATCTATGTATTTCTAAGTTTATGCTTAATGTAAACCAATTGAGTTTGCCTGCAATAAAATGTGCTCTCTAAATAAAATTTGACTTGTAGGGCACACTGAGGTGGAGGTGGGGAACCCCTGGTTAAAGGTCTCTAACAGGATTGGGCTGCCTTCATCCACATCAGCCACGCCCCTATTTAGGCCTTTATGCATAGGTTTTGTATAGCAGTTTTAAATTGATCCAAATGTAAGGATAAGTAGTACAGAACCAATCATCCTCAATATAATTTACACAAAATCTTCGCACAATTAACTATTGATAGAAAAATACAAGATTGTAGCAGGCTGCTTACTTTTGCTGTCAAAGTTGACATTTATGAATGAACTCTAGGGATTCTTTTGTTGTTAAAGCCAGCTACAAGAAAGGTTATTGTCATTCATTTGAAAACTGGGCCACAAAATTCTCCTTCCTTTGACACAAAAACACACACACACACAAACAGACAGACAAACGCAGCCTCACCTGTGTCCCCCCAGCCAGTGATGTGACAGTTGCTGGCTTGCTTGAGCACTCTCTCTTTCCTCATGGGCAGACAGGCAGGAAGAACATGTCGACTGAACGACATGCACTCCCCCGGCATGTGGCCCGGCGCTCCTGGTGACAGACGGACCAGGGCCAGGTCGTAATCATTGCTCTGGGAATGGTAGCTCGGGTGGAGGACGATCTGATCGACAGCGTACTCCTCCTCATATTCCTCAGGGACGAGGGAGTGGTAGTCGCCCACTCTGACTTTATACTGCTTGGTGCTGTTTCCGTACCTGCAGAGAGAAAGAGAAGGGTCTCAAGGGTCTATACAAGGGAGTGCAAGTGTAAACAATCATCCATCTTCTACATAAAATATGAGTAATAAAACTAAGAGCTCCAGTAGGGTTTAGCTGAGCAGTAGTTCATCTGCAGCTTAAAAAAGCACTATAGTGTTACGTCAGGCAAACACAGCTGGACCTGTCTTAGCAAAATTCCTCTTAAAGAATTTGAGTATGTGTTTCAACAATCTTTTCACATATTTTTGATTTTTCTTGTTGACTTACAGTGTATATTTGTGTTTGTTTGCCTTGAGTAAACTTCTAAAGTTAAGTAAAATTTAGTCATGTTGTTCCCATGACTGCTCCACTTTTTATCCTTCTGCAAAAGTAAATGTAAAAGGTTTTAAGAGCTAAACCACTATGATTAAAAACTTAGAAAGGGCTCATTTCTTGCACTGCTTCCTATTGCACAACAATGACATCAGGAGAGAATAAAAAACAAGATGACAACAAATTGGTTTTGCTCCTGAAGGTTTCTACATGGGACTCATGGGCTTTTGAAAGGAGGGTTTCCATTCTTCACTGCACTTGTTGAAGACGTAGGAAGAAGGGGGAGGACAGAGGAAGGGTAAGTCAGGGACAGAGACTAAAGTAGGTGGTGGCAGGAGGAGAAGAGCAGAGGAGTGAAAGGAGGAGGCCTTTTGATCAAGCCAAGTCTCTGTGTCCAGTTACAACTGATGGTAGTGTTTCCGGAAAGATATTCTGACCTGGGAATGCTACGGCTTCCTGGCAGAGAGGAGACACTGTTGACCAGTCGTCTAGTACAGTACATTCTCATCAGCACACACACATACAGGGGCAGCTTCAGTGCACAAATATGGTGGCAACATTTTAAAAAGTGGTTTAACTTGATTTATGTGTGAGAAACCATGTTCAGTTCAATTGCCCAAAAGTTTCCAACCTAACATTCAATCAGATGGTGTGTAGGAATTTGCCTGTAATTTATTCACCCAAGAGAGAAAGCACTGTAAGTTGACAACCTTTAAATCAATGAGAAACAATGCAAAGATAGCAAGAGAACTCTGAAAAAAATAGCTAAAAAAAACTACTAAAAACTGGAAGAGCACAAACTTCTGCCAAAGCATTCCAACGTTGTTCAGCAAGTTATTGTCAACCTATTTGTGTATTTCAATCACATCGCAGAACATCTTAGATACATATCTGAACTACTGAAATTAGTTTTCGGGGTTAACCTCATTCTAAATGTTTATTTACATTGAAGATATCCTACAGCCACAAAGAGCACAAGACCAAACAAAATTTCCAAACCCTTATGTTAAAACTGCTTTTGCACACTGGCAAACACACAGGTTTATCACTCATTCTGCAAAGCTTATAAAGATTCTATTTTGTCCTCCACTTACAGAACAACGTAGCAAATGAGTTACATTTAACACATTGCTGTTGTTGCTAAAGCAGTTAAAATCTGCTGGAGCTCTGTTGCTGTTGGCACACCCCCAGCTGTACAGCTAAGAGGTAAAAATAGGTTTTATGGGTCCACAGCATGTGACCACTGACCCTTAGGTCAAATTTTATGAGCCTACTAATCGGAAATTGTAGTGTAAGAAATAACGTAATATGATCGTGTCACTTAGATGTGTTTACTAAACCCTCACATCACGCACTGACCGTCTGTGTGCAAATGAGAACAAGCAGCAACGGCTGTGCCCCATGTTTATGTATTTTCTGTGTATTACCTGACTGGAGATGAGTTGATGCATTTGTTACAGTGAGTATGTGTGCAAGTGTTTGTAAATTATCTAGTTACCTTCATGAAAGGTGACACTGTGCTGGCGGAAGTCTCTATCTTGGTCTGCATGCTCTGGCAGCAAGCGGCAAATTACTTTTCAAAGCTGTCATGGCTGAAGCTAACAGTTCAGAGCAGTGAAGACTGATATCTGACCAGGCTGACAGTAAGAGCACTTGTGCCTTACACTTCTACAGATAGTCAAAAATAAGTTCATTAAATCTTTTCAAAATCGATTTTTCCAAAGCTGTTTTATCAAGTGCTTCCCCTTTCTCACATTTGTCTGTATATCAAAATTCAGATTCACCTGCTTCGCTAAAAATGATTTTCTTAGCAAATCATAGATCCATAACAAAGCCTTACTGTTCCACTACATAAAAAATCTCAGTCTGAGTACACACTAGACTACACCACAATTGAATACCACATTTTTTAACTTATTTACCCCTCTCAACCATTTGCAAGTCCTGGCAAATTTCCCCCCTTTTTTTCAACCAAATGATCTTAAAGTGTGTGCCTATAATACAAAATTTTGATTGTTCCAAATTGGGTCTATGGTTTTATACCATAAATGACCTATTTACAATTCAATGTCACGTTGCCTACAGTGTAATACCCACAAATGTAGACAAAAGTGAGTAGAGAGGGAAGCATGACTGACCCGAAGTTATCTACTTTACTGTTACTTTTTTGTTTTAGTTGGAAAACAGAACTTGTGACAAGACACCCAGCTTATGACATTAATGATCAGAGTTACCCCAGTATCATCTATTTTTGACCACATTTTCTTGAAGAAAAAACTGACATATATAATGTCTGTCTTTGTTTTAGAAAACAGAAGAATTGTAAAAAAAAAAAAAAAAAAAGAAAGAAAGAAAGAAAGAAAAAAAAAATAATAAAAAATGATTCACTATTTTTTTTTTCTATAGTGAAATATTGTCCTATAGTAAATTATACTTTGGCACCCTGACTGTTAACTCTCTTCTGTAAGTGACCATGAGCCCTTTAATCTGTTGTCAGATGTGTGTGGTTTCACACAAGCGAAAAGTATCTGTTGAAACTGGTCCTGCCCTTGTCTTCCACATTTCTAAACTATTCAAGATTTAAAAATCTCAATCTAATGTGTTGCCAGCCTTTGCCAGTCATGTGAAGGGGAGTTATCTACTGAAATCAAGGTTTTACATTTTTTATCCCCATTGGTTTTGTTAATTTTTGAAACAGAAATTACATTCTCAGAATAACATGGCCAAACCTCCAAACCACTTGGCAATTGTTCACAACAGAATTGGATTTCTCATTCATGTCATCAAATTGAAAATGTCTTAGTACATGTCTCAATGTCTTAGGACATCTTTGCAAATGATTAAGTACAGGTAGCCTACAGTTAGCACAGTTAGCCTACATTTCCAAGTAAATAGATCTTGTTGATCAAAATTGATTGTTGATTGTCAGCCTAATGATTGTTCTCTGCAAAACATGTCAGCATAGTTTCATGGTACTCGTCTTGACATGCACAACAGTCTGTTCAATTGTCAAAATTAGTCAAGAACATAAAAGTTCTTGTCTTATGTTGGTTGTGAAACTCCTGCTTTATTTACAACACTGTAGGCTACATATAATTTTCCTTGTTTTTTGTTTATGTGTTTATATTACAGTATATAATGCTATAGACATTTTCTTTTTACTCTGAATATGGAAGTCACTTTATGTGTGTGAATACAGGCTTTTTCAATAGCTAACACAATAAAATGACATGCACCGCAAAATTATTTAAACTGACACACAGAGAGCAAAACCTCCTATCAAGTCTCCAAAACTCTAAATACATTTTTGCTTTACACACATTTTGCAAATCAGAACAGCACTTTTTACTGTAAATGCACTGAACACTGTTTTCTGATAAGACACAACAATCTGACATAAAGTCATGTTTGCCATTTCAAAACACTGCTGCCTATTTATTTTTCTTGCCTTTCCTTTTTTGCTTTATATTTTGTCTGCACATTTTTTTCTGCAGTTTTCTTTTTCAGTTTACTATTGTTTGCAAGCATATTTTTGTCGACTCCAATGTAAATATATCTGCTATGTTGCACTGACTTTACAGGTGAAAAATAGAGAAATGAATGTTTTCACAGCATGAGTGTGTATCTGCAAATATTTCTGTGCATGTGAACAATCTGAAGAATTTTCTACAATCTCAACCAAATCTAGTATTATGGCAAAGCATACTAAGGATGAGAGTGCTTTTCATTATGCCCAACAGTGTGTAACTGTCAGACAAGAATCGGGTCATATGAATGAAGTGTGTGCCATTTGGTGCAAAAGTTTGATTTTGATAATGCAAGATGTAGTTTTGGTTGCAGTGCTTCATTTTGAAGGACATAGGTGTTTTGCCGTTTGGGTGTGCAGTTTGGTGAACTGTGTTATAGTAAGTATTTTGATAAAACCAGCCTAGTTTGCAAAATTGTATTTAAGCAATTGGAGAAAAAATGCAATAAAGGTTACAATTTCCTTGGCAGTACGACTACAGTGTGTAATGTCAAACCTTGGAAGCTATTCTTACTGTAAAATCCTATATATAAATAGATATATGTACATATATAACTATATCTAAGTGGTTTTAACTTTCAGTGCTTCTTCAATGTGTTTCCTGGATTTGATGTAGTATAAAAGAATGGAAGAGTTACTATAAAGAAAAGAAGTTCTAGTATTTGGGAGTGCACCTCAGGCAGGGAAAAGGAACTGGGATTGGCTTGAGAAATGGCACAGGTGGGGATTTAGTGAATGACCTCTTCCTCTCTTCAATGTGGAAACATCAGGATTTAAATGTATCAAGCTGCTGGAGTCCACAAAGACTTATTGGTTTCCTTCCAAAACAAATGATAGGAATAATACCCACTGACACAAGTGAAATATTCTGTACTTAAAAAGTTGTTTAAATATCAAGTGCAGATTCCAGAACTGGTGCCTACAAAACCCTAAACGTCCTATACTGGCCCTCTGCTTATTTCACTTCTTTTATTTGGGTTGGCCTCTCTGCTCCCTCATCTGCTGTATACATTAGTTGACAGATTCCAAGATGGTGGTGCCATGTGGAGGCCCCCAAACCAAATGAAACCGAGATGAAGTAACTCTATCTGTCTCCCTACAACCTGTACCTTAGCCAAATCACAACTACTGAAACACTCCTTGCTCTCATGTTTGTGTCAGACTGCAATATTATGAGAGGATAAATAAGATATGCAGCCTGGTGACGCAAAAAATATTTGCATATACAGTAAGAATGTTTGCATTTCCAAGACTTGAGATGACCCAAAACTCCACATTGTGTTTAGTCACACAGAGAAACTGTGACGCAAAGATACTGTTAGTGTGTGTTTGACCTCTTGAAGCAGTGTGCTGAGGTGAGGACCCAGCAAGTGTCGATTACAGTCGCTCCACACACAAGCCTCCCATCCCCTTGGGATCCTCGCAAACGTATCGCTGCCTGCCATGGCCAGCCACCCCTACAGACAGGAACACAAGCAAAAACAAACATGCATGAGCTATTATAAAAGAGCATATATTAATCAACATGCAAGTACAGACTCAGAATCTGAACCAGTGTGTAAAAGTCAGCAAATTATGCAAAGTATAAATGACATTTCATTGATAAACAAACTCATAGTACATATTTTAGAGTTGGTACAGGGTATGATTGTTCCAAAGATGATATAACTACCATTAACAGCCCTCAACTTTCTATTGTCATTATAGTTAGTATTAGACTGATCAGTCCAATACACTTTGTACATCTTTGGTAAAATCACCCATTGCGCAGTTCACAAAAATTGTACATCATAGCAGTAGAATCCAAACTACAGAATGTAATGCATGCTCATAAGACCTGAAATTTAAGTGTCTTAAGTTGCGAAATTGCCCTAGAAATTGCCACCTAATCAGATACAAGAAACAGACAAAAAACTTAAACTAGTGCAAAAACTGGTAAGTTACACTAAAACAAGGCATTTCTAACAAAATCAAATATAAACTTGAGGGACAAATGAGCATTAAAACAATCAAAAACTAAACTGGAATTGAAAATAAAAATCCAAGTAAATTAAAAACTAGAAGTGTTCAGAGAGCACAAAACCCCACCTGGGCATTCCTGACATATTTTGCCAAGTCATGAGCAACATGTGGAAAATGGCCCAATTATGCAATGTTAACAAATTCTTTAATACATTCCTGGATCCACACCTATTTTCCAATCCCCACTAAAATGTAATCATTTCTTCCTTGTGCCATGACCAACATTTTCTCAAATGTCATAAAAATCACTCCATAACTTTTTGAGTTATCTTGCTAACAGACAAACACACTGGCAAAACATAACAGTTCCAGCAGATATCAAAACACTCACACGAATCCAAAACTTGTATTGCCTTAATCAAAAAAATAACAGTTGTTATAAACTGCAGCTATACAACTAAGAATAGAGCAACTGACTGATTTAAGCTCTTTGATTTTAAAAGATTGAAGCCTTGAAAATGTGGCAAGAAAGCACAATATATTTCATCCATCTATGATTTATGTTTTTTTTTTCTCCAATGGCAAAAAAAGGACTGCTGCAAAAAGGAGTTTACACACAGAAAATGTAAACAGGTAGTGTCTTCTAAACATCCTTAGACACAAATAAACAGTCATTCAAAAGGGGGGAAATGGTGTAAATATTAATGTGCCTGGTTTTATAAACAAAAAGGTTGTTTATCCAAACCTCTCTTCTCTCCCTGTCTCTCTCTCACATGCACACAGACACCAACACACATCAATGCACAAACACACACATGAACACACTCACAAAGCCTTGACTATACGACTTTCTTGTTTAATTCCAGTGAGTCCTACATCCGTTTCTTTCTCTTGTAAATCACCCCAGATGACGCACACATACTAGTCACTGAAATTCCAGCTCATTTACATACTCTCACTTAACCACAAACTGTGAACGTTCATGTTTGGAGGTGCAGCAGCTCCATGTCAGCTGGTTTCAATCTAAGACTTGTTGACCTGAAAGTGCTTCCAACTCTTTTTATTCTATACATCTGTGCCTTTTGTTCCCATTAGTCCCCTCTGTCCCATCCAGCTTACCTCAGAGAGTTTTCTCCTCCTATGATCCGGCGCTGGCGAGTGTGCTTGAGCCGCAGACCACAAATTGAGCTGGCAGGATCTAAGACAGACAAAAGAGGAACTATTGGGTGTGTGAGCGAGAGAGCTTGTGGGAAGGCGATGATTGCTAAACCACACATTATAGCTCGGACGTTGATGTTATTAAACATTTCAGACTGGCCCACCAGAAAAAAGCCTTGGATTTATCTTTCAAATGAAGCAAATTAAATAAATGAGGGATGGTTTTCAGTGTGTATGATGTTAGAATCTACAAACTGGGGTTAAGTACTTTCTCAGAAGCTGTAATCTATCATACTGAGGAGACGAAGCACCCGACTGCATTGGTTTGACTTTCTGCAGCGTGTGCATGCGGGAAATGGAAGTACTAGCATATGTGCAGGTAACAGATAGCTTAGTGTGTGTCAGATGTGATGTGTGACAGACAGGGTGAAGCAATAACAGCGCTCTCTCATTTTACCATCTGGACATACACACACTAGTTTCCCAGAGCTGTACCCCCGACTTTTCTCTAGCCATTGTTTGTCATTAATTTTCTAGCATATATATTACATTGTAAATATTTGCTCAACATGCTTTAGTGTCATGCAGACTACACATCAATCACATGAGCCGTTTCTTTTCTTTTGTGGTAACACTTACTGAAAAACAGACCTGTGTGACCTTTAACCTCTTTGTAGCTGGGCTGTGATTCACCATAGTCACAGATGACCCCGGCGTCCTCGCTATGACGACAGTTGTGAGTGCCAGGTGCCTGTTTGATGCAGTCTGCTATAGAGCGCTCCTCACCACTGCACTTCACATTGTCCACATGGATCGGTCCCGTTCCCTCTCCAAAGTATGCCATCACACGGGCCTTTGCCACGCCACTGGGGAAGACAGGTGGAAGAACTCAATTTCTTTTAGAAATAAAAAATTTGATTATTAAGGAACTAAGCGTTATTTCCGTGACACTTCATTTAAGGTCTCATTTAAGATTTAACATGTTGCGTATTTGCATGCTAATAAGCAGCAAATAGCGACTTAACTCATTTTGCTACATTTTCCTGTAGCTTTGTGGTAACATTGCTGTTTTCTGAGTCAAATACATTTTCGGCAACTTTGTCATTTTACTGATCAAGTAGTGTGGTAGTGTACTAACAAGCTACATTTTCCCCAACAAAGAGGGAGAGCAGCAATGTACAGTAGAGCAGCAGCAGAGCACTCTATCACAGTTCAAAAACACATTTTTAAGGAGAAGTAAAAGACAATAGGAGACAAGTACAGGGATTGTGTATTTCCTTATGATATAGATGGAGCTGATCCTTAAAGCCCTCGTCCATGCTGCTGCTAGACCTGCAGGTAGATGAGCATGAGTGGACACAGTGTGCTGGCGTTTCCCTTAATAAGATATCATAGTAACATTAAAGTTAACTATCACTACAATAAACAGCAGCTGGTAACCTATCAGCGGGTAACTACAGAACATTAAGGAAGGATGAGGAGCTAAGTACAAGGGGATACAGATTAACATGATGTAACATGACACCTAAAAAATGCTATAACTGAGTTCTTTCAAATGCTTTTACATTTCCTCTATGACTCAAGGATGTACTGATTAGATTTTGGGAGCTACGGGTCAAAGGTCAAAGTCTTGAGAGTCATGTTTATCCTTTGCCAACACAATGTCTCAAAAATGCTTTGATATCCACCCTGAGACAAGGATTATCATTAAACTTCGGATGTTTCAGGTAAAAGGTCAAAGTCACTGTGAATGCAAAATCTCAAGAATGCTTTGAGGTATTTTCTTTAAACTTAACACAAATGTTCACTTACTAAATCTTGTTGGTCCAAATATACACTGTCACTTTTCTTGACCTACCATTGTTTTTTTCAATGTCCAGAATTGTATTACAAAGGTATATAATCCACCTGGCTGCAGTTGAAGTTTTCTATTGAAATGAAGACTCTGACTGCTAAACTGTCACATCTTTCTGTCTGCATGTACACATCATAAAGGCATATAGGGGAGCTGAAGACATGCTCTTTTGAATCTTATGGTATGACATTCTCTGACTGTGACGCAAAGCAGGTCAACCTCATTCACAATCTGATAACAAGTATATTTGTATCGCTATCTCATCTCCGTCTTTAATTAGCACATCTGACACACAGACTGACTGTGTAGGTGTGTGAACAGGCTGGAGCTGTGATTTTAATTAAGATTGATAAGTAAGTGACCTGGGCCATCTCATGTTGCCTCCCCCTTGGGTTTGAAGGGTGGCAGGTCTCGCCTCCCCATGGATTCAAAGAGACTCTGGTGTCTGTTATTAACATATTCAGCTTTGTGTTTGTGTCTCCGGTGGCTCCCTGAGCAGTATTTAACATGTAAAAAAGTGAACAAACGTGCCTTAAGACAGACACCAAGCCTATGTGGTGTGTCCATGTGGCAACAGGAGTCAGATGGACAAACAAGACTCCCAGATTACTGTAATATCTAAAGAAAAAACTAGTGATGAGTCCTAAAATGATATATGAGTAAATGTTTAGCACTTTAAGTTCAACTGTTTAAAACATGTTAGGAATTTTGAATGTTTATAAGTTTAATGCCCAAAAAAGGGATCTTGCAGTGCAAAACGTGATAACAGATGATAACAAAAGCGCAAAGAATTTAAAACAGAATAAAGTTAAAAAAAAAAAAAACACAGCAAATGACAAACACACAACAACATATAAAAAAACAAAATAACAAAAACACACAACACAACAACAAATGGAAAAAAATATATTGAAACACAAAAACAAACCAATAAATAAAATATACATAAATAAACACAGCAGCAAGTTACAAAACACAAATGTGAATAAAAACAACATAAAGAAACAATACCAGGTGAAAAACACAATTAAAGTTAATAAAAAAACTAAAGAAAATAAAAACGCAAAATAATTAGCCATATGAAGAAATCATAAAACACAACAGCAAATAAGAAAACCACAAGTAAAAAACACTAGAGCAAATAAGAACAAATTAACAACCACAAATTAAAGCAAAGCAAACTAAGAAACAGTATTTGAAAAACCCACAACAATCAAAAAAACACAACAATAAATAAAGTTACACAAAAAAAACAATAAAAGGTCAGAAAACATATGAATACGTACAATGAAAATACACAAAAATTATAAATCAACGCCCACAAATCAAAAAACATGACAGCAAACACGAAAAAACCCAACAAATACATAAGTAAAAAAACAACAAAAAAATTACAAAAACAAAATCAAACACAACATCAATATAACAACAAAATAAAATAAGTAAAGAAAAAACAACAATCCAGGAAACACAACAATAAAAAACAAAAAGGAAAACACCCCTTTAAACAAAGAAAGACAACAGCAAATCAAAAACTCCTCATCAAAAATACACACCAATAATAAAAAAACAAAACAAAAAAACCAAAACAACACATATAATAAAAACACCACAATCAAAAAGCAATGCAACAAATCACAACGCAAAAATAACAACAATAAATGCTAAATCACACAACAGATGGCTTTGTCCTCTTATTGTTGTTAGATGTAACAACATCTAACAACAGCAGCTGTTTTTTTGTATTTCAGGATCACCATACAAATGTAGGGTCTGTGCCATAAGTTTTTACTCCTTTCTATGGCATGAAATAATTCTTGGATTTCCATTTGTTTTTTGTGTCAGACTTTGTCTGGGACATTAACCCTCATCACACTGAACATGTTAATTAGGTGGTAATGAAAACAGTTTCATCACAATGTTAAAAAAAGTTTAGATGCTCACCTCTCATTCATTTTAATAGAAATAATTTTTCACTTGCATCCGTGTAAATCTATGGTATTGAACCATTTCTTGTATTAATATATTTTTTCAAAGAAAGTAAGAAGTTCTTTTGCTTAAGGACACTATTTTTTGTACTTTGTTTACACTTTAAATGTATGATCAAAGGTGAGTTTTTTTGTAAGGATCATCTTGATGAACAGAAAACACAAGAATCGTGGGCATCATTAGCTCATACCAAAAAAAACAAAAACAAAAAAAAACAACATGGCATAGACCAATAGGCTTAAGTAGACTGAGATTGCACATTTTTAATCTCAAGATTGGCCGACAAAAACACACCATCCCTGCAGTAAACTGTAGTCCATTCCCCTTAAAAGCTGTAAAACTTTGAAATGATTTCTTAATTGCAAATTTTTCCTGTTTAAAAAAGTTATGGAGGGATGGAAAAAACAATGCAGCCAATTCCACATCTATCATATGGCAAAGGCAAAGGGCTCTGGACAATATCCAAACAAAGCCTTCAATATGAGTTTCACCTCTTTTTATCCACCTGTCATGTAACAAAATCTGTACATCACATCTTGAAAGTTAGACTTACAGCTCCAGTCTGATTCATGTAGGCTCTAACTCAGGGTGACTCTGGGTCAAACTGTTGGTGTTGAATGGAATTAGTGTAAAAGTGTGTGCGTATCTGTGTATATTTTCTTTTATCGCCCCTCAGCAACCTCTAACCCTCAGGGGCCTGCTGTGTGTGTAATGACCTTTCACCACACCCGTGTGAGACAGAATGATGATCCAAACATGATTTTTACACGTCTGCAACACACTTCCTCCCCTTCTCTCACGCTTATGTACTCCAGATGTGGCTTTGATGTGCACACAGATGTGTCACATAAATTTGGTCAGGCTAAGAGATGAGTATCCCTCACAGAGGAGTGATGTGAGGGAAAATATTGCAGTTTTTACTGCATGGTGTTCCCTGTCCATCCCATTGCCATTGTTTTAAAAAAGAGGACCATGTCTCAGAGGTAAGAGGTAATGGGACACAGAGAGCGTGAGATGAGGTAGTGTGCTTTGCCTGAATGTATCTGTTACTGTGGATGTGTCATCTGACAATTGGGCTGCCTTTTAGCTGGTTGTTTATTTTGGCGCTGCTAAAGGACACAGCCTAACCCTCTAATGATGAGACAGCTGGCAGTGGCTCATGAGAGGTGCACAAAAAGACAGGTGTGCAATTCCAAAAGATTAACAAATGAATGAGAATACTTTTAATGCTTTAGGATGGGCTGTTGCAATATACCAGTACTGACTGTAATAATCATTTTGAAAAAAAGAAAACCTAAAACTGAGGTAAAAATTGGCCTGAAGCCACAGTTTTCACCATGGGGGGTTGTAGTGGGTCTTTGTGCTGGTTGCCATGTGCCATAAATCAGGGAGAAGATGAAATAGTAGCAGCAGCAGCAGCAGAAGAAGAAGCCAAGAAGTGTGCTGCCTCTCTGCTACGTAAATCATGTTGAAGGAGATTACAGATGAAAGCAAGGTGTTAGTGTTCGTTCACACCGTCATGGCCTGGGCAACCTGGGCAACAACTCTCCATGCAAAGTCAATGTACAGCCGCAATGGAGCACGGCCAGCCCTCACGTGAGGCGATCGATGCAACCTGGTTGCGCTGCCAGGTCATTTTGGATGTGCGAGGTCGCCAAAGTTGAAACATTTCTACTTTTCAGGAGAAGTTGCGTGTAGCTGTGCCGCGACAGCTAATCAGTGTTGTCTGGGTGTCCATGTCCGTGTGGGAACATTAGTTAGTGAGTACATTAGTTCCGCCTTATTCAACAGTAGTGACGGTTCTCTGCCGTCCTGTCATTCCTCAAAACGTTTATCAGCCCATGAAGGTGAGCAGCAACATAGCTCAGGGGTGGTGATGAGGAAAGGGGATTGCAGAGAACTCCCTTCTCAAGGAGCAGCAGCTGACAGACAATGCTGAGGCAGCAGCAGTGCCATGTTTTACGTTTGGTAGATGAGTGAAAAGGATACAGTTGGAATAATGTCAGCTAAACCTGGACATACAAATACATGACATATGATATGATATGATCACGATGAAACTCAAGTGGGATGCAATGTGATGGTGACAAAATGAGCTATTTTATGGACACGAGACGTGACTGACGTGACTGACGTGATCGACGCGATCTTGGTGTGAACGCACCTTTTCACCCTCACTCAACATATTTGTTTCAGAGGGATTTGGGTGGTTATTTTTAGGATTTCCTAAAAGAAAGTCTGTGCTTGTGGACTCTCCTCTCTGTAGTAGGAAATGCAACACAACAGTAAATGCAATGTGGGTCATACCCCAACCTGTCAGAGCACCTTCAGCTTCATCTTGCTGCAGATTGCCATAAATGCAGAAAACAGGTCACACTGGTTTGCAAGACTGTTTTTGGCAGTCTCCCAGAGGGAAAGGGGTTCAAACTGTCTTTGTGTGTAATGATTTATATTGCAATCAGAAAAGTCTACAACCAGCAATTTCTAAACAACAACATTGAATACCTTTGGCCTCTGCCATGCTGGATTGTGCTTCAGCTACCTTTAAGTAAGATGGTTTAGCTAGCAAGGCATGGAATTGTTGTGAAAGGAGGATCTGTAGGTGTCATTCTGCTTGTTATTTTTACTGGGAAGTCTTCTAAAACAAATGAGCTCAACTGATCCTTAATAACCTCACAATAAAGCAGTATTTCATTTCAGTTTAGGATTCTAGCTTAAAGAGGTCATATTTTCCCTTAAATCAAATAAATATATTCAGTTTTTAAGACTGCTAGTTTATGTTCCCAATCAATACTGTTAAAAAACCCCAACTTGTTTTCATATACAGGCTACCCCTGATAGTGTTGTATTCTCTCTCTGTCTTGCTCTGTCAGAGCTCCTGCCCCTCTAAGGCTCCCTTCTACACGTGGGCCCAGTCCGCTCTGATTGATTTATAGGTCAGATCTGTGGTAATTGGCTGGTTCAGTGCAGCTTGGCACCATGTTGTCAACCACTCAGCATTCATACCCACCTCCACGCTCTGCAGTGGGCTTACTGCAGAGTCAATGGGCTTATACTAATGACGAAACAATAGTAGGACAACACATTGGTACATCTTTTTGGTGGGGGCCATGGGAAAGAGCCATTTTAGGCAGCTGCTAGCATCACATATGGGAAGAGGGAGGATTCTGAGGAGACATTCTTAATGAGCTAAAGGGCATATAAAACTCAAAAAAGAAAATATGTGTCTTTAACAAAATAATGTTAAATAGTTGTGCTAAACCCTGCCAGCTCACTGTGTTGCCCTGTACATTTTAAGCACTGATGCTGCCTCTTGCTAATGGACCATTCAATATATTTCACCAGTCCATTCTGGAAGAGAGCACATAGAAAGTGTTTGGGGAGGGCAGAACCTTTCAGAAGCACGTCTGGTTGGTGACTAGATGATTGTTTCACCAATCAACATTTTTTACAGGCCAATCAGGTAATGTAAAAGACAGGCGTTACAGAATGTGAGCCACTTTGTAAAACAAACTCTTGTCAATACATGTCAGAAGTGGAGTGAAAATATCCTTAGAGAATTTCTAGAGTTTGTACTTGTTTTTCATTTAACAAAGAAATGCAGCCACAGTCTGATAAAACTGCTACCGAAGCTTTTAGCATCTATGCTAATTCCTGTGCATGAAGTCACTTCTGGCTGACTTCACGCTAGTAGCTTATTCCTCTTTCTGCTGTAAAGGGCACTGATTGGGCCGTGCTGCTAGGGCCGCTCACAGTCGTTGTAGATTGGAGCCTGTCAAGATGGATCTGTCTGATTACAGATTGAATCAGGCAGGTCCAGCTGTTGTGCAAGGTTAGCCTCTTGCATCGAACTACAACAGATAGCAGTGAAGTTTCAATAGCATGAGGTTGTGTTCAGTGTAAGAATGTGAGGGCTGCACAATGACGATGTACGTCTTGGCATTTTCAGATTGCATCAGTGTATAAGCCACAGCCAACTTCTTGGATGACAAAATAGGTATTAAAAGCGTGGCTTAGCCTATATCAACAGAGAGGGAAAGTCACGGGGGGTCTTTTGTATTTTTGGTGTGCAATAGAATGAGAAATCAGCTCTTTAAGGCAACTTTCAGACAGTGTTTTGCTCTAGCTTTAAATCTGACAAACAAAATTTCTTACATCTAACTTACCAAAGCAATTATCGATGCAATGGACACTGCAAAGCAGTTTGCTGTCATCTGAAAACTATTTTTGCTTATTCTAACTTGTATATATGCACAAAAAATTCACTGCACCTTGTGTATCTGTTGGAAGTTTCCAGTTTTTTATCAACTCATTTCAAGTTCTCTGCCCCTTTACTAGTTAAGTAATTTTACTTTAGTCAGCATTTAATAACAAATGTAAGGCCTCAGCGTGTTCATCTAGTTACATAGTAGATTTTTTCACAGTTAATTGGGATTGTGCTTTTTGTTAACATTTCTTGTAAGATTATCGTTGCAAACTGTCTCCTTCCCATGCTTGTTTTGTTGAGTATTTCTCAAGAGCACAAACAACTAGAAGTGCTCGGAAAGAACCTCAATCAAGGGTTTTCTGTCATTCTTGGCCAAGTTATTAGCAGAAAAGTATAACAATTGTCCTATAACTCAATGTTAATAAATCCTGGAAAAGACATCCTAGCTCTGGATCTGAATCTAGAATACCACCAAAACTGCACCATGTTTTCTTTTGCCATGACCAACATTCCCTAAAACATCATCAAAATCGCTTGGAAACTTTTTGACTTATTACCAAAAATGAGAGAAACTGCTGTCACAATGTTAGCAAATTCTTTAAAATTTTTCTGTATTTGTATCCATCTTTGTATCACTAGCAAATCCACATCTTCATTATACAAAGACCAGCATGTCCTGAAAATTTCATCAAATTCTGTTGTTAACCTTCTAAAACTGTCTTGCTCACAGTCAGACAGGCAGACAAACAGACTGCCTATGGGCAGAGATAAGAAAGCTGAAGATTAATTTGACTAACAGGATTTTTTCATTAAGTTTTCAACAAACAACATGATATTACTTTCTATTGTTTTGACCACATTATAGCTAAGGTGAACATCTGATACAATGATGGCCTTAGTTTTAGTGACACTGTTTTTCCATTGTAGCTTAGCTTGAAACTTAAGACCTGCATGATGAAGTGTAAACTGAGAGCAGAAAAGAGTGAAGAGACAGAGAGATGAAAGACAGACACAGAGGAAAGGAGTGAAGGTACTGCAGGACAGATGCCAAGTACGGGAAGGGGTGATTGATTCTGCACAAAGAGTGGGGAGTCTGGATTCACTTAAGTGAGTTTGATGTATAGAGTGGTTTCATTGCAAGAGCACAGCTCACAGTCAGCTTTCCTTCAACCTTTTGAAACACACAAACTATTAATGGAGATGAACAATGTGTTTAAACAAGGAGTATAGGAGCTAAGACGAAGTTCTAGACACTTGTAGAACTGTTTGAATATGTTTTGAAGCACCATTAAGATAATATACAATATTCAACTGATTTGTTTTGATCTTTAGTTTTGTTTCAAACATGTAAAGAGGAAAATAGATGTGTGTTGTATGAACAACCACATTGAGGTAAATAGTGTAATTTCCAAATAATTAAATCACAAAGCCAAAAAGAAATAAAAAAAACTATGTCCATATGAAAAAGGACCATAAATAACAACATAGTCATTAAAATTCATGGACTGTAAAAACATGGCTGTCACCAATTGGTAACTGAAGAGAAATTTAGAAGTCCAATGACGGTGTGTGCTGTACTGAAAGTGCTGTCAAACCAATTTGTGTTAATCTTGCAAAAGGTAATGCTAAGCTGCCAAGCTGAATTTAGCTCCCTGATAAACCCCTACATGGTCTGTTGTAGTTCTATCAATCAGGCCCATAAATATGCATATATCTTATCCATCACCAGTTTTGGGGGCAACTCAACACAAAGTAATCTGTTTGAGTGCTCAAATAATTAGTGCTGTAATGATGAACACAACATGTTAGTTTTGAAAGTCAATTAACCTGTTACATTTAGTTTTTCATAAAAGTCACTCAGGGTTTAAGAATATTCCTGTGTCATGCTATTTTGTGGCATGCTTACGTATCAGTATTTTAAAAAACAACATCAACATTTTATTTGTTAATTCATAAACATTAGGGACAATTGTTCTGTACTGTAGTTCAGCCTACAGCCACTAGTTAATTATTTCACTTATGTTTATCCATGTTGCAGGGACTATAGGCCATATGAATAACAGTAGGTTAAACTGTATCTTTTATAGGGCTGCTCGATTATGGCAAAAATCATAATCACAATTGTTTTTGTGATATTTAGATCACTATTATAAAATACAATTACTCACATACTTTAAATCACATACATTTTGAACATAAAATAAAAATATAATAAATAATAAATACACAAGAGCCTCAAAATAATGCTAATAATAATAACAGAAATAGAAAAAAACATGCCCTGGCACAGTAATCTTTAATCTCGATTACTCTGTTTTCATAATTGTGGAAAGCAGTAATTGTAATTGACATAAAATTGTATTACTTGCCTAGCTCTATTTATTTTTTAATGTGGGTTATACATACTTCAAAATGTTTAATAGACACCCTGCTTTATCCTGATATTTTGTGATGCATATTACATTGCAGCTTACTTCATCATATGTATTGATTCACCAGATTCTAGTAAGAATAAAGGAAAAATGCATATGCATTGTTGCCTTCGCCAAGGAGGTCATGTACTTACAAGTGTTGGTCCGTTAGCAAGATAACTAAACTTAAACTGGTTTTGATTAAATTTTCAGTGAATGTTGGTCATTGCACAAGGGAGAAGTGATGAGATGTTGGTGGTGATCAGAATCTGACTGTGGATTCAGGATTTTTTTCAAAAATTTGTTAACAGTGCAAGACATGGCAGTCTTCCACATTGTTAAACTCACCTGACAACATTGTGTGCCATGTCAGAGGTTTGTGCTCTTGGAGCATGTTGGCACATAAGCTATGTGTAGCCAGAGGGCAATAACAGCTGTGTCCGTGCACATGTGAAACTAGCAGAAGGAGCTGATGAGATGACAGAGAGAACAGCTTTACACTGTGGAAATCCCCCAATTGTGCTGACTTTATGTACAAAGAGCATTAATATTAAATGTTTTATGGTTACGCAAAAGTTCTTTAACTTGTTACATTTACCATTTTTACCAGTATTTTATAGAATGACATAATGATATACTTTTTTAAGTAACACCACCCAACATTGTCCATCACCCAGCCATATGGAATTATGAATGAAATGGCACCTCATGTGGAGACTGCCAATGGAAACAAGCTTCTTATTGTACCAGATTTTAAGTATTTTATTTCTGCTTTCAAATGGCCTAGTAATGAGGGTGTTGATGGAAGTTATGTGGCTTTTGGAGTCAGCCTCAGGTGCATACTTCATACACAAGATTTTTTTTCAACACTAGACTTTGATTTTAACACAAAAGGTTGTTGCTTGGAAAAAATACCCTAATCTGAACACATCAGTCATGGCTAAAATTACATTGTAATTGTGTGTGTGTGTGTGTGTGTGGTGGGCGTTAAATTTATTTTCTTAAGCCAAACACTCATACCTGTATCCCAACTGCCGGCAAACAACCTCAGCATCACGATCAGTCCACCCATCGTCACACACGGTCCCCCATTGACCTGCTAAGTAGAGCTCCACCCGGCCTTCCCTGAGGCTCTCTCCTCCCACCAGCCTGACTGGAACACCTGAAGATAACACAGAAACACAATTAACAGCAGCTCAGACTCATTCAGCTGTCACAAAGTTATTTCTGCTCTGTGAAGTTACAAAAAACCTCTCAGTCTAGAAATACTTAACGACACTACACAAAAATTCCCCCAAAAATGTGTGAAAACCTGATCTTCCAGGTTAACGTGTCAGGTGAACAGGGCATGTTCACTCGTGTTCTGTACAAAACGCAGAAACAAGAACACCTGACTGATCTAATGCAAGCAACAACTGATATGTCCAGAGGGGAAAGTGTCAAGCCTCCTGCTGCAATAAAAGTATTGTATTTTCGTTGCCTCTCCCCTTAAATGTTTCCTTGCTTGTTCTGTTTCCACAATGAAACTTTCTCACACAGTTAATACAGTGAGATTTGGCTTGAGATTAAGACTTATCCATCATCAATTGTTTGCCCTCAAATGCACAATCATGCACAATGAAGCACAATAATCCAGTTCAAGTAAACTGTGTTGTCTTTTTCATGTGTTAATAATTTCAAGATAAGTTTGAAGCCATAAAAAATGAAATGTTGGTATCTTTACGTCAATATAAAGGTTAGATGTCAATCAAACACAAAGTTGTTTCCTGAACTACACTTTTTGCTGGAGCTCTTTTGATTTTCATTAAATCTGCCTGACTCTTTATTCTCCAAGTACCTTGAAATTTGGCAAAGTTTTACGAGAGCATTTGACCTTTGTTTAATTATTTTAGCCTATGAAGTTATGCTGACTTTACATGGAACAGCTTTCAGTACAACACAGGCCTTTTTTGATTTAATTCTGTCTGTGTGAGTTATAGTCTCAGTTTCCTGTTTCTCGCTGACAGGAGTAGCATCTCCTGTGCATAATCTCAAACGACTCTGGCCATTCTCCTTAAAACTCTTTCAGGCATTTTCATCCATAGAAAATATCCCATAAGCAGTAGTCCTATTTTTTTTAACCATTCTCTGTATACCCTGCAGATAGTTGCGCATGAAAATCCCAGTGGGTAGGACGATTTCTGAAATATTCCATCAATACTCAGATCAGCCAATCTGGCATCCATGCCACATTGAAAGTCACTTAAGGGATTGGTTCAGAATTTCATCCTCTCATCAGAGGCAGTCAGCAGGAATGATAACAAAGAAGTCAGAACTGGTAAAAGTTTTGGCTCCGTTTTTGAGGAGAACACGCTTACTGCAAAACTTTCAGTAAGTGGAGACACCGACAACTTGCAGAAGCATTCATCTATGCTGCATGGCACTAAATATCAGGAGTGTCATGTGTTTGACATTGTTGCCACTAAAAACCACTGTAGGCCAACTCTTGGCCCCATCTCTATCTGAGAATGCTGGTAAGTTGCACTGCTGTTGACAGCTACAGTTATTTTTTTTAGGTGTTGAGTTGAATGTATGATTGGGCAAAAACTTTCAGAGTGCTTTATTTTTCCTCTTTGCGCTATTTTATGTTGCAGCTAATGGCTGTGTGTTCTTCCATCTGTGTGCATCTGGATGCTGAATCTCATTATGAAGTACTTATTCTTCTGTATACTTATGCTTCTAAAAGTAACCCTGTGCATCCACAGTAAAAAAAAACAAAAAAACAAAAAACGTCATCATCATTCGAGTCAAAATCACTCTTCTGTCTCTCTGAGTCCATGGAGTGAAACAGCAGATTGGCAAAATCAATGCATAAAGGCGGAAGAACACATAGCCATGCTGCATCGTAAAACTGTGCCCAACACAGAGACTTCCGGTAGGAAAAATAGACCCTCAAAATGTTTTGCCCCGTCACACATTCAACCCATCTTTGTTTCAGGGCTTCTTTTAACTTGAAACTCATAAAATTACGGGAAAATACTATAACTGCCAAAAAGCAGTGTACCTCACCGGTGGACTCACCTCATTCTCCTTTGAGGTGAAGCACTGCTGAGAGCCCTTGAGCCACTTCACTGACTATTGTCAAGGACCTGATACTACTCATCTCCAAAAATACAGAGCTAACCCTTCAAATCACCTTCCTTTCCCATTCTGATGCTCGGTTTGAACATCAACAGGTTGTCTTGACCATGTCTTAGTGCACTGAGCTGCTGTCATGTGCTTGGCTGATTAGCTATTTCCTATAATGAGCAGTTGAACAACTGTACCTAATAAAGTGGCCAGTAAGAGTACAACCACTATAGTGCTTACGACTTCTGAGCAAGACAGAATGAGGGTCCATAACGGGTTAAAAGGGGGTATATTCCTTTCCACTACACAGAGGCAGACATAATCTAAATTATGCTTAATTGACTGATAGGACAAGGAAAGTTGTATAATATCATCATCCAGCATCATTGATCTATAAATGTGACTCAACATTATTATGCATGTAAACGCATCCAAACACTGTGTAGGTTGGACATGAGAACTGCTGGAGGAGGGGAAAAAGCAAGGGGGCTTAATTGTGGGAATGTTTACTTATTGGTGGTGGTGGCTTGTAAGGAAATGCTCATCGTTGTCCTCTCGCTTAGAAACACAAACAGTTTTTAATGCCTCTCCACACACACACACAAACACACACACCCTACATTGCCATCCATAATAAGATGGTCAGTGAGTGAGAGAGCGAGAGGGACAGAAAGAGAGAGAAGTTCAAAGCCCTGCTTGGCTTATCTGCCTTTTCTCCTTTTCCAAAAACAACATGAACCAATATGCCCGTGGCATGTTGAGGGGGAAGGGGAGGAGTTTCAGTCACACTAATAAACACATAAACACAGAATTACTCCGCGGTAACAACATAATCATTTCATAAGGGGGGTAGAGTGTCCCACAGCTACTTGCCAAACAACATAAGCACCATAGGGTTAACTAAAAAGTCACTTAAAAATCCAATTAATCAGCGTTATTATCCTTACATCTAGAACATCTTACAGTGAGATGGGCGAAGACAAATGAACAGTTACGCAATATAAGCTAAGACCTGAGGCACTCTTGGATCCATACCTAACATGTCATAATTCATGGCTGGAGGCTACACATAATGTTGACTCATGCCGCTACCATTCAACGCTAATAAAAGTGGTTCTTTGTTACTGCCAATGTACTGTCAGCTGTGTGCTTAATACTGCTCTTATCTATTGTGACAGTATACATCAGCCGTGTCACAGATTGACTTTCAGCGGTCTTTTGAATTATGATGACTTCACAAGCAGCTCACTTATTAAGCTAACCAACAGCTGGGCCTTTTGGTGTTAGCATGAGTGACATCATCCTTTATGGGTCTTCCAGAAAGTGCCGACTTCCTTCCTCTTCATAAAATGAGCTCCAAATGATGGCAGGTCTAGTTTGGCAGAGATCTGGGACACATATCAAAAAAAAAAAATCATGGTGTAATAAAATGAAAGGAAATAATAAGCAGACTTTCTTCATATGGTTCCCCATTCTTTAAAGCTGATAGAGCTGGTGTGCTCTATGTAAGTTTCCACAGTCCTTGTTGTAAGCAAAAACTTTTCAGGATAATCACCCAGGGGTAATATTCACACAGCTACTCTAATCATGTAGTTATTTTGTGTGATTGTTAGTTTTTGAGTGTTTTAAATCAGTAATTTACTTTTACTAAGTTATTTCTGTGAGAATGTTGTACTATTCCATATTTGCAACATCTAAGAAATTAATCAAAAAAATAAATTAAAAAACAAAACCAATCAAAGATTTCAATCATCTTGTGTTATCACAATACCATAATGTTTCTTAAAACTAAAACAGAAACGATGATGCTCAATACCTGATGGATCAGAAACAGGTTTACACAAGGGTTTCACATCTTTGAAATGATAGAACAAGTTTTATTGAAAGAGTATTATCAAAGCAAACTGTTAACCCCTTAAGCTCTTAAGGAGCCGAGTTGGGCTTTATCAGCAAGTTCTAAAATAAAAGACATCCAAGAGCACTGTCTACTTTCATAAACATACACATAATGCATATCAAATCAAACAGAGCAAACTCAACTTAAAGCTCATGTTAACCACTTTCACCTGAATCAAACACAACTCCAAATCTCAGCAGATTAATTATACAATTTGTTTTGTTAAAATGACCATAAACAGGCCCCTTTACCAAACATTTTTGGTGCCAACAACATACTGCTAGATACACACAATAATAGATAGATAGATAGATAGATAGATAGATAGATAGATAGATAGATGGATAGATTTAGTACTAAAAGTACTTTATTTTGTTCAGATTTAGTTTCATCAAGATTATAATAAGAAATTCTTATATTTATATTTTTTGCTTCAGTTGGTAAATATCTGAAGGGCTCATGACCAGATGTGTAATTCTGATAGTTTTCAGTCTCTGCTTGTTGATAAGAAAGTCGCCTTGCAAAGAAGAATTCATCTTGGGGTCTTTGCATACTTCATTTTTTGTCAAATGCTATAAAAATGATCAAAATATATTGTACAAAATATGATTCAAAATTTCCTTGAAAAAGGATGGTTCAGTTTTACAAACTGTAAAAATGTCCATGATACTGTGGCTAGTGAAAAATAAATTAGGTATTTCCAAACAATATGTGATCTTATGTTTGGACGATTTTTGCACAGACTGAAACTCTGTGGTTCATCATTTTTTTTCTTACAACATATTAATTTCCTGTGTATTTTTTACAGTCCAAATGTTTTGGGTTGTGTACTAGTCAGCGCTGTTTTTTATGCTGCAAATTTTTATAGTGAACAAAAAATAAACACACTTGACTAATGTGCAATGTTCCAACAGGGAGTTGCAATGATCTTTAAGTTAAAATCTAATGTTAACAAACAACGTTATTGGATTAAGCATTCAAGTCAAATCCGAGTACCAATGCTCAAAGAAGCTTTCTGTACTCTGCTACTGGTTCATAAACAATGTACAAGTTCTGCCTCTCTCTTGTGTAAAATCAATAGTTTACAATGTAAATTACAAGCATTAGGATATTCAAGTTGTGTAATGAAGGATTCCAGATTATAAACTGATAATTTTGTATTTTAGCAGCAAATGTTCCCCAGCTGTTGCACTCATTTGTTGAGAGATAGGAGGATAAAGTTCATTTGTAGAGCTGTAAAACAGTATTTCAAGTTGACAGGAGTTTGTTTTAAGAGAAAAGTGATACTTTGTGAAGCTAGTCACACTGATTGTTTAAAATGAAATTTGGAATAAGTCCTTTCTATTTAATGTGTAGTCTACATGTCCATGCCAAACTCTGGAAAAGGTGATATTTTATCCCCTCGAACCAGAAATTCTAGATAAAGAGAAACACAAGGATGCCATTGTGTCAGTGTCACAAGTGTTTTTTTGCTTTTTTTTTCATTCAAGCATACTGAACTGTAATTCTTTTCCATAGCAGATCAGCAATCAGAATTTACCATGCAACAGTAAAAGTTTGGAGAAGATCAACTTCTGGGTGTACATAATTACTTTATCAGGTTGCTATAGTTGTAATATGAGCAACTCATTCCCCAGGTTGAACGTTCTGAGACCTTCAGTCCTAAAATATATACATTTACTAGCTGGATACCAGTATCAAAATCCTAAACTTGGGCTTTTTAACTTTCAAATCTCCCTTTAACACAGACAACGCAATTCCTGTTTGACAAGTTAATCTGAGCCCATGGTGTCAATCACCGAATTCAATTTTACTTGGGGGGTGGGGGTGTAGGGTGGGATCATCCTGCCCGCCTTCATTCCTTAAGTGTACTTGTGTGTATGTATGTGTCTGTATGTGAGAAGGAGAAAAAGAGTTTGCTTTGTTTACAGTACCCATAAGTAGCACATAGTGTAAAGACACTCAGATAACATTATGTGCATTTCCACCTGCTTCACTCAATATTCTGTAATCAAAGCAGGTGACCGGTGTAAATGAGGGCTTTCTGTTACTGAGGCAGGATGCTGCAAACAGCATCCAAAAGTGCAGGAGTTTAGTATGTACCGGCTGCAAGAAGATGTAGAAAAATTATGAAACTACAGCATATGTAGCTCATATTTAACATGACGTGCTGCACCTTGATTGGTGCATTTACAGGATGGATACCCTGGATGATGTCTCTTTCTTGTGCAAGTAAATGTTGATAATACACACACACACACACACAAAAGAAAAAAGAAGAAAACTGACTGCCAAATAAACTTGGATGGCTTTAAATACATCTGCAGGGCTAGCCCAGGGACAGTCTATATGTGTGAAATACTAAGTATAAACATATATAATTGAAAAGATGATGCCCTTTTAAATTAACATACAAATAATGTATGTATATAATTTAAATCCCTCACCAAATGCTTAACGGTTACACTGAACACTCACTGATTTATGCAGTCAGTTCGAGATGTAATCTGTCTTAGTGTGTGTTACAGTATGATAACACTCTTGTCTTACTGGTTGGAAGACTTTCTCCTATGCGTTCAGGGCTGCATGCGATGTTAACGTCTTCATGGTGTGTGCAGTCATGACGGAGCCACTCCCTCTTGCTGCACAGCAGTATGCTTGGCTCCTTCCCTGTGCAGCTCACGTCATCCAAAAGAATGGGACCTGAGCCCACCCCAAAGCGTGGGAGTGGGGTAATGTCTAGTCCTTCAGAGAGGAGAGTTTCGCCCAATCTGGAAGGTTCACAAGACCTTTACTTTAGAAAAAAGAAAGATAGGTAAAAAGGATCTGTTTTCATATGTTTGTAGCTGTCTGCTGGCACATTACCTGTAACCTAGCTGTCGGCACACAACTTGTGTGTTAGAGTCTGTCCAGCCGTCATCACATACTGTCCCCCACTGGCCTCGGTAAAAGATTTCCAAACGTCCCTCAGTGCTGCTTGTTCCCCCTGCCAGCCTGACAGTACCATCTGGAGAAAATGAAAGACAAACAGACAGACCAGAGTTCAAACTACCTGTTTGTCCAAGAAGATCGATAAATAAAACATCATGCACTCAATTCCATTCTAGTAATACAACTGATCTTTAAAAAGTCCCTTCATGGACTGAATAAATTGAATAGGGTGAGATGAGCAGATTACAGTACTTGTGTGTATTTACGGGCACCATATGAATAGAAAAAGTCAGGACTAAGTGCTTAAGATAATTGATCAGCTTATTACCCAAAAAGATCACTTTGTCCACTCTTTACTAAAAAAAACTACAATTTCCCATACCATTTCTAGTTTTATTAAAAGACAACAACTAACATTGAGGCAGCCTCTGTGTTGCTTGACTCCAAAACAATTTAACATTTAGATACTCTTTATAACATTTTTTGAGAATATTGAAGAGTCATTTAATATGCAGCGTTATTAAATTAAAAATATATGTTATGCAGACTTGTTGATAGAGTTTAAAGATCAGAAAGTCATGAAGACTAATAACAAAAACTGCCCAGTGCCAAAAAGGTGCTCAGAATGCATAGCTTAATTCAGCATAGAAATAATTTGCTCACATGTTAAGAATGATAAGAATGTGTTCAGATGACTTCTGGAGATTTGTTTGACGGAGCATTTAAAACAGTCTGTCAGCGGTCTGTTATTCATTTTATTGTAGCAGAGGTGTGATTGGTGTGCGCAGTAGCTGTGCGCTGTGGTGTGGTGGGGTCTAAAGCAATATGTTTTTGTGCCGCCCACAAATCCTGATACTACCCCTATCCATATGAAGTCATATCATCTTATATTGTAGGGTTTTGTATTGTATCATGAAGTATCATATCATATCATGTCTTATCCCATTGTATGGTATAGAACTGCATACGTCATATCATCTTATTCTTTATTATATCATGTATCATTTTAATCATATTGTAGTGCATGTATTGCTTTATATTGTACTACAACTGTATTTTATCACATTGCATCAAATCAGAACATTTCAGATTGCATTGTGTTATATTCTATCACATCCTTTTGCAGCGTCGCTGTATTGACTCCCTGTCGAACAGACTTCTATTAGTTTTCTACAAGTGCTCCCGTTTCCTCCAACAGACCAAAAAACTTGCTCCTAAGGTTAAGTGGAAACTCTGAATTGCCTGTGGGAACCAGAGTAAGCATGGATAGTTGTCTGTTTATATGTCAGCTCTGTCTTTGGTTTAAGACCAGTCAAGGGTGAACCCTGTCTCCTGCCAAATGCCAGTTGGTGAGGCTCCAGCTCCCTATACAACCCTAAAAGGGATAAGGCAGTGTGGATAGAGGATTTGCAACACATTGTTAGTTATCCAGCAGATCTGTCCAAACAACCTGAAAGTAACATATTCACTTTAAATTGTTTCTTCATGTTCTAAAGGTGGTGTGTTTGACCATCTACATCATGTCTTGGGTGTCTCTAAAGCAAGGATTTGATTTAAAAAAAATTTGAAAAGAAAACAAAATTATCTCTGTAGAGTATCAGATGCTTCTCTTTTTCCCTCCCCTTTGGAAACAATCAGATCTGAGGATGTGTGCGTGTGTCGGGGTAGGGGGGAGGTACCAGAGGCTATAATAATGAGCTCTGTGCTGATTGACTGCCCAAACAATTTCTGGTGAGAGGAGGAAGAGAGGTTACAGGCAGCAGAGTGGACTTATAAAAAGCCATCATGGCGTTGGCCTGTGATGGACGGAAAATACACATGTAGGTGGAGGTTGTATAGCTATTACATACTAAACCCCAGGAAATAAAAAAAAATGAGCATTTTCAGGGGCATTTTCTGTAAACAGACATATGTAGCACATTTCCCTGTGGACTGAGAGTTTAGTTAAAGGTGTCAAATTCTTCTTCTCCCCAAGCCCCTTCTAACAACATTAAAAGCAAAGAAAATTGATTTTGCAGGACATGGGAAATGTTCGAGGCACGTGTAAACCAATTTGTAGCCATATAGTGGAATGAGGAAAAACATTAAGCCCTGGGTGTGTTTTCATACCTATAAATGTAAAATACAGTATGTAAGCATGTGAACCTGTTGAAGTGACAATGTTTACTCAGGTGTTATAGTACCTGTTGGGGGGTTGCAGGACACTCCTGCATCCTCAGAGTGCAGACAGTTGTGTTCCCCCCACCCACTTTTGGGGCACTGGTCCAGGGTGAGTTCATTGCCTGTACAACGCACTTCATCCAACCACACACGTCCTGAGCCTTTGCCAAAATGTGCTTGGCCCCATGCTCTGGCCACACCACTGCAAAGAAAAGAAAAGGAGAACTGAAGGCTGGGTTTGCAGCAATACTGATACAATTAACAACATATGTACTGCTTGCATGGCCCTTGCTTACCCTGTACAAGCTATAAAAGTCAGTTCTGGAAAAATTGCCCTAAATGTTCAGCCATGCATACATAAACACTACAGTATCAACATCACACTGGAATTCACAAAAAATGCCCACATGAACAGGCAGGGAGAGTGTAGTGTTGCTAAATATGCATATCTCTGTGGTCCCAGAATTCATGCAGAAACAATGAGCCTGATTCACTATCTGACCCCCAGATGTTCTTTACTACTCGCTCCTCTCTCTGTGTGTCTGAATGGAAAGAATACTTGTCATACTTTCAGACACAGAGAGAGACAGACTGCCGGACACCCACATCAACTCATCTCTGCCTCCTTCACCATCTCACTGTCACACTTCTTTTCTTTATACAAACTTCAAACTTCTTATTGGTTGGGATAAATGTGATCAAAACACTAATAGTTGTGTAGATGTGTTTGTGACTGTGTGCTTTACCTGAGCCCTAGCTGTCGACACACCACCTCCGCATCACTGTCATCCCATTGGTCATCACATACTGAACCCCACTGCCCTGCGTGGAAAACCTCAACCCTGCCCTCTGACTTTGACTGACCACCTACCAGGCGTATGGGCAGCGACATAAACACTGAAATTAAAAAAACAAAAGACAGGAAGTCAGAGTAATTAATTACATTTCTTAAAGCAGTTTTTTTTAATGAGCATGACAATAAATATGTACAATAAAAAGAAGGTACAAACAGAACACTAAAAACAGAAAAACAGAAGTATAAAGATGCAGGGGGGCTGTAAAGGGGGGGAAAATAAGGGAGATTCTAAGGGCCCAGGACTGACAGGGTACCCCTAAAAATTATGATATAAGTGAAGAATTTTTAACATGCCATTTTATTAACTTTTTGTCTTTAAAGATTTTCTCTTTTCTCTTCATTTACAAAAACTACTACCCTTTCCAAGTTTTTGATTGCAATAAAAGTCATATTCAGGCATCACTTGCATCAGTTAACTTCCGTAAAATAACATTTTTTTTAAGTTTCCGTTTGAACGTTTTATAGTCTTGTTTATAATCTCCCTTTACCATATAGCATTTTAAAAACAACTGGGTATAGATCAACACAAATATCTAATTTGCACAAGTTTGACATTTTTTATGGAGTTAAAACAAGGGATGTACAATATTATCGGTACAATATCGGTATCGGCAGATAATTGCTTCAAAAGCTAAATATAGGCATCGGCAGATATGAAAATTTCTGCCTATATTTCCTGATGATATTTTTGCCTTATATTTTGCATCAATATTGTGGAGTTCATTTGCAGATTAATCTTAAATTGAGATTAAAATAGGGCAAGTTTCCTTTAGCAGCTAAGCAAATAAGTGTTTTTGTTTCTAAAAGGGCAAATGAAGCTTGACTTTACTGTTACTGTCAAAAATACATTTTACATATGATGTGGGTATAACCTGAAAAGAACTACCTTCAGTCATTTTGATATATCTGTATCGATAATGGTATCAGCCAAACTAAGTTTTGAAATGTTGGCATATCAGATATCAGCAAAAATCTAGTATAGTACTTATCAATTAAAACACAAGAGATTCAGCCAGATTAAGGTTTTGAATCAGAATATGCAAATGAGAAAATAAGGTTTGAGATAAATTACAAGTTTTCAAATAATTGATAACCAATGAGAAGATTACCTAATGTGTGTGAGTGACTACCGGGTTACTGATCCTGCTACTTTAGGGTGTTCATAGGCAGTCAAGAGGAGAGTGTTTCTTTGTGTGGAGGTTGAACATTAGATTTTTTTCAACTTGGCACACCAGATAGAACATTCAAAATATTTCACTTGTCCATCTGGGAAAGAGCCCATAGAAGCATATCCGGCAGGTGATTGGACGATCGTTCCATGCAATCAACATTTTTTTTCAGTGATAATGAAAATGAGTAACTTTGTAAAACAAACTCTCGTCAAAACAAGTCAGAAGTAGGGCGCAAATATCCTTACTATGGAGAAGTCTGTAGTCTTGTTATTTGTTTTCATTAAATATAGAAATGCAGTCTAGATTTCATAAAACTGTTACTGAAGCTGTTTGCATCTATGCTAATCACTGTTTGAGCAGTCGCTTTCGTCACGCTCATAGCTCGATCCTTTTCCTGCTCTAAAGGACACTTGATTGTGCCGTCCAGCTTTGGACTGCTCACAATAGTTGTAGATTGGAGCTTGACATTGTCATTGACAGACATGGAATCAGGCAGATCCAGCTGCTGTGCAAGGTTAAGATTTTTTAGGCCCTCCTTGAAAACAAGATGCTGCATCTCGAGGGGCTATTCATTTACAAATTTAAAATAAATGTCAAGAGGAAAATCTTTTCCTTTCCATCTCATGGTTTTATCAAAGAAACATACTATATGTTTTTGTTTATTTTTTGTTTATTTTCATCTAGCCTCAACTAGCCTCAGCAAAATGTTTAACAGGTCATTTCATTTTTTTTCCTAAATGCATACTTGGGATAGTATGCTCACAAGATTTAAGGTGGCAGGTAACAGTGTACATAAGAATATATTCAGTCTATCTTATCAACAAATACAGAATGAAAATGAGACTCTATAATCTTAAATCTAAAACTACATCCTTTAAAATCTAGTCAGTTTGTCCTTGAGTCAGATTGGTAATTTGTGCAAAGTTAAGGTGTTCTTGAGATACCCCATGTCACAAGCAAGTGATGAACTTGCAGCCAAGTGACCCTAAGCCTTGACCTGTGATCTCTAAAATCTTTGTGATAGGTGTGGACAAATTTACCTGAGGTAAGGTGATTAGTTAATAAAGCACCAATCATTCAACGCCCCTGTGACCATTTGCTTCCACTCTGAATATCGCAGGTACAGAATGGGACAAAGTAGTTAACCTCCATTTGCACCATCTTGCAGACTCAGCAGGGAACAGGACTGGTATGACAGAGTCTCTGCGTTTATGTGTCATCAGAGCACACACCATGCCCTGCTCTATTGCGCCCAACTAAAACCATACTGCACAGTGAATTGACAAAAACAACATGTTCTCGTATGAGTAATGTGAATGTCTCCTATTGTAATGATGATGGAGCTTCTTGTGGTGCTTTTGCACTGTGAAAAGAAAAAAAATGTAGATATGTTCAGCTTAGCAGATGTAGATAAGACAAATCCCATGCTTCAGTGTTTTGAAGAGTTGGGGTGAATTACTCTGTTGTTGAAGTTGCTCCACAGATTGTTCAGGATGTTGTAAATGTGTCAGGACAGACTGACTGCTACATTTGAGCGGCATTTTGGCCTTAACCATGTCTTCAAGTCTGACAAGCTACAATCCAACAACAGCTTTTCCTCACAGTGTTTTCAGTATGTACCGTAGGAGGACTGAACATTTTAACAACACTTACAAAATAAATCTGAAGGCTGACAAAAAAAAACAATAACTCACAACTCTTCAAATGTAGATAGGGTGATAAAACTATCAGGTGTCTTTCTGCTCCTCTGTCCATTTATCACAGTCTTCATCAATCAGTGGGAGTGCTTACCTGGTTGCTGAGTGCAGGTGATGGCAGCAGCCAGAGAGCACTCCCCTCCATTCCAGCTGGTCTTTGGACACTGAAGCAGGTCTGGCTCATCTCCCTGGCAATGGACAGCTCTCCAGTGGACCTTGGCCAGGCCTGGGCGAAACAGGGGAACTGCACGTGCACTACCTGAAATCCTGGAAGAGGATCACAAAGCAAGCTAGTCAGATTGACAAATTTGAAGTAATTCCCCTGCAGCAACATCCAACATCAATTCTTGCTTTAATTAATTGTGAAAGCACTGCCATTTTAGTTTAGTTGTTGCTGGCCTTGCATAAACTGAAATTTCCCACTTAAAGGGATAGTTCAGTTTTTTTGAAGTTGGGTTGTATGAGCTCCATATGGCCACTAAGTACATTAGATGCAGTAGAAAGTTCTCTCCTCTCCCTCAGTAAGCCACAGTTTGTAAAAGTTTGTGATGCAGAACCAGCCTACAAAAACTCCCATCAAACAATAATACCACAGTTTAAGATTACGCTGCCCAGAAATTTTTTGAATGCATTAACTTTTTCGTAAAAATAAAGTTTATCTAGACCAACTCACTTCATGTATTGACGTATGACATGAGTCGGTTAGTTCCAGATAAACTTTATTTTCTTGTAGGCGCAGAAAATACCCTTTGTATTTGGTACAATACTTCCCTGCTTGTGGCTTGTTCTGTGTCACAAACTTTTACAAACTGTGGCTAACTGAGGAAGAGGAGAGAACTTTCTACCGCATCTAATGTACTTAGTGGCCATATGGAGCTCATACAACCCCACTTCAAAAAAACTGAACCATCCCTTTAACTGTAAACATTTATTGACTACTTACAGCTATCATTAACCAGCTTGTAATGGCTTACATCTGCTCATAAAACAGGGTATTTACTACTCAAGCTTCCGATCACATTATAATGCACTATTATAGTGTTTATAATGTGTATAAGATTGGATATAATGCACTAAAAGAATGAACATCTGAACACATCTAGATCTAGAGCTTTGCAAACAAATGGATAATTCACAAAACATTCCCTGTTTGTTGAAAAAGGTATTTATTTCAGACCTGCTTGTATACAGTTCATGTATTTGTGATTTTTGTATCAGATTATTTACAATAACACTGATACACTGCAGAATGAGGAATGCTACAAAAAAAAAAAAAAAAAAAAAAAAAAAAAAGCAAGGTTATAAAAATTGTCTCATGGGTGATATGAATTGATTCTTGATCTTTTTACAAATATGATTCAATTTGAAGGCAAAATGATTTTTGGAGACATCATATTTATTGTTGTTGATCATCATCAGTATTTCTAAAGGCTTATAGAGACTGTATATGCACATTATAATATGCTGTAGGCATGTTTAAATTTAATGTAGACACTGGCATCATAGTGAACTATGGCTATTCTTGCTTGACTTTCCAAATCCCTGGTTGAGAATATTCAATTGTAGGGTATTTAAGATCAGTAAATGCACGTGATGTAAATAATGTAATATCAATGAGTAATTATGTATAATAATTGTGATTTCCAAATAATCATGATTAACATTTTGACCATACTCAAGCAGCCCTGTATATTAAGTTAAAACATTTATAATATGATATTGATTTGCAGCCAGGTTGGATGATCTTAGAGCTAATATCAGACCAATTAAATTAGTCACTGAGCAATAACACTGTGTCATCTATATACATGATCTACTCTTTCTGGGTCAATGCAGTCAGCAGTTTTACAACCCACCGCTTTCAATAACTGAGCAAGTCATTGCCATCAATTTCAGCTGACACACGGCTGACATTTGTCCCCTCTCTTTCCACTGTGTACCCACATTGACCATTGTATGAATATGCACATGTAGGCATGTGTCCACATCAGCGTGCATGTCAACACTGGTGTTAGCAACAACATGTGTGGTGAGCACACAAAATACCTCTGTTCCCTTGGGAAATCAGAAACTCTGTTAACTGACCACACCCCACTCTCAGCACTCTTTTTTTTAACCAGAAAATTAGTAGCTGTGGTCATAATTCCAGACCAAAAGACACACTCCCACATGTGTGTGAGAGAAACAAAAAGAGAGCTGGTAACAATGTAAATAGCTGAGAACTAAAGGTATTCAAATACCTCTAGGGAATGGGGGGTTGGTATGCAAAGGTCACATAAGAAAAGTACAAGGACTGTGGTGAGCCTGCATGCATGTTCATTGTGAAATTCTCGTACATTCCCACCAAATTTCCTTCACACACTAACGATCTGTCAGGCCTGTGACTGCAGCTTTCATAGTGGACTTCTAAGGCAGGAGGTTATTTTACTTGCACCTGTGTCTGAAAATGTCTGTGTGAGAGGGAGAAGCAGACAGAGAGCAGTGCATTTGTGAGCACATGTGTGTGCCCTCTCACCCCTTGCCCAGCTGTCTGCAAACCACTGCAGCGTCTTCGTCGCCCCAGTCATCGCTGCAGATAGACCCCCATGCTCCTCCAAGATAGACCTCCACTCTGCCATCGAGCTTGGAGCGGCCTCCTTGCAGACGCACAGATCCTGCGGGGGGTTGGAGAAATGTAAATGCTTAAAGAGACAGCATGCATGCAAAATGGATAAAAGGTCTATCTCATACATCTCACAGGAAAAAAATAAATAGAGTAAAAAGGTACAACAGAAGAACTCTTAGATAAAAAAAGAAGCTCTTGTTGAGGGATTAAAAAAGACGAGGGAAGGCTGAGTTAGAAAAGAAAAAAAGGGAGCACATGATCACACCCATCCTTCAAATCAATTAGTGAAGATTTCAATATCAGAACTGCTTTATGTAAAGTTTTCATCAAACTGCAGCTCATTACATACATAAGCAGCCTTTTATATGTGTTAATGCACATAAAAAATACTGTACAAACAGAGCAAAAGTTAAGACAAAGACAATGTCCTTTTGTAGTCCAAGTAAGATATCTGCCCAATGTATGAGTGGTTATGGTAGAGATGGGAATAGTAAATCAAAAATCCTCGCACAATACCTCTTTAGACAAATGGCAATTCATAATAAATGCATATCTCCAAGCTTTTTTTCTTTAAAGAAATAAACACAAAGTCAGCTTTAAGTCGTGTCAACATAGGTTCAAATGTCACACAGGTAATAAAATGAACAGCTCGCGATTCAATTTCAACATGCAAGTGAAGAACATGATAAAATAAGCTCCTGTCTGTGAATAATGTAGCCTATAAATATTTTTTCACACAACAAAATTGATAAAACCAAAATATTCCCAATAGTTCATTTGTGTTCAAAAAGCCTATATCTGTTTGTGGTCCAACGAAGCATCAAATTTTTCAAATGAAAATCATCCCAAGCTTTATTAGCACAGCAATAATGTCCTTCTTTGTGTCTCATATGGAAATATATTGATGTGTGTTAAAACTGGTACTCAATATATTCCCCAGCCCTAAGTTGAGGGGATCATTTGTTTATGTAAATATATCATATATTTTGCAGATAAATTATACGGTATTGGCTCTCAGTACGGTGGGTGGTGAAAGTTGTGGTTGTTGTCAATAAGAACAAATGCATTTGAGCTGATAGCTATACCCAAGGGGAAATTTGGAACCACAAAGGCAACCAAAAGTAACATAGTAACATTAGTACACAGAACATAAATATTAATGACTGTCAAATTAGAGGAGTCACCTTAAAGGTGCTCATGAACAGAGAAACAAGGAGACTGGACTGTATGAGGCCTTTTGTTGCTACACAGGCTGTGATCTTCTAGCAAACGGTCTTGTAGCTGCCCTTGCTCATAGATTTTTGAAAAGGAGTTCATTAAAAAATATCTTAATATGCTTATCAGGCAAGTCTTTCATGAAAGAGCCATTCCCGAGTGCACTTTTGTTTTTTTTTTGTTTGTTTTTTTTTGTTGGGTTAGCAGTCACCAGTAAACATGGTCAAACTGGCGATTGCTAGCATTAGCTTTAGCTCACTGCTTCTGCTTGTTGCAAATGAGACTCTTCTGTGTGTTATGCTACATAAAATGATAAGCATCTAGTGCTGATATTAAGAGCTTTCTTAAAACAGTTCACATCACAGCAGAAGATAACTCTGATTGATTTGCAGATTAAAGTTTACCGCAGAGAGATTACTATTTATAAACCATACTCGTCAGATGAGAAACTAGTGCCATTTGCTGTCCAGCAGGGGGGCTTGGTAGATTTGTGATGTCACGTGCAAAAGGTCTATAACAGCCTTTCCCAACGTGGGTGCCCTGACACCCTGGGGTGCCTTCAAGCTATCAGGAGTGTCTTCATAATATGTAAAAATCCAATCAAATGTTATTTTCAAATATGCAGATTATTAGCATGCTCTTTGAGGCAAAGTTTTCTCATTTGCCATCTAGAATTAAGATCACAATTGTAATGACTGAGTTAGTGGATGGTTAAGCTTACATTAGTGATAGCTTTATGTGTTTAAAAAGTCAACAACACTGACATGAGCAAGTATGAAATCTGTAACTGTTGGAAAAAGCCCTGGAGGCTGACTTCCTCATGGCATTAATTGTAATTTACAGTGATAAATTATTGTAAATAGCTGATAAAAAAAGTTTTGTATTAAAGTTGAAGGTCAAAGTACATGTCCTAAGACATTGAATGTGAAAATCTTGGACCTTGTTAGCTTAGGTAATGTGGCATAAAGCATCCTTCGTCACTGTTGAGAGGTATTTAACACAAGCTACACCAGCAGAAACATCATGTGTACCTATTTTTATCAGACCTAAAACAAATCTGAAGAAATCTGACATTCTGACACACTGCAGAATATCTGACATACTGTATGTGGGGATGGTTACTGAAAGAATTTTATCATTACAATACCAGCTAGCAATTCTGCTCATTGATGCCATTCTTTATCAAGTCTCACCAATTACTGTAAAGTTACTTTATGGAAAAATAGGCCTACACAGGATTTCTCAGTCAACAACGTCAAAAACGTGGTGCTCCTGATATTCAAAATTGCACTGCAAGATAAATATTTTAGCATGTTGTCCTTGCTTGATATTACACAGTCACAGACTTGCATGTTGCACTGTTTGTGTGATTTTGTGTAAAATTAGGCCACACTTTAGATAGTTTCTGTATCCAGTCTGCCATGAGTACTTCTTCGACTCATTGTTCTATTTATGCTGACTGCCTCTGTGCAAGGCATGCAAAACAAAGTGAAAGGAAATGACAAGGTAAATGTTAAGCTAAGAGAAAAATCATATTGATTCATCATAATAGTTAGATCGTTCTTACTTGTAAGTAGTTCCCTATTTACATCCCTACACCTAAGAGTGACAGGAGGAAGGAAACACATCGTATGGTATTTTCCCCCTTCGGAAAGGGGGTTTCTCTACATTTTCTTCCAATCATTTGCGTTGTTCAGCTGTATTATTTCACTGATTTAGTGTTTCACATGCTCCCAGTCTGAACAAAAGCACTAACATGTGTGACGTGCATACACTGGGTTTGGTTTCTTGTTTATCAGGGAAATGCGCTTTTTCTCTTCTGTCTGATGTATTTTAGAGCAGTGCTTCTAAACTTGCACCTCAGGACCTTAAAATTGACCTCTGAGTTGTTTTCAGTGGGTGTTGAATGTGTGCCTGAAAATATGTCACATGTAATACTTATGTACAGCAGCTTCATGTGTACAAACACCCATATATTTGATATAAGTCTGTTCTGCTGTGATAAGTAACCAGAAAATTGTGTGTTGCCTTAGTTATCTCATTATCTTTGGAAAACAGTTTTTTTTCCAACACTATGTCTTGAGATCTCTAATAGATACAAACAAACTTTGCATGTTATCACTGTAAGAAATAATTAATGCATGTATGTCCTCCCAGATCCTCAGTGCTAATGTGCTTTTTTAAACATGTTGCAGGTAGTGCATGTGCCTCCCAACGCAAGAAAGTTACTGGTACGTCAGGTTACCCAATCAGTTTGGGCATTTATGTGTGGAGTTTGCTTGTTCTCCCTGTGCATGTGTGGGTTCTCTGCAGGCACTCCGGCTCCTCCCACAGACTAAAAACTTGCTCATTAGGTTAAATCGGTGACACCAAATTGCCCTTAGGTGTGGATGAGTGTGTGAATGGTTGTCTGTCTCTATATGTGGATCTGCGATTGGCTGACAACCAGTCTGGGGTGTACCCTACCTCTTGCCCAATGTCAGCTGGGGTAGGCTTCAGCCCCCCTGGGAGGGATTAGAGATATAGATAATGGACGGATGGATGTTTTGTCCTGTCTTTTTGTTCATTCTAATGTTTTGTTCCATCTTAAGTCAAAACTGCAACATTTTTCACTAAAATAAATTCAAGGAGGAATTTGTTCAGCAGTGTGGGTCACAATATCTCAACAAGAAGGTGATGGTAGTCTGGGCAGACCACTTGCAAAGCTCTGTTTCAGAGGAGATATGGTGCCAACAGAGAGTGTGCAGGCACATGCTTATAAAACACATACACTTTATGCTAAATATAATCCTTACTCTTATTGCCACCAATAAAACTTTGTCTCATATCAGTGTGTGGCATTTCCTTTCTCCTTTCCTCCTACCAGATATTTTAAACATAGACTAAACAAAACTTCAAAATGATATCAGGTGACATGTTCAGTAACTGAATTAATCTATGCTGGTTCTACACATCAACAGTCAGAGGATAAATTGCAAATGCTATACCGACATACTCCATGACTAAAAATACCCCTGGCAGCTCATCTTAAGCCAGATGGAAAACTCACACTCTTTCCCTTTCACCACCCTCTTACATCTACCTTTCATAAATCCAGAGATGAAGGGCCAACTTGGTCTTCACAGCTGTAAACTTTGTAGAAACACCTTGTTCTTTCAGCCCCTGAACCAAAAATTTAAAACTCCTCATGTTTGCTGTTTTTTGAAGATTTTTTTGTGTTAAATTCTCCTCTACTCTCTAACACAGTTTATGTTTGCACTGTGTAATGGCTGAAAACATCATACAAGCAAATACCTGTGCAGTTATTACAGCACAAATGTGCTTGGACTTGCCGTCTGCATGCTCACACCTGGGACACTGAGGGTGTGTTCTGTTTAATGACTTCAGCATGAGCTTCCTGTGTTTAACACAACTGGAGCTGAGAAAATGTTATCAGTTTTTGCTCTTATTGCCTCAATAAAATAAATTGAGATTATGGGCATAGATCAAATATGAGATATACTTCAGAAAATTATTCTTGATTATTAACTTGAAGAGACTGAAGTTACAGAATGATGAGACTGATTTAGACTGATGTTACAGAATGATGTGTCAGAGAAACACTACTGTCCATGCATCCATAACTTAACTAAACAAAGCCAGTACAAATGATGTACTTTATCAGATAGGAAGATTTTAGGTTTTATAATGGTGTCCCTTCAAACACTTCAGTGTAATTTGTTTTATTTAAATTTTGATGCTTGTTTTTAACATTTATAGGGGTTGTTTTCAATGTATGTATCTGGATGCAGTTGGAACTGTGCATTGCTGTTGTTGTTTTTGATGCTGGAATACTGATCTCCTGTCCACAAAACAAATTTATTCTTGAAGTACTTACAAAGAAACATTTTTTTTTTGACTGTTGTTACCGAGACTAATATCATCATCAATTCTGCGTATAGATACAGTCCTCAATCACTCCCATTATCAACCAACACAACCTTATCAATGCCTAAAACTAGTTGGAACCATCTTGAAGTTAAGGCAGGTTCTCACTAACCTGGCACACCAGACGTACAATATAAGTCCCCAGTCCATCTGGGAAGGAGCCCATAGAAAGTGTTTGGGGAGGGCAGGTGATTGGACAATAGCACTGTTAATCACATTTAGTACGGGTCAATCAGATAATTTAGTAGGTGGGCGCAACAGAACCTGAGCCACTTTGTAAAACCAACTCTCCTGAAAACATGTCAGAAGTGGAGTGAAAATATTCCTTACTACAGAGAAGTTTGTAGTGCTGAAATTTGTTTTCATTCAATAAAGAAATGCAGCCCAGATCTGATAAAATTGCTGCTGAAGCTGTTGGCATCAATGCTAATCCCTTTCTAAATAGTCACTTCCTGCTGTCTTCACGCTCATATCTCCCATTGCTGTGCAAGGTTAGGTTCTCACTTCCTGCCCCTGATAATTACGATATGGTCAGTCTTGAACTCTGCAAATTAATTGGCAATGTTTGCACTTCTTGCCATTTTCACCCATAGTCAAATTACTGCCAACTCCCATGGTACAATTTAAGCAATGTCAAGTATTTAAAAATTTAAGTTTCTTTGGTGATCATATTAAACATTGCTAAATTTCTTTTTTACTTAATTATTTTCCTTTATTCTAATGCTGTCATACTTTTTATGAAAGATATGCAGAGTGCTTCCTCTCTGTCTCTTCGTTGAAAATATTAATCTCCTAAATGCTGTCTTCATCGCACAAACAAGCTGGCATCATATTTGTGCAAGATCATTTGTTGTCATGGAAAATTTATTTCAAAACACATAATTTCATTGCTTAAAATTTAGTTTTAAAACATTACCAAGCAAAATCATGACAAGAGTTCATTCCTAGAACAAGATGACCATAAGTGGACAAGAGAGAGCTTTGCTGGGTTCCAACTTGACCAAACATTGACAATATATATTTAGACAGTTCTTCCTTTTAGAATAAAAAGAACAGATTATTATGGGTTTCTGTACTTGAAAAGCCTCTTTAAAGCCTGTAACTATCTTAACAGAAAGAAAATTAGCATTATAGAAGGATCACATGGGGAGGGGCCGAAAATGTATCCATGCCTTCAGCCTCTAAACGAGAAAAACCGCCCATGCCCCCCTGGACTATTAAATAGGATTGTTTGTGTTCCCATAAGCCTGTTTGTTTACCTTGTTTACAGTCACAGTAGCCCCAGTCCACTCTCCCTTTCTGGTTCCTAAAAAAGCACCAGGGTCTGATCCTGTCATCAGGGTTGCGACAGTGGTTGTGATCTCCTATCCCTTTGCCCGAGTAGCGCTCCCTGAAGCCGGGCACCTCCGCCCAGTTCATGCACCGGCTCCCGGACTCGGTGACGTCTATCGCTCCCTGGTAGAAGCCCTCTTTTCCCCCGGCTGTGCAGACAGTCTGTGAACGGCGGGATGAATGAGGGGACGCTGCTGGAGAAACACACGCCGCTATTCGCGATCCAAAGCGCGGCCACTGCAGCAAGACATGCCACATTCATGTTAGGGGTCCGATTGTTGGTCACTGAGGGGTGTAGAAATTTCAGCGGGTTCCTCTCATCAGCCGAGAGGACGATCCTCAGTTTGCTTCATCTCCCCGCCGACGGACGAGAGTGAGAACCGAGCAAAGAAAAAACGACGCGGATCAATGAAACTCCTGTTTACGTGGGCTAACGGGCAGACAGCCCCCCTATGAAAATTCAATAACATATGGGATATACTGTGTCCCAACATGTGGTCCCAAGCCACAGAAAGACAGTTGAATTGATACTGAATATTGGCTACACAGTATTTTCTTTAGTGGTCAAAAGGGCAGCTTAATAGAGAAGATTTACATTTTAATCCCGCTTTTCCACATCTTTTACTTAATTTCAGGTTATTCTTGTTGTTTATTTATTTATCCATTTTAAATTTGATCGTTGAATCATGTAGGCTATTTTAACTGTGTTTGTTTAATCATTCGTAACAAACGTAGCCTAGTTCTTTAGGCTATCTCAGTTAAATCTTTATTTATTGAGTCAGTGTAGTATTTTTATCATCTCGCTCCTTTTTGTAGGCTACTTGTTAACTGTTTTACTTTAATCTTTTATTTAAATTCTTTATTTATGTCTTTATTATTTCTATTATTTTCATTATATTATTTGGCCTACTTTTAGGCTATCTGATCTCCTATAGTGTTTTTAACATCATCTCCAGTGTTATCTCCTTATGAACTCATGAAGGCCTTTCATCAGTTCCCAGCTCCCTCAGCTGTTTCATTGACGTCTTTGATAAAATAATATTTCCTTTTTTTTTTTTTTTTTTTTTTTTTTTTTAAATAATTCAATTTGGGATCGTTTGCTCTAGTTGGTCTTATGTACGTCTTCTTTGCACATACCTTTTTTGTTATTTAATTTCTATTCATGTCGCCAAACACTTGTATGACAAGTGCATTACAAGTTTGACTGATTAATGGATGGGTGGCACAGAAATGCAGCAGTGCCCTCCAGCACAAAGGTTTCTGATTCGATCCTTGTGTTGGTCAGGGCCTTTTTTTAGCCTACGAATTTTACATGTTCTCCCTGTGCATGCATGGGCTATCTCTGAGCACTCCAGCTACCTCCCACAGAGATAGGCTTAAGCCCCTGCGACCCATAGGGATAAGCAGCGGTAGGCTATAGAGAATGGATTATTGGATAATTAATTGATTGAAGTGGAGGACTCAAAAATTCAAAACTATGATTAAAATAAATGGCCTTGTACAATTTGTGCCTTGGGTTATTTGTTATTCATTATATGGGACATCTAACGTGCTCATATTGCTCTAATATCTATGTAATTGGTCTATGTATTTGGTTAATTGGCTTGGTTTGGATCAATATTTTGGTCTTAACCTCGTGTTAGGTCACTAAATGCTCGTTAAGCAAATATCTTTGCATTCAAAGACACTTATTTGCTCGGTTGTTGAGGAAAAAACTAATTTTGAACCAGATTAAGGCACGGTAATATGAATATTTTGATTCTGATTTGTCATAGAAGTGGAAAATAGTAGCGTTAACAATATGACGCTTACCTCTATTTTTAAAATTGACAAAAGGGGGGGAAATACATCATTAGAAAACATTTTATTGTGTCGTGAATGTGAGTGTGTACAGGGTGCAAAGCGCCTCCAGCGCCGAAAATAAAGAGAGCTCTTATTGGATGGACACAAGCGTACCATCTGTGAACGTCATCAAATCGCGTCCTCTCTAGGGCAGAAGTGTTAGTTCAAAAGTATTCACAGCGTCCGCCGGAATTTGGACTCAGATATTTCCCAGGTCCTCTCCCTTTATCTGTCCATACTCTGCTTCCAAGTCAGCACAAGATGAAACAAAACGTCTAAAAAAATAAACAATAAACAATATATTCCGAGACTATTACATTTCCCTTAACACTGGCTGCTAGCTCCGCCTGCGTCTCTTCGCCTCTTACCACACGATGAACAAAACGAACATACCCTTTGTGAATTTTAGCGGTTCACGTAGACTGATAACGACCGTGCAGGAAAGCGCAGCACGTTCATACTTTTGAAATAAAAAATATTGTCATAAGAGCAAAATAAAGGAAGAGCATGGACAGCCGGCTACAGGAAATCCGCGAGAGACAAAAACTCAGGCGGCAGCTTTTAGCTCAACAGGCAAGTGGACGTCGAGCCCTTTGTTGTTGTTAGCATAAAGCTAGGCTAACAACTTTACTGGTCTGCTTTACAGTTACTCCTCCTCCAACATGTGGATTAAATCTTTCAAGTAGTGCTGCAGTACTGTGTAAATGTGACTTTTCTTTGACCACCTCCCTCCCTTCCTTCCACAGCTGGGAGCTGAAAGCGCAGACAGTATCGGAGCTGTCCTCAACAGTAAAGATGAACTAAAAGAAATAGAGGAGACGAGAGAAACATGCAGGTAATGAATGAGACACTCTCAGCTATAAAGCGTCCGGTAGGTCACCCAGATGAAGGAGGTTCAGGGCATCAGTCTGGGAGAATATGATAAACACAGGGTCTCCTCCAAAAGACTGGTTATTATAAAAGATACAGAAGGGGTTACAATGCCACGCCTGCAAATAACTAAAATCTTACTTTTTAAATAAATATTAAAAAATATTACTGATGTGTGACTTTTAGCGTTGTCATCACACATTAGCCATTCACTTTAACAAAGTGGTTTGCTTAGTACTAACAAATATCTGCAGCATTAATTGTTATCTCTGACTGCCATGTGTATCTTGGTTTTCTTTGCGATTGCCAAGTTGAAGATAACGATTTGAGGTAATACTTTTAACAGATGGCATTGAAAAACTATTATGGACATACGATTGTTTGACCAGAGTAGCCCCGCAATAGTTGCTATGGGAGGAGGCTCTCTGATTGGCTGGTGTGTGGATCACTTAGAGAGTCAACAAAGGGTCAGTTGTACAGGCATGTTAATAATTAAGTTACAATGCACATATTTTACAGTTTAAAGACTTAAAAATAATATAATGTTCACTAACTCTGGGACTAAAGTAATGACTGACATATATGTTTTGCAGGGCTTCGTTGGATAGCCTCGTAGCTCCTTCAAAGAGGAAGGCACAGACGGAAGGAGAGGACACAGAGGAAGATGTGGAAGAACAAAAGGTGAATGCAGTCCCACTTCATAGAGCTGTATGAATCTTCACTGCATGATGACAATAATACAACGTAACCATGATCGCCATAACAGACTTTTGAACTAGTTTTTCAAGTGAATATCATAAAAGGTAATGAAACACTGAAAAAGATCTATCTATATGTACAAGATGACTTGTGGATAAGTATACAGGTAAAAAAAAATCCAAATTATTCATGTCAGTGAAGACTAATTGGGGGGATAGGGGATAATGAGCGTATACTGCAGGTTTGACTGGAGTCTAAGGACACCAGAAACAAAAGTTGCGGTCCCCCCAGCTTTTTTCTTGTAAAAAATCATTTTCTAATCAATTCCTTGATTCCTGTGGATTTTCTGTTTGCAAAAAAAGTTAGCCTACACAGGTTTTCTTGCTTCTGCAAGTAGTGGGGGTTTCCCAAGAAGGCACAGGGTGTTATGCAGTCCAAGTCATACTGAGTAAAATAAATGCACTACTATGACCACCTTGGTCTCCTGTCGGTCATGATCACATCTTTGACTTCTTTGTTTTCATTTCTGCAGACTTCTTCTGATAAAAGCGTGACATCTATGATTTGCAAGACATGTAGAACAAAGTGGAGATTTTGATAAGAGAATTGTAAAGCATTAAGACAAGGGATTTCTTAAGAAAGTTTTTATCACTTCTCAACTGGATTTTTTTTTTTATTATTCTCATCCTTAAAGATGACACAGCCCCTGCCCCAGAATCCCAACTACAACTCAACAACTCTGAGGAAACAGAATCTGTCCACACTTTGTAGTGAAAACTTAATGCACATCGAGGCTCATTTAATATGTTGAATTATATATATTTGCACAATGTGCAGTTTGAAGTTAAGATATTTTATGAGTTATGGTGTGCGTACTACATGAACTTTTATGTTACATCTCTGTTCTTTTTCTCTCATTTGTCACTGTAGATTGCTTCTTGAGATTGTGTATTGGGGACACTTTTAAAATAATATTTGAAATTTATGAAAGGAAAAAAAAGTCAAAATTTATTCAGTTGTAATTTATCAGCCAAAAAAAATCAACATTTCTGAATTCAAGAATTTAAATTTACATGAACTCAGACTCAAACTTTTACATTCTGTAATTTAAAAGGCATAAAAGAATCTATTATTAAGTTAGAATTCAGAACTATAGAAATATGTTTTTCTCGTAAATGTATGATATTGACTAAAAAGTTCTGTGTTCTTTTCCTCTTTAATGGAAAACTTTATATACTGTATAAAATGTGATTGTTTGCACTTACACAGTGTTGTATCCATTATGATTTTAACTCTGTTTCAGTTCATTACTGTATGGTGAAATTCCTTATGTTTGTGCTCATAAGCTAAAAACAATGAAGTTATTCTTTGTTTGTAAGGATGTGGTGAAGGTACAGCAGCCTGAAGAAAACAACCCATATGAGGAGGTGTACAAGGACTCGAGTACTTTCCTCAAGGTTGGAATACTTACTCTCAATTTGTTTGACTTATTATTATTAAACTAGTATAACAAGCAGTGCCTTTTCAGTGTGTTTGAGGTGTTTTGATTTTTGAAAGGACTTCATAAATTGAAGCATTATGTTGCTCCATATATATCAACAAAATTTACTTGGTACTATAGGATTGGCATTTATATTTTTTTGTAAGCTGTCTGTTGTAAAGAATGTAGCAATCTTAAACAACAGTGGCAATACTAGTAAAACTTGAGATGAGAAAGATGATCCTGATATCTAGATGTGTAAGTCACATATGTCTGATTAACTGCCTGACAGCTTGAACATACACAACATTTTTTTGAAACATGAACTAACTAGAACAATGTACTGCACCCTCTGTTTATACTTCTTGATGTATTTCTTTAATTTTCAGTGTGCAGATTTTGTGATTTAATGTATAGTCTTACAGAAGTTTAGCACCAGTATTTGTTCAAAGCATTGTTTCTTTTATATGTTTCCTATTTTTTGTTTTTGTGGACACACTTTTTAGAGATCAGTACTTCCTTATGTGGCTATTACTGTCACTGGCAATTAACTGAAGTTTCAGGTTACATTTAAGCACCTTGATTGTGGAGAAAAATATTGTCACAAAAAGACAATGAAGCTCTTATATATATATATATATATATATATATATATATATATATATATATATATATATATATATATATATATGTATATATATATATATGTATACATATATATGTATACATGTGTATATATATACATACATACATATATATATATATATATATATATATATATATATATATATATATATATATATATATATATATATATATATTACATGTGAAAGTAAAAAGTATTATAAAGAGAGGTTTGGGTAAAACTTAATTTTAGGTCACTGTTCTCACCATTAACTAGGGGCTTCATAAAGTTCAAATTAGTAGCACATTTACAAATGATGAGACATTAAGATGAGTATTTTAGTATTCTACTCTACATGACTATAATAGCAATATACACTAACTGGCCACTCATTAGGCAATGGTGGATGGATAATAGACCAGTCACATGGCAGCCACTCAATACATTAAGACCTGCAGACTTTGTTAAGACAACCAGCTGAAGTTGAAACTGAGCATGAGGGTGGAGGAGAAAGGTGATTTCAATGTGGCATTGTTGTTGGTGCCAGGGGGGCTGGTCTAAGTTGAATCAGCAATTATTTGATGTTGAGAACTGTTACCTAAAGTAAAGTGTCACCCAGTGGAAAGACATAAAATGTCCTCTTTGTTCATCGAGAAAGGTCTCATTAGTGTGGGGTAGTAATTTTTTCTTTTTTTCCTCCTCAGGGTACCCAAAGTTTGAATCCTCACAATGACTACTGCCAGCACTTTGTTGACACCGGGCACAGGCCTCAGAACTTCATTAGAGATGTTGGTGAGTAATGTTTTCTTCTTGTTTGTGTTGTCTCCCTGCACGGTCAAACGTTCTCCTGTGTTGTTTTCCCCTCCATGTTCTCTGTGATTTAGGCTTAGCTGACAGATTTGAAGAATACCCCAAACTCCGAGAGCTGATCAGACTGAAGGACGAACTCATCTCTTCCACCAACACCCCTCCCATGTATGAAAAATGATACTGTGACTGTCAAAGTATGCAGATCTGATTGTCATTGTAATTCTGCGACAAAATCTGGCTCCACTTGTTATGCTGTTTTCTTTTCATGCTGGCAAAGACTGTGTTATGTGTTTGACTGTTCAGGTACCTCCAGGCTGACCCAGAGCACTTTGACCTGCAGGATTTGAAGTGCAAGTTTGATGTGATTCTGCTGGAGCCTCCTTTAGAGGAATACTACAGAGAATCAGGCATCAGCCACACTGAGCGTTTTTGGACGTGGGATGATGTATGTGCCTGTGTTTGACTAATTCAGTTTGTGATAGCATGTAAGGCTGTCGTCAATCAGAAAAACTTAGAATGAAGTTACACCCACTCATTTAACAACTGACCTGTTGAAAAAGAAACTGTTATTTATGGATCAACCTAATCAGTGACAGCAGAGTAGTTGTACTGACCCATAGTTTAATTGACCAAACTTTTTGAAGAATATTTAGCCTTGTTATTTTGTTGTGAAGTAACAACTGACTCAGGGTAGAAGAGCATGCACTTGCCTATAGTTGTACAATTCTAGAAACAACTATCATTGAAATGATCTTAGCACATAATGTTTTCTAGTTACTGTATATAAAGATTTTGATGTGATACCGATAAAAAGAAGTGTGTGGGAATCCTGTAAGAATTTGCCCGCTTTTTTCTCCAAAATATGCCTTATAAAGTACAATTTTTACCGAAAAGACTCCTTAATGAGTGAGCAGCAGTGATCGTAGGCAAGCTAACTCAATTTTTATTGTGGGTCTTTGATGTCCAAGGACTCCAGGCTGAAATGGCAAGGTAAAAATAAATTATTCCAGCAAATGATGAAAGCAACAGCTACTGGCAGTAAAGTCTGACTTTAATCAAAGATCATACCGCAGCAACAGCATGGACGTGTTTCAGCATCAGGGTTTCAAGCACTTGTAGGTGTGGCCTTCTTAACTAATTAATACCAGGTAACCAGACAGGAAGAAATCAGTAAGGAAATAGAGTAGATATACATCCAAAATATGGGAGAATATTGCAAATAAAAGTTAAGAAGTAGAGTCAAAATATATGAATTATAGATTCTAAATAAACTCAAAACCTTTCAAATTAAAAAAAAGTATACTGATTGCTTTTTTGGATAAATAATGGCAACAAAATTTGCGTTAAAAGTTATTTCAGTTTCATTTTATAGAGTAATTTAATTTTCATCCCAAAACAATAACTCAACCCTGTGACTTCATCAATTATCTCAATGCCCTGTCAGTATAAATACAGGTTAAATTGTCATGTATATGTTATATAATGTAATGTTAAAGCCTCTGCTTGGATAAATTCACACCTTCACCTGGTCACAACCTCTTTGCAAACATCTTCAACCACTGAAGGTGTATTGCCACTATATTAAATTCCACTCTGTTATCAAAATTCCAAGTCAACACCGATAAAGGGGAAAAATGCATTTATGGACAATTATTTAAACTTTCTTTCTATCAAGTCAAATGGTTAGTAAAACAAAAGAGTTTTAAGTAAATATATTTGAAAAGTTTTATTTATAATTGATTCTCTTTTCCTACACAATATCAATCAAAAGTTAAATAAATCAGGTCTCACTCCCATTCCCCCAAATAATAGATTAAGCTCTTTATTCCAATGAAAGTGACATGCGCAAGCATCTAAACAAGTATTTTGGTCATTGGTGCCTCTTGCATGACAGACTGTTCATTTGAGTATTTATTCTTTTTTATCTTTACCAATAACCTTTTATTTGATCCTGATCAGTCAGGTTTTTTTGGTGTTTAAGTGTCAATGCCTGTCAGTCAGTTCAGTCTGCAGTACATTTTACTGCTGTTTCATAGATTTGTTAAGACATGAGGGACGTTTCCTTAATTATTAATTCATGCCTGAAGTAGAAGTGTGTGTGTGCCCATTTTGATAAGTATAAAATAAATCAGGCCTTCAGACTGCTGTAGGAAATATTTTTGTGCTAATTTTTGCCATTGCTCATCTGCAGAACTCTGGCAGCGAGACAACACATAGCTTTGTGCTCAAAATATGTCAGCAGAAGTATCTCCGTTAAACCAGCAGTACTGTTACTTTTTCTGATCATTTCCATTTTAAAACAGTACTCACTCTGTAAACCCTCTCACCTAAAGATCAGGTTTACTTAAGCCTGAAGGCTAAGAGTTGGAGAGGGTAATAAAAGTTTGGGCTCACCCTCTCCTATAAGTAACTAATAAGGAATTAGAATGACTCTCCCATGTAGTGGAAAATCCAAGGACTGCCTTAAATGGATAAAAATCTTCCAAGTGAGTTTAGTAAATGGTCCATCCAGTCTGAATTAATCTTGCTTATATTTTGTATTCTTTCATTCCTCTTATAGATCATGAAACTTGAAATCGAAGAAATATCAGACCTGCGATCCTTTGTCTTCCTTTGGTGTGGATCTGGTGAAGGCTTGGACTTGGGCAGAATGGTAACTTACCCAACATTTTGTACTCTGACTGTTTTTGCAAAATATTTTTCATGTTTTAACTAGTTTCCTAGCATAAGGTATATTTTATGGTTTGCAAGACAACACTGCATTTTTTTGCTCATTCAGGAACTTGTCAGTTCAGTTCATATCTGACAACTGAGTTAGTCAAATGTTTGCACAAGGTTATAACAATGGTGCTGAATTCCTTTGAAGCACGTCTGTTCATACCTGGCTATTTAAGACTTGAACCCCTTCAGCAGAGACACCATGCTTCATGGCCAGTTACCTGTCAGAAAAAAACAGTAATGTTATTTTAGGAAGCCGATTGTCTGCAGTTGGTGTGACGTATATACTTTTTGAGATTGTCAGTACATATGAGTCACCCCTCCAATAATAGATTTTTATTGTTTCCTTTGGCAGACCTGGTATGGTTTTACAGCATGCCTTTCTTTTTTGCAACTGTGTGCAAGGGTTTTTGTGTTTCTGTTCTTTTCTCTATGTTTTTATTAAATTATTTTAAAACTATAAAACATTTTGAGAAGAGATTTGTGACTGGGCGAACAGAGGAATTAGACTAGTATATTAAGAAGTCTCATCATTTGAGTTTTTCTTGTGCCACTGTTTAAAGCAACTTAAAGTTCTGAGCAGCCAAAAACTCTTCTTGAATACAGTAATAAAATTGTTCTCCTAAAACGAAATGTAGCATTATCTTGGGTACAAACCTCCTATATCCAAAATTGCTACTTTTCAGGAAATGGAAAACAAAGCTCTACTGGTGCATTATTGAACACTGTGTTGTCCTGATAATAAATTATCATTTTTGTACTTTAATTTGTTTGAACATTGATAAAACCCCCTCACAATCATGAGGGTTGACCAATAGCACTGTTTTATATAAAAAAAAAAATCATTAAGAAATTGAGATAGGTGGTTTGTGGCCGACAGTAACGAAAGAATGAGAACATTTCCAAACTGTTATGAAAGCCAAACAGGAAGATCAGCTGTGTTTATAAAGAAACTATGGCTTGTCCTCTTTTTTTACACACACAAAACCAGTGTTTTGGTTAAGTAACAACATGTATTTTGAAAAATGGATTTGAATCCAGTTGAACAAATTTGGGTTTGGCAGAGTCAGAGATTGATCGCACAAAAGCTTAGTATAAAGCAAGTCAGTGGGAACAGCTACAGACTTTTTGGAATTCAGTAACAAAAGAGGCTGTCCAAAAGTAAATTAAAACAATGCAAAGAGAATGCAGTCAAGGCCAAGGAGGCCTTACAAAACACAAAAAAAAGTTTTTTTTGCTTGTTATGTGTGAAAAAGAGATATTTAGTATCAGTTTGTTATTTTTTCCCAATAAGTAACAATAAAATTTTTAGTTTTAAACAAGATTTTGAAAGATTTCTAAAATTTTGGTTTTCTTGTTTTTATGACAGGTCGTCTAATGAATTTAAGCATCATATACGGTATATAACAAACTAATATATATATATACACATATATATATACATATATAATGTGTAGGAATTTACACTTTAAAAAACATATGTTTACATAGTGATTTGACAAACAGAAAAGAACATGCAAAAGACAAAGCACAGGAGCTTAAGCACAAAAGGAACTACTGTAACGCACCAAGAGCACACTTTGGGCTCTAATTTCGTAGACCAGGCGCAGGCGGGGCACACCTGCCCTGCGCCGCGCCAACAGGGTGTGTTCAGGGCATTTTGCAAGTTTCATGCACGGCGCAGTCTGGCGCAAGGAGGCGCACCCACGCCTCCATCCCTCCTACCGGCGCACGTAGCAGAGGTTTAACACAGCAGAGTGTAATCTTCACCAATCAAATGAACACCTCTCCTCGCCTTTAAATGCGCCAATCTGTCATCGCCAAATAGCAGAACCTTTGGTGAAAATATATCTCCTCCTCATCCTCCTTGCAGTAATGTACTCCATCTTTTTAGATCACTTACGAATAAAGATTAAAAGAGAGAAATATGGGCAATCAAAGGTAAAACCTTAAGACACCGAGTGACTTACATTTATTCAGCGAGCATCTCTCTCTTTTTTTCTTTTCTTTTGAATTTCATGAGATGAGAGAAGCCGGATACTCCGTATCGGATGATGTGGCTGTTTGTTGTTGGCTTGAGAGATGTGAACTCTTTAGTTATGACAAGCGTCTCTGATCTGACATCAGATGTGACGGGACAATTAATATAGATACAAATGTATATGCTGGTTCAGACGGTTACATTAAATAGTGGTTGCTGTGATTGTTTATTGCATTGAAATGTGCCTGACACTCTGGATACCTGCCTGTGAGGGTTTGGTGACGTGTGCGCACTGTGCGCCTGTCAGCCAAATTACCACTGCCCGGGGTGCGCCTCTTCTGCGCCGAGAATAGACCAGGTTGGAGCTGGCGAGCTTTCAGCACACCTTCCACGCATTTTTTTGGCACGAAATTGTCACTGCGCCAAACTGAATCTTTCGACACCTCCCCCTGGTGCGCCGTCACACCCATCTCGGCGCCGCCGGTCTACCAAATTGCCAACTTGGCTGCGCACGGCGGTGCACCGGATGAAATTACCACTGCACGGGGTGCGCCGAGATGGGCCACCCTGCGCCACCTTGAGTTGCGCCAGGAAATTAGAGCCGTTTAAATCAAAGAACCATTACATACAAACACAAAAAGCATAATAAAACAAAGTATCCCAGGAACCTAAGAAGAGAGAGCATCAGCACTTCTGGGGACCCTAAGACCAAATGCGTTCATGGAAGGGAAAAACTATCTAGTAAGTTGAGGAAACCTAAGACCCAGAAAAAACAGGCACAACAGTTCAGGCCCAGGTTCCTAACACAGTCCGAAAATCACAAAAGGCCCCCAGCCCATAGCGCTACAGCCTAAGCCAAACACCAAGCCTAGACTGGTTCAGCCCCCAGTGCCACCAGCCCCAAGAATCAAAGGCCCCCATGTTCCCCAAACCATACCAAGTAGCCCAAAACGGACCACCACTCCGAACAATAAGAATCTGTTCATATGTGATAAGAACTCGGTTACATACACTGAGACCATTATAGAGAGAAATTTCTGAAAAGCACATACTGAATGCCGGTTTATTCACGTGTCAATGAGATGAAAAAAGAACAGGTAACCTTAGCGGCACTATACTGAACTCATAATTTAGCTCATGCTTTTCACAGTTCATCATAATACTAACCTTTATTACACCTACTTTAGTGTTTGAGGAAATGGGGCTTTAGGCGGTGTGAGGATATCTGCTGGATCAAGACCAACAAGAACAACCCAGGAAAGACCAAAGCCCTGGACCCGAAGGCAGTATTCCAGAGGACCAAGGTATATCACATACTCACAGGCCCTTCATCAATTTAAACATGCCAGTATTCACTCAACACATATTTAGAGTCAAAGCAGCAGGAATTGTAATTGATTATGTGTAAAACATTTGCGGCAGGAACACTGCCTTATGGGAATCAAAGGAACGGTGCGCAGAAGTACTGATGGTGACTTTATCCATGCCAACGTGGACATTGACTTGATCATAACAGAAGAGCCTGAGATGGGAAATGTTGAGAAACCTGTGGAGATCTTCCACATCATTGAACATTTCTGCTTGGGCCGCAGGAGGTTGCACCTGTTTGGACGAGATTCCACCATCAGACCAGGTGAGATGGACAAGCCCATTATGGATAATTGTAGTGGAAACATGTTTAAAATTTTTGATTTTTGAAGTGCCTTGTCCTTCTGGTGCACAAATGTAATGGAATGTAAGATATGGCACGGCTGCAAAAGGATATGTATCCTCTTTGTAGAGTTGATCGCTTATGAGAATCATTTACACAAAATTTTATACAAACACTTGATGTCGTTTATGTTTTATAGATTCAGTGGAAGCATTTTCTTGAGTCACTGAATCCTTTTCGACCTGTACTCCATTGAATAATCAACAAAGACAAGACATTTAATGTTCAAACTTCTAAACTTTGCTTCTTTGCAAATATTCACTCATTTTTAAAAAAAAAAATAATTTAATGCCTGTAATGTGTTCCAGTGAAAATGGGACAAAGACATGTATACCACTGTGTCACATCACCTCTCCTTTTAACAACACTTAATAAGTGTTTGGAAACTGACAGCATTAATTGTTTAGTTTTTAATAGCTTTATTGCAATGGTCATACAGTTGTGGTTCAATACAATCATGTCCAAACTTCTAACTAATGTTTACTCCAAGATATTTTGTTTTCTTTGTGTTCCACTTAAGTTTATGTTCTTCCTCAAGAGCATATTTTTTTTAATATCCTTAATGACTCACATTTATTTGTATTTAATTAACATCCTGAAACTTAACTATTATCATCAATTATTTTCATCAGTTTGTGTAAAAATGTATCTGGTTACTCTCTTAATCCTGAATTTCGTAGAAAAAAAGTGCCATTTTTTTTTACACTGGCTTTTATCTAACTGTTCTCATCAAAACCAAATCTGTTTAGAACCTCAGACATGAGAGGCCAGATCACTGAGTCAAAGGCTTTTTCTTATCAAACGTAATTAATGAAATATGTTCATCCTGCTGCTGTATATAATCAGTTACATTCAAAGTTTGTCTTGAGTTGTCTGCTAACAGCCTTCCTGATACAAAGCCACAGTGATCTGCATTAATTATGTCTGTTACTGCTGCCTTTAATCTATAAGCTGCTCCCAATCGATGCTCCCTTTTCACCAAATTATGACACTCACCTGTTTCCAATGAAACAGTTCACCTGTGGATTTTTCTAGACAGGTGTTTTTGAGCATTCCTCAACTTTCCTCCTTTGTTGCCCCTGTCGCAGCTTTTTTGGAACGTATTGCAGACATCAAAGATAAAATAAGTGAATATTTGCAACAAAAAAAAATCAAAGTTTTTAGTTTAAACAATAAAGGTCTTCTCTGTAGTTTATTAAATTGAATATATGTCGGAAATGATTTGCAAATCATTGTATACTGTTTTAATTGATTTTACACAACATCCCAGCTTCACTAGATTTGGAGTTTGTGTTTTAAAGCTGTGCCATATATCCCATTATGGCAAAGGGGCTGTGCACTAGCAAGGTACTTTTGGTCTTTGGCATGTTTTTATTGCCATAACATCCACATCGTTGATGTTGACAGAAAAACGGATACAAGCATTATTCTTCAGTTTCATTGCTCCTCTGTTAACACCCACCCTTTGCCTTTTTGTCTTAAAGGTTGGCTGACAGTGGGTCCCACTTTGACCAACAGCAACTTTAACCCAGAGACATATGCTGCACACTTTGTCTTGCCAGACTCTCATCTATCTGGCTGCACAGAGGAAATAGAGAGATTGCGGCCTAAATCCCCACCTAACAAGCTAAAGTCAGATCGTGGTGGTGGAGCACCGAGAGGGGGACGTGGTGGGCCAAATGCAGGAAGAGGCGGAGACAGAGGACGTGAAAGGAACCGACCAAATTTCCGGGGTGACAGGGGAGGTTTTAGGGGCAGGGGAGGCCCCCATAGGGGTTTCCCACTTCGCTAGGTAAAGTGGTCACCACATTTGTGCCAGGAGTTGCAATCTGCATTATCTGCTGTTGTTTAGGATTCAGAGGATGGGGCCAGCTGGATTTACATCGACTACAAGAGGCAGACATGTACTTGCAACCACTGTGTCCACAACCTTCACAAAATTATGTTTGAAAATGATGCTTTTGATAAACTACATAATCTTTGTCTTGTTAGTGTAAGACAGTGAACAAGCCTTTGTCTATTTTTAATGTTTTTTCATTGACATGCCAACGATTTAGTATATATTGTCTTAATAAACAGTATTTCTAATATTTATGTTGATGTAATGATTTAAACACCCACCCTTGAATATTTGTGTTGTTTTCATATCAAAGTTCTCCTTATAATTGTTATTATAAAAGTGTTATTACACAGTAAACAAACAAGAAACATTTTGTTTCAGATTTTTTTAATTTTCTTTTGAATAATATACGTTATTTTCCAAGCTGCTTAATTTTGTAAAACTACCAAAAAGAGGTCAAAGTATTTGACATGTGCATTTACATGTGTTAAGCATGACTCAGTGAGTGTTCATGCTCTCCGTGCATGCACTACAGCATGCATGGAGAATGTCAACCAGTGGGAGAGTAGAAGAGGCATAGTAAGAGAAATGCCAGGTAGCTTTGTCCTCTAATTCTCTCTCCAGTTACATTTCCATCCTTTGTGGCGACTGCTATTACTCAACAATTACCCTTTCAAGAGTAAAAATGGCCTGAAGCAGCTCATTGCTGAGTAGTGTGTGAATCTTTACCTTACGTTTATCTTAATCTTTACAAAGCCTGTGAAACTTTTAGTGGTTTTCTATCGTATGTGTTTTGTGACTTGATCACAGCAAGCCAGACATTTTTGTCATGTAAAGTGTTTTAACAGCAGTTTGAATTAAGGGGTAATATATAAAGTTACCGCTTGAGGAGAACTGAAGTAGCTTTTCAACCATCACATTCACCGCTATCATTAGAGCTTATTATGTTGGAGGTTTGTGGTGATTATTTACGTTAAAGCTAATTACTCTGACTTCAACAATCTTTGACACCAACATTTGAATGCATCACGCTAAGTGAAAATGTTGAATACATGTACTGCATAAGAGCGTACTTAAATGATCAATAATTGTATGTTAGTATAATATATGTAATATATAATATAATGTATGTTAAGTTAAGTGTCAAGTTTAAGGTACTGTTGTACCAAATCTGGGGATCGGCCTCACAGGACTTACAGCCGACAATCTCGGAATGTGTTTAAGTTTCCTGTACGCTCTGGTTTGTGAGTTTGTTTTTTAGATTAATCTCTCAATCTACTCCAATTCTTGTTAAGCCCGCAAGGGAAGATAATAGTAATTTCGTATTCTTTGGTGGCCTGATTTGACTTCCCGGCTTTACTTCCTCTCCTTTGCAACCTCAAGACATGATTATAATGAATTGAAAAACACATGCAAGCTAATTTGCTCGGTTGTTTTGGTTCTGTGGTTCATGAAAGCATTTTTGCTGTTACCATAAATTTCAAGTTTTCTAATTATTCATTATAGTGCTTAAACAAACTAATGCTTCTGTTTCTTTTATTTAAAAAAAAAAGCCTTTAAGAGGTGACAGAACTCACAATTTCAATGCTGACTACAAAGCCACAAAAAGAACTCACAAAACAGAGACATAATGTAAGGTTATTCCACTTTTTACATAAAATGACACAAAAGAACATCAAATTCATCCTCAAGGTAGGTACAGGTGAAACTACAGTAAACTCTTAATCAGGTAGTTTTATAGACCTCCAGTGAAATGGAGGTCTGTAAAATGCACTTAATCAGGGGATCTTAAAATAGACAGTGATGAAGCAAATCAAATGTGAACCCAGTGTTTGTCCTAAAGCTTAGCTTCCAGATCAGCAAATGCTCAGTCCTTATCAGGTGTCTGAAACATTTGCCAGGCCAAATCCAGAAGATTTAAGGGGCCACTTTTCTACCAAGACATTATACATCCTCAGTGAACAATACAACCAAGCCATCTCAAGTTTGATTAGGTTGTGGGGAAGATTAAAAAACCTTTTGATTCTAGAAGACTTGTGGATTTAGATATCTGTTTGGGTGGTGTAAACTATTCTTCCTCAGCAGATTAACTGGAATGTTAACTGCTGTTTGAAATTTGGCAAGTGCACAATGACAGTGTGTTGCTCGTCAAGGTGTGGAGACCCAAAAGTAGGAGCGCTGCTTTTGATTAAACCTTATGTGTTTTCTGAACAGAAGATAAGAGTGTTAAAGAGGAAGAATTACTGATAATGCTCAAGCATAAGGTCCACAAATTACCACAAAATTCAATAGCATGAATCAATGCATTTATTTAAGATAAAATTAAAGCTTCACAGATGAATATGAACGTGCTTTGATTAATCTTGTTTTAGTCATAGGGAGTGATCACTGTACATGTATATGTGTACCTGTTCAAGACAGATTGGAGCTTTGCTTTGAGGGTCTCCAAACATAAACTCATAAAGTAAAGCTGAAGTAACTGCATCAGAGTTACAAAATCTACGAATTCTTGTATAAAGAACCATGAACATACAACATAACTCATGACAGTGAATCAGTGCAATAATTGGCGCATAAGGTCAGACATGAGATTAAGTTAATACATTTGTATAACTGATATTTCATTATAATAACTTGCATGAATTCATGATTTTTCCATGCATTATTTTTTAGTCCCAAACCTGGGTTAAGGTCTGCTGTCACCTCAAACTCTAAAGTGTTCTGGCTAAGAATGTGTATGTGTGAGCCCATTCTACAAAGACTTTGCCGCTAATGTTTTATTTCATGATTCAGAGCCAAACATATAAAGCTTTCCACCTTTAAAGAAGGAAGCAGGTCCCAGTGTCTGACTGACAATCCCTACTAGTCAAAATCCCATGCTGTGCATAAATAAGTGTAAAGTTAGTAGGCCTCTGTATTTCCTGTTTTTTTTAACCCATTTTGCGATGTCTTTGCTGGCCTCAGGGGGAAAGTGAGTGTATGTGGAGTTGTGGCATTTTGTCCTTTTCAACTCTTTTTCAAAGACTAATGAGGCAAAACAAGTCAGACAACTTATTACCCCCAAAATTAGTGAAAATACTGTCTCACACAAAAGCTTTCCATTTGTGGACTTCGACTGCAGATAGCCAGGTCCAGGTTGTGTGTGTAGAGTTGTTGGGGTTGCAGACATGCAATGAAAAGCAGACTTTAGCAGACAACTTCAGTGATTATATCAGTGTTGCTGCAGAGTTAGAGTTGGAATAATTGGGTAAGAAAATTATTTTTTCTATTTATCATTGCATTGCTTTTTAAAATTTTTTGCAAGTTTATAAGTAAAAATGTACTAACATCGATGAATGAATAACAACAGGGTGAAAAATATGATGCAGTTTCAAACTATGCCATGGGCGCTATGTTCCTAAATCATAAAAGCAGTTACATGAAAATGAGAAGTAACTTATAAAAAAAAATTGTTTATGAAATGTCAAATTTTGTTTGACTAGGTCACTTCTTAAGTTAACAGATATCTGATACAATTTTTAAATGTTTATTTTGGTAGCATTTTAGGTCTCTTTATTAATTTATTTGTTGTAAATGTTACATTTATCTTGGCAATTTGCTTCTTTTAATTTTTATTCTTTTGACCGTTAATTTCATTTTCTTTAATAATGATTCAAATATAAATTAAGAATGCACACTATTATTGTTATAATATTGTCAGATAATAGCTAAATATCAGTTTTGGTAGATAAAAAATTCTGCATATATTTGCAGATGATATTTTGACAGTAGATATTGGCCCCATATATCCCATACATTGGCTGTAATATTGGCACAATATACAAATATATGTTGGTGGTTTAACTCAACATAACTGAATCCATCAAATACAGATCAAAGTTGGCGTCTGTTAAGTCAAAAATGGCAAAGAAAAGAATTTAAAAACAATTGCCTACAGCAGAGCTCCAAGGTTCACATCATTTCCTACACCAAGTGCTGTTTCCAGGCTTCTGCTCTCAATCTGACTCAGTTATGGAGACAACCTGTTAAGGAGCGGTAGCTCAAGATGTCACTTGGTGCAATAAATAATATGAACCTTAGATCCCTGTTGTGTGCAAGCACTTTTCTTTTCAATTCCATGTTATTCAAAAGTGTGCAGGAGAAGCTTATAATGTACTGCTTCTACAGCTGAACACTACGTGCATCTCTCTTCTATTTGTCTCTTCAGTTTTTGTGTGAATTTCAAGTAAAGCCCACCTCAATTTGCCCTTCAAGGCTTAATGACTGAATGGTTTATGGTCTTCAGAGCAATGGGGAACTTAGTTTGTGCAAGTTCAGATTTCCTGTTCTGTGTTTTTTTTCACCTTTAATTGATTTTCTTTTTTATTATCCTGTTTTAGCATATTTTATTACACATTTGGTGTTCTGCTGTCTCATTTAACCATTTTATTTCAAATTTTGTCTTTTAGTGTTTTTTTCTTCTTTAGTGTTATTGTCTTATTTCTTATCATATTTTTTTTTTTATCATTTTGGTCTTAGCCCCTGTGTTTCCTTATCTAGCATCTCCTCAGTCCTCTGTTCCCATTTCCTTTTAATGTCTTTGTGTGTGTGTGTGGGTTTGTATGTCTGTGTGTTTGGGTGTGTGTGTTTGTGTGTGTGGGCTGAATGTGGATCGAGAGGATGGGTAGGGTCTTGTATTTTCATTGTATTCAATTTTCTACTTGTATTTCTATGTAAAACCCTTTATTTTGTATGTAAAGTGCTATACAAATACAGTTTGTAGGGGTGTCCCGATACAACTTTTTCACCTCCGATATGATACCGATATTGCAGCCTTGAGTATTGGCCGATACAGATATCGATCCGATATGATATCAGCAGGAATCATCCATACTTTTATTACTTATTTTGTAGTATGGACTGTAAGAAAAGGCTTGATCAAGTAAGATTACTCAAACAGAGAACAATAGTCAGCAACAGTAGGTATGAGAAAAACTGACCCATTTGTTGTTAACCAATGGGTTAAATATATTTTAACCTTAAACAAAAGAATATACTACAATAAAATAAAATAAATACAAAATAAATTAGAAGACCCTGAAAAGTAACCTCAATAAATCCAATAAAAACAAAAACATATTTTTAAATTGCAAAATAGCCATTGTGTTTAACATAAACATAAGCATATTCTAATACTGAATTAAGTAAATAAAAAATAAATTAGAACAGACTGCTTGTATCGGAGAGCTTGTATCGGAGATTTTAGATGCAGGTCGATATTATCAGGTATTTGTTTTTTTGCTGATATCGGACCGATATCCGATATTAATATCGGATATCGGTCCGCACAAATGTGTTGACCACCCCTAACAGTTTGATTGATTGATTGAAATAGTTGTTTAGAATTAACTGATTAATTGATGCTTCATAGATGTTCAGTTACTTATTGACTAATTCTTTACTAACGCCTTACGATCTCTTCCTTGTGGTTCAGAAAAAGTTTTACCAATGTCAATCTCAATGTCAGCTTTATTTATATAGATCATTTAAGACAGCCGATGGCCTATTAAAGTGCTTTACAATAAAATAGACAGAAAACAGTAAAAACCAATAAAAGTCAATAAAACCAATAAAAAACAAGCAATATAGAGAAAACATAACAAATTAAAGACCCAATAAAAGTGGTATACTCTGCCAAAGACCAAAGTGAACAAGTGCGTCTTAAGCCATGTTTTAAAGAGTAAAGTTTTTTCGCAGTCTCCAGCGTGATTGGTAATGTGTTCCACAGAGTGGGAGCTACAACTGAGAAAGCTCGATCTTCTCTGGTTTTACTAGGCCACCAATGTTGCACTAAGCAAACTTAGTGCATTAATCTTAGCAATTCTTCTTGTTCTCATGCATGGAAAACATATTTTTAAAAAGTACACCTCAATGTCAACATAAATTTTGGAGAATAAGACTAAAGATAAAACATCTGTTTTGTGTACAAAGCATGAGGATTCTGTGAATGTAGAGGCCTACCTCATTGCATAAACACAATGTACACCACAAAAAAATTCTGGTTTTACAGCATTTGGTCAGTTTATCACATAAATAGTTGCCCCTTGTCTCACCTTTCTAGCTGAAGTTGTCCCTGAAGCAACTTACATCAAACGTTGGTCAGTAGGCCTTTAAAGTTTATCACTGTAGCCTGTGTTTGGATCATAGAAGCTGTGGTTCCAGATTAAATGAACTAAAGAGGCTGACTGAAATACTGTTCTTTCACAGGGAACAGAGAAAGTGGAGGATGGAGCCTCTCATTTTCATTCTTTTATCAGGTATTTGTTGCAGTGTTCAGGCTTTCACGAATAGGGTGGGGTAAATCTCAGGCTCCCTTTACACTTACCTTTTTGTTGTTCTGCAGGGCTTGTACTGATATCGACACAACAAACAACTATTACAGCAACAGGTAAGATTGCTGCCATCAAAGATTTTTGGTTCTTGAAAACCATAAAGTATATTTCTAATTAAAGCTAATTTTAGTTGTTCTTCATATAATGACTTATTACTATTTTAAACAATGACTATTTTTAACCCAAGGCACCCCTGCCTGCCCTTTTCAGGGATGAAAATGCGCTGTCCCTGCATATCAGAAAGTGAAAATGCCAACGGCTTGTCTTTGCGTTCAGACAGACAAAACAAAAACAAACTACATGAAGCTGCTAAACTCAGTTATTGTTGGGGCTTGAAGATGGCTGGCCCTTTCTGCTATGTGCATTTAACCTTGAGATAATGCAGACAGAGCAATCAAGAAAATCTTCTGCCATTTGTTACCATGAGCCAATGTTCTTTATTCAGTGCAGCACAAACAACATGCTCCAAAGCTTACCAAATTGAATTTACCTTTGTGGACTTGCTGAGGGCTGATTAGGAATGGGCAGTGGGCTGAAGCTAGCCCCCCGGGCCATAGTTTGGACACCTCTGACATTAACAGCTGTGCTTACTTTCAATCCGTATTTAACTCAGGCAAATAGATGTTTTTTTAAGTGTCTTTCAGTTTTCTTTTTGTGTTTGGATTTTGAAAAGGGGGGGCGGGGTCTTCTTTAAATCTCTGGTCTCCACAGATATTGTTGCTTTTGATGGACATTAGGGCAGCAGCAAATAATAAGCACGTGCCAATGCTTGTAGCAAAACGTGCATCTTTTTTGTTGTACTGCTTAAAAGCCGATAATTAGGTTTACCACACTGCTTATTCAGAGGATGCTTTAAACCTGTTAGACACTCTGATTTCTTTGTGTAAAAGAACACATTGGCAGTGCATCAAACCCTGTGGCTCATTAAAAAAAAACTCACAAGCAATCTCAAGTTTGGAATTTTTAACCTGCTTAATCGGTTTTGACACTGGTGTTGGCCATATTTTCACGATAAGTTTGTCCAAATGAGAAAAACTAAGTGAATCTATCTGGGTTTACAAAAGAAGTAATGAGGACTTTGGAAAATATTCTATGCACACAACTCTGGCTGCATACAAACTGATAAAATAAGGTAAAACAATAAGTTTACCATCAGTAGACCTTCCTTATAAAAAAATAAATAAAATCAAAGAGGTGTAAATGGCACCATTATTCTTACAAGCAAAAAGGTGAATAGGGAAATACCTTAACTGTCACAATTGGTGGATCACCAAACAGCAGATTTTTTAAAAACTTACCAGTAAATTCATGAAAAATGTCAACATAGTGATTCTTTTCATCACGGAATTTCTACACATGCAATTTTGCAATCTGACAAGCACTAATGTCACACTTTGGCTTCAGTAAAGACCACTTTGTTTCCAACAGTCACTACCTCCTCATCTCTAGTAACCCAAACTTCACCTCCACTTTCTTCAGGTGAAACAACACTGATCAAAACCTTGCCAGCAGTCAGTGGGACTTCATCACCACTGATCGCAGCTTGTTCATCATTCAGTTATAATCCAGCAACATCAGTTATGCCACCAATCAACACAAGTTGGGAAGCTGCAACAAGTTCATCACATGACAGTGCAACTCCAGCATATGTCAATAGCACCTTGCCATCTATCAATACAACTTCTTCCTTTTCCCTTATAAACATGAATATTACACAAGTGAAGGTGTATTCAACCCCACTCAAAACAGTTTTACAGGCAATCCAGAGTGCTTCATTACGTATAACTATAAATTTGTCTTTATTGCCAAAATATTCAGCTCCCAGTTTAACAGGTAAAACACCAAAAACTGCAAATGTTTTACCTTTCAGTGCAATTTCATCATCATTGTCTACTCTTTCTCCACCATTTAATTCAAGTCCAACATCGTTTGATGGGTCATCAGTCAGCAAAATTTCAGAAGTTACAAGTTTATCACAAGAGGACACAGCATCCACCCAAGTCAATGAGACTTTGCAAACTTTGCCTGCAAAATTATCACAACCAAAGACATCACTACTGGTCAATACCCCATTTTCTCCAGAATATACCACGTCTTCATTTGAAAATTTCTCAACATTCCAGGCTACTACAGCACAAGTAAAGTCATCTCCAATGCCTGCTCCAACAACTTTAGAATCAGACAAGGCAACTGTACCACCAGTGTCTTCAAATCCAGCTGCTGATAATTTCTCATCACAGACCATTTTAACTTCACCAGTAGAAGCTAAACAATCATCACAAATGAATGCATCATCTAAATTTATTCAACGATCTGCTTCTATTTCTTTAACTGGGGCAATATTAACCAGAACAGTTTTGTTGTACACTACTACTTCATCTCCATTTTTCAAAATTTCCCAGCCAACTAATTTTTGTCAACCAGAAGAGACAAAGAACATGCAATCAAGCACAAGTCTTGGACCAGCAACAAATACTGCATACCAGAGGAGGATAACACTGGCAGCAGTCAGTGCAACAATGTCATCTCAAATATCTACAAAAACACATCCAGAGGTTTCAAAGACAAGTTCCACGCCAGTCCATGTATCGTCATTTTCAGCAACTCAGTCTATATCACAAATCTCTGAAACTTTATCATCTTTTACAAAACCTCAAGAAATCCAAACTGTTTGTCCCTTCTTTTCAAGTCAAGCACTTCTTAACACAAGCACCAAACCCAACAGTACAACTTCCCTGCTATTATTAACAAGTTCACCAAATTTAAAGGCAAGAAAAGATCCAGTGACAACAGACAATCCACTAATCAATGCAAATTCTGAGGCAGCAACAAGTTCATCACATGGCAAGACCTGTACAGAGAGAAATGCATCTACAACAATGAGTGAAACTTCGCTTCACCTTAAAATACTCAACACTACTTCAGTGGTTACTAACACAACCCAACCTGTCACACATGAAACAACTTTACAACCGAGAGGTTGTGTGACAACTTCTGTTACATCGTCATTCTTGCTAGGTAAAAGATAAAATAAAACATTTCATGTGTAAACATAGCTACAACAGATAACTTGAAACCTTTCAAGTAAAGTCCTTCACAAAAAATGAAATTGTTAGCTTACTACCATGACATTTTTTTTGCCTATGTCTGTTTTCACTTTGCCAGAGCTGTCAACTCTCACACCAAGTAATGGAGCAGTCTCGTCACAAATGTTAACAAGAACATCTGACGTATCATCTGCCACGGAGGAGGCCAAAATAACATCCACCCCAAGATTTAATTTAAAATTCAAAATTCAGCAAAACTTTACAGTGGAGCTTACAAATAAATCATCAGAAGAATTTAAGGAATTGGAGAACAATGTGACCACAGTGGTAAGTCTTCTTTAATATATCGTTTGTTTGTGTGTGTGACACTGAATGATAAAAACTTGGGAAAAAATTAAGGTAATCTAAGGAAAACAGCCAAAGTACATATAGCTAACAGTTTGCATGTATATAAAGAATGCTCATGTTTATACATTGCTGAACCTGTTTATAGTGTATATTTACATCTGTCATCTCTGCTGAGGAGATTATGCATTTGCAGGCATCTGTTTGTCTCTGAAATAGATAACTCAAAAAGTTATCAACAAGTTCATTTAAATTTTTGGGAATGTTGGTCTTGGCACAAGGAAGAACGCATTGCAATTTGGTGGTGTTCAGGATCCAGAAACTTTTTAAGGATTTCATTTACGTTGTGAGAAAAGTTAGTTTTAAAAAAAAAAATGTGAATAACTCCACTTAAAAAATGCCTTGGCTAAGGTTTGTGCTCTATGAGCAGTTTTGGTATTAACATTTATATGTTTTATATGCTGAAGGAAAAAATTATAATTTTGCTTCATTTTTAGCATTCCTCACAATTGCAGTCTTCATTGCAAATTTAGAATTTCATAGCTAATTGCTTTTAAAACATATTTCAAGTCCATATTGACAATGTGAAATTATTCTTGGAGAGGAAGAAGCAATTACACAGTAAGAAGGAAACATCCAGGTGCTGCCAAGTAAAGTGGCCTATTTTGAACAAGTGGGGTTTGGGCTGTAGGCTGTGTTCTTGGCAAGAAAGCAATTATGATACTTTTTGTGAGACACAAACCTTTTTGGTTGCTCAGTTCAAAGATAATTCATGCAGGCAACTACTGCCTTATTGAGAGAACCATCTTGCAGAAATTTGAGGCTATGGGAAATCCTTAACTAAATTATGTGCTGTTTGCTTCCTGATTTGTGTGTGTGTGTGTGTATATGTGTATATATATTATATATATGTATGTATGTATGTATATACATACATACATGTATATATATATATATATATATATATATATATATATATATATATATATATATATATATATATATATACACATATACATACATACATACATACATACATATATATATGTGTGTGTGTGCGTGTGTGTGTTTATGTGTGTGTTGGACAGGAGAAAAAAAATTGTGGTACTTCACCTTACATTCAGACATCATACTTCATTTTTCAATGATGCATTTTCACAGCTCAACCAAGTCTACTCAACAAAATATGACACACTCTTCAACAGGACTGAGATCAGTAATTTCAGGTACAGAATCCAACTGCTTATACCTGAAAGACTTCTATTCTTGTTTGATATCAAATGGGATTTCTTGAAAATTGCCTTGAAGTTCAAGCATATAACACCATGGCTCATCTTTTACATGTTGGACTTTTTTCTGTTTTGCTCATTATTTTTACCCTTTTAAGGGTGACTTGTTTCACTACATATGAAGTACATTAAAAATATATTTTAATCTATTTATTTAATGTAACTAGTAGTGAATCTAAAGAAGATTAAGACTCACAATTAAAAAATGTCTTGGCTAAGACAGTTGTAAAAGATATGAAATGACAACAGATATCAGTTTAAAAAAAAAAGGTGGTTCAGAATATTTTTTTTTCTTTTTTGTTACAGTAAAGGATCCATTGTTGTTGATGCTGTCTTGATATTCAATGATGTCAGCTCCCTTCCAAATGACAGTTCTGTGGCTGAAACTTTGGTGACTGCAGCTTCCAGCACTAATTTTTCTCTCAGTATCAACACAACATCTATTGTTGTTACAAGTAAGATTTTAAGTTTGATGCAAGTTGTTACCAAAAATGACCAAAACCCTTGAATCCTAAAATCTAAATAAGAGTTTGGTGTAATGGATAATGCTGTGTGAGTGGCAAAGATTTGAAAGCAAACTAAACAGAAAATTTCAACTTCACAGTTATACTGGAGCCAACTCAAGTACCTGCAACAACTCAGTTCACATCTTCTATCACATCATTACCTATTCTCAGCACTACTTTAGCACCACTTCAAACAAGTTCAAAAAAACTTGGTTTAAGTACCGTATCATCCTCACCATCTCAAACTTCACCAGTTCTGAGTACAAGCCAACAAGCACAAGCCACAACCTTAGTGTCTATCAGCACAACTTTGTCATCACTGAAAGCCAGTGAAACATCAAGTGCCTTTCAACCTTCAACCCTTGTAATGCCTGTCAGCACAGGCTTTGAGACAACAATCACTTCATTACAAGGAAGAACACCCTCCCCTGCATTTACAGCTACATCACCATCGATTAAAACAACTTCAGAGCAGCAGAAAACATCAGGTGCCTTTCAACCTTCAACCCTTGTAATTTCAAAAACTACCAGTTCACCAAACCTTGATACAACAACTGCAACTGTAACTTCACAGAGGCCATCCATCAGCACAGGCTTTGAGACAACAATCACATCATTTCATGGAAGAACATCCTCCCCTGCATTTACATCTACAACACCATCCATTGAAACAACATCAGAGCGGCAAGCAACATCGAGTGCCTTTCAACCTTCAACCCTTGTATCTTCACCAAAGCTGGGTACAACAACTGCAATTGAAACATCACAGCGGCCATCCACCAGCACAGGCTTTGAGCCAACAAGGACTTCATTACCAGGAAGAACATCCTCCCCTGCATTTATAAGTACATCACCATCCATTGAAACAACTTCAGAGCAGCAGACAACATCACTGAAAGCCAGTGAAACATCAAATACCTTTCAACCTTCAACCCTTGTAACTTCACCCATTGCAGCTTCACCAAAGCTGGATACTACTACTGCAATTGGAACTTCACTGAGCCCATCCACCAGGACAGGCTTTGAGGCAACAATCAATTCATTACAAGGAAGAACATCCTCCCCTGCATTTACAACTACATCACCATCCATTAAAACAACATCAGAACAGCAGACATCAAATGCCTTTCAATCTTCAACCCTTATAACTTCACCAAAGCTGGATACAACAACTGCAATTGGAACTTCACAAAGGCCGTCCACCAGCACAGGTTTTGAGACAGCAATCACATCATTACCAGGGAGAAAATCCTCCCCTTCATTTATAACTACATCACAATCCATTGAAACAACATCAGTGCAGCAGGCAACATCCAGAGCAATGGAGACTTCAAGTGCCTATCAACCTTCAACACTTGTAACTTCACCTACCGCAAGTTCACCTGAGCTGGATACAACAATTGTACTTGGAACATCACAGAGTCCATCCACCAGCAACGGCTTTGAGACAGCAAGGACTTCATTACCAGAAAGAACATCCTCCCCTGCATTTACAATTACATCGCCTTCCTTTGAAACAACTTCATTGCAGGAGACATCACTGAAAGCCAGTGAAATATCAAGTGCATTTCAACCTTCAACCCTTGTAGCGTTAACCACTGCAACTTCACCAAAGCTGGACACAACAACTGCAATTGGAACATCACAGAGGCCATCCACCAGCACAGGCTTTGAGACATCAATCACTTCATTACAAGGAAGAACATCCTCCCTTGCACTTACAACTATATCACAATCCATTGAAACAACTTCATCACAGCAAACATCACTAAAAGCCAGTGAAACATTAAGTGCCTCTCAACCTTCAACCCCTGTAACTTCACCCTCTGCAAGTTCACCAAAGCTGGACACAACAACTGCAATTATAACTTCACAGAGGCCATTCACCAGCACAGGCTATGAGACACCAATCACTTCATTACAAGGAAGAAAATCCTCCCCTTCATTTATAACTACATCACAATCCATTGAAACAACTTCAGCGCAGGCAACATCCAGAGCAAGGAAGACATCAAGTGCCTATCAACCTTCAACCCTTGTAACTTCACCTACCGCAAGTTCACCTAAGCTGGATACAACAATTGTACTTGGAACGTCACAGAGTCCATCCACCAGCAACGGCTTTGAGACTGCAAGGACTTCATTACCAAAAAGAACATCCTCCCCTGCATTTACAAGTACATCGCCTTCCTTTGAAACAACTTCATTGCAGCAGACATCACTGAAAGCCAGTGAAACATCAAGTGCATCTCAACCTTCAACCCTTGTAACCTTAACCACTGCAACTTCACCAAAGCTGGATACAACAACTGCAATTGGAACATCACAGAAATCATCCAAAAGCACAGGCTTTGAGGCAACAATCACTTCATTCCAAGGAAGATCATCCTCCCCTGCATTTACATCTACATCACCATCCATTAAAACAACGTTAGAGCCGCAGACAACATCAAGTGCCTTTCAACCTTCAACCCTTGTAACTTCACCAACTGCAACTTCACCAAAGCTGGATACAACAACTGCAATTGTAACTTCACAGAGGCCATCCACCAGCACAGGCTTTGAGTCAGTAATCACATCATTACATGGAAGAACATCCTCCCCTGCATTTACATCTACATCACCATCCATTAAGACAACGTTAGAGCAGCAGACAACATCAAGTGCCTTTCAACCGTCTACCCCTATATCTTCACCAAAGCTGGATACAAGCACTGCAATTGGCACATCACAGAGGTCACACACCAGCACAGGTTTTGAGACAGCTAGAACTTCATTACCAGCAAGAACATCCTCCCCTGCATTTATAACTTCATCACCATCTACTGAAACAACTTCAGCACAGCACACATCACTGAAAGCCAGTGAAACATCAAGTGCCATTCAACCTTCAACCCTTGTAATGTCCCCCACTGTGAGTTCATCAATGCTCGATACAACAATTGTACTTGGAACATCAGAGATGCCATCCACCAGCACAGGCTTTGAGACAGCAACAACTTCATTTCCAGGCGGAACAACCTCCCCTGCATTTACAACTCCAGCACCACCCATTGATACAACATCAGTGCAACAGACATCGCTGAAAGTCAGTGAAACATCATTTGCCTTTCAGACTTCATCCAAGTCTGTTACTTCCCGTTCTGTAGACCTGACAGAAACACGTGCAACATTACTCCCACCACCAACTGCAACAACCTTGGAAGCCGCCATCACAACAGTCCCCCAAGTGACTGTACTGCCAACAACAACAGCAGTGGCAACTCAAACGGTGCCTAACTTATCATCCTCCCCACCACTAGTTAGTAGCTCAAATATTCCATCAACTTCACTACAAGGTGGAACTTCAGATTCAACATCAACTGCAACAACTACCACACTGGAAGCAACTACAACCACTTCCCCACAACCTGAACCAAAAATTGCCTTGGTGTTCAAAGTGCAGCAGAACTTTACAGCAGAGCTTGGAAATAAATCCTCACCAGAGTTCAAAGCATTGGAATCCCAAGTTTCTGCAGCAGTAAGTCATTGCTGTCTTTTAATTTTGATTGAACACAACAATTTCATTTGTAATAAATACAAGAGTATTTATTGATTTGGGAAACATAATCAATGAGTTGCGTTGCCATACAATCAATTTGTAAGTAATTTTGGCAAAAGGGGAGAATGGCATCTACATGATCAAAGAAATCACATATGAAAAGAAACCTTATCTTAACAGAAATTATGTCATCTGACTTCTGTCCAACATTTCTCACAATTTTGAAATTTACAGCTGGACCAGGTCTACTCAGCTCAGTATGGAGATAGCTTCAACAGAACTGTAATCAATGGATTCAGGTACAGGATGTTTTCACATAACTCCTTCTACAAACTTTATTGTTTTCTGTTTAAAAGTTTGCTTTAAAAGTCATACTTGATGTGGCACCCTTTGTCCTCCAAGCCAAAACTGTTCACGTAAGAGTGAGCTGTGAGCCTTGAGAGAAAGGAACTCATGGTCAATCCCCAGTTGATAAAAATTCATTCAAAATTCCTTTTTTCAATCTCTTTCTTCTCTATGTCTGTTTTAATCTCGAAACTCTTGCTACTTTTCCTTGATAAAATGTCCCCAACAAAGTTTCTTAATGTATCAACAGCTGACCTGAGCTGCATCTTGAGGTGATTGACTTTAAATCCTGTTTTCATTACAGTCAAGGATCCATTGTGGTTGATGCTGAAATAATATTCAATGATGTCAGCTCACTACCAAATGCCAGTTCTGTGGCTCAGACTCTGGCGACTGCTGCTTCTGGCTCCAATTTCTCTCTAAGTGTAAACACTTCTTCCATTGTTGCAACAGGTAAGACTGACATGGTTTCCCTCCAAAAAAAAGTCAGATATTTTATATCAATTTTAAGAGGGTGACAGCAACTTTAAATATGCTTTCAGAACAAAAATTTCGTTGAGTTATAACTTTGATAATCTGGACTAAGGAGTACCCTGTCAACTTTACAATTTTACAGATGTTCTGGCACCAACACAAGCTCCTGAATCAATTATATTGTCAACATCATTACCACTTGTCAGCACTTCTTTGCCACTTCAAACAAGCTCAGCAAGACTAGGCACCAGTACTGTACCTGAAACATCAGGTGCCTTTCAACCTTCAACCCTTGTTACTTCGCCCGCTGCAACTTCACCAAAGCTGGTTACAACAACTGCAATTGGAACATCACAGAGACAACCCACCAGCACAGGCTTTGGGACAACAATCACTTCATTACCCAGAAGATCATCCTCCCCTGCATTTACAACTACATCACCATCCATTAAAACAACGTTAGAACAGCAGACAACATCAAGTGCCTTTCAACCGTCTACCCCTATAACTTCACCAAAGCTGGATACAACAACTGCAATTGGAACATCACAGAGGCCATCCACCAGCACAGGCTTTGAGACATCAATCACTTCATTACAAGGAAGAACATCCTCCCTTGCATTTACAACTACATCACAATCCATTGAAACAACTTCAGTGCAGCAAACATCACTAAAAGCCAGTGAAACATCAAGTGCATTTCAACCTTCAACCCCTGTAACTTCACCCACTGCAAGTTCACCAAAGCTGGACACAACAACTGCAATTATAACTTCACAGAGGCCATTCACCAGCACAGGCTATGAGACACCAATCACTTCATTACAAGGAAGAAAATCCTCCCCTTCATTTATAACTACATCACAATCCATTGAAACAACTTCAGCGCAGGCAACATCCAGAGCAAGGGAGACATCAAGTGCCTATCAACCTTCAACACTTGTAACTTCACCTACCGCAAGTTCACCTAAGCTGGATACAACAATTGTACTTGGAACATCACAGAGTCCATCCACCAGCAACGGCTTTGAGACAGCGAGGACTTCTTTACCAAAAAGAACATCCTCCCCTGCATTTACAAGTACATCGCCTTCCTTTGAAACAACTTCATTGCAGCAGACATCACTGAAAGCCAGTGAAACATCAAGTGCATTTCAACCTTCAACCCTTGTAACGTTAACCACTGCAACTTCACCAAAGCTGGATACAACAACTGCAGTTGGAACATCACAGAGATCATCCACCAGCACAGGCTTTGAGGCAACAATCACTTCATTCCAAGGAAGATCATCCTCCCCTGCATTTACATCTACATCACCATCCATTAAAACAACATCATATCAGCAGACAACATCAAGTGCCTTTCAACCTTCAACCCTTGTAACTTCACCCACTGCAAGTTCACCAAAGCTGGATACAACAACTGCAATTGTAACTTCACAGAGGCCATCCACCAGCACAGGCTTTGAGGCAACAATCACATCATTACATGGAAGAACATCATCCCTTGCAATTACAACGATATCACAATCCATTGAAACAACTTCAGTGCAGCAAACATCACTAAAAGCCAGTGAAACATCAAGTGCATTTCAACCTTCAACCCCTGTAACTTCACTCACTGCAAGTTCACCAAAGCTGGACGTAACAACTGCAATTATAACTTCACAGAGGCCATTCACCAGCACAGGCTATGAGACACCAATCACTTCATTACAAGGAGGAAAATCCTCCCCTTCATTTATAACTACATCACAATCCATTGAAACAACTTCAGCGCAGGCAACATCCAGAGCAAGGGAGACATCAAGTGCCTTTCAACCTTCAACACTTGTAACTTCACCTACCGCAAGTTCACCTAAGCTGGATACAACAATTGTACTTGGAACATCACAGAGTCCATCCACCAGCAACGGCTTTGAGACAGCAAGGACTTCATTACCAGAAAGGACATCCTCCCCTGCATTTACAATTACATCGCCTTCCTTTGAAACAACTTCATTGCAGGAGACATCACTGAAAGCCAGTGAAACATCAAGTGCATTTCAACCTTCAACCCTTGTAACGTTAACCACTGCAACTTCACCAAAGCTGGATACAACAACTGCAATTGGAACATCACAGAGGCCATCCACCAGCACAGGCTTTGAGACATCAATCACTTCATTACAAGGAAGAACATCCTCCCTTGCAATTACAACTACATCACAATCCATTGAAACAACTTCAGCGCAGCAAACATCACTAAAAGCCAGTGAAACATCAAGTGCATTTCAACCTTCAACCCTTGTAACGTTAACCACTGCAAGTTCAACAAAGCTGGACACAACAACTGCAATTGTAACTTCACAGAGGCCATCCACCAGCACAGGCTTTGAGGCAACAATCACTTCACTCCAACGAAGAACATCCTCCCCTGCATTTACATCTTCATCACCATCCATTAAAACAACATCAGAGCAGCAGACAACATCAAATGCCTTTCAACCTTCAACACTTGTAACTTCACCTACCGCAAGTTCACCAAAGCTGGATACAACAACTGCAATTGGAACTTCACAGAGGCCATCCACCAGCACAGGCTTTGAGACAACTATCACATCATTACAAGGAAGAACATCCTCCCCTGCATTTACAACTACATCACCCTCCATTAAAACAACATCAGAGTCGGAGACAACATCAAATGCCTTTCAACCTTCTACCCTTATAACTTCACCAAAGCTGGATACAACCACTGCAATTGGAACATCACAGAGGTCACACACCAGCACAGGTTTTGAGACAGCAAGAACTTCATTACCAGCAAGAACATCCTCCCCTGCATTTACATCTACATCACCATCCATTAAGACAACGTTAGAGCAGCAGACAACATCAAGTGCCTTTCAACCGTCTACCCCTATATCTTCACCAAAGCTGGATACAAGCACTGCAATTGGCACATCACAGAGGTCACACACCAGCACAGGTTTTGAGACAGCTAGAACTTCATTACCAGCAAGAACATCCTCCCCTGCATTTATAACTTCATCACCATCTACTGAAACAACTTCAGCACAGCACACATCACTGAAAGCCAGTGAAACATCAAGTGCCGTTCAACCTTCAACCCTTGTAATGTCCCCCACTGTGAGTTCATCAATGCTCGATACAACAATTGTACTTGGAACATCAGAGATGCCATCCACCAGCACAGGCTTTGAGACAGCAACAACTTCATTTCCAGGCGGAACAACCTCCCCTGCATTTACAACTCCAGCACCACCCATTGATACAACATCAGTGCAACAGACATCGCTGAAAGTCAGTGAAACATCATTTGCCTTTCAGACTTCATCCAAGTCTGTAACTTCCCGTTCTGTAGACCTGACAGAAACACGTGCAACATTACTCCCACCACCAACTGCAACAACCTTGGAAGCCGCCATCACAACAGTCCCCCGAGTGACTGTACTGCCAACAACATCAGCAGTGGCAACTCAAACGGTGCCTAACTTATCATCCTCCCCACCACTAGTTAGTAGCTCAAATATTCCATCAACTTCACTACAAGGTGGAACTTCAGATTCAACATCAACTGCAACAACTACCACACTGGAAGCAACTACAACCACTTCCCCACAACCTGAACCAAAAATTGCCTTGGTGTTCAAAGTGCAGCAGAACTTTACAGCAGAGCTTGGAAATAAATCCTCACCAGAGTTCAAAGCATTGGAATCCCAAGTTTCTGCAGCAGTAAGTCATTGCTGTCTTTTAATTTTGATTGAACACAACAATTTCATTTGTAATAAATACAAGAGTATTTATTGATTTGGGAAACATAATCAATGAGTTGCGTTGCCATACAATAAATTTGTAAGTAATTTTGGCAAAAGGGGAGAATGGCATCTACATGATCAAAGAAATCACATATGAAAAGAAACCTTATCTTAACAGAAATTATGTCATCTGACTTCTGTCCAACATTTCTCACAATTTTGAAATTTACAGCTGGACCAGGTCTACTCAGCTCAGTATGGAGATAGCTTCAACAGAACTGTAATCAATGGATTCAGGTACAGGATGTTTTCACATAACTCCTTCTACAAACTTTATTGTTTTCTGTTTAAAAGTTTGCTTTAAAAGTCATACTTGATGTGGCACCCTTTGTCCTCCAAGCCAAAACTGTTCACATAAGAGTGAGCTGTGAGCCTTGAGAGAAAGGAACTCATGGTCAATCCCCAGTTGATAAAAATTCATTCAAAATTCCTTTTTTCAATCTCTTTCTTCTCTATGTCTATTTTAATCTCGAAACTCTTGCTACTTTTCCTTGATAAAATGTCCCCAACAAAGTTTCTTAAATGTATCAACAGCTGACCTGAGCTGCATCTTGAGGTGATTGACTTTAAATCCTGTTTTCATTACAGTCAAGGATCCATTGTGGTTGATGCTGAAATAATATTCAATGATGTCAGCTCACTACCAAATGCCAGTTCCGTGGCTCAGACTCTGACGACTGCTGCTTCTGGCTCCAATTTCTCTCTAAGTGTAAACACTTCTTCCATTGTTGCAACAGGTAAGACTGACACGGTTTCCCTCCAAAAAAAAAGTCAGATAGTTAATATCAATTTTGAGAGGGTGACAGAAACTTTAAATATGCTTTCAGAACAAAAATTTTGTTGAGTTATAACTTTGATAATCTGGACTAAGGAGTACCCTGTCAACTTTACAATTTTACAGATGTTCTGGCACCAACACAAGCTCCTGAATCAATTATATTGTCAACATCATTACCACTTGTCAGCACTTCTTTGCCACTTCAAACAAGCTCAGCAAGACTAGGCACAAGTACTGTACCTGAAACATCAGGTGCCTTTCAACCTTCAACCCTTGTTACTTCGCCCACTGCAAATTCACCAAAGCTGGTTACAACTGCAATTGGAACATCACAGAGACAACCCACCAGCAAAGGCTCTGAGACAACAATCACTTCATTACCCAAAAGATCATCCTCCCCTGCATTTACATCTACATCACCATCCATTAAAACAACATCAGAGCAGCAGACAACATTAAGTGCCTTTCAACCTTCAACCCCTGTAACTTCACCCACTGCAAGTTCACCAAAGCTGGATACACCAACTGTAATTGTACTTGGAACATCACAGAGTCCATCCACCAGCAATGGCTTTGAGACAGCAAGGACTTCAATACCAGAAAGAACATCCTCCCCTGCATTTACAAGTACATCGCCTTCCTTTGAAACAACATTAGTGCAGCAGGCAACATCCAGAGCAAGGGAGACATCAAGTGCCTTTCAACTTTCAACCCTTGTGACTTCACCTACCGCAAGTTCACCTAAGCTGGATACAACAATTGTACTTGGAACATCACAGAGTCCATCCACCAGCAACGGCTTTGAGACAGCAAGGACTTCATTACCAGAAAGAACATCTTCCCCTGCATTTACAATTACATCGCCTTCCTTTGAAACAACTTCATTGCAGGAGACATCACTGAAAGCCAGTGAAACATCAAGTGCATTTCAACCTTCAACCCTTGTAACGTTAACCACTGCAACTTCACCAAAGCTGGATACAACAATTGTACTTGGAACATCACAGAGGCCATCCACCAGCACAAGCTTTGAGACATCAATCACTTCATTACAAGGAAGAACATCCTCCCTTGCAATTACAACTACATCACAATCCATTGAAACAACTTCAGCGCAGCAAACATCACTAAAAGCCAGTGAAACATCAAGTGCATTTCAACCTTCAACCCCTGTAACGTCACTCACTGCAAGTTCACCAAAGCTGGACGCAACAACTGCAATTATAACTTCACAGAGTCCATCCACCAGCACAGGCTTTGAGACAGCAAGGACTTCATTACCAGAAAGAACATCCTCCCCTGCATTTATAACTACATCACAATCCATTGAAACAACTTCAGCGCAGGCAACATCCAGAGCAAGGGAGACATCAAGTGCCTATCAACCTTCAACACTTGTAACTTCACCTACTGCAAGTTCACCTAAGCTGGATACAACAATTGTACTTGGAACATCACAGAGTCCATCCACCAGCAACGGCTTTGAGACAGCAAGGACTTCATTACCAGAAAGAACATCCTCCCCTGCATTTACAATTACATTGCCTTCCTTTGAAACAACTTCATTGCAGGAGACATCACTGAAAGCCAGTGAAACATCAAGTGCATTTCAACCTTCAACCCTTGTAACGTTTACCACTGCAACTTCACCAAAGCTGGATACAACAACTGCAATTGGAACATCACAGAGGCCATCCACCAGCACAGGCTTTGAGACATCAATCACTTCATTACAAGGAAGAACATCCTCCCTTGCAATTACAACTACATCACAATCCATTGAAACAACTTCAGCGCAGCGAACATCACTAAAAGCCAGTGAAACATCAAGTGCCTTTCAACCTTCAACCCCTGTAACTTCACCCAGGGCAAGTTCACCAAAGCTGGACACAACAACTGCAATTATAACTTCACAGAGGCCATCCACCAGCACAGGGTTTGAGGCAACAATCACTTCACTCCAACGAAGAACATCCTCCCCTGCATTTACATCTTCATCACCATCCATTAAAACAACATCAGAGCAGCAGACAACATCAAATGCCTTTCAATCTTCAACCCTTGTAACTTCATCCACTGCAACTTCAACAAAGCTGGACACAACAACTGCAATTGGAACTTCACAGAGGCCATCCACCAGCACAGGCTTTGAGACAACTATCACATCATTACAAGGAAGAACATCCTCCCCTGCATTTACAACTACATCACCCTCCATTAAAACAACATCAGAGTCGGAGACAACATCAAATGCCTTTCAACCTTCTACCCTTATAACTTCACCAAAGCTGGATACAACCACTGCAATTGGAACATCACAGAGGTCACACACCAGCACAGGTTTTGAGACAGCAAGAACTTCATTACCAGCAAGAACATCCTCCTCTTTATTTATATCTTCATCACCATCTACTGAAACACCTTCAGCACAGCACACGTCACTGAAAGCCAGTCAACCATCAAGTGCCGTTCAGACTTCATCCAAGTCTGTTACTTCCCGTTCTGTAGACCTGACAGAAACACGTGCAACATTACTCCCACCACCAACTGCAACAACCTTGGAAGCCGCCATCACAACAGTCCCCCAAGTGACTGTACTGCCAACAACAACAGCAGTGGCAACTCAAACGGTGCCTAACTTATCATCCTCCCCACCACTAGTTAGTAGCTCAAATATTCCATCAACTTCACTACAAGGTGGAACTTCAGATTCAACATCAACTGCAACAACTACCACACTGGAAGCAACTACAACCACTTCCCCACAACCTGAACCAAAAATTGCCTTGGTGTTCAAAGTGCAGCAGAACTTTACAGCAGAGCTTGAAAATAAATCCTCACCAGAGTTCAAAGCATTGGAATCCCAAGTTTCTGCAGCAGTAAGTCATTGCTGTCTTTTAATTTTGATTGAACACAACAACTTCATTTGTAAGAAATACAAGAGTATTTATTGATTTGGGAAACATAATCAATGAGTTGCGTTGCCATACAATAAATTTGTAAGTAATTTTGGCAAAAGGGGAGAATGGCATCTACATGATCAAATAAATCACATGTGAAAAGAAACCTTATCTTAACAGAAATTATGTCATCTGACTTCTGTCCAACATTTCTCACAATTTTGAAATTTACAGCTGGACCAGGTCTACTCAGCTCAGTATGGAGATAGCTTCAACAGAACTGTAATCAATGGATTCAGGTACAGGATGTTTTCACACAACTCCTTCTACAAACTTTATTGTTTTCTGTTTAAAAGTTTGCTTTAAAAGTCATACTTGATGTGGCACCTTTTGTCCTCCAAGCCAAGACTGTTCACCTAAGAGTGAGCTGTGAGCCTTGAGAGAAAGGAACTCATGGTCAATCCCCAGTTGATAAAAATTCATTCAAAATTCCTTTTTTCAATCTCTTTCTTCTCTATGTCTATTTTAATCTCGAAACTCTTGCTACTTTTCCTTGATAAAATGTCCCCAACAAAGTTTCTTAAATGTATCAACAGCTGACCTGAGCTGCATCTTGAGGTGATTGACTTTAAATCCTGTTTTCATTACAGTCAAGGATCCATTGTGGTTGATGCTGAAATAATATTCAATGATGTCAGCTCACTACCAAATGCCAGTTCCGTGGCTCAGACTCTGGCGACTGCTGCTTCTGGCTCCAATTTCTCTCTAAGTGTAAACACTTCTTCCATTGTTGCAACAGGTAAGACTGACATGGTTTCCCTCCAAAAAAAAAAAAGTCAGATATTTAATATCAATTTTGAGAGGTAGACAGCAACTTTAAATATGCTTTCAGAACAAAAATTTCGTTGAGTTATAACTTTGATAATCTGGACTAAGGAGTACCCTGTCAACTTTACAATTTTACAGATGTTCTGGCACCAACACAAGCTCCTGAATCAATTATATTGTCAACATCATTACCACTTGTCAGCACTTCTTTGCCACTTCAAACAAGCTCAGCAAGACTAGGCACCAGTACTGTACCTGAAACATCAGGTGCCTTTCAACCTTCAACCCTTGTTACTTCGCCCACTGCAACTTCACCAAAGCTGGTTACAACTGCAATTGGAACATCACAGGGACAACCCACCAGCACAGGCTCTGAGACAACAATCACTTCATTACCCGGAAGATCATCCTCCCCTGCATTTACATCTACATCACCATCCATTAAAACAACATCAGAGCAGCAGACAACATTAAGTGCCTTTCAACCTTCAACCCCTGTAACTTCACCCACTGCAAGTTCACCAAAGCTGGATACACCAACTGCAATTGTACTTGGAACATCACAGAGTCCATCCACCAGCAATGGCTTTGAGACAGCAAGGACTTCATTACCAGAAAGAACATCCTCCCCTGCATTTACAAGTACATCGCCTTCCTTTGAAACAACATTAGTGCAGCAGGCAACATCCAGAGCAAGGGAGACATCAAGTGCCTTTCAACTTTCAACCCTTGTGACTTCACCTACCGCAAGTTCACCTAAGCTGGATACAACAATTGTACTTGGAACATCACAGAGTCCATCCACCAGCAACGGCTTTGAGACAGCAAGGACTTCATTACCAGAAAGAACATCCTCCCCTGCATTTACAATTACATTGCCTTCCTTTGAAACAACTTCATTGCAGGAGACATCACTGAAAGCCAGTGAAACATCAAGTGCATTTCAACCTTCAACCCTTGTAACGTTAACCACTGCAACTTCACCAAAGCTGGATACAACAACTGCAATTGGAACATCACAGAGGCCATCCACCAGCACAGGCTTTGAGACATCAATCACTTCATTACAAGGAAGAACATCCTCCCTTGCAATTACAACTACATCACAATCCATTGAAACAACTTCAGCGCAGCAAACATCACTAAAAGCCAGTGAAACATCAAGTGCATTTCAACCTTCAACCCCTGTAACGTCACTAACTGCAAGTTCACCAAAGCTGGACGCAACAACTGCAATTATAACTTCACAGAGGCCATCCACCAGCACAGGGTTTGAGGCAACAATCACTTCATTACAAGGAAGAAAATCCTCCCCTTCATTCATAACTACATCACAATCCATTGAAACAACTTCAGCGCAGGCAACATCCAGAGCAAGGGAGACATCAAATGCCTATCAACCTTCAACACTTGTAACTTCACCTACCGCAAGTTCACCTAAGCTGGATACAACAATTGTACTTGGAACATCACAGAGTCCATCCACCAGCAACGGCTTTGAGACAGCAAGGACTTCATTACCAGAAAGAACATCCTCCCCTGCATTTACAATTACATCGCCTTCCTTTGAAACAACTTCATTGCAGGAGACATCACTGAAAGCCAGTGAAACATCAAGTGCATTTCAACCTTCAACCCTTGTAACGTTAACCACTGCAACTTCACCAAAGCTGGATACAACAACTGCAATTGGAACATCACAGAGGCCATCCACCAGCACAGGCTTTGAGACATCAATCACTTCATTACAAGGAAAAACATCCTCCCTTGCATTTACAACTACATCACAATCCATTGAAACAACTTCAGCGCAGCAAACATCACTAAAAGCCAGTGAAACATCAAGTGCATTTCAACCTTCAACCCCTGTAACGTCACTCACTGCAAGTTCACCAAAGCTGGACGCAACAACTGCAATTATAACTTCACAGAGGCCATCCACCAGCACAGGGTTTGAGGCAACAATCACTTCATTACAAGGAAGAAAATCCTCCCCTTCATTCATAACTACATCACAATCCATTGAAACAACTTCAGCGCAGGCAACATCCAGAGCAAGGGAGACATCAAGTGCCTATCAACCTTCAACACTTGTAACTTCACCTACCGCAAGTTCACCTAAGCTGGATACAACAATTGTACTTGGAACATCACAGAGTCCATCCACCAGCAACGGCTTTGAGACAGCAAGGACTTCATTACCAGAAAGAACATCCTCCCCTGCATTTACAATTACATCGCCTTCCTTTGAAAGAACTTCATTGCAGGAGACATCACTGAAAGCCAGTGAAACATCAAGTGCATTTCAACCTTCAACCCTTGTAACGTTAACCACTGCAACTTCACCAAAGCTGGATACAACAACTGCAATTGGAACATCACAGAGGCCATCCACCAGCACAGGCTTTGAGACATCAATCACTTCATTACAAGGAAGAACATCCTCCCTTGCAATTACAACTACATCACAATCCATTGAAACAACTTCAGCGCAGCGAACATCACTAAAAGCCAGTGAAACATCAAATGCCTTTCAACCTTCAACCCCTGTAACTTCACCCAGGGCAAGTTCACCAAAGCTGGACACAACAACTGCAATTATAACTTCACAGAGGCCATCCACCAGCACAGGGTTTGAGGCAACAATCACTTCACTCCAACGAAGAACATCCTCCCCTGCATTTACATCTTCATCACCATCCATTAAAACAACATCAGAGCAGCAGACAACATCAAATGCCTTTCAATCTTCAACCCTTGTAACTTCACCCACTGCAACTTCAACAAAGCTGGACACAACAACTGCAATTGGAACTTCACAGAGACCATCCACCAGCACAGGCTTTGAGACAACTATCACATCATTACAAGGAAGAACATCCTCCCCTGCATTTACAACTACATCACCCTCCATTAAAACAACATCAGAGTCGGAGACAACATCAAATGCCTTTCAACCTTCTACCCTTATAACTTCACCAAAGCTGGATACAACCACTGCAATTGGAACATCACAGAGGTCACACACCAGCACAGGTTTTGAGACAGCAAGAACTTCATTACCAGCAAGAACATCCTCCCCTGCATTTATAACTACATCACAATCCATTGAAACAACTTCAGCGCAGCACACGTCACTAAAAGCCAGTGAAACATCAAGTGCCGTTCAGACTTCATCCAAGTCTGTTACTTCCCGTTCTGTAGACCTGACAGAAACACGTGCAACATTACTCCCACCACCAACTGCAACAACCTTGGAAGCCGCCATCACAACAGTTCCCCAAGTGACTGTACTGCCAACAACAACAGCAGTGGCAACTCAAACGGTGCCTAACTTATCATCCTCCCCACCACTAGTTAGTAGCTCAAATATTCCATCAACTTCACTACAAGGTGGAACTTCAGATTCAACATCAACTGCAACAACTACCACACTGGAAGCAACTACAACCACTTCCCCACAACCTGAACCAAAAATTGCCTTGGTGTTCAAAGTGCAGCAGAACTTTACAGCAGAGCTTGAAAATAAATCCTCACCAGAGTTCAAAGCATTGGAATCCCAAGTTTCTGCAGCAGTAAGTCATTGCTGTCTTTTAATTTTGATTGAACACAACAACTTCATTTGTAAGAAATACAAGAGTATTTATTGATTTGGGAAACATAATCAATGAGTTGCGTTGCCATACAATAAATTTGTAAGTAATTTTGGCAAAAGGGGAGAATGGCATCTACATGATCAAATAAATCACATGTGAAAAGAAACCTTATCTTAACAGAAATTATGTCATCTGACTTCTGTCCAACATTTCTCACAATTTTGAAATTTACAGCTGGACCAGGTCTACTCAGCTCAGTATGGAGATAGCTTCAACAGAACTGTAATCAATGGATTCAGGTACAGGATGTTTTCACACAACTCCTTCTACAAACTTTATTGTTTTCTGTTTAAAAGTTTGCTTTAAAAGTCATACTTGATGTGGCACCTTTTGTCCTCCAAGCCAAGACTGTTCACCTAAGAGTGAGCTGTGAGCCTTGAGAGAAAGGAACTCATGGTCAATCCCCAGTTGATAAAAATTCATTCAAAATTCCTTTTTTCAATCTCTTTCTTCTCTATGTCTATTTTAATCTCGAAACTCTTGCTACTTTTCCTTGATAAAATGTCCCCAACAAAGTTTCTTAAATGTATCAACAGCTGACCTGAGCTGCATCTTGAGGTGATTGACTTTAAATCCTGTTTTCATTACAGTCAAGGATCCATTGTGGTTGATGCTGAAATAATATTCAATGATGTCAGCTCACTACCAAATGCCAGTTCTGTGGCTCAGACTCTGGCGACTGCTGCTTCTGGCTCCAATTTCTCTCTAAGTGTAAACACTTCTTCCATTGTTGCAACAGGTAAGACTGACATGGTTTCCCTCCAAAAAAAAAAAAGTCAGATATTTAATATCAATTTTGAGAGGTAGACAGCAACTTTAAATATGCTTTCAGAACAAAAATTTCGTTGAGTTATAACTTTGATAATCTGGACTAAGGAGTACCCTGTCAACTTTACAATTTTACAGATGTTCTGGCACCAACACAAGCTCCTGAATCAATTATATTGTCAACATCATTACCACTTGTCAGCACTTCTTTGCCACTTCAAACAAGCTCAGCAAGACTAGGCACCAGTACTGTACCTGAAACATCAGGTGCCTTTCAACCTTCAACCCTTGTTACTTCGCCAACTGCAACTTCACCAAAGCTGGTTACAACTGCAATTGGAACATCACAGGGACAACCCACCAGCACAGGCTCTGAGACAACAATCACTTCATTACCCGGAAGATCATCCTCCCCTGCATTTACATCTACATCACCATCCATTAAAACAACATCAGAGCAGCAGACAACATTAAGTGCCTTTCAACCTTCAAATCCTGTAACTTCACCCACTGCAAGTTCACCAAAGCTGGATACACCAACTGCAATTGTACTTGGAACATCACAGAGTCCATCCACCAGCAATAGCTTTGAGACAGCAAGGACTTCATTACCAGAAAGAACATCCTCCCCTGCATTTACAAGTACATCGCCTTCCTTTGAAACAACATTAGTGCAGCAGGCAACATCCAGAGCAAGGGAGACATCAAGTGCCTTTCAACTTTCAACCCTTGTGACTTCACCTACCGCAAGTTCACCTAAGCTGGATACAACAATTGTACTTGGAACATCACAGAGTCCATCCACCAGCAACGGCTTTGAGACAGCAAGGACTTCATTACCAGAAAGAACATCCTCCCCTGCATTTACAATTACATCGCCTTCCTTTGAAACAACTTCATTGCAGGAGACATCACTGAAAGCCAGTGAAACATCAAGTGCATTTCAACCTTCAACCCTTGTAACGTTAACCACTGCAACTTCACCAAAGCTGGATACAACAACTGCAATTGGAACATCACAGAGGCCATCCACCAGCACAGGCTTTGAGACATCAATCACTTCATTACAAAGAAGAACATCCTCCCTTGCAATTACAACTACATCACAATCCATTGAAACAACTTCAGCGCAGCAAACATCACTAAAAGCCAGTGAAACATCAAGTGCCTTTCAACCTTCAACCCCTGTAACGTCACTCACTGCAAGTTCACCAAAGCTGGACGCAACAACTGCAATTATAACTTCACAGAGTCCATCCACCAGCAAAGGGTTTGAGGCAACAATCACTTCATTACAAGGAAGAAAATCCTCCCCTTCATTTATAACTACATCACAATCCATTGAAACAACTTCAGCGCAGGCAACATCCAGAGCAAGGGAGACATCAAGTGCCTATCAACCTTCAACACTTGTAACTTCACCTACCGCAAGTTCACCTAAGCTGGATACAACAATTGTGCTTGGAACATCACAGAGTCCATCCACCAGCAACGGCTTTGAGACAGCAAGGACTTCATTACCAGAAAGAACATCCTCCCCTGCATTTACAATTACATCGCTTTCCTTTGAAAGAACTTCATTGCAGGAGACATCACTGAAAGCCAGTGAAACATCAAGTGCATTTCAACCTTCAACCCTTGTAACGTTAACCACTGCAACTTCACCAAAGCTGGATACAACAACTGCAATTGGAACATCACAGAGGCCATCCACCAGCACAGGCTTTGAGACATCAATCACTTCATTACAAGGAAGAACATCCTCCCTTGCAATTACAACTACATCACAATCCTTTGAAACAACTTCAGCGCAGCAAACACCACTAAAAGCCAGTGAAACATCAAGTGCCTTTCAACCTTCAACCCCTGTAACTTCACCCACTGCAAGTTCAACAAAGCTGGACACAACAACTACAATTGTAACTTCACAAAGGCCATCCACCAGCGCAGGGTTTGAAGGCAACAATCACTTCACTCCAACGAAGAACATCCTCCCCTGCATTTACATCTTCATCACCATCCATTAAAACAACATCAGAGCAGCAGACAACATCAAATGCCTTTCAACCTTCTACCCTTATAACTTCACCAAAGCTGGATACAACCACTGCAATTGGAACATCACAGAGGTCACACACCAGCACAGGTTTTGAGACAGCAAGAACTTCATTACCAGCAAGAACATCCTCCCCTGCATTTATAACTACATCACAATCCATTGAAACAACTTCAGCGCAGCACACGTCACTAAAAGCCAGTGAAACATCAAGTGCCGTTCAGACTTCATCCAAGTCTGTTACTTCCCGTTCTGTAGACCTGACAGAAACACGTGCAACATTACTCCCACCACCAACTGCAACAACCTTGGAAGCCGCCATCACAACAGTCCCCCAAGTGACTGTACTGCCAACAACAACAGCAGTGGCAACTCAAACGGTGCCTAACTTATCATCCTCCCCACCACTAGTTAGTAGCTCAAATATTCCATCAACTTCACTACAAGGTGGAACTTCAGATTCAACATCAACTGCAACAACTACCACACTGGAAGCAACTACAACCACTTCCCCACAACCTGAACCAAAAATTGCCTTGGTGTTCAAAGTGCAGCAGAACTTTACAGCAGAGCTTGAAAATAAATCCTCACCAGAGTTCAAAGCATTGGAATCCCAAGTTTCTGCAGCAGTAAGTCATTGCTGTCTTTTAATTTTGATTGAACACAACAACTTCATTTGTAAGAAATACAAGAGTATTTATTGATTTGGGAAACATAATCAATGAGTTGCGTTGCCATACAATAAATTTGTAAGTAATTTTGGCAAAAGGGGAGAATGGCATCTACATGATCAAATAAATCACATGTGAAAAGAAACCTTATCTTAACAGAAATTATGTCATCTGACTTCTGTCCAACATTTCTCACAATTTTGAAATTTACAGCTGGACCAGGTCTACTCAGCTCAGTATGGAGATAGCTTCAACAGAACTGTAATCAATGGATTCAGGTACAGGATGTTTTCACACAACTCCTTCTACAAACTTTATTGTTTTCTGTTTAAAAGTTTGCTTTAAAAGTCATACTTGATGTGGCACCTTTTGTCCTCCAAGCCAAGACTGTTCACCTAAGAGTGAGCTGTGAGCCTTGAGAGAAAGGAACTCATGGTCAATCCCCAGTTGATAAAAATTCATTCAAAATTCCTTTTTTCAATCTCTTTCTTCTCTATGTCTATTTTAATCTCGAAACTCTTGCTACTTTTCCTTGATAAAATGTCCCCAACAAAGTTTCTTAAATGTATCAACAGCTGACCTGAGCTGCATCTTGAGGTGATTGACTTTAAATCCTGTTTTCATTACAGTCAAGGATCCATTGTGGTTGATGCTGAAATAATATTCAATGATGTCAGCTCACTACCAAATGCCAGTTCTGTGGCTCAGACTCTGGCGACTGCTGCTTCTGGCTCCAATTTCTCTCTAAGTGTAAACACTTCTTCCATTGTTGCAACAGGTAAGACTGACATGGTTTCCCTCCAAAAAAAAAAAGTCAGATATTTAATATCAATTTTGAGAGGTAGACAGCAACTTTAAATATGCTTTCAGAACAAAAATTTCGTTGAGTTATAACTTTGATAATCTGGACTAAGGAGTACCCTGTCAACTTTACAATTTTACAGATGTTCTGGCACCAACACAAGCTCCTGAATCAATTATATTGTCAACATCATTACCACTTGTCAGCACTTCTTTGCCACTTCAAACAAGCTCAGCAAGACTAGGCACCAGTACTGTACCTGAAACATCAGGTGCCTTTCAACCTTCAACCCTTGTTACTTCGCCCACTGCAACTTCACCAAAGCTGGTTACAACTGCAATTGGAACATCACAGGGACAACCCACCAGCACAGGCTCTGAGACAACAATCACTTCATTACCCGGAAGATCATCCTCCCCTGCATTTACATCTACATCACCATCCATTAAAACAACATCAGAGCAGCAGACAACATTAAGTGCCTTTCAACCTTCAACCCCTGTAACTTCACCCACTGCAAGTTCACCAAAGCTGGATACACCAACTGCAATTGTACTTGGAACATCACAGAGTCCATCCACCAGCAATGGCTTTGAGACAGCAAGGACTTCATTACCAGAAAGAACATCCTCCCCTGCATTTACAAGTACATCGCCTTCCTTTGAAACAACATTAGTGCAGCAGGCAACATCCAGAGCAAGGGAGACATCAAGTGCCTTTCAACTTTCAACCCTTGTGACTTCACCTACCGCAAGTTCACCTAAGCTGGATACAACAATTGTACTTGGAACATCACAGAGTCCATCCACCAGCAACGGCTTTGAGACAGCAAGGACTTCATTACCAGAAAGAACATCCTCCCCTGCATTTACAATTACATCGCCTTCCTTTGAAACAACTTCATTGCAGGAGACATCACTGAAAGCCAGTGAAACATCAAGTGCATTTCAACCTTCAACCCTTGTAACGTTAACCACTGCAACTTCACCAAAGCTGGATACAACAACTGCAATTGGAACATCACAGAGGCCATCCACCAGCACAGGCTTTGAGACATCAATCACCTCATTACAAGGAAGAACATCCTCCCTTGCAATTACAACTACATCACAATCCATTGAAACAACTTCAGCGCAGCAAACATCACTAAAAGCCAGTGAAACATCAATTGCATTTCAACCTTCAACCCCTGTAACGTCATTCACTGCAAGTTCACCAAAGCTGGACGCAACAACTGCAATTATAACTTCACAGAGGCCATCCACCAGCACAGGGTTTGAGGCAACAATCACTTCATTACAAGGAAGAAAATCCTCCCCTTCATTTATAACTACATCACAATCCATTGAAACAACTTCAGCGCAGGCAACATCCAGAGCAAGGGAGACATCAAGTGCCTATCAACCTTCAACACTTGTAACTTCACCTACCGCAAGTTCACCTAAGCTGGATACAACAATTGTACTTGGAACATCACAGAGTCCATCCACCAGCAACGGCTTTGAGACAGCAAGGACTTCATTACCAGAAAGAACATCCTCCCCTGCATTTACAATTACATCGCCTTCCTTTGAAAGAACTTCATTGCAGGAGACATCACTGAAAGCCAGTGAAACATCAAGTGCATTTCAACCTTCAACCCTTGTAACGTTAACCACTGCAACTTCACCAAAGCTGGATACAACAACTGCAATTGGAACATCACAGAGGCCATCCACCAGCACAGGCTTTGAGACATCAATCACTTCATTACAAGGAAGAACATCCTCCCTTGCAATTACAACTACATCACAATCCTTTGAAACAACTTCAGCGCAGCGAAACATCACTAAAAGCCAGTGAAACATCAAGTGCCTTTCAACCTTCAACCCCTGTAACTTCACCCACTGCAAGTTCAACAAAGCTGGACACAACAACTACAATTGTAACTTCACAAAGGCCATCCACCAGCGCAGGGTTTGAGGCAACAATCACTTCACTCCAACGAAGAACATCCTCCCCTGCATTTACATCTTCATCACCATCCATTAAAACAACATCAGAGCAGCAGACAACATCAAATGCCTTTCAACCTTCTACCCTTATAACTTCACCAAAGCTGGATACAACCACTGCAATTGGAACATCACAGAGGTCACACACCAGCACAGGTTTTGAGACAGCAAGAACTTCATTACAAGGAAGAACATCCTCCCTTGCAATTACAACTACATCACAATCCATTGAAACAACTTCAGCGCAGCGAACATCACTAAAAGCCAGTGAAACATCAAGTGCCTTTCAACCTTCAACCCTTGTTACTTCACCCACTGCAAGTTCACCAAAGCTTGATACAACAACTGCAATTGGAACTTCACAGAGGCCATCCACCAGCACAGGCTTTGAGACAACTATCACATCATTACAAGGAAGAACATCCTTCCCTGCATTTACAACTACATCACCCTCCATTAAAACAACATCAGAGCCGCAGACAACATCAAATGCCTTTCAACCTTCTACCCTTATAACTTCACCAAAGCTGGATACAACCACTGCAATTGGAACATCACAGAGGCCATCCACCAGCACAGGCTTTGAGACATCAATCACTTCATTACAAGGAAGAACATCCTCCATTGCAATTACAACTACATCACAATCCATTGAAACAACTTCAGCGCAGCAAACATCACTAAAAGCCAGTGAAACATCAAGTGCCTTTCAACCTTCAACCCCTGTAACTTCACCCACTGCAAGTTCACCAAAGCTGGACACAACAACTGCAATTGTAACTTCACAGAGGCCATCCACCAGCACAGGGTTTGAGGCAACAATCACTTCACTCCAACGAAGAACATCCTCCCCTGCATTTACATCTTCATCACCATCCATTAAAACAACATCAGAGCAGCAGACAACATCAAGTGCATTTCAACCTTCAACCCTTGTAACTTCACCCACTGCAACTTCACCAAGGCTGGATACAACAACTGCAATTGGAACTTCACAGAGGCCATCCACCAGCACAGGCTTTGAGACAACTATCACATCATTACAAGGAAGAACATCCTCCCCTGCATTTACAACTACATCACCCTCTATTAAAACAACATCAGAGTCGGAGACATCAAATGCCTTTCAACCTTCTACCCTTATAACTTCACCAAAGCTGGATACAACCACTGCAATTGGAACATCACAGAGGTCACACACCAGCACAGGTTTTGAGACAGCAAGAACTTCATTACCAGCAAGAACATCCTCCCCTGCATTTATAACTTCATCACCATCTACTGAAACACCTTCAGCACAGCACACGTCACTGAAAGCCAGTGAAACATCAAGTGCCGTTCAGACTTCATCCAAGTCTGTTACTTCCCGTTCTGTAGACCTGACAGAAACACGTGCAACATTACTCCCACCACCAACTGCAACAACCTTGGAAGCCGCCATCACAACAGTCCCCCAAGTGACTGTACTGCCAACAACAACAGCAGTGGCAACTCAAACGGTGCCTAACTTATCATCCTCCCCACCACTAGTTAGTAGCTCAAATATTCCATCAACTTCACTACAAGGTGGAACTTCAGATTCAACATCAACTGCAACAACTACCACACTGGAAGCAACTACAACCACTTCCCCACAACCCTGAACCAAAAATTGCCTTGGTGTTCAAAGTGCAGCAGAACTTTACAGCAGAGCTTGAAAATAAATCCTCACCAGAGTTCAAAGCATTGGAATCCCAAGTTTCTGCAGCAGTAAGTCATTGCTGTCTTTTAATTTTGATTGAACACAACAACTTCATTTGTAAGAAATACAAGAGTATTTATTGATTTGGGAAACATAATCAATGAGTTGCGTTGCCATACAATAAATTTGTAAGTAATTTTGGCAAAAGGGGAGAATGGCATCTACATGATCAAATAAATCACATGTGAAAAGAAACCTTATCTTAACAGAAATTATGTCATCTGACTTCTGTCCAACATTTCTCACAATTTTGAAATTTACAGCTGGACCAGGTCTACTCAGCTCAGTATGGAGATAGCTTCAACAGAACTGTAATCAATGGATTCAGGTACAGGATGTTTTCACACAACTCCTTCTACAAACTTTATTGTTTTCTGTTTAAAAGTTTGCTTTAAAAGTCATACTTGATGTGGCACCTTTTGTCCTCCAAGCCAAGACTGTTCACCGTAAGAGTGAGCTGTGAGCCTTGAGAGAAAGGAACTCATGGTCAATCCCCAGTTGATAAAAATTCATTCAAAATTCCTTTTTTCAATCTCTTTCTTCTCTATGTCTATTTTAATCTCGAAACTCTTGCTACTTTTCCTTGATAAAATGTCCCCAACAAAGTTTCTTAAATGTATCAACAGCTGACCTGAGCTGCATCTTGAGGTGATTGACTTTAAATCCTGTTTTCATTACAGTCAAGGATCCATTGTGGTTGATGCTGAAATAATATTCAATGATGTCAGCTCACTACCAAATGCCAGTTCCGTGGCTCAGACTCTGGCGACTGCTGCTTCTGGCTCCAATTTCTCTCTAAGTGTAAACACTTCTTCCATTGTTGCAACAGGTAAGACTGACATGGTTTCCCTCCAAAAAAAAAAAAGTCAGATATTTAATATCAATTTTGAGAGGTAGACAGCAACTTTAAATATGCTTTCAGAACAAAAATTTCGTTGAGTTATAACTTTGATAATCTGGACTAAGGAGTACCCTGTCAACTTTACAATTTTACAGATGTTCTGGCACCAACACAAGCTCCTGAATCAATTATATTGTCAACATCATTACCACTTGTCAGCACTTCTTTGCCACTTCAAACAAGCTCAGCAAGACTAGGCACCAGTACTGTACCTGAAACATCAGGTGCCTTTCAACCTTCAACCCTTGTTACTTCGCCCACTGCAACTTCACCAAAGCTGGTTACAACTGCAATTGGAACATCACAGGGACAACCCACCAGCACAGGCTCTGAGACAACAATCACTTCATTACCCGGAAGATCATCCTCCCCTGCATTTACATCTACATCACCATCCATTAAAACAACATCAGAGCAGCAGACAACATTAAGTGCCTTTCAACCTTCAACCCCTGTAACTTCACCCACTGCAAGTTCACCAAAGCTGGATACACCAACTGCAATTGTACTTGGAACATCACAGAGTCCATCCACCAGCAATAGCTTTGAGACAGCAAGGACTTCAATACCAGAAAGAACATCCTCCCCTGCATTTACAAGTACATCGCCTTCCTTTGAAACAACATTAGTGCAGCAGGCAACATCCAGAGCAAGGGAGACATCAAGTGCCTTTCAACTTTCAACCCTTGTGACTTCACCTACCGCAAGTTCACCTAAGCTGGATACAACAATTGTACTTGGAACATCACAGAGTCCATCCACCAGCAACGGCTTTGAGACAGCAAGGACTTCATTACCAGAAAGAACATCCTCCCCTGCATTTACAATTACATCGCCTTCCTTTGAAACAACTTCATTGCAGGAGACATCACTGAAAGCCAGTGAAACATCAAGTGCATTTCAACCTTCAACCCTTGTAACGTTAACCACTGCAACTTCACCAAAGCTGGATACAACAACTGCAATTGGAACATCACAGAGGCCATCCACCAGCACAGGCTTTGAGACATCAATCACTTCATTACAAGGAAGAACATCCTCCCTTGCAATTACAACTACATCACAATCCATTGAAACAACTTCAGTGCAGCAAACATCACTAAAAGCCAGTGAAACATCAAGTGCATTTCAACCTTCAACCCCTGTAACTTCACTCACTGCAAGTTCACCAAAGCTGGACGCAACAACTGCAATTATAACTTCACAGAGGCCATCCACCAGCACAGGGTTTGAGGCAACAATCACTTCATTACAAGGAAGAAAATCCTCCCCTTCATTTATAACTACATCACAATCCATTGAAACAACTTCAGCGCAGGCAACATCCAGAGCAAGGGAGACATCAAGTGCCTATCAACCTTCAACACTTGTAACTTCACCTACCGCAAGTTCACCTAAGCTGGATACAACAATTGTACTTGGAACATCACAGAGTCCATCCACCAGCAACGGCTTTGAGACAGCAAGGACTTCATTACCAGAAAGAACATCCTCCCCTGCATTTACAATTACATCGCCTTCCTTTGAAACAACTTCATTGCAGGAGACATCACTGAAAGCCAGTGAAACATCAAGTGCATTTCAACCTTCAACCCTTGTAACGTTAACCACTGCAACTTCACCAAAGCTGGATACAACAACTGCAATTGGAACATCACAGAGGCCATCCACCAGCACAGGCTTTGAGACATCAATCACTTCATTACAAGGAAGAACATCCTCCCTTTCAATTACAACTACATCACAATCCATTGAAACAACTTCAGCGCAGCAAACATCACTAAAAGCCAGTGAAACATCAAGTGCCTTTCAACCTTCAACCCCTGTAACTTCACCCACTGCAAGTTCACCAAAGCTGGACACAACAACTGCAATTGTAACTTCACAGAGGCCATCCACCAGCACAGGGTTTGAGGCAACAATCACTTCACTCCAACGAAGAACATCCTCCCCTGCATTTACATCTTCATCACCATCCATTAAAACAACATCAGAGCAGCAGACAACATCAAATGCCTTTCAATCTTCAACCCTTGTAACTTCACCCACTGCAAGTTCACCAAAGCTGGATACAACAACTGCAATTGGAACTTCACAGAGGCCATCCACCAGCACAGGCTTTGAGTCAGTAATCACATCATTACATGGAAGAACATCCTCCCCTGCATTTACATCTACATCACCATCCATTAAGACAACGTTAGAGCAGCAGACAACATCAAGTGCCTTTCAACCGTCTACCCCTATATCTTCACCAAAGCTGGATACAACCACTGCAATTGGCACATCACAGAGGTCACACACCAGCACAGGTTTTGAGACAGCTAGAACTTCATTACCAGCAAGAACATCCTCCCCTGCATTTATAACGTCATCACCATCTACTGAAACACCTTCAGCACAGCACACATCACTGAAAGCCAGTGAAACATCAAGTGCCATTCAGACTTCATCCAAGTCTGTTACTTCCCGTTCTGTAGACCTGACAGAAACACGTGCAACATTACTCCCATCACCAACTGCAACAACCTTGGAAGCCGCCATCACAACAGTCCCCCAAGTGACTGTACTGCCAACAACAACAGCAGTGGCAACTCAAACGGTGCCTAACTTATCATCCTCCCCACCACTAGTTAGTAGCTCAAATATTCCATCAACTTCACTACAAGGTGGAACTTCAGATTCAACATCAACTGCAACAACTACCACACTGGAAGCAACTACAACCACTTCCCCACAACCTGACCCAAAAATTGCCTTGGTGTTCAAAGTGCAGCAGAACTTTACAGCAGAGCTTGAAAATAAATCCTCACCAGAGTTCAAAGCATTGGAATCCCAAGTTTCTGCAGCAGTAAGTCATTGCTGTCTTTTAATTTTGATTGAACACAACAACTTCATTTGTAAGAAATACAAGAGTATTTATTGATTTGGGAAACATAATCAATGAGTTGCGTTGCCATACAATAAATTTGTAAGTAATTTTGGCAAAAGGGGAGAATGGCATCTACATGATCAAATAAATCACATGTGAAAAGAAACCTTATCTTAACAGAAATTATGTCATCTGACTTCTGTCCAACATTTCTCACAATTTTGAAATTTACAGCTGGACCAGGTCTACTCAGCTCAGTATGGAGATAGCTTCAACAGAACTGTAATCAATGGATTCAGGTACAGGATGTTTTCACACAACTCCTTCTACAAACTTTATTGTTTTCTGTTTAAAAGTTTGCTTTAAAAGTCATACTTGATGTGGCACCTTTTGTCCTCCAAGCCAAGACTGTTCACGTAAGAGTGAGCTGTGAGCCTTGAGAGAAAGGAACTCATGGTCAATCCCCAGTTGATAAAAATTCATTCAAAATTCCTTTTTTCAATCTCTTTCTTCTCTATGTCTATTTTAATCTCGAAACTCTTGCTACTTTTCCTTGATAAAATGTCCCCAACAAAGTTTCTTAAATGTATCAACAGCTGACCTGAGCTGCATCTTGAGGTGATTGACTTTAAATCCTGTTTTCATTACAGTCAAGGATCCATTGTGGTTGATGCTGAAATAATATTCAATGACGTCAGCTCACTACCAAATGCCAGTTCCGTGGCTCAGACTCTGGCGACTGCTGCTTCTGGCTCCAATTTCTCTCTAAGTGTAAACACTTCTTCCATTGTTGCAACAGGTAAGACTGACATGGTTTCCCTCCAAAAAAAGTCAGATATTTAATATCAATTTTGAGAGGTAGACAGCAACTTTAAATATGCTTTCAGAACAAAAATTTCGTTGAGTTATAACTTTGATAATCTGGACTAAGGAGTACCCTGTCAACTTTACAATTTTACAGATGTTCTGGCACCAACACAAGCTCCTGAATCAATTATATTGTCAACATCATTACCACTTGTCAGCACTTCTTTGCCACTTCAAACAAGCTCAGCAAGACTAGGCACCAGTACTGTACCTGAAACATCAGGTGCCTTTCAACCTTCAACCCTTGTTACTTCGCCCACTGCAACTTCACCAAAGCTGGTTACAACTGCAATTGGAACATCACAGGGACAACCCACCAGCACAGGCTCTGAGACAACAATCACTTCATTACCCGGAAGATCATCCTCCCCTGCATTTACATCTACATCACCATCCATTAAAACAACATCAGAGCAGCAGACAACATTAAGTGCCTTTCAACCTTCAAACCCTGTAACTTCACCCACTGCAAGTTCACCAAAGCTGGATACACCAACTGCAATTGTACTTGGAACATCACAGAGTCCATCCACCAGCAATAGCTTTGAGACAGCAAGGACTTCAATACCAGAAAGAACATCCTCCCCTGCATTTACAAGTACATCGCCTTCCTTTGAAACAACATTAGTGCAGCAGGCAACATCCAGAGCAAGGGAGACATCAAGTGCCTTTCAACTTTCAACCCTTGTGACTTCACCTACCGCAAGTTCACCTAAGCTGGATACAACAATTGTACTTGGAACATCACAGAGTCCATCCACCAGCAACGGCTTTGAGACAGCAAGGACTTCATTACCAGAAAGAACATCCTCCCCTGCATTTACAATTACATCGCCTTCCTTTGAAACAACTTCATTGCAGGAGACATCACTGAAAGCCAGTGAAACATCAAGTGCATTTCAACCTTCAACCCTTGTAACGTTAACCACTGCAACTTCACCAAAGCTGGATACAACAACTGCAATTGGAACATCACAGAGGCCATCCACCAGCACAGGCTTTGAGACATCAATCACTTCATTACAAGAAGAACATCCTCCCTTGCAATTACAACTACATCACAATCCATTGAAACAACTTCAGCGCAGCAAACATCACTAAAAGCCAGTGAAACATCAAGTGCATTTCAACCTTCAACCCCTGTAACGTCACTCACTGCAAGTTCACCAAAGCTGGACGCAACAACTGCAATTATAACTTCACAGAGGCCATCCACCAGCACAGGGTTTGAGGCAACAATCACTTCATTACAAGGAAGAAAATCCTCCCCTTCATTTATAACTACATCACAATCCATTGAAACAACTTCAGCGCAGGCAACATCCAGAGCAAGGGAGACATCAAGTGCCTATCAACCTTCAACACTTGTAACTTCACCTACCGCAAGTTCACCTAAGCTGGATACAACAATTGTACTTGGAACATCACAGAGTCCATCCACCAGCAACGGCTTTGAGACAGCAAGGACTTCATTACCAGAAAGAACATCCTCCCCTGCATTTACAATTACATCGCCTTCCTTTGAAACAACTTCATTGCAGGAGACATCACTGAAAGCCAGTGAAACATCAAGTGCATTTCAACCTTCAACCCTTGTAACGTTAACCACTGCAACTTCACCAAAGCTGGATACAACAACTGCAATTGGAACATCACAGAGGCCATCCACCAGCACAGGCTTTGAGACATCAATCACTTCATTACAAGGAAGAACATCCTCCCTTGCAATTACAACTACATCACAATCCTTTGAAACAACTTCAGCGCAGCAAACATCACTAAAAGCCAGTGAAACATCAAGTGCCTTTCAACCTTCAACCCCTGTAACTTCACCCACTGCAAGTTCAACAAAGCTGGACACAACAACTACAATTGTAACTTCACAAAGGCCATCCACCAGCGCAGGGTTTGAAGCAACAATCACTTCACTCCAACGAAGAACATCCTCCCCTGCATTTACATCTTCATCACCATCCATTAAAACAACATCAGAGCAGCAGACAACATCAAATGCCTTTCAACCTTCTACCCTTATAACTTCACCAAAGCTGGATACAACCACTGCAATTGGAACATCACAGAGGTCACACACCAGCACAGGTTTTGAGACAGCAAGAACTTCATTACCAGCAAGAACATCCTCCCCTGCATTTATAACTACATCACAATCCATTGAAACAACTTCAGCGCAGCACACGTCACTAAAAGCCAGTGAAACATCAAGTGCCGTTCAGACTTCATCCAAGTCTGTTACTTCCCGTTCTGTAGACCTGACAGAAACACGTGCAACATTACTCCCACCACCAACTGCAACAACCTTGGAAGCCGCCATCACAACAGTCCCCCAAGTGACTGTACTGCCAACAACAACAGCAGTGGCAACTCAAACGGTGCCTAACTTATCATCCTCCCCACCACTAGTTAGTAGCTCAAATATTCCATCAACTTCACTACAAGGTGGAACTTCAGATTCAACATCAACTGCAACAACTACCACACTGGAAGCAACTACAACCACTTCCCCACAACCTGAACCAAAAATTGCCTTGGTGTTCAAAGTGCAGCAGAACTTTACAGCAGAGCTTGAAAATAAATCCTCACCAGAGTTCAAAGCATTGGAATCCCAAGTTTCTGCAGCAGTAAGTCATTGCTGTCTTTTAATTTTGATTGAACACAACAACTTCATTTGTAAGAAATACAAGAGTATTTATTGATTTGGGAAACATAATCAATGAGTTGCGTTGCCATACAATAAATTTGTAAGTAATTTTGGCAAAAGGGGAGAATGGCATCTACATGATCAAATAAATCACATGTGAAAAGAAACCTTATCTTAACAGAAATTATGTCATCTGACTTCTGTCCAACATTTCTCACAATTTTGAAATTTACAGCTGGACCAGGTCTACTCAGCTCAGTATGGAGATAGCTTCAACAGAACTGTAATCAATGGATTCAGGTACAGGATGTTTTCACACAACTCCTTCTACAAACTTTATTGTTTTCTGTTTAAAAGTTTGCTTTAAAAGTCATACTTGATGTGGCACCTTTTGTCCTCCAAGCCAAGACTGTTCACGTAAGAGTGAGCTGTGAGCCTTGAGAGAAAGGAACTCATGGTCAATCCCCAGTTGATAAAAATTCATTCAAAATTCCTTTTTTCAATCTCTTTCTTCTCTATGTCTATTTTAATCTCGAAACTCTTGCTACTTTTCCTTGATAAAATGTCCCCAACAAAGTTTCTTAAATGTATCAACAGCTGACCTGAGATGCATCTTGAGGTGATTGACTTTAAATCCTGTTTTCATTACAGTCAAGGATCCATTGTGGTTGATGCTGAAATAATATTCAATGATGTCAGCTTACTACCAAATGCCAGTTCTGTGGCTCAGACTCTGGCGACTGCTGCTTCTGGCTCCAATTTCTCTCTAAGTGTAAACACTTCTTCCATTGTTGCAACAGGTAAGACTGACATGGTTTCCCTCCAAAAAAAAAAAGTCAGATATTTAATATCAATTTTGAGAGGTAGACAGCAACTTTAAATATGCTTTCAGAACAAAAATTTCGTTGAGTTATAACTTTGATAATCTGGACTAAGGAGTACCCTGTCAACTTTACAATTTTACAGATGTTCTGGCACCAACACAAGCTCCTGAATCAATTATATTGTCAACATCATTACCACTTGTCAGCACTTCTTTGCCACTTCAAACAAGCTCAGCAAGACTAGGCACCAGTACTGTACCTGAAACATCAGGTGCCTTTCAACCTTCAACCCTTGTTACTTCGCCCACTGCAACTTCACCAAAGCTGGTTACAACTGCAATTGGAACATCACAGGGACAACCCACCAGCACAGGCTCTGAGACAACAATCACTTCATTACCCGGAAGATCATCCTCCCCTGCATTTACATCTACATCACCATCCATTAAAACAACATCAGAGCAGCAGACAACATTAAGTGCCTTTCAACCTTCAACCCCTGTAACTTCACCCACTGCAAGTTCACCAAAGCTGGATACACCAACTGCAATTGTACTTGGAACATCACAGAGTCCATCCACCAGCAATAGGCTTTGAGACAGCAAGGACTTCATTACCAGAAAGAACATCCTCCCCTGCATTTACAAGTACATCGCCTTCCTTTGAAACAACATTAGTGCAGCAGGCAACATCCAGAGCAAGGGAGACATCAAGTGCCTTTCAACTTTCAACCCTTGTGACTTCACCTACCGCAAGTTCACCTAAGCTGGATACAACAATTGTACTTGGAACATCACAGAGTCCATCCACCAGCAACGGCTTTGAGACAGCAAGGACTTCATTACCAGAAAGAACATCCTCCCCTGCATTTACAATTACATCGCCTTCCTTTGAAACAACTTCATTGCAGGAGACATCACTGAAAGCCAGTGAAACATCAAGTGCATTTCAACCTTCAACCCTTGTAACGTTAACCACTGCAACTTCACCAAAGCTGGATACAACAACTGCAATTGGAACATCACAGAGGCCATCCACCAGCACAGGCTTTGAGACATCAATCACCTCATTACAAGGAAGAACATCCTCCCTTGCAATTACAACTACATCACAATCCATTGAAACAACTTCAGCGCAGCAAACATCACTAAAAGCCAGTGAAACATCAAGTGCATTTCAACCTTCAACCCCTGTAACGTCACTCACTGCAAGTTCACCAAAGCTGGACGCAACAACTGCAATTATAACTTCACAGAGGCCATCCACCAGCACAGGGTTTGAGGCAACAATCACTTCATTACAAGGAAGAAAATCCTCCCCTTCATTTATAACTACATCACAATCCATTGAAACAACTTCAGCGCAGGCAACATCCAGAGCAAGGGAGACATCAAGTGCCTATCAACCTTCAACACTTGTAACTTCACCTACCGCAAGTTCACCTAAGCTGGATACAACAATTGTACTTGGAACATCACAGAGTCCATCCACCAGCAACGGCTTTGAGACAGCAAGGACTTCATTACCAGAAAGAACATCCTCCCCTGCATTTACAATTACATCGCCTTCCTTTGAAACAACTTCATTGCAGGAGACATCACTGAAAGCCAGTGAAACATCAAGTGCATTTCAACCTTCAACCCTTGTAACGTTAACCACTGCAACTTCACCAAAGCTGGATACAACAACTGCAATTGGAACATCACAGAGGCCATCCACCAGCACAGGCTTTGAGACATCAATCACTTCATTACAAGGAAGAACATCCTCCCTTGCAATTACAACTACATCACAATCCTTTGAAACAACTTCAGCGCAGCAAACATCACTAAAAGCCAGTGAAACATCAAGTGCCTTTCAACCTTCAACCCCTGTAACTTCACCCACTGCAAGTTCACCAAAGCTGGACACAACAACTACAATTGTAACTTCACAAAGGCCATCCACCAGCACAGGGTTTGAGGCAACAATCACTTCACTCCAACGAAGAACATCCTCCCCTGCATTTACATCTTCATCACCATCCATTAAAACAACATCAGAGCAGCAGACAACATCAAATGCCTTTCAACCTTCTACCCTTATAACTTCACCAAAGCTGGATACAACCACTGCAATTGGAACATCACAGAGGTCACACACCAGCACAGGTTTTGAGACAGCAAGAACTTCATTACAAGGAAGAACATCCTCCCTTGCAATTACAACTACATCACAATCCATTGAAACAACTTCAGCGCAGCGAACATCACTAAAAGCCAGTGAAACATCAAGTGCCTTTCAACCTTCAACCCTTGTTACTTCACCCACTGCAACTTCACCAAAGCTTGATACAACAACTGCAATTGGAACTTCACAGAGGCCATCCACCAGCACAGGCTTTGAGACAACTATCACATCATTACAAGGAAGAACATCCTTCCCTGCATTTACAACTACATCACCCTCCATTAAAACAACATCAGAGCCGCAGACAACATCAAATGCCTTTCAACCTTCTACCCTTATAACTTCACCAAAGCTGGATACAACCACTGCAATTGGAACATCACAGAGGCCATCCACCAGCACAGGCTTTGAGACATCAATCACTTCATTACAAGGAAGAACATCCTCCATTGCAATTACAACTACATCACAATCCATTGAAACAACTTCAGCGCAGCAAACATCACTAAAAGCCAGTGAAACATCAAGTGCCTTTCAACCTTCAACCCCTGTAACTTCACCCACTGCAAGTTCACCAAAGCTGGACACAACAACTGCAATTGTAACTTCACAGAGGCCATCCACCAGCACAGGGTTTGAGGCAACAATCACTTCACTCCAACGAAGAACATCCTCCCCTGCATTTACATCTTCATCACCATCCATTAAAACAACATCAGAGCAGCAGACAACATCAAGTGCATTTCAACCTTCAACCCTTGTAACTTCACCCACTGCAACTTCACCAAGGCTGGATACAACAACTGCAATTGGAACTTCACAGAGGCCATCCACCAGCACAGGCTTTGAGACAACTATCACATCATTACAAGGAAGAACATCCTCCCCTGCATTTACAACTACATCACCCTCTATTAAAACAACATCAGAGTCGGAGACACATCAAATGCCTTTCAACCTTCTACCCTTATAACTTCACCAAAGCTGGATACAACCACTGCAATTGGAGCATCACAGAGGTCACACACCAGCACAGGTTTTGAGACAGCAAGAACTTCATTACCAGTAAGAACATCCTCCCCTGCATTTATAACTTCATCACCATCTACTGAAACACCTTCAGCTCAGCACACGTCACTGAAAGCCAGTGAAACATCAAGTGCCGTTCAGACTTCATCCAAGTCTGTTACTTCCCGTTCTGTAGACCTGACAGAAACACGTGCAACATTACTCCCACCACCAACTGCAACAACCTTGGAAGCCGCCATCACAACAGTCCCCCAAGTGACTGTACTGCCAACAACAACAGCAGTGGCAACTCAAACGGTGCCTAACTTATCATCCTCCCCACCACTAGTTAGTAGCTCAAATATTCCATCAACTTCACTACAAGGTGGAACTTCAGATTCAACATCAACTGCAACAACTACCACACTGGAAGCAACTACAACCACTTCCCCACAACCTGAACCAAAAATTGCCTTGGTGTTCAAAGTGCAGCAGAACTTTACAGCAGAGCTTGAAAATAAATCCTCACCAGAGTTCAAAGCATTGGAATCCCAAGTTTCTGCAGCAGTAAGTCATTGCTGTCTTTTAATTTTGATTGAACAAAACAAATTCATTTGTAAGAAATACAAGAGTATTTATTGATTTGGGAAACATAATCAATGAGTTGCGTTGCCATACCATAAATTTGTAAGTAATTTTGGCAAAAGGGGAGAATGGCATCTACATGATCAAATAAATCACATGTGAAAAGAAACCTTATCTTAACAGAAATTATGTCATCTGACTTCTGTCCAACATTTCTCACAATTTTGAAATTTACAGCTGGACCAGGTCTACTCAGCTCAGTATGGAGATAGCTTCAACAGAACTGTAATCAATGGATTCAGGTACAGGATGTTTTCACACAACTCCTTCTACAAACTTTATTGTTTTCTGTTTAAAAGTTTGCTTTAAAAGTCATACTTGATGTGGCACCTTTTGTCCTCCAAGCCAAGACTGTTCACCTAAGAGTGAGCTGTGAGCCTTGAGAGAAAGGAACTCATGGTCAATCCCCAGTTGATAAAAATTCATTCAAAATTCCTTTTTTCAATCTCTTTCTTCTCTATGTCTATTTTAATCTCGAAACTCTTGCTACTTTTCCTTGATAAAATGTCCCCAACAAAGTTTCTTAAATGTATCAACAGCTGACCTGAGCTGCATCTTGAGGTGATTGACTTTAAATCCTGTTTTCATTACAGTCAAGGATCCATTGTGGTTGATGCTGAAATAATATTCAATGATGTCAGCTCACTACCAAATGCCAGTTCCGTGGCTCAGACTCTGGCGACTGCTGCTTCTGGCTCCAATTTCTCTCTAAGTGTAAACACTTCTTCCATTGTTGCAACAGGTAAGACTGACATGGTTTCCCTCCAAAAAAAAAAAAGTCAGATATTTAATATCAATTTTGAGAGGTAGACAGCAACTTTAAATATGCTTTCAGAACAAAAATTTCGTTGAGTTATAACTTTGATAATCTGGACTAAGGAGTACCCTGTCAACTTTACAATTTTACAGATGTTCTGGCACCAACACAAGCTCCTGAATCAATTATATTGTCAACATCATTACCACTTGTCAGCACTTCTTTGCCACTTCAAACAAGCTCAGCAAGACTAGGCACCAGTACTGTACCTGAAACATCAGGTGCCTTTCAACCTTCAACCCTTGTTACTTCGCCCACTGCAACTTCACCAAAGCTGGTTACAACTGCAATTGGAACATCACAGGGACAACCCACCAGCACAGGCTCTGAGACAACAATCACTTCATTACCCGGAAGATCATCCTCCCCTGCATTTACAACTACATCACCATCCATTAAAACAACATCAGAGCAGCAGACAACATTAAGTGCCTTTCAACCTTCAACCCCTGTAACTTCACCCACTGCAACTCCACCAAAGCTGGATACACCAACTGCAATTGTACTTGGAACATCACAGAGTCCATCCACCAGCAATGGCTTTGAGACAGCAAGGACTTCATTACCAGAAAGAACATCCTCCCCTGCATTTACAAGTACATCGCCTTCCTTTGAAACAACATTAGTGCAGCAGGCAACATCCAGAGCAAGGGAGACATCAAGTGCCTTTCAACTTTCAACCCTTGTGACTTCACCTACCGCAAGTTCACCTAAGCTGGATACAACAATTGTACTTGGAACATCACAGAGTCCATCCACCAGCAACGGCTTTGAGACAGCAAGGACTTCATTACCAGAAAGAACATCCTCCCCTGCATTTACAATTACATCGCCTTCCTTTGAAACAACTTCATTGCAGGAGACATCACTGAAAGCCAGTGAAACATCAAGTGCATTTCAACCTTCAACCCTTGTAACGTTAACCACTGCAACTTCACCAAAGCTGGATACAACAACTGCAATTGGAACATCACAGAGGCCATCCACCAGCACAGGCTTTGAGACATCAATCACTTCATTACAAGGAAGAACAACCTCCCTTGCAATTACAACTACATCACAATCCATTGAAACAACTTCAGTGCAGCAAACATCACTAAAAGCCAGTGAAACATCAAGTGCATTTCAACCTTCAACCCCTGTAACTTCACTCACTGCAAGTTCACCAAAGCTGGACGCAACAACTGCAATTATAACTTCACAGAGGCCATCCACCAGCACAGGGTTTGAGGCAACAATCACTTCATTACAAGGAAGAAAATCCTCCCCTTCATTTATAACTTCATCACAATCCATTGAAACAACTTCAGCGCAGGCAACATCCAGAGCAAGGGAGACATCAAGTGCCTATCAACCTTCAACACTTGTAACTTCACCTACCGCAAGTTCACCTAAGCTGGATACAACAATTGTACTTGGAACATCACAGAGTCCATCCACCAGCAACGGCTTTGAGACAGCAAGGACTTCATTACCAGAAAGAACATCCTCCCCTGCATTTACAATTACATCACCTTCCTTTGAAAGAACTTCATTGCAGGAGACATCACTGAAAGCCAGTGAAACATCAAGTGCATTTCAACCTTCAACCCTTGTAACGTTTACCACTGCAACTTCACCAAAGCTGGATACAACAACTGCAATTGGAACATCACAGAGGCCATCCACCAGCACAGGCTTTGAGACATCAATCACTTCGTTACAAGGAAGAACATCCTCCCTTGCAATTACAACTACATCACAATCCATTGAAACAACTTCAGCGCAGCAAACATCACTAAAAGCCAGTGAAACATCAAGTGCCTTTCAACCTTCAACCCCTGTAACTTCACCCACTGCAAGTTCACCAAAGCTGGACACAACAACTGCAATTGTAACTTCACAGAGGCCATCCACCAGCACAGGGTTTGAGGCAACAATCACTTCACTCCAACGAAGAACATCCTCCCCTGCATTTACATCTTCATCACCATCCATTAAAACAACATCAGAGCAGCAGACAACATCAAATGCCTTTCAATCTTCAACCCTTGTAACTTCACCCACTGCAACTTCACCAAAGCTGGATACAACAACTGCAATTGGAACTTCACAGAGGCCATCCACCAGCACAGGCTTTGAGACAACTATCACATCATTACAAGGAAGAATATCCTCCCCTGCATTTACAACTACATCACCCTCCATTAAAACAACATCAGAGTCAGAGACAACATCAAATGCCTTTCAACCTTCTACCCTTATAACTTCACCAAAGCTGGATACAACCACTGCAATTGGAACATCACAGAGGTCACACACCAGCACAGGTTTTGAGACAGCAAGAACTTCATTACCAGCAAGAACATCCTCCTCTGCATTTATAACTTCATCACCATCTACTGAAACACCTTCAGCACAGCACACGTCACTGAAAGCCAGTGAAACATCAAGTGCCGTTCAGACTTCATCCAAGTCTGTTACTTCCCGTTCTGTAGACCTGACAGAAACACGTGCAACATTACTCCCATCACCAACTGCAACAACCTTGGAAGCCGCCATCACAACAGTCCCCCAAGTGACTGTACTGCCAACAACAACAGCAGTGGCAACTCAAACGGTGCCTAACTTATCATCCTCCCCACCACTAGTTAGTAGCTCAAATATTCCATCAACTTCACTACAAGGTGGAACTTCAGATTCAACATCAACTGCAACAACTACCACACTGGAAGCAACTACAACCACTTCCCCACAACCTGAACCAAAAATTGCCTTGGTGTTCAAAGTGCAGCAGAACTTTACAGCAGAGCTTGAAAATAAATCCTCACCAGAGTTCAAAGCATTGGAATCCCAAGTTTCTGCAGCAGTAAGTCATTGCTGTCTTTTAATTTTGATTGAACACAACAACTTCATTTGTAAGAAATACAAGAGTATTTATTGATTTGGGAAACATAATCAATGAGTTGCGTTGCCATACAATAAATTTGTAAGTAATTTTGGCAAAAGGGGAGAATGGCATCTACATGATCAAATAAATCACATGTGAAAAGAAACCTTATCTTAACAGAAATTATGTCACCTGACTTCTGTCCAACATTTCTCACAATTTTGAAATTCACAGCTGGACCAGGTCTACTCAGCTCAGTATGGAGATAGCTTCAACAGAACTGTAATCAATGGATTCAGGTACAGGATGTTTTCACACAACTCCTTCTACAAACTTTATTGTTTTCTGTTTAAAAGTTTGCTTTAAAAGTCATACTTGATGTGGCACCTTTTGTCCTCCAAGCCAAGACTGTTCACCTAAGAGTGAGCTGTGAGCCTTGAGAGAAAGGAACTCATGGTCAATCCCCAGTTGATAAAAATTCATTCAAAATTCCTTTTTTCAATCTCTTTCTTCTCTATGTCTATTTTAATCTCGAAACTCTTGCTACTTTTCCTTGATAAAATGTCCCCAACAAAGTTTCTTAAATGTATCAACAGCTGACCTGAGCTGCATCTTGAGGTGATTGACTTTAAATCCTGTTTTCATTACAGTCAAGGATCCATTGTGGTTGATGCTGAAATAATATTCAATGATGTCAGCTCACTACCAAATGCCAGTTCCGTGGCTCAGACTCTGGCGACTGCTGCTTCTGGCTCCAATTTCTCTCTAAGTGTAAACACTTCTTCCATTGTTGCAACAGGTAAGACTGACATGGTTTCCCTCCAAAAAAAAAGTCAGATATTTAATATCAATTTTGAGAGGTAGACAGCAACTTTAAATATGCTTTCAGAACAAAAATTTCGTTGAGTTATAACTTTGATAATCTGGACTAAGGAGTACCCTGTCAACTTTACAATTTTACAGATGTTCTGGCACCAACACAAGCTCCTGAATCAATTATATTGTCAACATCATTACCACTTGTCAGCACTTCTTTGCCACTTCAAACAAGCTCAGCAAGACTAGGCACCAGTACTGTACCTGAAACATCAGGACAGACTAGAACAATATTATTACCAGGCACAACATCCTCCCCTGTACTTACTACTACATCACCATTCAGTGGGTCAACTTCAGTCTCGCAGACAACATCTAGTGCAAGGATAACATCAAGTGCCTTTCAACCATCAACCCTTGTATCTACACCCACTGCAAGTTCACCAAAGCTGGATACAACTATAGTACTTGGAACATCACAGAGGCCATCCACCAGCACAGGCTTTGAGACAGGAAGGACTTTAATACCAGGAAGAACATCCTCCCCTACATTTACATCTACATCACCATCCATTAAAACAACTTCAGTGCAGCAGATAACATCCAGAGCAGGGGAAACACCAGGTGCCTTTAAACCTACAACACTTGTAACTTCACCCACTGCAACTTCACCAAAGCTGGATACAACAACTGCAATTGGAACATCACTTAGGCCATCCACCAGCACAGGTTTTGAGACAGCAAGGACTTCATTACCAGGAGGACCATCCTCCCCTGTATTTGTAACTACATCACCATCCATTGAAACAACATCAGTGCAGCAGACAACATCACTGAAAGCAAGTGACACATCAAGTGCCTTTCAACTTTCAACACTTGTAACTTCCCCCACTGCAGTTTCACCAAAGCTGGATACAATAGCTGTACTTGGAACATCACAGAAGCCATCCACCAGCACAAGCTTTGAGACAGCAATCACTTCATTACCAGGAAGAACATCCTCCCCTGCATTTGCAACTACATCATCATTCATTGAAACAACTTCAGTGCACCAAACAACATCCAGAACCAGTGAAACATCAGGTGCCTTTCCTTCTTCTTCCAAGTCTTTAACCTCACCCACCATAGACACAATTAAATTACCAGCGGCATCATTCTCAACACCAACTGCAACAACTTTGGTAGCAGTCATCACGACAGACACCCAAGTGACTGTATTGCCATCATCATCAGCAGTGGCAGTTCAAATGCTGCCAAACTTATCAACTTCCCCATCACTCGTTAGTAGCTCAAATCTTCCATCAACTTCCCTACAAGGTGGAACTTCAGATTCAACATCAACTTCAACAGCTACCACACTGCAAGCAACTACAACCACTTCCCCACAACCTGAACCAAAAATTGCCTTGGTGTTCAAAGTGCAGCAGAACTTTACAGCAGAGCTTGAAAATAAATCCTCACCAGAGTTCAAAGCATTGGAATCCCAAGTTTCTGCAGCAGTAAGTTCTTTTTTCAGAATATAACTGATAATACAGAAATAATTCAATACATTTACTTTGAATTAAAAAAAAAACAGTCCCTTTTTCACTTAGATCATTTTAAGACCTTATTGAACATGACATCAAGGGACCAACACTTTTAATACTTTTAAATAATTCAGGTCATATTACATCCAAAATGACCAGAAAAATCACAAATACTCACAACTCTACCATGAATGGACATGTATGTCTTTTAAGTCATGTGTACTTTATCTCAAATCTGAAATTCACAGCTCAACCAAGTTTACTCTTCTCAATATGGAGACACCTTCAACAGAACTGTAATCAACGGGTTCAGGTACAGCTTGTGTCTACAGTTATTTCATCAAACATTAACTCTTTTTTTATTGATGTCTTAAATTTTACTTATCAACTCTGACTTAGGGAAATCTTTCTTTTTTTTCTTTTTCAAGAATTATGAGATATTTCTTATCAAATAGAAAGTAAGCACGTCATATAAATATCAGTGATGCACATGAATTGTCACTCTTCTTTTAAATAACTTAATTTTGATGTCCGTTTTAATTTCTCTTAATTTGTTTGACCTTTTTTCAGCTTTTTATCTTTGAACTTTAGAAAATAACTGGTTTAATATTAACCCTCTATATTACGTTTATTTCAGCAAAGGTTCCATTGTGGTAGACGCTGAGATAATATTCAATAATTTCAACTCCTTGCCAAATGCTAGTTCTGTTGCTCAAACATTGGTGACTGCTGCCTCCAGTTCAAATATCTCTCTGAGTATCAACACAACATCCATTGTTGCAACAGGTAAGATTTCAATTAACAGACATGACATTTTGTTTTTGTTGGCATCCTTTTAGGGACACTATAATTTCTAAATTTTCTTTGAACATTATAAGATCATAAGGATTCAAATTAAAATATCAACTTTTCAGCTGTGTTGGCATCATCTAACACATCCCACCCAGTACAATTTTCAACATCTTTCATGTCACTGTCTCAAACTGTGACTTTACTACATCTCAAAGAAAGCACTACCCCAGTCTTGACAACTTTACACCCACTTGGATGATGTTTGGAACATATCACCTGAAGTTTCACTGCACACAAAGCCAATGAGAATGCAGTCCTCTTCTCTTCTGTCATCCAAACGTACCTGCCACCTACATCTCATCACCAACCACAAAAACAAGTTTGTGGTCACTTTTGACAGCTTCTCCAGCAAGCTGATTGATTTCAACACAATTCTGGGAAAGGCTATTACCAAATTATTTTAAAGACACTTAACTCAAGTAGAGAACCATATGAATTCCCTCTCAACAGGGATTGAAAAAACATTAAAAGGAAGTAAAAACATCTAAGCAACTAAAAGAATTTCAGATAACTACTGACATTGCAGCCGTTTTATATTACATTTGGACCATGTGGTGCAGTATTACAATTTAGAACTTTACCACTTTATAACGTACTAGAGTTAATTCATCCTCTACACCAGCAGTAAAGGAGTCCTTCAAAAAAACTACATCAACTGTGACTGCAAATCCCCCTGAAAGGTTTTCATCCCGACACCAAAAAGTCAACTCTAATCACTTAGGCCTCTGCACCACCTGCAACTTTTCCTTCTTGCAATACTGCAAGTGAGGCAGAGCTGTCAGCACAAATATTGAAACAGCTATTAGCAGTGGAGAACTTCTCAACTGCCAGTCGCCCAGATATTTTGATTATGTGCTTCTGATTACATGTCTGTTTGTCAATAAGCACATAGTCTGCAAAGCATACCATTTAGCTACTTTCAGTTGTTTTCACCAGCCTAAAACAGCTACAGCACTGGCGAACTCATGCCAACATTGAAACTTTACTGTCTCCAGATAATAATCTCTTTTATGAGACCTCCATCTCTTCATTTGAAAAAATGCCAGGTTCAAGTTAACTACCAGGTACTCAAACTAAACCAGCATGAGTTACAATTTCACCACCACTGGATCCAAGTCAAGCAGCAACAACACCTACTGCCACTACTACCATCATACCTAAGTTGAAAAACAAACATCTACATAACAAGGAATTTTAACACAAAATAAGGAAACCTCAATATGCAATCCATGAGCTGCCAAACATTTTGTTGCAAGTCAGTGAATCATCAGCTCTTAAACACCCATATCATCTACAATCTCACCATCAATCAAAATGACCTTATCGTCAGGCTACTCCCTAGGGGCTTCCAACTGACATGTAAAACAAAATGAAGTTCAGAAAAAAAAGAGTTGTTGACTGATCATCCAAGCTACATTAAGACCCCAGAGGAGGCAGAATCTTCAAGGACACTTACAGAGACAAGACAACAGGAGGAACAAATGGACACTTCATAAAGGAAGTCAAGGACAATGATCAAAATCTCATGAAAATGTGATCCCACTGCTTCTGCTCTTTGCACTCACACACTCATCTTCTGCACACACTTACGTTTTACATACATAACTTGCACAAACTTTTCCTACATCTACTCTCATTTAAATGTCAAACACACTTAATTCTTTTGGTCATATAGGGGGTAATCAAAGAGTCATTTCCTGTCCTTTCTCCACTTAAGGCATAAATTTCACCTGCTTAAACTATGAGCAGATTCTGTTCTTTCTACTCTCTTGGCTGACATGGGGAATTTATAGTTATTGGAAACAGCTTGGCTTTAGTAATGGTAGAGGGACATATCTTACGGATCAAATCTTTGTGTTAAACGAAATTTGGATATACATATATTTTCTCCATTTATATCGACCTATATACATGGTCCTAGTCCTAATAAATCATTTAATAAAGGTGATTCAGAGAAAAAATCCCTGTCTTTCTTTCCTTAAATCTGTGCATTGTATTAAACAAATTATTAACAAATGGAAAGCAGCTGGACACTCACCCTGGTAAGTAAATTCCCCCCTTAGCATTCTCCCTCTGCAACTAAGATTGTTTACACAAAAGCAAGGCTTAGAAAGCTGTCCATCACCACAAGCTGCAACTTTATAGTCAGTCAATACATCCATATTAGGCAACACAAAAACATAACCTAACTCACATAAAACCTCTCCTGCCATCTCTGCACATTATGCAACATGAAACAAATTTGTCACCACTCGAAGTTCATAACCATTTCACACAGGTTCATCAAAAGTAGATTCATAAAACTCCACTTGTAATCCTTGCAACAGAGTGAATGCTTTCAAGTTAACTGTGAATCGATTTCTGATCACTCCCATCAGCACAACTTTAACACAAAACAAAATATATTTAACCCCAGTTATTACAACCTTGCATTCAGTCAAGACCTAGTCAGTCAGGAGAACCCTACAAACAACAACTTTTCAAGTAATGAACACAACTCCATCCGTCAGTGAGAACTTTCACCATTTGTTTTTGCAGATCCTCTATCCTCTTCTGCAAGTGCTGGAACTTCAGCAGCACCAACTTTAACAACAATTGCTGCCTTGGAAACAACAACTTCACCCGCCATGATGACAATTCAGCCACCACTGAAAATAACACAACCCATTAACGAGACCACCATAGTTGCTATTTCTACATCTGTTTCAACCACTGTCCAAGTGAACAAGACTCCAGAGGCAACAACACCTGCAGCAAGTACTTTCTTGGAAACAGTTTCAACAGCTTCCACAACAGAAGCAAGAGTCAACTTAGAATTTAAGATGGCTCTAAATTTTTCAGCAGAACTCAGAAACAAATCCTCAGCAGAGTTCAACATTTTATCTGACAAAGTCACAACAACAGTAAGTTGATATAACATTTTGTAAAAGTCACTGAACACAATCCAATTTGTCTCTGTCTACCAGAATGCATGGGTGCTTGAAATAATTCAATATGTGAAATTACCGCCTGAAAGTATAAAGGAATTTCCTTTTTATTTCTACAAAATCCTTTTTACTTTTTCTTCCAGCTTGACAACGTCTATACAAGCAAATATGGCAATCGCTTCAGTCAATCAACTGTCAACTCTTTCAGGTACACAATTTTAATTATTAATCTTTGAGAGAATGTCATTTTCTTTACACTTTTCAGGTTTGGAGTTGAATACCTGAAATCCTTCAGAAAGTCCCAATAGTTTCACAAATAAAAAAAACAAATCAGATATACTCCAAGAGTTTTTGGTGGTAGAATAAAACACATGAAAAACAGTGTTACTTTTAATAACATCAACATTTAAAAAACTTCCTGGTAATGTATCTTTGATTTTTAATAAATAGGTGTGCCATTTTAAGAAGCTACCTCTCAAAGCTAGGGTGTTAGCACAATGTATATTTCTGTGCTGAAAAGATGCAAAGAGTAAACTTGGTTCTGAAAAGACTGAAGACCACAAATATGCTATTTATTTGGATAAATTGGATTGGTGCCACAACTTTTATTAATTTATAGTGCAGAACACATTTTTGAGCTGCAGTAGGACTGAATACCCACATATTGTGCACACTTTATGCAAATAAAGGGATCCACCCATGTTATTTGGAATGAAGGAATTATCACAGCAACACAGATTCATGTGCATGGTTGTACAAAAAAGTACTGGTTGTACTGGAAAACATTTATATAAAAAACAAGACAGCAATCTTGAAGCAGTTTCCCTCGATTTAACATAGGTTTGCATTCCTCTCTCGTAGACTTTGTGGTGTCACAGTGTTATATAAAAAAAGAAAAATATAACAATGTTTATTATTTTTTTTTTTTCACAGTGAAGGTTCAGTTGTGGTAGATGCAAACCTCATTTTTAGAAATGCCACCTCAGTGCCCACAACAAGTGATGTGGTCCAGACATTAGTTGATGCAGTGTCCAGCAGCTCTAACTTCTCTCTGCCAGTGGATGTTCAAAGCATTGTTGTAAAAAGTAAGAGACATTGTCTTAAATCTTAAAGGACGATTGAGTTCTTAACCAAACACCTCATTATTAAAAATTTTCTCATATGTTTTCATCACAGGCTCAAGTACAACAGCTGCTCCAACATCTCTTACTACTGATCTAACTTCTACCCCCAGTGCCACACTGGCTGCATCTACTGCTCAAACTATAACAGCTGCCTCCTCTGCCACTACCAATGCAACAGCACCTGTGACTACTGCTAATATAACTGAGAGAACCACTTCAACCACAAAAACTGCCACTACAGCTACCCCAACTAAAGAGCTTTCTACGACAATTAGAAGAAGAACCACTACCACTGCTGAACCTTCTACAGCTGCCCCTACTACAGATCCCTCTACGACATCTACTTCCACAACAGAAACCATTACTACTGCCTCAACAAATCCTCCCTCATCCAGTGAAGGAACACTTGGTTTGCAGTTTAGTCTTAACCAAACATTTACACTAGACCTCTCAAACTCGTCCTCCACAGCATATAAGGCTCTGTCTTCAACAGTGGTCTCTGAGGTAAAAAAAAAATATATATATATACTTTATATGTCACTGCAAAGGACCTCCTCTAATAATAAGTTGAAATCATTTCAAAGAATAGAGGAGGAAAAATTCTTTCACTGTTACATAGTTTTAGATGAAACAGAACAATAGTCTTAAATTATATTTTGAATTTCAGTGGAAGACAGTGCAGAGTAAATAAGATGGGAGTAATATGAGTGGACTTGATTGACCTAGCGACTAATCTCACAGCATCATTTTGGTTCATCTATAAATGGTCAAGAGAGGAATTGTTGAGGCAAGTGAAAGGGAACTGCAATAGTCAAGTCTCATAGCTATAAAAACATAAATCTGTATTTCATACTTAGTTTGAGACATCAGTTTTTATTGTAGCCATGCTCCTAATATTGAGGGCAAATGGATGGGTGGGAGAATTACAGGGCTAATCAAAAATTATTCTCTGATCAAAAATGACACCAAGATTGTTAAGATTCAAATTTCTCAAAGGGTGAAAATGAACCAATACTATAAGCAACCTTGGTGAAACAAAGATTCAGATTAGCCCAAGACAATAAGGGCAGACAACACAGTATTGAGTTGATTATTGACAGCTTTGTCTAAAATCTTTATTATTAAAGGCAGTTTAAGGTGGCCCTATCAATTGTAGGGTCTGATGAGTCCAGGTTAGTCTTTTTAAAAAGGGGTTGCACATTAGCTGATTTACAGTAGGGTTGGACACAACTCGATTGCATTTCGTTATTCATAATTGCAATTAGATAAGGAAACTATTTCTGGAGGCAAATTTGTTGGTTCAGAGGTTAGTATGATTGCCATGCCAGAGGCAGGTTTTATGCTCATCACCAGGACAGTTAAACCTTACTAGAATGAGGTTTAAAAGAGAGCGTTAAAAGTTTATGCCTGGCACCGAAAAGTAACCTCGCCACACCAAGGCTCATTTAAGCTCCCTTTGTGTCTAGGTGAGCTTTCATTTAATAAATACTTTTAATTTGTAGTCAACTTGCATAATCTTTGTTTAAAAGATATCACCATTTTCCAAAGACTTCTCCTTCATTGTGTTTAGTTCACCTTAACTGTCCCTACACTGCTCAGCACAGCCCCCACAATTCCTGAAGGCATTGCGTGAGTCTGTATCTGGTCCAAGAGCATTTGCAGAAATATAGATCAAATGAATACAGCTTAAAGTCAGAGCTTTCTGTCTGTATCTATATGTGTGTGCTGGATCTAGCATGAATGAGCTTTAAGGTGATTAGCACTACCAAAGTTGTGCCACCTCCTTTTATTTATTTACTTTTTGCACTAGCTTCCCTCAACTGGATCCACCGACTTGTTTTAAATGCCACATCAGAAAACCTGGACACCAGATGGCAGAGTTAGCTTTGCTGCCAGACTTTGCCAGCTGAAGTTGTCCAGGATTGGTTCTTTATTTGCCCTTAAACGATGTAAAAAATTCAGAAAACGGAAATGGAGCCAGAACAGAACCAAACTGCTTACGATATGACCACTATTCAAACCTCCAAAATTTATGGTCAAAACAGGCAAGGATGTAATGACAGAAGAATCAGCATAGGAGTTTAACCCAAATCTACCTTCTCCTTAATCAGAAGTCATCTCTAACACAATATGCAGTAGTTGGATTTAATCTAATGGGATGCAGTTTGTACGAGTAAGGGTAATTACAATGTGAATGTGAAATGACCACTAAGTTACCAAAACATTTTAATGCAATTTTTACATATCACTTGATTAAAAACAAAGACTTGTTGTAATTTTATGGCTACTGCTCATGAAATCATCAAAATAGAATGTTCTTGCATTTCTGCTGCTTAAAACCTTCAATAAGTATAAACTGTCTTCTCTTTTAGGTCAACACAGTCTGTCAGCAAGTCTTTTCATCAAGTTTCAGCCGCTCAATTGTTAACATGTTTTCGTAAGAGAAAAATACATTTGCTTCGCATTTTACATTTTTCTTTTTTTTGATATTTAATGATACTGATTCACTTCCATTTTTTTAGAGCTGTGTCTTCTTCTTTTCATTGCAGGAGAGGATCAGTGGTTGTTGATATGACTCTTGTCTTCAAAGATAAGTCCTCAGTTCCCTCAACAACTAGTGCAACATCACAACTAAGCACTGCACTTACCAGCGATACTACATCCCTTAGCATCATATCAGGCAGTGTTTCTGCACGTAAGTTGAGGGTTCATCATTTTTAACTTCATTAAGTATATTAATGTCTCTTGAAATGTTGGTAAATCTGATTAGATAAATCTAGTGTTACAAATTATTGGCATTGGTAATAAAGATTACACTACATGTAACACACATATTTTCAGATCTGGTGAGAAACCCCACATTTTAATACTTTTTTCCATCCAAAACATTGGCTACAGTCTTTACAGCAATTCAACAGACCTATCAGAGTGCTAGGATGTGCCATTATGACTGTAAGTTGGCAAAAGCAAATAATATTAAAAGAGCTACACATTTACAGAGAAACTGCATGTTGTGGACTTTACTAATACAGTTTAGACCATAATAGGCTAACATAATAAAGACCTCTTTTTTTCAGGGACACCCCTAAAGATATGCTGCAGCTATTGCTACTTGTACAACCTGTGATGTATCAAAAGTAGAAGAAGTACCTATTACAGTTGAAGCTATTACACTACTACCCCAAATTACTTTTCATCTTTTACCATTCTGGTGGTAAATTAACCTGACAGACCAGATACTGTTCAATATACATGTATACTGTACAGAATGTTTTTCACTTGTCCATATGGACAACAGTCCGTAGAAAGTATTTGGGAATGGACAGTAACTTTTCAAAGCATTTCCAACAGGTGATCGGACAATCATTATTATTCTAGGCCAATCAGATAATGTAGTAAACAGCACAAAACATGAGTCCTTTCGAAAAACAAACTCTCTCCAAAACATGTCAGAAGTGGAGCAAAAATATTCATTTAATGAAGAAATGCATTCCAGATCTGATAATACTGCAGTTGAAGCAGTTAGCATTTGTGCTAATCTCTGTATGAACAGTCACTTCCTGCTGCGGTCTTGCTTGTAGCTCCCCCCCTTTCTGCTTTAAAAAGACGGTGATGGGCCATGCCACTATGGGCTGAGCACAGTAGTTGTAGACTGGAGCTTGGCTAAAAGGATCTGCCAAGCTTAAGAGTAACTAGTTCATTAAATAAATGAGGTTACATATAGAAGTGGGACAAATTATCCATATTGTTCTGTAGGTATTGATGTTCTTGCATATACAACACAGTAATCAATTTCCTCATCCCAGGTATCAATATTTTAGTGAAAAAATACAATGCTGTTGTTTACAGGTTTACATGGATGAGTTGACTATGTCTGACAAATATCCTTGTTGTTGTTTTATGTCATGATTGTTTTTTTTTTCAGTTGTTAATAGTAATTTAATTTAAAAATAAAAATATAAACATGATTACATCTCAGCCTTTGTCAAATTCTGTGAATATGGCACTTAATAATAGATTAATCCCACAATTTGCCTCATTAGAATGACTTAATAATCAGATATTATGATAAATTGTTGTGTATATTCTTTCAATACATCAATTATTGCTGTATTGTGATATTATCCATATAGCAGACTATGTGTTGATGTTGTATCGTACTTGGAGCTTTCCTTTGGTTCCCAACCCTCATTCATTTTATATACCCTTGATTGTTTTAGTCTTTTGAGCCCAATGGGCGTCACTCACTTCTTTATTTGCATTCTTTACATTTCAGAGACATCAACATCTGGCAGCACTCCCCGGCCTACTGTGCTCCATCTTGTGGTTGTGACCTTTTCACTCTTAACTGTGGCACATATGCTAACAGTGTTGTAGCTGGATCCCAAGAACTGACGAATCATCGTTTTGTTTGTACTAAGCGGATACAGTTAGAACATACTGTTCAAAATAAATTCAGCTTTTTATAAATATTTCCAACTGGATTAAATAACAGAAACATTAAATGAAGCACTATAATTCTCACTTGATATGTAGTATTTTTGATGTAATTAAAAAAAGATCGACTTATTTAGCAAATTTTCTACTTAGAAGATGCACATTTTTTAAATATGATTTAGGTTATACGCTGTCAGTGCATTTATTAAATTAAATGCAAAACAATTATTGTCCACTAGAGTAGACTAAGACTTTTCAAGTCTGCTTTAAACCTTTTAACAAATACTAGAAGATCATTTAACAATGTAAAAAAAAAATGTTGTCATTGCTCCCACTATGTTTTGAAATGATTTTTAGCTTCTGGTTATCTTTTAGCACTTCCTGTTTTGAATTTGAATTTGAATTTTGAACTGACAAATAGTCAAAAAAAAAAAAAAAATATCCACAGATTTGTTTTCAAATGATTACTTTGTCTGTTCTGTTTTCTGTTGTGTGATCCAATCAAGCTCATTGCAGCTCTATCTTTTGTATTTAAGTTTGTCCAAGTAAAGAGTTTGTTTTCTGTTGTTGTTGTTGTTGCAATGGCTTGCTTAGTTTTATTCTGAAGTAGGAAATGCATGCATGTTAAAAAAAATTACATTTACATTTTTAGTGACATTCTCATATTTAAGCCATACAAAATATGTATTGAACAAATATAATATCTTCAAATAAAATATCACCCTTTTTTCTGTGGCTATTTTTTTGGGGTGTTTTATATTTTTGGCAATGTCAGCTGAAATACCATCAAACTTTAGTTTCAGGCACTTACACAGGACTTTCTGATAGTTTCTGAAATCTGATTGTGCAATCTTACTGTCTTTAGCAGTCATAAACCTTCTCCGTTCCGTACAAATTGGATGATTGATTTTAATTTTCTGTGAACATGGTTTTAAAGTCTAAGGTGTTATCCTTTTGTACTTTTGTACATATATATATATATGTGTATGTATATATATATATATATATATATATATATATATATATATATATATATATATATATGTCTCCACTTACCTCCCTCCCTTTGCCCACACACCCAACACAGCATCGTGTGGATTTGCTGTTCATCATGAGACTGGGGTCCACATTCAAGATTTCCTGCTGCTTAACAGAAGGTTTTTTCTTGCTGCCATGATGGAGGGATTCATGATTGGCTATATGGATTCATGTTGGGTGTTGGATGTATATATTTGTATATATATGTATATGTGTATTTTTATATGTATATATGTATCTATGCATATATGTGTATCCATAATATGAAGAGCTTTGTGCTCTATTGTAAAGTGTCTTGAGATAACACTTGTTATGAATTGGCGCTATACAAATAAAGATTGATTGATTGATTGATTGATTGGGTGTGTGGGCAAAGGAAGGGAAGTAAGTGGAGACAAGTGGATTAAAGTAAGAACTAAAGCTAGTGACAGATCAATGGACCAATCATAGACCTGTCGTCGTCAAATTTGTTTCTGCTGAAAACAAATTTATTAGAGGTTAGCCTCTTGAGATGCTACATCTTGTTTTCAGGAGGGTCCTCATGTCTGTGTGGTTGTGGTGATAATTTTATAGAAGTATAATCAATGAAAGTCTTACTGAAAATAAGAATTTATGGTAGTGATGAACTCATGGGTGCCCAGACCACAAGTGCATCCCTACCATATTTGTCTCCGTTATGTATAAATGTATTAATGGTAGACCTCTTGAGATGTGACACCTCATTTTCAAGAGGGATCTCATGCCCATGTGGAGCTAGAGATAGTTACTATAGATGTGTCATCCATGGATAGAAAGATCATGCTAATATCTACATCAACAGCTATAATGATTATGAACTGGAATGAGATGGCCAAATATGTGTTATGTCTGTAATTGTAGTTATTAAGGCTTCTTGACTCCAAAGCAGCAGGCAGCCTCCAACAAGGATCCCAGGCCACCTACAAGACAAGAGCCAGAGACGAGTACAGGAGCAAACAGAAAGGGGCAGAGGCATATACGGAGAGAGAGTGTGAGAGAGAGAGGGATAGGGCCCAATGTGCCAGATCCCCCCGGCAGTCTAAGCCTATTGCATCTTAACTATGTGTCTAAACTATGGACTATGAGCTGGTCCCTAACTGAAAGCTTTATCAAAGAGGAATGATTTAAGTCTAACCTTAAAGGTAGAGAGGGTGTCTGCCTCCTGAACCGTGGTCGGTAAATGATTCCAGAGAAGAGGAGCCTGATAACTGAAGGCTCTACCTCCCATACTACTTCTAGAGACTGATAGAACCACGAGCAGGCCAGCATTTTGGGAGCGTAATGTTCTAGAGGGGTTGTACGGCACTACAAGGTCTTTGAGCTAAATTGGTGCCTGTCCACTGAGAAATTGTCTCACTTACAGAAAAGAAAGTCTGAACCAGATCCTCTAATGAAGCCCCTCTCTACAGGGTTGCCTTCTGGCTTTGCCAGGGGTGCCCTCAAAATGCAGAAAAATTCAACTAAGTGTTATTATGATCATGCAGATTACTAGCATGTGATCTTGATACATTTTTTATATGTTACCTCTGTTGAAATCACAAGTGTCTATATGTAATGCATACTGACATTACACAGAGAGCATAACTTTTTTTAAGCTGGTTGGTGTTTATGGAGGTTGTGTAACAAACAAGCTAGCATTGTCATTATCAAAACTCTAAATTCAAGCCACTGGTTTCATCATCCTAAGCAGAGAGGGAAGGTAAATGATGATTTTTATTTGTTTGACAAGTCAACACAACTGACAAGAGCAAGTAACGATGAACTGTATCAAAATGTTTGAGAAAGCTTTGGGGGCTAGTGACCTACTGGAGACAAAAATACCAAGGTTGTGTGCATTGTTATAGTATTTTACAGTTACAAATGGTTGTGTAACTCTGAACTGTAACTTGAGTGTCTACATTGGCAGTCAGTGTGTATGTTCCCTTTTTTTTTGCTCATTTTCTCTGACGTCACTTAAGATTTGTAACTTTTCCTGAGGCTGCCTTGACAGAAAACGTGTAGAAATGTTGCTGTAATATTGTAACAAAGCAACAAAGACTGTTTATAAAAGTGTCTATAATGGTGTCATCTGCTGCTACATTGTGTGTCTGTGCAAGGAAAGGGTAGGTCTACAAAAAGAACTTGAAACAAAGGCGGAGGCCAGATTTGCATTATACAATGTATGTAACACTCACATAAATCCCCTAAAGCAAGAGGAGGGGGCAGGGGTTGGATGCAGTGAGGAGTGGATGTTGTTCTGCTGGTTAAACATGAAGCTTGTCTTCCTGCCATTCTTGTCATTTTTTCTGTATTACTTGACAGCCCCCACCCATGTTTCCGTCCTGCCCCCCTCTTATTTTAGTGCATCTTATTTCACAAAAGAAAAAAAAAAAACTTTTAAAGAGTCACCGTGTTGACTGAATGTATTTTAATGAACAACCTCAAGACCTACCGTTTTAACTTTGCTTTTGACTGAGCTTTACTTTACTTTAGGCAGTCTTATTTTTCTATCAATTTTGTTTTTATTTGTGTTTCATTGAATTAAATATTCTAGCTGTGCTTGTGTTATTATTCTTAACAATATTTTGTTATTTATTTCAATCTATTTATTGTGTGAAACAGTTATACTTTCTTAGTGTCAAATTTCTTAGTGTTTTATCATCCCACTTGTGTTTTTATTTGTTTACTGGTCTAGACATGAAGTTTATGTTTGATTGTTTGCTGTTATTTTGCTGTAATGCCTTAAATGTGTTTATTGTTACTAGTTCGAGGGCTGATTGATAAGTTGTGAGCCTTGTATTGAAGAAGATAAGCAGGGATGTCCTTTTTCAGCTCTACTGACTATTTAAGGCTGTGTACCAGAAGACTGGTGTCATTTGGTCAGTTTATGTCGACGAGGTAGCACTCTAAAGTAAATGAGGCAAGTGACTTTTGTAAAATGGACAAAATCACTAAAAGAGCAGTGATTCAGTATTTGCATAAGAAAGGTCTAGCACCTAAGGATATAACTCGCCTGTCAGCCATAACAATATCATGGACTTGACCATTTCTGAGGTTGCAACAGCGACAGGCCTTCCAGGACAGACGTCATCCCCAAGGCTCTGCCTGCCACGCTTAAATTTCGCCACCTACCTTTTCACTGTAGCATGTGAAGGGGCATCATTCCCTAGTGTTACCATATCAGTATGGATGTCCTTAGCTGCTAGACCTTTCTTATGCAAATATTGAATCACGACTCTTTTAGCGATTTTGTCCATTTTGCAAAAGTCCCTTGCCTTGTTTACTTTAGAGTGCTACCTCTTCGACATAAACTGACCAAATGACACCAGTCTTCAGGTACACAGCCTTAAATAGTCAGGGAATAGTGGAGCTGATAAAGGACATCCTTGCTTATCTTCTTCAATGCAAGGCTCACAACTTATCAATCAGCCCTCGTACTATAACTCCTACTTTACTTTAACTCTTATATCATCTCTAGTTTTGTCGTTCTTAACATCATCTTTGATTTTTAGATTTTTTATGAACTCATTATAGTGTTTCCTTAGTTTCTCACTCACAATCTTTGGCATAGTTATTTTTCCTTGTTTTTGTTTAATATGGGTTTGTTTGTTCTTGTGACCTCTATTTATGTTTGTCTTGCATGTTCTGTTTGTTGTTGTTGTTTCTGTCTATGTAAAGCACTTGTTTGTATGAAAAATGCTATACAAATGAAGTTTGACTTATTGATTGATTGACCAAATGTATAGGAAAACCTTATGTCTGACTATACAAAGGAAGCCAAGAGACCACATTAGAGCGTATTCATGTATTTTAAACACTTTAGTAAAGGTTTTTGCTGCTATACTTTCTTAATGCTCATAATATACAGTATAAAGAAAAATGCTTGACTATTTTCCTGTCATTTTGCTCCACACAGGATCATTTACCCTCCCCTACTTATTTTTCTTATGAGTCTGATCTTTTTATCTGGTCCAAAACCTCTTTCAGCATGTGGTTGGACAGCATGTTTGCTTTAAAAAAGCACATAAAATTCCACGCTGGAATCCTACATCAACAAATGAAAGGAATTTACCACTGCGACAAAAGTCACTTCAATCTCTGCCCAAATAATGACTCAAAAGGAGGCAAAACTTTAGTAGACAGAAAGGTGCTACTGATCCATTTTTTCATATTTATCAAACAGAAAAAAGTGCATCATGGTCAATGGTGTCCAATCCCCATACCTGGAGTAGCCAGTAGGACTCTCACAAGGCTCCATAGTGGGACCTCAATGATCTTCCCAATGTTTGCTCTGATGTTTATTTTTATGTTTCACATGTAATTTTTACCCAAGTGACAAATATGAAAGAAGCCACCAAAATACTTACATTAGCACTGACACAATCAGGACTGGTTGACCAAATCATGTCTCCTCTAAACACCAGGAAAACTGTGTGCATGATGTTCTCTAAGCACTCATAGAAGATCTGAGATGAAGAATTTACAGCTTGTAATTGAGTTTAAGTACTTGGGTGTCATCTTAGATTTTTCTCTTTCTTTTAAGAGTCACATCAAAAAGTATCCAATATTGTTTAAGTTAACATGTTCAATTTTAAACAAATTCAGGATTATCTGACTGAGGGTGCTGCACTAATGTTCCTAAATTCACTAATACTCTCACACATTGATTACTGCATAACTACCTGGTCACTTACAGGAGTAACAACTCTCAAACCTGTTGAATCTCTGAACAAAAAAAGCACTAAAATGATTAGATATAAAAACCTCTCTCACATCACCACTGTAACAGCCTTTCAAAGTACAATTTGTTAAGCTTTGCCAACTTCCAGAAATTCAGCTGTATGCTGTATAAAGTTCTGCATGGGCTGGCACCTCCTCCACTGAATGAGTTTATTAAACAGAAAGTAAGCAGTAGCTCTTCAAGCTGAATCACAAGAGCCACTGTAGGAGGTGACTGTGAGGCTCCCCTCAGATGAACCAGCTTTGGTCAAAATGTTCTGTTGTTAAATGGTAAATGGACTTGAGCTTATATAGCGCTTTTCTAGTCTTTGACTACTCAGAGCTGCTTTACACCGCAGGTCACATCTACCCATTCACACCCATTCGCTGTCACATTCACTCACTGATGGTTCAGAGTTTCTGTGTTAGTTATCCATCAGTTTCAGCTAACACAGTCACGCCCTTTCATGCCCATTTACATGCCACTGACACACCAGCGGGAACAACTTGGGGTTAAGGGTGAATCCCAATTCTACCCCTTAGCCCTTGTCTCACCCCTTACCCCTTGGTTTTGCGCGTTCACGTTTGGTGAAGTGGTGTCCCAATTGTCTGTAGGGCTAAGGGGAAGGGCTAAGACCAAGGGGTACATAGCCCTCGAAACGAAGACAGACCAGGACCTCACTTGAAACAAAGGGGTACGAGAATTTCCCATAATACGCCGCGCCCACCGACACGAGGCAGAGCGGAGACCGAAGGAAGCGCTTAATTATAAGGAATTATTAAATCATCAAGTAAATATTAATCATGTTTTGAATTGTTGGTCGTATTTTACAATTTCTCGTTATAATGAGCTGGCTTTCGCAGCTGTAGCTACGGTTATTGTCGCATCTGTCTACGTCACAGCTAGCGAGTGGCTCTGGGTGATGACGTAGCGGGCATTGAGTGGTGTCTCGTTTCTCAGCAGTGTGTTTTCACCCCTTCCCCTTAGCCCTCTGTTTTGAGAGCCAAGGGGAAGGGGTGAGATGAAGGGGAAGGGCTAAGGAGTAGAATTGGGATTCACCCTAAGTGTAGCTCAACTAGTAGTTCAGTGTTCCAACATCCACAAACGGCAGCTGCTATCACATGCTATCTTGCCCAAGGACACATTGCCATGTGTCGCACGGAGCTGGGCTTCAACCTGCAACCTCCCAATCACTGACCAATGACTATCCAGCTACGCCACCGACGCCCTGTTGTTCAGCGGAAGCACATTATGGAACAGTTTACCACTATCAGTTAGACATTGCTTCTGTTTTGCAACTTTCAAGGGTCATCTGAAAGTGTGGCTCAGGACAATTCAGATCTGTGACCATGACTAAACATCTATATTTAATGTGCGTACATAAATACATCTCTGTATGTAACCTAAGTGCAATATTGCATACATTATTGCATCTATGTATGCTAACCATGTGCAATACTGTGCATAAACATATCTGTTTATGCAAAACTTGTGTAATATAACTGGTGTGGGCAAGTGTGCAACTAAGAATGAGCAGTTTTACAATGATGTGCAATATATCTGCATTTAAGCACTTCAGCACCCTGCACTGTGCACATTAAACAGCTGATGTACTCTAACTCTCATTTTGGTTTGTCTTTAGTATACCTTCTGTATTGTTGTATGTGTGTCCTGAAATTAATGTAGATTCCATGATATTTTGTGTATCTGTCATTTTTCTACTGCCTGTTACTGTTGTTTTATGTACTATATTTATTTTAAAACTGTACACATTTGAACAGATGCAGTCAGGGACTAGATGGACAGGGATAGATCGAAATTTGCCTGTGGCTTTTATTTGGCACATTTACACATCAATGTTCATTAATGCGCCCTGTACTCTATTTAAATAAATACAATAAAATGTAATTCTTTGTAAAATACAGATAGGTAGACCAAAGAGGCTGCACTTACTAGGGTTGTATATTAAGTCTATTTATGGCAAAAGCTCCATTAGGTCAATTTAACTGGACTGGACTTGTCACAGTATACAAGCACAGGGGACGGTAAATCAATGTCAAAGACATGCCAGTCCTCATAACCATAAGTTATCACAACACGTCAACTTAATTTTACATTCAGACTGAAGGTCCAATTCAGGTTAATGCATGCACACAAGTCACTGTTTTTTTGGGGAAAAAGTTTTTGTGATTTGGTTATTGACTCCAAAGACGTTTTGATTACCTGCAGTTAATATTACTGCCTGGTTTAACCTGTTCTCAGGGCATACATTTTTTTTTCCAATACAAAAACCCAATGCCATTTACTCATAATTTATTGTTTACTTACTGAAGAGTACTTTTGTTATACAATCGTGCTGTTTTTTTTTTTTTTTTTGTATAGTGTATACCTTTCAAAGTGATGCCAAAAGTCCCAAAGCAAAAACTAGATCCACTCTGAAAACACTCATCAGTCCCATGACGTCAAAAAAAGAAAAAAATAATCTAATCATAACATCTCTCTTTGTCTTTTGTTATAGCAGAAGGCATTCATACCTGTTAGACTGATGCAGTTATTTCCTTGAAAAGGTTTATTCTTAGTACACATTAGAAGAAAACAGCAGGTGGTAGGTATTTTGTCGGGTGACTGTACATACATCACAAGTGAGACTGGGAAATATTCAACAGGTATTTTTGAATAGTCATGATATAATGGTGGCTGTTTCAGTGACCCTTACAAGACTTCCTAATGAGGGGAAAGAGTACCACAAAGTACAGTTTTACTATTTATTCTATCTTTAATTTTACTCATAAAAATCAAAATAAAACAAAGCAAACAAAAAAATATCCCACAAAACACCCTAGATCTTTGATTTAAATGTTGATCCTAACCAGCCTTTGAAACATACTGTAGCTTTGTCAACTCTTTCTGCCTCATTAGTCTGGAATGATTACACTTAATTTAGTTATCTGGCATCACTTGTGTTTGACATGTAATGTGAAGAACATGAAAACTATTATACGATCTAAAGCTAGAGCTACCTAAAGCTATCTTAATTCTCCAGGCATTCCTGAAGGAGCATTAAATAATCATCAAGTAGAAGTTCTCCAAGAGCACAAACCTCCGCCAAGGCATATCTAACATTGTTCGGTGGCTTATTGTCAAAAATGGGGAAAACTGCCCTATCTTGCACTGATAAAAAATCCTGGATCCACACATGGATTTGGATCACCGGCAGAATCTAATCACTTCTTCTTGTGCTATGACCAACATTTAAAATATGTCTATAAGCTTTTGACTTATCCTGCTCACAAACTAGCAAATAATCTAACAAACTCCAGCAAAAACATACCTTCTGCCAAGGACATACTTGTTATGGGAATGCAAGTACATGCATCCATGGCCTAGCTCGCTACCTGTCTGCTTCTTTAAACAACAAGAAAGCATGACTTCTGTTGCATACAGAAGTCCTTACACTCTCCTTTTACAGCATGTTCAGGTATGTCAGGTGGTTGAAACTATGCATTCTTTGCATTTAGCATACCAAAGTGCAAATGTGAAATGAGGTATTTGTTGCTTTCATTCAGGCTTTTTAAGAAAAAGCCAAAAACACACAACGCCAAAAAAAAAAATAGATAGATGGAATTTTTATGATTCTTGACAAGACCTTATGGCCATGTTGGGTTTCAAAGATAGAAAGCAGTTCTCCAAACACTGTGCCTACAAGGTGATTATAATGTTAAAAAAAATATTAAGGATAGTAAATTAATGAAGCAACCTTCTGTGATCACCATATGTTCTCAAAAGTAGTTTACAATTGGAAATGTGTTGAACTCAGAAACTTTCTTTTTCTGTCACTCTAGTCTTATCAGCTTTACAGTGAAGACATTTACCATTATGACTGATAAGACTGAGTTTTGGTTCCAGAGGCTCAGACTTAATTGTGAAATCTTGTGCATGTTTGAAATTGCAGGGATGCTTTCATTGTTCACAATGCATTCATCCCTCGACGCCCATTAACTGTTTTCATTGTGCCTTGAGCCCTGCTTCATCCTTTTGCATGGAAATGATGCACAGCAAAACAAGTCCTGCAAGTTTGTCATACGTCTAAAAAAGCACGCATTTTTTGACTCTCACAAAAACCTCACTCTGACAAGTTCTCACTTCCATATTTTGACAGTAGAAGGTGAGGAGGTGTCTGCAGGTGCTTTCTTTGTGTCAGCTATCACATTAACTGCTGTGAGTATAACAAGAGCATTGCAAAGCTGGACTTAAGACTCAACTGGGGTGAGTGAAAAAATATTAATATTCAGACATTAACAGTACTAGAGCTTTCCACAATTGAACATTACAAAAGATTATTACACAAATAATATTAGTGTGCACTTTTAATTTTTAGCCATGCCTATTATCTAAAAATAAGTCTTTAATAAGTGCCAACTTGAATCCCTATGTAACAAATATATAGATATTTTTAATTTTGATTTTTTCTTGTGTGCACTAAATTGTATATTAGCATTTAAAAAAAAGTAAATAGAATATATCTATTTGGTCTAAGATGGATGTATTCTATGTTCACAAAGCTTTATTCAGACTGTTTGCATTTTCACCTTTCCTTTTGAATCTTTGTCCTCTGAGATTGACGAGTTGACTTTCCTCACCTCTCAAGTAATTGCTCAATTGTGCGTTTGACCTCCATTACACCAGACATTGTTAAACAGAAAAAAACATAATAAACAAACCATTAGTTCAACAGTGCACAATATTAGGTGGTGTAATTGTTAAGCATACAGTTCATTGTAATGACTGATGGATTGCCGGGCTTTGCTTGCCAGGGTGTGGCTGTGCTGTTTGCATTTCAGTGCTTAGTGGGCTAAATATTATCAACAAAAATGAGTGACATTTTTTCCTTTACATGCATTTGGTAGCTCCAATCATCTAACATGTATCTCCACAAATTAGGGAGTTCCCTAAAATATGGAAATTCAAATAAGCACAGAAACTTCAAATCAAATTCAAAGACTTATTCAATGACTTGTTGACGGATGGTGATGATGATGATGATACACTGTAAATATGTAATATATTAGGCTTATATGGGAAAACAAATGTACACTGTAGGATACCAGATAGAGCAAATGTCTGTAGAGAATGTTAAATGAAGTTGCTGATGATGTGTTGTGTCATTCGGTGCTATTTTATGGAGTATGTGGGATTTTAATTCCTTCTGAAATCTTTAGGACAAGGTTTGAAACCATTCTCCTATGATGGACCATAGATTTTCATGTCAGTTCTCACAAGATCATTTTTTCGTGCCAGTCTGCACTGTGTTTTTGACAGAAAACTGACAGATTCTTCTTCCACATTAAGGAGAATGCTTGTAAAGGACTTGCTGTGAATATATTTCATATGATTTTTATGTCATGCTGATGAAAATATAATTGTATTGATTTGACGTATCTTTAACATCAAATATTGCTTTTGATGATATTTGAGAATTTGATTTTAACCTATAGATATGATATTCATGTTGAGCAGAATAGAAAACAGCTTTGTAAGTAGTCAGCATAGACTAGTCATAAAGGCCAGTTTACTGAAAATCAAGCCAGTCAAGCCATTACAACAAAAAATATCATCACAATGACTTTAATTGATGTTAAGCATTTTTCTCAAAATGCTGTTTTGACTTTTTTTGTGCTGCCTTGAGGGGACAGCTGCAACTGTGTAACAAATGCAAGCTGTTTTGCATTCATTCAGGTTAGACTAATGTAAAAAACAGTGGTTTTGTATGGCTGAAGTTGTCTTCCTTTTTCAAACTGATGCATAGACCCATCCTGCTCCTTTCTTATAATAAGCTGAGGCATTAGAGCTCATGTTGTGCTGAATAGGTAGAACAGATGAGTTCCACTTACCACATAAATAAAATGAACACAGCATGCTACACAGTCATTTTTTATGTCAATTATCTTGTTTTCCTGATTATGAAAGGCCAAAATAATAATTAAGGTTAAAACTAATTTAATTGACCAGAATTAGCAACTTCTTAGAATATGTTTAAACACTTTCTCTGAGCTTCAGTATAATGCAGAAGGTAAAATCCTTATTCTAGAAAAAATATATGGAACTTGTTCTTAAAGAAACCTAAGTAAATGCTAGTTATTAAAAACATATTGTTAAGAATTTTATCCTAAAGAAAGCTAAATTAATTCAATTAACAGGTGTGTCACCAATGGTATCAGGTTTTCCTTTTTGTGAAGTTCTTGTCATAGTCAGTTTTGGGCTGCACCTAATGTTAATGTTTATAAAAACAATCTCAAGACCTACCTTTTAGTCTGGCTTTGACCTGAACTACCTTTTAATCTTTTTATTCTTATTACAGCTCCCTTTTATTACTATTTTATTTTATTTTATTTTATTTTTTACTTCATTTCAATTATTTTTTTATTTTATTTTATGATATATTTAATTTTACACTTTAACCTAACCTCCAGTGTTTACTCATTTTAAACCTTTAAGATGGCATTTCCTCGGTGCGTACTGGGTACAACAATGTTCCTGCTTTACTATTGTCTTTTATCTATGATGCATTTTACCAACACTGTGTTTGGATTGTGGGGTGGGTGGGTTTGGGGGTTGGTGGATTGTGTTTGGGTCATAATTCTTTTTATCTTATTTTCATTATCTGTCTGTTTGTGAAGCACTTAGTGCTAAATTTTTTGTATGAGAAGTGCTATATAAATAAAGTTTGATTTATTGATTTTGTGTGTAGAGCCTTTGCTGTTGGAAAAAAAACAGGAGCTCTCCACACTTGCAGATACCTTACAGTTATTCATACTTGCCTCAGAGAATGTTTGCACACCTTGCATTTCTGAGAGTTACTGCCACACAGTGGAGGTGGAGGGGAAAGCTTGGGTAACTGGTAGTATTACAGTGCTTCTGCTTCAGAATGCAGCACAAGAACCCACCCCTGAGATATGCTGCATGGTTAGTTTTGTAAAAAAAAATCTGACACATTGCTTGAGTGGTAGTGGCCAACTTTATGTCATCCCCATTGCTAATAGAGATGTTAATCCTTTTTGTATCATAACTGAGTTTCTTAAACTTCAGTTGCAATAGTTGCTATGACTTGTGTGGACATCATGTATGTTGAATAAGTTAGTCATGACCATCTAATGTCTTACAGGTAAAAACAGAGGGAAGATGGATCACCCTTTACTTCTTCTTCTACTAGCAGGTATTTTGTTGGAGTTCATTCTTCTTATTTGTTTGTTTTTCAGTTTTGTGTATGTTAGCGTTGGATTGAAGTAAAAAAGACTCTGATTCACTTTTAAACAATGGGACTTTTTTTTTTTTCCAGCAGGACTTTTAGGAGCATCATTAGCAGCAGAGACTACAACACCAGGTAAGATTTTTAAAACCACTGAGAAGTCTTTCAAGACTCAATGCGAAATTGTTAATAAACAATATTAAGGGCATTGCAATAAAAAGGCACGGATCTAAGCTTCCTTTTTCTTGACTGGTATCAGTGTTCGCTGGTATACAGTTTGTCAAAACAGAACAAAAAAAATGTAATTCTGAAATAACACACACAAAAAAAAGAAGTATGACCAATTTGTCACATTTATTTGACATGAATATTGTATAAACATGTTGTCATATATGAATATTTTTGACTGAGTTAATTTATCTTTATCTTTTGTATAGTTGTTTGATATCTTTTGACTGTAAAACAGTTCATAATATATGTTACTTATTTCTCATTAAAAATCTAAGTTTCAATCCATCAAATCAATTTTTCCCCAGTTACTCACCCGACTGACTTCAGGGGAGAAAATTGTGGAAAATATGATTTCTAGCTTTCATTTATTGCCGGTACAAACAATAATATGTCAGTGGTGTATGAGAAAATGTTTGCTTAAATGTTAACAACTAGTAGTTCCAATATCCTCAGGTAAGTGATCACATGCTTTAATTTCTTTGTTCAGTTATTCTGACTAAATATTTTATTTACAAAGTCTGTGACAATGACCAAAAAAATGGTTGTGACTTCTTACAGGCATTTGTTGTTGAGCCTCAACCTGACGTTTACTCTTTGTCCTGAATTTATCATTTTTCAAACCTTTTATTATGTTATAAGCAAAAAGACAATTGGTGAATATTACTTTCAAAAGGGTTTTCCATGGTACCTTAGGTAACTTTTGAGTAAAATCAAATATATACTGTATATTACCTATTTCGTAAGAGGTGGGGAAAATGACCAAACTCTGAAGCCTGTCTGAAGTAAAGCTGCGTTTGACATATTGCGTCAGAATTTGTATCAAATAAAGCTGTCATGTGACAGATGGAGTTTAATTCTTTAGACTTCACCAGGACTTCATCACATTACATAATCAACAGGTTCATAGTTTTGGTGCTGACAGGCAATGCCTCAGCGCGATCAAGTACCTGAATGATACTTGATCGTGCTGAGTTTTGAGTAAAGAGTGCTCCCTTAATTATTGTGCAAAAAGTGTTCAACAGTGCTGGGAACCTTCTGATCTGATTACACCAATCAGAAAAAAAAGGTAAAAACAAAAAAGGTTTATATCCATGTGGTTTAAAATTAGACAATGGTTTTAGACAGAAATGGCAACGTAGTTGGCAATTAAGCTGTGTTATCTTTATCTGAATTGTTTTCAGTGTTTAGAGAAAGTAGTGAATAGCCTTATTCACACTGCCATTTCAACTCATAATATTTATGCTCCTGTGACACTTCACCTTGATTAAAAAAATGTGACGGAGAGGGAATCAGGGGAACAAGTTCATCTTTCATTTGCTTTGCTCTGTCTCCAGTGGTAGTATCAGAGGCATGATATTGGAGAGAGGGAAGCATGTCAGGTCAGCGAGAGTATCTGTCTTTGTGTATGTAGGGATACACACATATCCAAGCCATATTGCAGCGTGATTTGAGACAGATATGACTGCCTCACCTAATTAATGTTAATTTTTTTATGTTAAATGATGATGGACCAGAGGCTGTCACAACTGGTTTGCGGTAGAACAGACTGTCTTTGTGTCCTAAAGAAAATGGTTTCATTAATGTTAAGTCATTAAGTTGATCTAGCCGGATAGTTGATTAGCTAGTCATTACATCAAAATATCAATGTATCCTTACACCGAAATAATAGCATTTTTTTTTTTCAGGTGAGGTGATCAAATCCTACCCTAACAAAATAGTTCATCTTTATGAGGAGCTTATTTTAATCTAGTGTAAGAAAATTATTTAGAATATAAAACAATAATGTTTGCATACTTTACATTAAGTTAACTAAAGAAGACACAGCATTATTTGTTTTCAATGAAGAAATTCAATACTAGAACAGTGATGTGTTGTGCCAGGGCTTCTGTCCTCCTTTTGGAAAACTGTTTTAATTTCTTCATGCCACCAGATGTTGTTTTTAATGGGAAGGAAACCTCACAGCTTTCAGTTTTTTTAGTTCCATTAGAGAGCTTCCATAAATGCTTCAATAGATTCAAGATTAAAGATTTCTTTATTGTCATTCAACTACATACCAACAGTACACAGTAGAATGAAATTACATTGCACCTGGCTCAAGACCCTAAGAACAGGCTAAATAATATTTACATAATACAAAATTTTTTATGTACAATGAGGTAATTTGAAATGTTCAAGTCTGTAGGCCACATGGCCTTAATACAATAAACAGTAGGGGAGTTGAAAACTGTTAAGAGAAATATTACAACTAAATACATTTGGCCATTTAATGGGTCAAAGCTTTAAAGGGATACGCAGACATTTTCTTTGTTTTCTTATCTTGCCTAACTCCGAGTCCATGACGAGCAAATAAACACCATTCTCTCAGCTGTGCGTGCAGAAACAAGAAAGAGACGCTCAAAACTTTCCCACCGCTAATTAGCTTAGCTCAAACACTGGAAGTCAATGGGTATAGGTGGCCTGTCTCTGCCTACAGTCATAACATAAACTCTTCAGCATCTCTAAATGGTCCTGTGTGCTTGTTGTGACTCCTTTTTTTTTTTTTTACCGTGTTATGTTATATTATCTTCGACTATCGTAATAATATTATCATCTTCTACTTGTAAACAGAGGCTTTGTTTTGTTGACCTGCTTACAAGCACTTCAGTGGTGGTTTGTCCTAGAGATGACATTCACGAATTATTTTATTCTTTTGAACGGCATGCAAATTAACGGCTCACTCACAACTGCGAATCAGTTCTCATCATTCACTTAAAAGAGGTGTTCAAAAGACTTGACTCATTTGCTTACGATACATCTCTAGTGCAAACCACCACAAAACAAAGCCTCTGTTTATGAGTAGAAGAAGATAATATAACATAACAACATAACATAACATAACATAACATAACATGAAATTACATAACATAACATAACATTACATAACAAACATAACATAACATAACATAACATAACATAACATAACATAACATAACATAACATAACATAACATAACAAGGTAAAAACACAAGTCATAACAAGCACTCAGGGCCATTTAGAGTTGCTGAAGAGTTTATCTGACGACTGTAGGCAAGGCAGGCTACCTGTACCCATTGATTCAAAGTGTTTGAGCTAAGGTAACTAGTGGTGGGCAAGTTTTGCCCTTCTCTTTCTTGTTTCTGGATGCACAAACGAAAGAATGGGGTCTATCAGCTTGCCATGGACTCGGAAGTGAGGCAAAACACAAATAGAAAAAAAAGTTGGTGTATCGCTTTAAGAATGAAGACAGCCTTTAAAATTCACAACACGTAGTAAATGCAAAATTATTGAGCATCTAGTCTAAAAATTAGCCTTTAGATGTTATTACAAAATATACAAAAGAAAACTGGCAATTAACCGATAGACTGAAATATATTACATGTTTAGTCAAAGACATTTGTGATTATGGCAAAATTCTAAATAGTCTTCGAGCATCACCTGGTTTTGGAAGAGGGGCATGAAGAATATGCCCGCGTGAAGGTGGAGAGCTGCTCTGACTGCATAAAGTCTCTGGTGATGGATTGCATTTATATCTGGAGCTTGGTGGGTTGGAGCCGAGAAGATTTTTGATGGAGACTGGACATCTGTTTGCAGCTGAGGTTAATTGCATTGAATAAGACATACATCACATACAAGGTTTGGTATTCTAAATAAGAATATTTTCAATCTTAACAAATTCTTTAGCCAGGCTGATGACAAAGGTCATTACACACCAGGGGCAATGCAAATAAACAGCAAACAAATTTTGGACTGGATTTTTGATGCGTCTTTCTATTCACATTAAAAACGATGCATAGTTACGTATACATGTTGTGCACAGTCTAAAAATAATCATGAAGCAGCAGTCAAAACAGACTTAACATCAAGTGACAGTGACCTAGGGCTGATTTTAATCAAACAGAGACTAAACGGGCACATTTTCTGTAAAGGAGAGGACAACTTAGTGAGTTTCATAGTTTAATTCAGGAGCTGAAATTGTACCACAGCTGTTACAATACCAACTGATAACAACAGTGAGAGCTTGGGTTTACACTCACCATTGTCATACTCTAGCTCCAAAACTATCCTCCTCCATCTATTACCCTTATTTATGAATTATCCTTATCATTTTGATGACTTTGGTCAAATGCGGCTGCTGTGATGCAAAAACACCATCAAGCAGACTACCATGTTGAATGTTTTGACTGACTGTGATGTACATGCCAACAGCAGGCTCTCATTGGTCAGATGTGGGCTTACCAGATGTGAAACCTTAGAAAAATTGACCCTGATCTAAAAAGAAGAACATCGTGTTGCTGGTATATATGTATATATATATATATATATATATATATATATATATATATATATATATATATATATATATATATATATATATATATATATACATATATATATATATATATGTGTGTGTGCAAACTGTTTGCTTGAAAAAAAATTGTGTCTGGTGTGCAAAGTCCTTAGACCAAGAATTGTATAGGAAATAGCAAAACAGTTCTATCAAAAATGTATACAGACTCAACTATCACTATTAGATGGTTGTAAATGTTGATATGATGTTTTAAACTTTAGTAATTTGAGTAATATATCTTACTTGTCAGAGTCCACAATCTGTAGATTAATTCTGAGAGTATTTGAAAGATGGGCCATGATTTTGTGTACCATCTTTGTAACTTGAAAGTGTGACAGCTGGTCAATAATTTAATTCTTTTGACACTAAGTTTTGACTGCTGTGGCAATGTTGGGGAGAACTTGACTACTCAGAGGGGTAAGCAAGTACCACAATGCATTAAAGAAGTCTGTGATTCATTGCAACAGTGTGCCATTAAGATTTATTTAAGCAGCCTTATGTTAAAAAAAATGTCTACCCTCATGACATCTTTTTGAAAGTAACTTGTAGCACATGTTTTTAAGATTAGTTTTTAAATATCAGGAAAAGGTATACATCACTGGAAGTGTGAAAAAAGAAGGTGCACATACTAAAAAATATTTTATTTATGCATTAATCAAATTTTCTTTGGAATTTATCACACACAATTTAGGTGATTTTAAGTTTTATAATTTGACATTCTTGACTTTTTGAGTGACACAGTTTTTTCCTTATTTCACATCTCTACCAATCAACTCAGAATCACCATCAAGCACCACAGCATCACCAACAGTCAGCATATCTACAATAACATTCAGGCAAACCTCACAACAAACCAGTCCAAGGACTACACTGTTCACTGCAACATCACAAACTGCAAAAATAACATCAACACCACAGCATGACACTTCATCTACGGTCAACAGGGCCTCATCACCAGTTGAGCAAACATCATCACCACACCTCACAATGTCATCACAGGCTGATGTCACCCCAACATCAAAAGCCACGACCTCAACAGAAATTAGTGCAACAGCAGCCCTCACAACCTCATCCTTAATTAGCGTGACCTCAGCACCAGTTAAGGAAACCTCAGTCCCCTACAAAACAACCACACAGTCAGTCTACCAGACCTCCTCCTCACAAATCACTTTTACATCCCCATATGCAGCCTCACCAACTGCCAAGACAACAGCTTTAACTGCAAACACAGATGCTCCCGATATGAGCTCAACACCAGCTGATGCAACCTCAGCATTACTTAAAGCCACTTCCTCAACAATTGACCAGACATCAACACAAGCCAGTGCAACCTCTTCAAGTCACATGACCACTTCACAGCCTGAAACTTCACAAAATGTACCCACAGCTGGTGCCACCGGGAGCACACAAATGGTTGAAACAATGTCAACACCAATAAGCGCAACAACACCAACAGAACCCACAAAACCAACATCAATCACTGGAGCCTCAACTTTAGCCAAAAAAAGCACAACCACACAATCAGCACAATCAGCTCCTTTACAAGTGACTTCATTAACAGTCACTGACACCTCAACTTTAGCTACCATCACATCAACAACAGGTAATCCAACTTCATCAACACTTCATCCACCCACATCTTTGGGTGTAACCTCAACAGAGGTCACCATAGCTACACAACTTGCTGAAAAGACATCTCAGACTTCAGTTAAAACTACACCTCAAGTCACAATCACCTCACCATTAGTCAGTGAACCTTCCACTGCCATAACTACAATTGAGGCTTCAACCTCAAACCCAGTTACTGTCATAGAAACAACAATCACTGAAGCATCACCTATGACCTCAACATCATTACATCTGAATACATCACCAGCTACTCTAACCTCATCAGCAGAACACATAACCTCACCATCACCAAAGTCCACCTCAACAGATGTAGACAGCACATCAAGAGAAGTCCATATGTCCTCAACACTACCTGGTGCAACCTCAACTCCTTTACATGTAACTTCTTTACCTGTTACTGACACTTCAACATTAGCTACCATCACTTCAAAAACAGGTGATTCAACTTCATCAACAAATCATCAGTCTACTACTTTAACTGAAACCTCAACAGCTGCTATCATCACAACAACACAAAATGAAATGACCTCTGAGATGGTCAGTGCAACTACGCCTCAAGTCATCATTACCTCACCAATGGATAGCACACCTGTTACTAAAACTGAGGCTTTAACCTCAACCCCAGATCCAGACACCACTACACTCATTACTGAAACCTCACCCTTGACCATGACACAGGAAGAAATGTCTAAAACTTCCCCTCACCTGCCAACATCAGCAGCCATATCAGCTTCATCAACAGAACAAATATCCTCATCATCACTCAATATACCCTCAACACGGGAAGACAGGACCTCAACATTAGTCCAAATGTCATCAACCCAACCAATGGCAACCTCAACTTCTTTACAAGTGACTACTTTACCAGTCACTGACACTTCAACACTTGATACCATCACTTCAACAACAGGGACTCCAACTAAATCAACACTTCATCCACCCACATCTTTGGGTGTAACCTCAACAGAGGTCACCATGACTACACAACTTGCTGAAAAGACATCTCAGACTTCAGTTAAAACTACACCTCAAGTCACAATCACCTCACCATTAGTCAGTGAACCTTCCACTGCTGTCACTACAATTGAGGCTTCAACCTCAAACCCAGTTACTGTCACAGAAAAACGAATCACTGAGACATCATCTATGACCTCACCATCATTATATCTGAATACATCACCAGCTACTCCAACCTCATCTGCAGAACACATAACCACACCATCACCAAAGTCCACCTCAACAGATGTAGACAGCACATCAAGAGCAGTCCATATGTCCTCAACACAACCAATGGCAACCTCAACTTCTTTACAAGTGACTACTTTACCAGTCACTGACACTTCAACATTAGCTACCATCACTTCAAAAACAGGTGATCCAACTTCATCAAAAAATCATCAGTCTACTACTTTAACTGAAACCTCAACAGCTGCTATCGTCACAACAACACAAAATGAAATGACCTCTGAGATGGTCAGTGCAACTACGCCTCAAGTCATCATTACCTCACCAATGGATAGCACACCTGTTACTAAAACTGAGGGTTCAACCTCAACCCCAGATCCAGACACCACTACACTCATTACCGAAACCTCACCCTTGACCATGACACAAGAAGAAATGACTAAAATTTCCCCTCACCTGCCAACATCAGAAGCCATTTTAGCTTCATCAACAGAACAAATAACCTCATCATCACTCAATATACCCTCAACACGGGAAGACAGGACCTCAACATTAGTCCAAATGTCATCAACACAACCTATGGCAACCTCAACTTCTTTACTAGTGACATCATCACCGGTCACCATCAGTTTGTCAACAGGCAATCCAACCCTTTCAACAGTCCAACCATCCACATCAGCTGTGGATGTAACCACATCAGGGGACACTATAACCTCACCAAAGACTGACAGTGCAGCTACATCACAAGTCTCCATCCCCTCAACTTTTGTCAGTGAACCCTCCTCAGCTGTCACTAAAGCTGCAGCTTTGACCTCAAACCCAGTTACTGACACCTCCACTGCCCTCAGTGAAACCTCATCTACAACTTCAATACAAGTCACAATGACTTCAGCCTCTTTCCAGATGACCACTGCAGCAGCCACTGTATCTTCAACACAACCAGTTAGCACAACAACTGCCCCAACCACAACAACAACAGCTGCTCCACCGGAGCCAAAGATTGAACTGAAATTTAAGTTGGATAAACAATTTACTGAAGAACTAACAGACACATCCTCACAACAGTTCAAGGACTTAAGTGAGGAAGTATCGGCTGCGGTGAGTTCATATATCTTCTGTACTTCTTGACTAAGCTTTACATGATCTGATGTACATCAATAACGCAACTTAAGACTTAACACTTTATATGCTTTGTCAGGGAGATTAACAGTAATATTGAATTTATTATGTAGTTTTACAAATTCATTTTAGATTACAGCATTAAAATGCAACTAGAAAGCCCTCATAGATCAGATAACATATGTAAATAACATGCAATTTCAGTTTGACGGCTATAACCTAGAAGTACATATCAAGTAATGTAGACTTCCATAACAGTTTTTTTACTCCCAGGCAATAGTAATGGTAATTCTGTGCTTGAGCCCGATCTAATTAATTTGGTGACATTTGAAGTGTAATATAACCTCTTGATAGATTTAATGCATGTAAGGAACAACTGCAGCACATTACTGCCAAAGTGGTTTTGTTTTTGACATTACATTTTGGTTCTCAAGTTATACATTTTAATTTTTCTTGAAAATAATCTTTTGCAGCTAGACTCAGTCTATAAAGACAAATTTGGAGACTCCTTCATCAAAACTGTCATCAAAGGCTTCAGGTATAGAGCTGCTAGCAATTTATACAGTATTATTTGTTTTCCTTGTTTGGTCATTTATTGCTTCCTGCTTTGCATCAAGCTAAAAATCAGATTGAAAAAAAACGTATGAATTCTTTAGTAGTTTGAATGTATTATCATGCATGTCATTTGACCTGTATGCAGTGACAATCATAACAATGCTTTATCATGAAACAACAACATGACTTTTCAAAACTCTTTCTGTTACAGCCAAGGGTCTGTTGTGGTTGATGCTGAACTGATATTCAATCAGACACAATCACGACCAAATGCATCCTCTGCGGCTGAGACTCTGAAAGATGCTGCTTCTGACCCTAATTTTAGTCTCTCTGTAAATGTATCATCTATTCAAACAGCTGGTGAGACATTTCATGAATCTCAAAATGCTCAATTCAAAAAACTTTCTCTACTTTACAAGTTGAGCTTATTGAGGTGATGGCACAAGATCATTAGCAAGAGATCAACATTAATTATTTACCAATATTTTTCAGATGTTTTGGCACCGACTGAAGCCCCAGACAACGTTGCAACTTCAACACTGCTGATAACAACTCCTGCATTAGGTAAAATCTTGTCAGCATCATCTTTTACAGTCCATAACATTTCAGTTTGGGACAAATTTTAGAATTTAAATAAGCTAAATAAGATTCAGAAAAAAAATATCTCTTACTAACATGCGTGAGCTGCTAGTTATTATTTCTCCTGCACTAAATTAATGTACTTAACCAATTTTTTTTTTTTATCAATTAGGTTAAATTTGTCATATTTCTTCATAAATTTGATTTTTTTCATGAATTTCTTAGTGCTCAGACACATTAGAACAAATTGAACTACATTGTAACCAAGCACAATTGTCTTCATTCACCAATGTTATAGTCATGTTGTGCACTTTAGCTTGTACACCCACCTAACCATCTGTTTTGTGTTGCATTGCAACTATCCCAACCATGCCAGGGCCAGTAATATTATAAAATACCTAAGCACAGTATGATGCTCTACATAATCCAATACAATTAAAATAGACTGGCTCTTGAGGCACCTACAGTGTATCCCTCCTAGAAAGAAAAATACTTCATAAAACATGGTCCCATTATTTAAACAACACATAGGCAAAACTCTCTGCCAGTCAGAATACCCTACCATCAATTTAAAAATCCTCAACATCACTCCATCTAGCCACATCAGGTGTTATATGTGACCTAATCATCAAAGTATATCACCACAGTGTAATCCAATGTACTCCAAACTTTCGCAACCATGACCACATCAGTAGTCCATATGTCACCAACACTACACAGTGCAACCTCAACTATTAAAGACATAATCACTATTCACTTTAATCTCACCCTTGGCCTTCATAACTTCACCAACAGGTGATCTAACCTCATCAGTAAGCCATCCATCAACAACAACTCTAGATGAAAACTCAGCAGCTGTCACCATGACCACACCACTCACCAAAATGACTTCTCAGATTTCTGGTGCAACCACAACAAAAATCACCATCACCTCAGTAATAATCACAAAACCTTCCACATCTGTTACTTCATCTGTTGCTTCAAGCTCAAACCAAGATTTAATCACTTCCACTCCCATCATTACAAACTCACGCGTGACTCCAACACAAGACAAAATGACCCCAACACCACTCCATCTGACAACAATAGCAGCCACTGCAACCCTATCGACAAAACACATAAGCTCATCATCAGCAAATATCCCCTCAACATCAATAGACAGGACCTCAAGATTAGCATATATGCCATCAGCACAACCTTCTACAACCTCAACTCCTTCACATGTAACATCATCACCTGCCACTGAAACTTTATTAGTCACAACCACTTCATCATCAGACAATCCAACTTTATTTATGGTCGAACCATCCACAACAGCTGGCAAAAAAACATCAGTAGGGGTCACCATTACTCCTCCAGCTTCTGGAGTGACTTCACTGACTGAAAAGACAACTACATCGCGAATCACCCACACCTCACCATTAGTCAGTGAACCTTTGACTGCTGCCACTAAAACTGAGGCTCCAACCTCAAACCGAGTTATTGACACCACCACATCCATCCTTGTAACATCACCTATAACTTCAACACAAGACAAAATGACTTCAACGTTACTCCATCCGACAACAGTAGCGGCCACTGCAACCTCAACAGAACAAATAACCTTGTCAATATCAAATGTACCCTCAACAGTCATAGACAGGACCTCAACATTAGTCCAAATGTCCTCAACACAACCTACAACCTCAACTCCTATACATGTAACTTCATCTCCTGTCACTGACACCTCAATATTAGCTCCCATCACTTCACTAACAGGGAACCCAACTTCATCAATGCTACATTTACCCACAACATCTTTGGGTATAAGCTCAGCAGAGGTCACCATGATCACACATCCCATTGAAAAGACATCTCAGACATCCATTAAAACTACACCTCAAGACACAATCACCTCACCATTAGTCAGTGAACCTTCCACTGCCATAACTACAATTGAGGCTTCAACCTCAAACCCAGTTACTGTCACAGACACAACAATCACTGAGACATCACCTATGACCTCACCATCATTATATCTGAATACATCACCAGCTACTCCAACCTCATCTGCAGAACACATAACCACACCATCACCAAAGTCCACCTCAACAGATGTAGACAGCACATCAAGAGCAGTCCATATGTCCTCAACACAACCAATGGCAACCTCAACTTCTTTACAAGTGACTACTTTACCAGTCACTGACACTTCAACACTTGATGCAATCACTTCAACAACAGGGACTCCAACTAAATCAACACTCCCTCCCCCGACATATTTGGGTGTTACTTCAACAGAGGTCACCATGACTACACAACTCGCTGAAAAGACATCTCAGACATCCATTAAAACTACACCTCAAGACACAATCACCTCACCATTAGTCAGTGAACCTTCCACTGCTGTCACTACAATTGAGGCTTCAACCTCAAACCCAGTTACTGTCACAGAAACACCAATCACTGAAACATCATCGATGACCTCAAAATCATCACATCTGAATACATCACCAGCTACTCCAACCTCATCTGCTGAACACATAACCACACCATCACCAAAGTCCACCTCAACAGATGTAGACAGCACATCAAGAGCAGTCCATATGTCCTCAACACTACCTGGTGCCACCTCAACTCCTTTACATGTAACTTCTTTACCTGTTCCTGACACTTCAACATTAGTTACCATCACTTCAAAAACAGGTTATCCAACTTCATCAACAAATCATCAGTCTATTTCTTTAACTGAAACCTCAACAGCTGCTATCATCACAACAACACAAAATGAAATGACCTCTGAGATGGTCAGTGCAACTACGCCTCAAGTCATCATTACCTCACAAATGGATAGCAAACCTGCTACTGAAACTGAGGCTTTAACCTCAACCCCAGATCCAGACATCACTACACTCATTACCGAAACATCACCCTCGACCATGACACAAGATGAAATGACTAAAACTTCTCCTCACCTGCCAGCATCAGCAGCCATTTTAGCTTCATCAACAGAACAAATATCCTCATCATCACTCAATATACCCTCAACACAGGAAGACAGGACCTCAACATTAGTCCAAATGTCATCAACACAACCGATGGCAACCTCAACTTCTTTACAAGTGACTACTTTACCAGTCACTGACACTTCAACACTTGATACCGTCACTTCAACAACAGAGACACCAACTAAATCAACACTTTTTCCACCCACATCTTTGGTTGTAACCTCAACAGAGGTCACCATGACTACACAAAACACTGAAAAGACATCTCAGACATCCATTAAAACTACACCTCAAGACACAATCACCTCACCATTAGTCAGTGAACCTTCCACTGCTGTCACTACAATTGAGGCTTCAACCTCAAACCCAGTTACTGTCACAGAAACACCAATCACTGAGACATCACCTATGATCTCAACATCATTACATCTGAATACATCACCAGTTACTCCAACCTCATCTGCAGAACACATAACCACACCATCACCAAAGTCCACCTCAACAGATGTAGACAGCACATCACGAGAAGTCCATATGTCCTCAACACTACCTGGTGCAACCTCAACTCCTTTATATGTAACTTCTTTACCTGTTCCTGACACTTCAACATTAGCTACCATCACTTCAAAAACAGGTGATCCAACTTCATCAACAAATCATCAGTCTACTTCTTTAACTGGGACCTCAACAGCTGCCATCATCCCAACAACACAAAATGAAATGACCTCTGAGATGGCCAGTTCAACTACGCCTCAAGTCATCATTACCTCACCTGTTACTAAAACTGAACCTTTACTCTCAACCCCAGATCCAGACACCACTACACTCATTACTGAAACATCACCCTTGACCATGACACGAGATGAAATGACTAAAACTTCTCCTCATCTGCCAGCATCAGCAGCCATTTTAGCTTCATCAACAGTACAAATATCCTCATCATCACTCAAAATACCCTCAACACGGGAAGACAGGACCTCAACATTAGTCCAAATGTCATCAACACAACCGATGGCAACCTCAACTTCTTTACAAGTGACTACTTTACCAGTCACTAGCACTTCAACACTTGATACCACCACTTCAACAACAGGGACTCCAACTAAATTAACACTTCATCCACCCACATCTTTGGGTGTAACCTCAACAGAGGTCACCATGACCACACAACTCACTGAAAAGACATCTCAGACATCCATTAAAACTACACCTCAAGACACAATCAACTCACCATTAGTCAGTGAACCTTCCACTGCTGTCACTACAATTGAGGCTTCAACCTCAAACCCAGTTACTGTCACAGAAACACCAATCACTGAGACATCACCTATGATCTCAACATCATTACATCTGAATACATCACCAGCTACTCCAACCTCATCTGCTGAACACATAACCACACCATCACCAAAGTCCACCTCAACAGATGTAGACAGCTCATCAAGAGAAGTCCATATGTCCTCAACACTACCTGGTGCAACTTCAACTCCTTTATATGTAACTTCTTTACCTGTTACTGACACTTCAACATTAGCTACCATCACTTCAAAAACAGGTGATCCACCTTCATCAACTAATCATCAGTCTACTACTTTGACTGAGACCTCAACAGCTGCTATCGTCACAACAACACAAAATGAAATGACCTCTGAGATGGCCAGTGCAACTACGCCTCAAGTCATCATTACCTCACCAATGGATAGCACACCTGTTACTAAAACTGAGGGTTCAACCTCAACCCCAGATCCAGGCACCACTACACTCATTACCGAAACCTCACCCTTGACCATGACACAAGAAGAAATGACTAAAATTTCCCCTCACCTGCCAACATCAGAAGCCATTTTAGCTTCATCAACAGAACAAATAACCTCATCATCACTCAATATACCCTCAACACGGGAAGACAGGACCTCAACATTAGTCCAAATGTCATCAACACAACCTATGGCAACCTCAACTTCTTTACTAGTGACATCATCACCGGTCACCATCAGTTTGTCAACAGGCAATCCAACCCTTTCAACAGTCCAACCATCCACATCAGCTGTGGATGTAACCACATCAGGGGACACTATAACCTCACCAAAGACTGACAGTGCAGCTACATCACAAGTCTCCATCCCCTCAACTTTTGTCAGTGAACCCTCCTCAGCTGTCACTAAAGCTGCAGCTTTGACCTCAAACCCAGTTACTGACACCTCCACTGCCCTCAGTGAAACCTCATCTACAACTTCAATACAAGTCACAATGACTTCAGCCTCTTTCCAGATGACCACTGCAGCAGCCACTGTATCTTCAACACAACCAGTTAGCACAACAACTGCCCCAACCACAACAACAACAGCTGCTCCACCGGAGCCAAAGATTGAACTGAAATTTAAGTTGGATAAACAATTTACTGAAGAACTAACAGACACATCCTCACAACAGTTCAAGGACTTAAGTGAGGAAGTATCAGCTGCGGTGAGTTCATATATCTTCTGTACTTCTTGACTAAGCTTTACATGATCTGATGTATATCAATAACGCAACTTAAGACTTAACACTGTATATGCTCTGTCAGGGAGATTAACAGTAATATTGAATTTATTATGTAGTTTGACAAATTCATTTTAGATTACAGCATTAAAATGCAACTAGAAAGCCCTCATAGATCAGATAACATATGTAAATAACATGCAATTTCAGTTTGACGGCTATAACCTATTACTCCAAGGCAATAGTGAAGGTTATTCCGTGCTTGAGCCAGATCTAATTAATTTGGTGACATTTGAAGTTTAATATGACCTCTTGATAGATTTAATGCATGTAAGGAACAACTGCAGCACATTACTGCCAAAGTGGTTTTGTTTTTGACATTACATTTTGGTTCTCAAGTTATACATTTTAATTTTTCTTGAAAATAATCTTTTGCAGCTAGACTCAGTCTATAAAGACAAATTTGGAGACTCCTTCATCAAAACTGTCATCAAAGGCTTCAGGTATAGAGCTGCTAGCAATTTATACAGTATTATTTGTTTTCCTTGTTTGGTCATTTATTGCTTCCTGCTTTGCATCAAGCTAAAAATCAGATTGAAAAAAATGTATGACTTCTTTAGCAGTTTAAATGTATTATCATGCATGTCATTTGACCTGTATGCAGTGACAATCATAACACTGCTTTATCATGAAACAACAACATGACTTTTCAAAACTCTTTCTGTTACAGCCAAGGGTCTGTTGTGGTTGATGCTGAACTGATATTCAATCAGACACAATCACGACCAAATGCATCCTCTGCGGCTGAGACTCTGAAAGATGCTGCTTCTGACCCTAATTTTAGTCTCTCTGTAAATGTATCATCTATTCAAACAGCTGGTGAGACATTTCATGAATTTCAAAATGCTTAATTCAAAACACTTTCTCTACTTTACAAGTTGAGCTTATTGAGGTGATGGCACAAGATCATTATCAAGAGATCAACACTAATTATTTACCAACATTTTCAGATGTTTTGGCACCGACTGAAGCCCCAGACAACGTTGCAACTTCAACACTGCTGATAACAACTCCTGCATTAGGTAAAATCTTGTCAGCATCATCTTTAAAATTTTTCATCTTTCAGTCTGGCATTAATTCAAAGAACTTTAAAAAAGGGTCACAATAAAACCCTTAACATAAATAAACACCAACTCATCTAAAGTCCAATAGTTTTAATGGGATCAAGAGCCAACTCACCTCCAGTTCATATATCATCAGTTAACTCTGAAACCCCCCATCACCTTCTGACCGTAACTTCACCAACTCCAACCTCATCTGACCACCAGTCTACAAGGACTCTAAATTAAACTGTATCAGGTTTCACCATAACTTCAAAACTTGCTGAATTAACTTTCCTGACTAAGCTCATTATTGCTTTTACCTGTGTGACAAAATTTTACTGTAACTACTACCACAACCTGTGGCTGTGGACATTGTTTATGCACTGTCATAAAAGTCATAAAGCTCCGTCTACACAGGAGTTTCTAAAATATGGATGCAAGTTTTATCAACAGCAGTATTCTCACATCGGTTAAATCCTGAAAGTAAAATCGGTGAGTAATTGTGTTTTGGAATCATGATCTAAATATCTATTAAAATATTCGGGATTTTGACTTTTGCCATAATCGAGCAGCCATACTACACATCATCATTAAATACTGATTTTTAATGTTATTGTAAGATTTTTATCAATTAGAAAAAAACAAATGATGACATGCCAATATGATACTTATCAATGTAAACACACTTTGTACTGCCACAACCAAAACTTTTTGGCTATGTAAGCTTTGGCTATGTAAGGCATGTATGGAAGCATCATTCCATGATATCAGTCCAGTAAGACTTAAGAGGGGTATATTAAAAACCTTATTTATCCAATCTGAACTATTCAAACTAAGCACAATGTTAAAACCTCATTGATATGTTACTGAAATGCATAAATAATGATTGTCATCACTCTTCTTTTTCAGTTTTACAGCTACAACTACAGCTGCCACAGTTAAACCGCCAACTGCTATGAATCATCCTTTGTTTCAATTGCACCTAACACCATTTATTACCAAGAAAATGTCTTTGTTTTTCATGTTGAAGATTATCATAGATTCACTATTGTCATTGTTAAGGTTACAGTTTAAACCAGCAAGTGCAAGAAAAACTACTGGTATCATAATTTTACTGTGTTGTGTCATCACTCAATATTTACTTAAAATGTACTTTAAACATGTCACGTGTATTTTATTTTTGTTACCTTTGAGTATCAGGTGGAAAGAACAAATAAAGTTGACTTGCCTTACCATGCCCCTTTTGACAGTTTTTTGCAGTAGGTAGAAAAACAGTGGTTAACAAAAACAAAGATGTTTTCACATTCCTACCTGAATATGGAGTCCTGTGATTTTTGAACAGCAAGGTTTACAATCCTAATGCCTAGCTTTTTTGTATGAGTGAGTGTCTGTGAGAGAGAAAGAGAGAGACGGTGAAACACTTACAGTAACTTAATTTCTGTGTTGATTTTCAGGTAGCACAAGTGCATCAACAGTTGCCATGACATCAACATCTGGTGTTGTAAAATTATCAACACAAATGACAACAATGTCATCATCTGGTAAGGCAATACTCCCAACAAAATAAATATTATAAGCGTTATAAATGTTATTCGCTTAAATCTTGATGTTCACTCTTCAACAGGGACTGAGACCTCATCTTCTGTCAGAATGACCTCATCAGCAGTCAGTGCAGCATCATCAGCACCAGTCACAACACCATCATCAACAGGTTATCATTTCTGTTACAAAGGAAATAAATAACCCCGTGTCATATATTCATTTGCTATTTCAGTATTGATGGACTTGACTTCATCACAACTGGTCATGACTTAATCAATCAGTGTGACCACTCACTATACACATTACTTCACAATAAGCAATCACAAAAATGGCATCAATTAATGCAACACCCACTTCCATTCAGATGACAGCCTTGATTTGTCGTTTATTTTTAAAAAAATGGCTCATTAAATAACCAAACTTGCCATCGAGAAACTGAACCCTCGACATGACTTCATTTCCACATTACTATCTTATCTACAGTCATCATGACCTATAACAAGCAATGGGAACAATGTCTTACTATGCACTGCTACATCTAAGGGTTATGATAATGCAATGAATGAATTTGTTGTTATGTTGAAACCCTTCATCAAATGACAAACATTACCCCCCCCCCCCCCCCCCCAACAAATTTTCTTCAGACAACATGTCCTCATAAACAAAGGGGATGATATCTTCATTGCAACAGCTGCCAAGGACTGATATGATTATTAACTGATGTCTTTTTTTTGTTTTTACTTTTCAACCATTTACAAATTTTCTCTTTATTTAAATTCATCAACAGGGGCTGCAACCTCATCGTCTGTCAGAATGACCTCATCAGCAGTCAGTGCAGCAACATCAGCACCACTCACAACACCATCATCAACAGGTTGTTATTTCCCTTAAATGAGAAACAAATTACTCTTATTTCATAAAATCATAGGCAAACTCAACATAAAATGACTGAACTTAAAATGCTACCTCAAATCATCTGACTATCACGTCAACAGTAAATATGACCACTCAACATTTCATGGGACCTTCTAACATCACAATCATGTGAGCACTAAATACTACAATAACTCACTACCAGTAGATGACATACCATATTGAATGTTGATGTTGAGAAAATTCCAACAAACCAAACTTCCTACTCGTGAACTAAATCATCATAAAGACTTCATCTTCATTGTTCCTTCTTATTCAAAATAAACACAACCAGAGACAAATAATGACTGATATGTCATCACTTCTCACTGCTTTGTCTACGACTGTTATTATAATTCTACAAACATGCTTCACATGTACCTTACTCCTCTCTTCACTCACACTCATCAACAGGAGCTGCAACCTCATCGTCTGTCAGAATGACCTCATCAGCAGTCAGTGCAGCATCATCAGCAGCACTCACAACACCGTCATCAACAGGTTAAATATATTACTCTTATTTAATAAAATCATAGGCAAACTCATCATGAGAGGAAAGAATTTAGAAACTTCCTCAAAATCACTGGCCATTACTTCAACAATAAGAATGACCACTCAACGTGTGATGTGACCTTATAGCAATCACAACTACAAAACACTCAGAGAGTGGACACCTTTGCCAAGGTAGCCCACATGTTTCTGTTAGATCTATAAGCAATAATTCCATGATAAAAGTTACCATCATAATGTGATTCATGACCCTGAAAATCCACATCTAGTTCTCAAATAATTTTAATATCATTATTTGTTAGACAGTTACTAAGCTAACACGACCATTTCCTAATGTCGGTTACCTGGATCACCACCAAAATCTAATCGTTTTTAACTTGGGCCATTACCAACATCTCCTGAAAATTTCAGCGAAATCTTTCCAGTAGTTTTTGTGTGATCTTGCTAAGAAACAACCAGACACAAACATACACCAGCAAAAACATAATCTCCTTAGTGGAGGCAATACTGTCAGCACTATATTGCAAGAACTCACTGCCTGTAGATGACATACCACATTGAATGTTGATGTTGAAAAAATTCTAACAAACCAAACTTCCTACTCACGAACTAAATCATCATAAAAACTTCATCTTCACCCATCCCTCTTATTCAATATAACCATGACCAGAGACAACTAATGGCTTAAATTTCATCACTTCTCACTACTTTGTCTATGACGGTTATTATACAAACATGCTTCACATGTACCTTACTCCTCTCTTCACTCACACTCATCAACAGGAGCTGCAACCTCATCTTCTGTCAGAATGACCTCATCGGCAGTCAGTGCAGCGTCATCAGCACCACTCACAACACCGTCATCAACAGGTCTTTATTTCTTTAAGGAAGGGAATACATTCCCCCCTTTTCATTTTATCGTAGGCAAACTCAACATTAGATGACTGAACTTAGAAATGCTACCTCAAATAAATTAACCACGATTTATCAATCACGATGACGATTCAACCTGTGGACATGACCTCAGAACAAGCAATGGCAAAACTCTCATCACCAGGTAATGCAACAACTACCTGCATTTAAATGACAGCTGCGATGTATGGTTCATATTGAGAACATCTCATCACATAAACACAATTGATAAAAAGAAAATAAATTCTCAGCAAGACTTCCTATAACCTGTTTATCTAATCTACAGTTAAAATGACCTCAAACAAACACTGGCAAAGATGTTTTTACCATGCACTGCAACATAAATGAGGGTGATGATAATGCTTTGATTTCATTTGTTGTCATATTAAAACTACTCATGTAGGTGCTCAAACCTTAACACCCTTTAAAATAATATCCCCCACAGCCCACTCCTTTGTATCCACAGTGAACATGTCCTCACAACAAACAAAGGCAGCACTGTTACTGCCAAGCACAGCAAAAATATGAACAATGAATTTGTTTTATAATCATAGCTTTTTTTAATAAAATCTCTTCTTAACAAATATCAACACTTCTCATGTAGTTACCTCATGTCTTCACTCACACTCATCAACAGGAGCTGCAACCTCATCGTCTGTCAGAATGACCTCATCAGCAGTCAGTGCAGCATCATCAGCACCACTCACAACACCATCATCAACAGGTTATTATTTCACTTAAATGAGAAACAAATTACTCTTATTTCATAAAATCATAGGCAAACTCAACATAAAATGACTGAACTTAAAATGCTACCTCAAATCAACTGACCATCACGTCAACAATAAATATGACCACTCAACATTTCATGGGACCTTCTAACATCACAATCATGTGAGCACTAAATACTACAATAACTCACTGCCAGTTGGTGACATACCATATTGAATGTTGATGTTGAGAAAATTCCAACAAACCAAACTTCCTACTCGTGAACTAAATCATCATAAAGACTTCATCTTCATTGTTCCTTCTTATTCAAAATAAACACAACCAGAGACAAATAATGACTGATATGTCATCACTTCTCACTGCTATTTCTATGACTGTTATTATAATTCTACAAACACCATCATCAACAGGTCTTTATTTCTTTAAGGAAGGGAATACATTCCCCCCTTTTCCTTTTATTGTAGGCAAACTCAACATTAGATAACTGAACTTAGAAATGCTACCTCACATATACTAATCATGATTTATCAATCACGATGACGATTCACCCTGTAAACATGACCTCAGAGCAAGTAATTGCAACACCCTCATCACCAGGTAATGCAACAACTAGCTGCAATAAAATGACAGCTGCAATATATAATTCATATTGAGAACATCTCATCACATAAACACAATTGCTGTAAAGAAAACAAATTCTCAAAAAGACTTCCTATAACCTGTTTATCTAATCTAAAGTTAAAATGACCTCAAACAAACACTGGCAAAGACTTTTTTTTTTCCTCAAATGACCAAACCTGTAATTTAAAACTAAACCTTGGCAATATTAAACACATCATAACCTGTATACTCTCTGTATCTACATTTGACATGTCCTCACACCAAACAAGAAAATGTCATTGCCAAAACTGAACTAAGTACAAAGCATTAACATGTTGCACTTATTATATAAATGTATTGTTTGACATACCTCAACAACACTCTTGTCTCACACTCATCAACAGGAGCTGCAACCTCATCGTCCGTCAGAATGACCTCATCAGCAGTCAGTGCAGCATCATCAGCACCACTCACAACACCATCATCAACAGGTTGCTATTTCCCTGAAAAAATGAACATATTACTCCTTTTTTATCAAGTCATAGGCAAACTCAACAATAGAAAACTGAACTTAGAAATGCTACCTCAAAACAATTGACCATTACTCCAACAACAAGAATGACCACTCAACATGTCATGTGACCTTACAGCAATTACAACTAGAAAACACTCAGAGAGTGGACACCTTTGCCAAGGTAGCCCCCATGTTGCTGTTAGATCTATAAGCAATAGTTCCATGAAAAAGTTACCATCATAATGTGATTCATGACCATGAAAACCCACACCTAGCACCCAAGATCATGTTGATATTCTTATTAGTCAGACAGTTATTGACCAAATACAATCGTTCAGTAAAAGTGGTTATCTAGATCACAATCAAATCAAATCATTTTTAACTTGGGCCATTACCATCTCCTGAAAATTTCAGCAAAATCTGTCCAGTAGTTTTTGTGTAATCTTGCTAACAAACAACAAAATAAACAGACCAACAGAAAAACAGACAAAGACAAACATACACCAGCAAAAACATAATCTCCTTAGTGGAGGCAATACTGTCAGCACTGTACTGCAAGAACTCACTGCCTGTAGATGACATACCACATTGAATGTTGATGTTGAGAAAATCCAACAAACCAAACTTCCTACTCATGAACTAAATCATCATAAAGACTTCATCTTCACCCATCCTTCTTATTCAATATAACCATGACCAGAGACAACTACTGGCTGAAATTTCATCACTTCTCACTACTTTGTCTACGACGGTTATTTTACAAACATGCTTCACATGTACCTTACTCCTCTCTTCACTCACTCATCAACAGGAGCTGCAACCTCATCGGCAGTCAGTGCAGCATCATCAGCACCAATCACAACACCATCATCAACAGGTCTTTATTTCTTTAAGGAAGGGAATACATTTTCCCCTTTTCATTTCATCATAGGCAAACTCAACATTAGATGACTGAACTTAGAAATGCTACCTCACATACTCTAACCATGATTTATCAATCACTATGGCAACTCATCCTGTAAACATGACCTCAGAACAGGCAATTGCAAAACTCTCATCACCAGGTAATGCAACAACTACCTGCATTTAGATGACAGCTGCAATGTATGATTCATATTGAGAACATCTTATCACATAAACACACTTGCTATAAAGAAAACAAATTCGAAACAAATTCTCAACAACACTTATAATCTGTTTATCTTATCTACAGTTAAAATGACCTCCAACAAACACTGGCAAAGATGTTTTTACCATGCACTGCAACATAAATGAGGGTGATGATAATGCTTTGATTTCATTTGCTGTTTTGTTAAAACTACTCATGTAGGTGCTAAAACCTTAACACCCTTTAAAATAATATCCCCCACAGCCCACTCCTTTGTATCCACAGTGAACATGTCCTCACAACAAACAAAGGCAGCACTGTTACTGCCAAGCACAGCAAAAATATGAACAATGAATTTGTTTTAAACAAAGGCAGCACTGTTACTGCCAAGCACAGCAAAAATATGAACAATGAATTTGTTTTATAATCATAGCTTTTTTAATCAAATCACTTCTTAACAAATATCAACACTTCTCATGTAATAATCTCATGTCTTCACTCACACTCATCAACAGGAGCTGCAACCTCATCGTCTGTCAGAATGACCTCATCAGCAGTCAGTGCAGCATCATCAGCACCACTCACAACACCATCATCAACAGGTTGCTATTTCCCTTAAATGAGAAACAAATTACTCTTATTTCATAAAATCATAGGCAAACTCAACATAAAATGACTGAACTTAAAATGCTACCTCAAATCAACTGACCATCACGTCAACAATAAATATGACCACTCAACATTTCATGGGACCTTCTAACATCACAATCATGTGAGCACTAAATACTACAATAACTCACTGCCAGTTGGTGACATACCATATTGAATGTTGATGTTGAGAAAATTCCAACAAACCAAACTTCCTACTCGTGAACTAAATCATCATAAAGACTTCATCTTCATTGTTCCTTCTTATTCAAAATAACCATGACCAGAGACAAATAATGACTGATATGTCATCACTTCTCACGACTTTTTCAATGACTGTTATTATAATTCAATAAACATGCTTCACATGTACCTTACTCCTCTCTTCACTCACACTCATCAACAGGAGCTGCAACCTCATCTCCTGTCAGAATGACCTCATCAGCAGTCAGTGCAGCATCATCAGCACCAATCACAACACCATCATCAACAGGTTATTATTTCTTTAAGGAAGGGAATGCATTCCTCCCTTTTCATTTAATCGTAGGCAAACTCAGCATTAGATAACTGAACTTAGAAATGCTACCTCACATATACTAATCATGATTTATCAATCACGATGACGATTAATCCTGTAAACATGACCTCAGAGCAAGTAATTGCAACACCCTCATAACCAGGTAATGCAACAACTAACTGCATTAAAATGACAGCTGCAATATATAATTCATATTGAGAACATCTCATTACATAAACACAATTGCTGTAAAGAAAACAAATTCTCAAAAAGACTTCCTATAACCTGTTTATCTAATCTTAAGTTAAAATGACCTCAAACAAACACTGGCAAAGACTTTTTTTCTCCTCAAATGACCAAACCTGTAATTTAAAACTAAACCTTGGCAATATTAAACACATCATAACCTGTATACTCTCTGTATCTACATTTGACATGTCCTCACACCAAACAAGAAAATGTCATTGCCAAAACTGAACTAAGTACAAAGCATTAACATGTTGCACTTATTATATAAATGTATTGTTTGACATACCTCAACAATACTCTTGTCTCACACTCATCAACAGGAGCTGCAACCTCATCGTCTGTCAGAATGACCTCATCAGCAGTCAGTGCAGCATCATCAGCACCACTCACAACACCATCATCAACAGGTTGCTATTTCCCTGAAAAAATAAATATATTACTCCTTTTTGATCAAGTCATAGGCAAACTCAACAATAGAAAACTGAACTTAGAAATGCTACCTCAAAACAATTGACCATTACTCCAACAACAAGAATGACCACTCAACATGTCATGTGACCTTACAGCAATTACAACTAGAAAACACTCAGAGAGTGGACACCTTTGCCAAGGTAGCCCCCATGTTGCTGTTAGATCTATAAGCAATAGTTCCATGAAAAAGTTACCATCATAATGTGATTCATGACCATGAAAACCCACACCTAGCACCCAAGATCATGTTGATATTCTTATTAGTCAGACAGTTATTGACCAAATACAATCATTCAGTAAAAGTGGTTATCTAGATCACAATCAAATCAAATCATTTTTAACTTGGGCCATTACCATCTCCTGACAATTTCAGCAAAATCTGTCCAGTAGTTTTTGTGTAATCTTGCTAACAAACAACAAAATAAACAGACCAACAGAAAAACAGACAAAGACAAACATACACCAGCAAAAACATAATCTCCTTAGTGGAGGCAATACTGTCAGCACTGTACTGTAAGAACTCACTGCCTGTAGATGACATACCACATTGAATGTTGATGTTGAGAAAATTCCAACAAACCAAACTTCCTACTCATGAACTAAATCATCATAAAGACTTCATCTTCACCCATCCTTCTTATTCAATATAACCATGACCAGAGACAACTACTGGCTGAAATTTCATCACTTCTCACTACTTTGTCTATGACGGTTATTATACAAACATGCTTCACATGTACCTTACTCCTCTCTTCACTCACACTCATCAACAGGAGCTGCAACCTCATCTTCTGTCAGAATGACCTCATCAGCAGTCAGTGCAGCGTCATCAGCACCACTCACAACACCGTCATCAACAGGTCTTTATTTCTTTAAGGAAGGGAATACATTCCCCCCTTTTCATTTTATCGTAGGCAAACTCAACATTAGATGACTGAACTTAGAAATGCTACCTCAAATAAATTAACCACGATTTATCAATCACGATGACGATTCAACCTGTGGACATGACCTCAGAACAAGCAATTGCAAAACTCTCATCACCAGGTAATGCAACAACTACCTGCATTTAAATGACAGCTGCAATATATAATTCATATTGAGAACATCTCATCACATAAAAACAATTGATAAAAAGAAAATAAATTCTCAACAAGACCTCCTATAACCTGTTTATCTAATCTACAGTTAAAATGACCTCAAACAAACACTGGCAAAGATGTTTTTATCATGCACTGCAACATAAATGAGGGTGATGATAATGCTTTGATTTCATTTGCTGTCATGTTAAAACTACTCATGTAGGTGCTAAAACCTTAACACCCTTTAAAATAATATCCCCCACAGCCCACTCCTTTGTATCCACAGTGAACATGTCCTCACAACAAACAAAGGCAGCACTGTTACTGCCAAGCACAGCAAAAATATGAATAATGAATTTGTTTTATAATCATAGCTTTTTTTTAATCAAATCTCTTCTTAACAAATATCAACACTTCTCATGTAGTTATCTCCTCTCTTCACTCACACTCATCAACAGGAGCTGCAACCTCATCATCTGTCAGAATGACCTCATCAGCAGTCAGTGCAGCATCATCAGCACCACTCACAACACCATCATCAACAGGTTATTATTTCACTTAAATGAGAAACAAATTACTCTTATTTCATAAAATCATAGGCAAACTCAACATAAAATGACTGAACTTAAAATGCTACCTCAAATCATCTGACTATCACGTCAACAATAAATATGACCACTCAACATTTCATGGGACCTTCTAACATCACAATCATGTGAGCACTAAATACTACAATAACTCACCGCCAGTTGGTGACATACCATATTGAATGTTGATGTTGAGAAAATTCCAACAAACCAAACTTCCTACTCATGAACTAAATCATCATAAAGACTTCATGATCATTGTTCCATCTTATTCAAAATCAACACAACCAAAGACAAATAATGACTGATATGTCATCACGTCTCACTGCTTTGTGTACGACTGTTATTATAATTCTACAAACATGCTTCACATGTACCTTACTCCTCTCTTCACTCACACTCATCAACAGGAGCTGCAACCTCATCGTCTGTCAGAATGACCTCATCAGCAGTCAGTGCAGCAACATCATCACCACTCACAACACCATCATCAACAGGTCTTTATTTCTTAAAGGAAGGGAATGCATTCCTCCCTTTTCATTTAATCATAGGCAAACTCAACATTAGAGTACTTCACTTAGAACTTCTACCTCATATAAACTGGTCATGATTTATCAAGCACTATGGCAACTCACAACACCATCATCAACAGGTAGAGTTTGTTTTCTTGCTATAAAGAAAACAAATTCTAAACAAGACTTCCTATAACCTGTTTATCTTATCTACAGTTAAAATGACCTCAAACAAGCACTGGCAAAGACCTCTTTTCCTCATTAAATGACCAAACCTGTAATTTATAACTAAACCTTGGCAATATAAAACACATCGAGTCCTGCCTATCCTCTTGATCTACACTTGACATGTCCTCACACCAAACAAGGGAATAGCGTCATTGCCAAAAACTGAATAAAGTACAACGCATTAACATGTTGCCCATATTATATATATTCATTCTTTGACATACCTCAACAAAACTCTTGTCTCACGCTCATAAACAGGAGCTGCAACCTCATCGTCTGTCAGAATGACCTCATCAGCAGTCAGTGCTGCATCATCAGCACCACTCACAACACCATCATCAACATGTTAAACACATGACTCCTTTTTCATCAAATCACAGGCAAACTCAACATTAGACTACTGAACTTAGAAAAGCTACCTTACAACAACTAACCATCACTCTAATAATCATTATGACCACTTAACCTGTTGACCTCAATGCAAATTCTCAAAGCGATGTCATTACCAAGTCCTGCAACAACTTCCTGCATTCAAGTGACATTACAAATTAGATGTTCATGTTGAAAACTTCTCCACAATTGACTAAACTTATTCCATAAGAACTTAATCCTAAACACAATTTTATTCTGACCTTTTGTTTTAATTATTTACAATTAACATTACCTCAAACAAACAATGCCAAATATATCCTTACCATACACTGCTACAATTGTGAGATTTATGACGAAGCGACAAAATCATTTGCTGTTTTCTTCAAAACCTCAACAAATAACCAAACTTCTCATTTACAACTAAACCTTGCCAATGTAAAACAAATCATGCCCTGCCTACCCTCTGTATCTACATTTAACATGTCCTCACACCAAACAAGGGAATAGTGTCATTGCCAAAACTGAACAAAGTACAAAGCATTACCATGTTATACTTATCATTTATATTTATTGTTTGACATACCTCAACAACACTCTTGTCTCACACTCATCAACAGGAGCTGCAACCTCATCATCTGTCAGAATGACCTCATCGGCAGTCAGTGCAGCATCATCAGCACCACTCACAACACCATCATCAACAGGTCTTTATTTCTTTAAGGAAGGGAATGCATTCCCCCCTTTTCATTTTATCGTAGGCAAACTCAACATTAGATAACGGCACTTAGAACTTCTGCCTCACATATACTAATCATGATTTATCAATCACGATGACGATTCAACCTGTAGACATGACCTCAGAGCAAGCAATTGCAAAACTCTCATCACCAGGTAATGCAACAACTACCTGAATTTAAATGACAGCTGCAATGTATGGTTCATATTGAGAACATCTCATCACATAAACACAATTGATAAAAGAAAATAAATTCTCAGCAAGACTTCCTATAACCTGTTTATCTAATCTACAGTTAAAATGACCTCAAACAAACACTGGCAAAGATGTTTTTATCATGCACTGCAACATAAATGAGGGTGATGATAATGCTTTGATTTCATTTGTTGTCATATTAAAACTACTCATTTTGGTGCTAAAACCTTAACACCCTTTAAAATAATATCCCCCACAGCCCACTCCTTTGTATCCACAGTGAACATGTCCTCACAACAAACAAAGGCAGCACTGTTACTGCCAAGCACAGCAAAAATATGAATAATGAATTTGTTTTATAATCATAGCTTTTTTTAATAAAATCTCTTCTTAACAAATATCAACACTTCTCATGTAGTTACCTCATGTCTTCACTCACACTCATCAACAGGAGCTGCAACCTCATCGTCTGTCAGAATGACCTCATCAGCAGACAGTGCAGCATCATCAGCACCAATCACAACACCGTCATCAACAGGTTATTATTTCTCATTTAAATGACAAATATCACTCCTAATTCAGCTAATTATGTCAAGGGGACTTAATTCATAAATGCTATCTCATAACAAATAACCATCACTCTAACAATTGTAATGACCATTTAACCTATTGACCTTGAGACAAAATGTCAAAGCATGGACATCAAAAGGTCCTGCTACAATGACCTGCATTCAGATGACAAAACAAATTAGATGTTGATGTTTGAACTTTCTCAACAAATGAATAAACTTCTTCTAAAAGGACTGAAACCTAACATGACAACATCTCCTCCATTCCTGTATATCTACACTTAAGAATACCTTAATCAAACAATGCCAAATATATCTGTTCCATGCATTGCTATATCTATGAGATTTATGAGAAAGCTCCAAAATCATTTGCTGTTATCTTAAAGGAAACTGCACATCAAATGACCAAACTTCTCATTTAAAATTGTCAATATAAACACATCCTGCCCTGTATATTCTCTGTATCCACATTTGACATGTCCTGACACCAAACAAGGGAATAATGTCATTGCCAAAAACTGAACAAAGTACAAAGCATTACCATGTTATACTTATCATTTATATTATTGTTTGACATACCTCAACGACACTCTTATCTCACACTCATCAACAGGAGCTGCAACCTCATCGACTGTCAGAATGACCTCATCAGCAGTCAGTGCAGCAACATCAGCACCACTCACAGCACCATCATCAACAGGTTATTTTTTCTCATTTAAATGACAAATATCACTCCTAATTCAGCTAATTATGTCAAGGGGACTTAATTCATAAATGCTATCTCATAACAACTAACCATCATTCTAATAATTGTAATGACCATTTTACTATTGACCTTAAGACAAACTGTCAAAGCATGGTCATCACAAGGTCCTGCTACAATGACCTGCATTCAGATGACAAAACAAATTAGATGTTGATGTTCAAACCTTCTCAACAAATGACTAAACTTCTTCTATAAGGACTGAAACATTAACATGACAACATCTCCTCCATTCCTGTATATCTAAACTTAAGATTACCTTACTCAAACAATGCCAAATATATCTTTACCATGCACTGCTATATCTATGATATTTATGAGAAAGCTCCAAAATCATTTGCTGTTATCTTAAAAGAAACTGCAAATCAAATGACCAAACTTCTCATTTAAAAATTGTCAATATAAAACTGGGGCTGCAACCTCATCGCCTGTCAAAATGACCTCATCAGCAGTCAGTGCAGCATCATCAGCACCACTCACAACACCATCATCAACAGGTTATTATTCCTCCTTAAAAAGGAACACATTAATCCAATTTCATTTAATAAAATAAAAATTCAACATTAGAGAATCTAACTCAAAAGCTACGTCAAAATTTTGATCATGACATTAACAATAATTACAGCCTCTCAACCTGTTAACATGACCTCATGACAAGCAATGGCGACATTATCATCACCCAGCACTGCAACAATCGCCTGCATTTAGATCACATCCCACATGTGATGTTCACATTGCGAACTTCTCATTAAATGATCAAACTTCTCATATCACATCAGAACCAATGACATGATTTCCTCACCCCCCTTTTATATTATTTACCATTTAAATGACCATAAAAAATGGCAACAAAGACATGACCAGGCACTGCTACATCTATGAGGGTTGTGAGATCATGATACAAATTTATTTGTTTTCATGGTGACAAATGATGAAATGACCAAACTTCTCATAGAGGTGATCAAACCTCCCCATCATCAACAAACTGTATCATCCCCAGTCCAACCTGCTGTATAAACAACTAACATGTCCTTACAACGAACAAATGAAACAATATTTTTTGCCAATGTCTGCAAAAGCTATAATATTATAACATGTTCACGAAATTATGCTCGTTTAATGTAAAACACCTGCCCAAATTTCTCATGTAATTCACTCCTCTCTTCATTCACACTCATCAACAGGAGCTGCAACCTCATCATCTGTCAGAATGACCTCATCAGCAGTCAATGCAGCATCATCAGCACCACTCACAACACCATCATCAACAGGTTATTATCTCCTTTAAAAGAAAAACACTACTCCAATAGAATTTGACTCAACATTGGAGGAATGAACTTATCAGTGCTATCTACAATAACTGACTGTGACATCAACAATCAGTATAACCACTCAACTTATCAACAGAACAAGCAATCACTTTAATGTCATTCCCTGATACTTAAACAGCTACCTGTATTTAGATCACATTCCAAATTTAATGTTATTGTTGAAGATTTCTCATTTACTGACAAACTTTTTCTACAGGAACAGAATCCTCAATATGACTGCATTTTCCCTTTTTTAAATCTTATCTACTGTTACTGTTAACCAAGGAAACAACGGTAACAATGGCATTACCATGCACTGTTACATCTAGGAGGGTTTTGATAATGGTTCAAATCCATTTGCTGTCATGTAAAAACTGTTCACCAAAAATAACTTCTCATATTCATACTGAAACCTCGAGAACATATGACATGAAATCCTCAGCCTATCCTTCCTTATCTATAGTAAATATGTCCTCTCATTGCCAAGCACAGCAAAACAGTTCTAAAATAATTTTGAAAAAATATTTTAGTCCACCACTTCTCTACAAATGACAACACATCTTAAGTAAATTCACTCCTCTCTTCATTCACACTCATCAACAGGAGCTGCAACCTCATCGTCTGTCAGAATGACCTCATCAGCAGTCAGTGCAGCATCATCAGCACCACTCACAACACCATCATCAACAGGTTATTGTTTACCTTAAAAGAAACACACTACTCCAATTTAATTGAACTCAACATGAGAGGACTCAACTTATCAATGCTACCTACAATAACTGACTGTAACATCAACAATCAGTATAACCACTTATCAACATAACAGGCAATCGCATTAATGTCATTCCCTGATACTAAAACTTCTACCTGCATTTAGATCACATTCCAAAATAAATGTTTATGTTGAAGATTTCTCATAACTGACAAACTTTTTCTATTGGAGCAGAACTTTCTCTGTAATCATTGACTCCTCAATATGACTGCATTTTCCCTTTTTTAAATCTTGTCTTCTGTTACCATTAACCCAAGCAAACAATGATAACAATGTCATTACCATGCACTGCTACATCTAGGAGGGTTTTCATAATGTTGCAAATCCATTTGCTGTCATGTTAAAAACTTTATCAAAAAAACTTCTCATATTCATACTAAAGCCTCGAGAACATGAGACATAACATTATTTCAGCTCATCCTTCCTAACCTACATTAACGATGTCCCACAATGAACAAACAAAGCAATACCATTGCTAAGTACAACAAAACAGTTATAAAACTTTTTCATAAAAAATATATTGGTCTAACGCTTCTCTACAAATGACAACACCTTTAAAGTAAATTCACTCCTCTCTTCATTCACACTCATCAACAGGAGCTGCAACCTCATCGCCTGTCAGAATGACCTCATCAGCAGTCAGTGCAGCATCATCAGCACCACTCACAACACCATCATCAACAGGTTATTATTCCTTCTTAAAAAGGAACACATTAATCCCAATTAATTTAATCAATTAAAAATTCAACATTAGGGAATTTAGTTAACCAAGCAAACAATGATAACAATGTCATTACCATGCACTGCTACATCTAGGAGGGTTTTGATAATGTTACAAATCCATTTGCTGTCATGTTAAAAACTGTTCACCAAAAAAAAAACTTCTCATTTTCATACTGAAGCCTCAAGAACGTATGACATAAAATCCTCAGCCTATTCTTCCTTATCTATAGTAAATATGTCCTCTCATTGCCAAGTATAGAAATACAGCAACAACAACAAAATCATATGAAATATGTTGATCTGCCACTTCTCTTCAAATGACAACACCTAAATTAAATTATCTCCTCTCTTCACTCACACTCATCAGCAGGAGCTGCAACCGCATCGCCTGTCAGAACGACCTCATCAGCAGTCAGTGCAGCATCATCAGCACCACTCACAACACCATCATCAACAGGTCTTTATTGCAACTTTGAATAAGGATCATACTACTCACAATTCTTTTAAAACAATGCAATCTCAGTATTATAGGACTTGTAAATGCTCACTTATAACAACTAAACGTGACATTAACAATTCTAATGACCACTCAAACTGTCAACATTACTTTAGTATAAGCAATCACAACAAAGTTATCACCAGGCACCGCAACAACTGCCTGCATTCAGTTGACATCACAAATTCAATGTTTATGCTGAAAACTTCTCAACAAGTGACCAGACTTTCTCTGTAATCATTGACTCCTCAACATGATTTAATTTCCTCCTTTTCAGTCTCATATACACTTAACATTACCTCAAACAAACAGTGGCAAATATACCATTAGCAATGCATTGCTACATTTACAAGAATTATTATAAAGCTACAAACTCATTTGCTGTCATTTTACAACTCCTTAAAAATAGCCAAACCTCTCATCTGGGTACTTGAGCCTCAGTAACCTTCAACATGGTGTCATCTCCAGCTACCCTTATGCATGTACAGTTAACATGTCCTCACAACAAACAAAGGAACCATGTCTTAACCATGTACGGCGATACGTACAAAGAATAAATCTGTTTGTATTAAAATCTGTCAACAAATGGCCAAACCTCTCTCATAATTCACTCCTCTCTTCATTCATACTCATCAACAGGAGCTGCAACCTCATCGTCTGTCAGAATGACCTCATCAGCTGTCAGTGCAGCATCATCAGCACCACTCACAACACCATCATCAACAGGTCTTTATTTCTTTAAAAGCAGAAACAACTTATTTTGGTTTTGTTTAATTCTTTACCAAATCAACATTGGGGATCCTTGGGGGAAAAAAATACAAAATAAAAAAACACTACCTCAAAACAACTGAAGATTACTTCAACATTCAACAGGCAATGTCATCACCAGCTACCACAAGAACTACATTATCATTGCATGTCAAAGTTGATGTTGATGTACAAGCTGCTCATTTAATGACCAGAATTTTCAAATGGGAACTTAATCTACAACATTACATTATCTCCTTCTCTCTTTCTTACCCAAAGTTAGCATGACCTCAAACATAAAAGGGCAACAATGCCATTACCATGCACTGTTACAACTATGGGGGTTATGATAATGCTGCAAATCCGGTTACCATCATTTTTAAAACTCCTCCTTAAATGAAAAAAACTTCTTATATATACATACTAAAGCCTCAACAAGATTCACCAGGACATCATCCCCAGCCCATCTTCTCTATCTACAGTAATAATGCTCTCACAACAAAGGCAACAGTGTCATTGCTGAAAAACTGCAATGGCTACAAAGCATTAACATGTTTTCCTAATTGTATTTATTTTTAGTTTGAGACACTTCAACAAATGTAAATAGTTACACTCATTATTCCTCCTGTGGTTTTTGGATAATCCTCCCTCCAGGAGGGACTGGAGGAACATATTACTCCACTTTCAGTTAATTTCTGAGTTAGCATCATTGCAAACTCAGTGTTAGAGGACTTAACTTATAATTACTACCTCGAAACAGCCGGCCTTGACTTCAACAATCAGTATAAGCTCTCCTTAAAAAAACCCTTGTCAAAAGGGGAAACTTCTCATTGGCACCGAAATCTTAGCACCAGTAAACATGATATTTCCTCAAGCATACTCTTCCTTATCTGCATTTGAAATGACCTCAAAACAAAAAAATGAAACAATATTTTTTGCCAACTTCTGCAACAACTAACTTAACTGTGTTCATAATCAGATTTATTTAAGTTGAACACTCAACAACGAATTGCCATACTTCACGTGTAATCTACTCCTCTCTTCATTCACACTCATCAACAGGAGCTGCAACCTCATCGTCTGTCAGAATGACCTCATCAGCAGTCAGTGCAGCATCATCAGCACCACTCACAACACCATCATCAACAGGTTATTATTTACCTTAAAAGAAAAACACTACTCCAATTTAACTGAACTCAACATTGGAGGACTGACCTTATCAGTGCTACCTACAATAACTGACTGTGACATCAGCAATCAGTATAATCGCTCAACTTATCAACATAACAAGCAATCACTTTAATGTCCTTCCCTGATACTGAAACAGCTACCTGTATTTAGATCACATTCCAAATTTAATGTTATTGTTGAAGATTTCTCATTAACTGACAAACTTTTTCTACAGGAACAGAATCCTCAATATGACTGCATTTTCCCTTTTTTAAATCTTATCTACTGTTACCATTAACCCAAGCAAACAATGATAACAATGTCATTACCATGCACTGTTACATCTAGGAGGGTTTTGATAATGTTACAAATCCATTTGCTGTCATGTTAAAAACTGTTCACCAAAAAAAAAACTTCTCATTTTCATACTGAAGCCTCAAGAACGTATGACATAAAATCCTCAGCCTATTTTTCCTTATCTATAGTAAATATGTCCTCTCATTGCCAAGTATAGAAATACAGCAACAACAACAAAATCATAAAAAATATGTTGATCTGCCACTTCTCTTCAAATGACAACACCTAAATTAAATTATCTCCTCTCTTCACTCACACTCATCAACAGGAGCTGCAACCTCATCGCCTGTCAGAACGACCTCATCAGCAGTCAGTGCAGCATCATCAGCACCACTCACAACATCATCATCAACAGGTCTTTATTGCAACTTTGAATAAGGATCATACTACTCACAATTCTTTTAAAACAATGCAATCTCAGTATTATAGGACTTGTAAATGCTCACTTATAACAACTAAACGTGACATTAACAATTCTAATGACCACTCAAACTGTCAACATTACTTTAGTATAAGCAATCACAACAAAGTTATCACCAGGCACCGCAACAACTGCCTGCATTCAGTTGACATCACAAATTCAATGTTTATGCTGAAAACTTCTCAACAAGTGACCAGACTTTCTCTGTAATCATTGACTCCTCAACATGATTTCATTTCCTCCTTTTCAGTCTCATATACACTTAACATTACCTCAAACAAACAGTGGCAAATATACCATTAGCAATGCATTGCTACATTTACAAGAATTATTATAAAGCTACAAACTCATTTGCTGTCATTTTACAACTCCTTAAAAATAGCCAAACCTCTCATCTGGGTGCTTGAGCCTCAGTTACCTTCAACATGGTGTCATCTCCAGCTACCCTTATGTATGTACAGTTAACATGTCCTCACAACAAACAAAGGAACCATGTCTTAACCATGTACAGTGATACCTACAAAGAATAAATCTGTTTGTATTAAAATCTGTCAACAAATGGCCAAACCTCTCTCATAATTCACTCCTCTCTTCATTCATACTCATCAACAGGAGCTGCAACCTCATCGTCTGTCAGAATGACCTCATCAGCTGTCAGTGCAGCATCATCAGCACCACTCACAACACCATCATCAACAGGTCTTTATTTCTTTAAGGAAGGGAATACATTCCCCCCTTTTCATTTAATCGTAGGCAAACTTAACATTAGAGGACAGAACTTAGAAATGCTACCTCAAATAAACTAACCATGATTTATCAATCACGATGACGATTCAACCTGTAGACATGACCTCAGAACAAGCAATTGCAAAACTCTTATCACCAGGTAATGCAATAACTACCTGCATTTAAATGACAGCTGCAATGTATGGTTCATATTGAGAACATCTCATCACATAAACACAATTGCTATAAAGAAAATAAATTCTACAAATGACCGCACCTCTAAAGTAAATTAACTCCTCTCTTCACTCACACTCATCAACAGGAGCTGCAACCTCATCGTCTGTCAGAATGACCTCATCAGCAGTCAGTGCAGCATCATCAGCACCATTCACAACACCATCATCAACAGGTCTTTATTCCTCCTGAGAATAAGGAACATACTACTTCTATTTCAGTTATCTACAGAAAATGTAACATTAGAGGGCTTATTGGAGGGCTATCTTAAAATCATGACTTTAACAATCACTATGACAACTTAACCAGTCACAGCAGTCAATCACAGCAATGTCATTACCAGGTAGACAAAATCGTAAATTGTATGCTTAGGTTGAAAAACGCTCATTAAATGGCATAACTTTTGATGCAGGAACTGAATTATTGACATTACTTTATCTTCTTAATCTATCTTATCAAAAGTTACCATAAGTCAAGAAAACAATGGTCACAATGTCATTGCCATGCGCTACATCTAGGAGGATAATGATAATGCTACAAGTACAGTATATTTGCCATATGTTAAAAACTCTTCATCAAATAACCATACTTCTCATATAGGTACTGAAACTTAAACAAAATCCAACATATCATCTCAATGTCTTGTCCAAGTACAGCAACAGCTACAAAGCATAACTGTTTTTTTAACACCTTTCAAAAAATGACCCAACATCTCATGTAATTTGCTCATCTCACCATTCATACTCATCAACAGGAGCTGCAACCTCATTGTCTGTCAGAATGACTTCATCAGCAGTCAGTGCAGCATCATCAGCACCACTCACAACACCATCATCAACAGGTTATTATTCCTACTTTAAGTGCACCTTGGTTTTTGGATATTTTTCCCTTAAGGAGGAACTGAAGAAACATATTACTCCAATGCCATTTATTTTGTATCATTACAATGTCAATAGAGAACCTAACTTATAAATATACCTCAGAAACACTGGCCATGAATTCAGCAATCAGTATAAAAACTCAACCTGTCAACATGAATTCATGACAAGGAATCGCAACCAAGTCATCACCTGGTACTGCAACAACTACCTGCATTCAGAGGAAATCCCAAGTTATATGATCATGTTGATGACCAAATGACCAAACTATTTTTACTGGACCTTTGTAAAAAGTATTTCCTGCTCTCTATCTTATCTACAGTTACCCTAACCTTATTCAAACAATGGCAACAATGTCATTTCCATGCACTGCGACACGAGTGTTATGATAATGCTACAAAATATTTTTTTTGTTACGTTAAATCTCCTCATTAAATAACACATATTCTCATACTGATTCTGAAGCCTCAATAACATTCAACATGATGTCATCACTAGCCTACTCTACTTTACACCTTTGACACTAATTCAGCACATGGCCATCTAATGTGATCACCACAAAGGAGACTGTGGTCGAAATGTGAAACTTAGCCTGTCATTACTTTCACTTGACACCAATAAAAAACTGTTTCAATAGGCACTGAAGCCTCAACACCATCCAGAATGACATCATCCCCGGCCGGCTCTACCTTATCTACAGTTCACATGTCCTCACAACAAACAATGGCAACAATGTCTTCACCAGGTACTGCAAAAGCTCCAGTCATAAATATATTTTCAAAATTGCGTTAACTCACTGTTTAACACTCCACAGCAAATGACTAAACATTTCATGGCTTTTCTCATTTCTTGATTCGTACAGGGACTGCAACCTCAAAATCCATACAACTGACCTCATCAGCAGTCACTGCAACATCAGCAGCAGCAGCAGCAGCCACAACACCATCATCATCAGGTTATTATTCCTACTATGAATAAGCTTTGGTTTTTGGATGATTTTCCCTAAATATATATTTTTCCCACATCGGTAAAGCAACCCAATCACCAATTAAATGTTTAATATTTCCAGCCCTTTTCCCTGCAATTTCAAAAATAAAAGAACTCAACGTAAAAATGCCACTGCACAACAACTAAACACGACTTTGACAGTCAGTTTGACCACTCAGTAACCATTTGCAAATAAATTATTTCCAGCCCTTCCAGAATATCTGCAAATGACATGTTCCCAAAACAAACAATGACATAAATTAAATCACCATATACAAATACTGTTAAACTGAGACCCATTGCTCCCACTGTCCAGATGGAGATGGTCATTCATGCTTTCACCTCCTCCTGCTTTGACTATTGTCATTTACTTTAATAAGTTTCAGCTAAACTTTCCCAATTCTCTTTGAATTAAATACAAATTACTACAGCCAGAGTATTTACCAAATGTTCTACAAGGTATCTCATTACACCAGTCCTGTTGTCCTTGCACTTGCTTTCCATAAATCTCAGAATCTGATTCAAGATTTGTTTTTACTTTTAAATATCTGCATTAACAAGCTCCAGTTTACCTTCCTGAACTTTTTCAGCTGATTTCAGTGGGTTTCTGAGGTCATTTGATAATGGTTTGCTAGCTGTTCCACACTCCAAACTTAAAACCAAAAGAGAGTGTATACTTTGGAGGTTGTTGCCCCAATGCTCTGGGCTGCTCTCGTTTTAAAGATCTGTGGACACTGTTAATACAATTAAAAATTAACTAAAGATCTATTTCTCATCACAACCAAAACAATTTTAGCATAGTGTTCATGTTAAACGAAAAAAAAAAGTGTAAGCATGTTACAGCTGTAATTGTTTTGAAACTACAGGCAAATTGGATAAAAGCAAAGGGGTTGTAGTTGTTGGTTGTTTGGTTGCAATTTTACATTAAGTAACTAAGTTAAAGCTCCTCAATGAATTGTATTTTATATTAGTTTAGATTAATTACACTGCTTAGTCTGTTAGATTAAACAAATAGTGTTTTTAGCTTTTCAATAATGTGTTAATACACATAAATAAACACAAGTAATAAATGAATCATTACATTGTGTGATTCAGTTGTCCTCACTGTGGGATACTTATTGCTTTGCATCTTGAGTTCTTTTTGTACTGCTTTGTCAAGCAAACACTCAGACCAGTTATTATAACAAAATACAAGACATGACTGGTATTAGTTTAAGCTAAAAAAAAAAATAAATAATTAAAATGTCTATTCTACCATTTATTGTCTTGTCTGAACTTTCAGATTAAATGCTTTTGAGAGATTCACAATATAGTATTTCTTGTAAATCAACTTTCCCTACAGTAACTGGATCATCAGAACAACCAATTAGGACAACTGATGCTCCAGCAGCTACAACAGCTGAACCAACAGCAGAGCCAGCTGTTCAAGTGGAGTTTAAGTTGGAGCAAACTTTTACAGATGAACTCAAAAATTCATCCTCCCCTGAGTTTTTACAACTACAGCAGGAAGTCACAACAGCGGTAAGTAAGCCATTCTTACGTAACAATAATAAATAATCAACTTACTATTAATACTGAATGTAGGTGAGTGTTTGTGTGTAAATATCATGTGATTCAATTTTCAATAGTTACATAGTTGTAAAGTGTATTTGTACTTTTTTATATTTGTTTTTTTATGGTCCAGGGCATATTGACAAACTACAGCAATCCTTACCAGTTTGTTGATACATAAATCAGAGGAATTTAAATCCATGAATTTCAAGTTCTTGGTTTTTTAGATTTTTTAAAAACTGTTACTGCAATGGTGATCAGAAACACTAGTAAAGCGGTTGAGGGGAGCTTCAGATTCTGATTCTGTCAAATCCTTTTTTTGACACTGTTGTTCATTCAGAGGTATGTAAAAGTGCATGTTGAAAATGACTCTGTAGTGATCCAGTGATCCTCTTCTGGTGGGACAGAATTTACACTTTTCAAGAGCTCACCTTTAGTTGTTTCCGCAGTGTAGGTAAACCAGTTAAGGTTTGCTATTAATATATAAGATTTTCTTGCAAAAAAAAACTGGTCTTTGTTATGGTTTGATTTTGTAATTCATTCTGGCTTTAGCAAATATTACTCCATATAATTCCTGTCTAAATAAACCTTCTTTCATGTTGAAGGGAAAACTAAATAACTCCTGTAGTGTATGTGCAACGATGAAAATTCTCTTGCATTACTCTATTGTGCTTATTACAACAATTTCCATTTAAAAAAATATATATTTACAGCTTGACAGCGTATATAAAGACCAATTTGGAGACAACTTCAACAGGACTGTGGTTAAAGGTTTTCGGTAAGTCACACTTCATCACATTACATTTTCAATCTTTGCATCACATAAAAAATGTGTATTAACAGAAATCTGCTTATACACTAAGTATTGTATATATATTTCTGTCACAGTCAAGGATCTGTTGTGGTGGATGTTGTCCTAATATTCAATAATGCCACTACACGGCCAAATACCAGCTCCGTAGCTGAAGCTTTGGAGAGAGCTGCCAGCAGCTCTAACTTTTCCCTCCCTGTCAACACATCGTCAATTACAGCCACTGGTATGAAACTATTTATGACCAAATAACAAATCTCAATTTCTTGTAATCTTTAATTACAAGCAAAAGCTGAATCTGCACTAATAGTAATATATTTAATAAAAATATATTGTTGTTTTATTATTCTTATTTACAGATGTTTCTGTATCACCTGAAGCCACAGTTGCTCCTACAACCCTCATGACCACAATTCCTGCAGGTAACCTCGCCACCTATCAACATCACCATCACTCAGTAAAATATCTACTAGGGCACAGATATCTAATGCAACTATATGAATACAGTCTGATAACCCCACCCTAAACACGCACATGGATTTTTTAATTCATTTGTATCTTTAAAGTTTGATACCATTTTCTTTTTGATCTACTATAAGAGTTTTTCAATTTAGTTTGTTCACTTTTGATAAACAGCTCCAAACACAACAGAGGCTCCAACCGCTGCTCCAAACACAACAGAGGCTCCAACCGCTGCTCCAAACACAACAGAGGCTCCAACCGCTGCTCCAAACACAACAGAGGCTCCAACCGCTGCTCCAAACACAACAGAGGCTCCAACTGCTGCTCCAAACACAACAGACACTCCAACTGCTGCTCCAAACGCAACAGAGGCTCCAACCACTGCTCCAAACACAACAGAGGCTCCAACCGCTGCTCCAAACACAACAGACGCTCCAACTGCAGCTCCAAACGCAACAGAAGCTCCAACCGCTGCTCCAAATGCAACAGAAGCTCCAACTGCAGCTCCAAATGCAACAGAAGCTCCAACTGCTGCTCCAAACACAACAGAGGCTCCAACCGCTGCTCCAAACACAACAGAGGCTCCAACCGCTGCTCCAAACGCAACAGAAGCTCCAACCGCAGCTCCAAATGCAACAGAAGCTCCAACCGCTGCTCCAAACGCAACAGACGCTCCAACTGCTGCTCCAAATGCAACAGAAGCTCCAACCGCAGCTCCAAATGCAACAGACGCTCCAACTGCTGCTCCAAATGCAACAGAAGCTCCAACCGCAGCTCCAAATGCAACAGACGCTCCAACTGCAGCTCCAAATGCTACAGCAGCTCCAACCACTGCTGCAGCTACAACTTCTTCCACATCAAGTGAGGGGACCCTAAATCTTCAATTCAGCCTCGACCAAACATTTACACAAGATTTGTCCAATTCATCTTCAGCAGCATTTCAGACATTGGCTGCAACTGTAACAGCCGAGGTAAGTCTTGTACACACTATCACAACAATTCTGAGTGAGTGGGTTTAGTCATAAGAAAGCATCACAAAGCAGATTTAGAGGACGAACAACACTTGAACACCTGTAAAAGATTAAAATAGTGCAAAAGAAACCACAAATCTTGTTTTAACCATTAAACCAAACTTTAAAACAACTTTGTACATATGACTTTCATTCTGTCTTTCAGTTAGACAAAGTAGGACAAAAACTGTACCCATCAACTTTTCTCAGAAGCGACGTTGTATCATTTACGTAAGTAAAATTTCAATCAATTACAAAATATTGATTTGCATTTAGAAGTCACTTGCTTTAAATAATGGTCTCCCTTCTTTTTAATGTAGGAATGGTTCAGTGGTTGTCAACTCAAAACTTCTGTTCTCAAGTATATCCTCAGTTCCTTCAGCTAGCAATGCAACCTTACAACTAAGCACTGAACTTGACAACTCAACTACACTAAATGTAGTTGCAGGGAGTGTAACAGCAAGTGAGTATCTTGAAATGTAAACATCAAAGTAAATAACCCTGATGAATAAAGTACAAATAGACATGTACAAAGACATGTTTTTGCTTTGTTTTGTTTAAGGTTCAAGTACTGCTACCACCTCTGCACCAAGTGTAACAACAGCAGCCACAACTGCAGCTCCAGCAGCTTCAACTGCAGCACCTAATGCTACTGCTGCTGCCACAACTGCAGCACCTAATGCAACAGCAGCTGCTGCCACAACTGCAGCACCAAATGCAACAGCTGCTGCCACAACTGTAGCACCCAATGCCACAGCTGCTGCCACAACTGCAGCTCCAGTAGCTCCAACTGCAGCACCTAATGCTACAGCTGCTGCCACAACTGCAGCTCCAGCAGCTCCAACTGCAGCACCTAATGCAACAGCTGCTGCCACAACTGCAGCTCCAACTGTAGCACCCAATGCCACAGCTGCTGCCACAACTGCAGCTCCAACTGCAGCACCCAATGCCACAGCTGCTGCCACAACTGCAGCTCCAACTGCAGCACCTAATGCAACAGCTGCTGCCACAACTGCAGCACCTAATGTAACAGCTGCTGCCACAACTGCAGCTCCAGTAGCTCCAACTGCAGCACCTAATGCAACAGCTGCTGCCACTGCAGCAGCCAGCACCACCATAGCAGCTACTACTTCTGGAGCATCAACAGATCCTCCCTCATCAACTGAGGGAACACTGGGTTTAACATTTAGTCTCAATCAAACATTTACATCTGACCTTTCCAATTCATCCTCAGCAGCTTTCCAGACTTTAGCAACAACAGTTGTCACAGAGGTAAGTTACCCATGCATAGCCATCTCTTTCTGCAGATTAGGCATTTTATGTTTTGGACTTGATTTTGATCTTGCTACCTGACTCTGTGCTTTGCAGGTCCCACAATCAATCTTGTAAAATAATTTAACTTTTAATAATGCTGATAAAGGGATAGCTGTGAAAATGGCAGCCTACAGCCAAGTGTTTCTAATTTCCAACTCCTTTCTCGCTAAATTTGTCTGGAAAAATGAACAAAAAAGAAGAAAAGCTGGTCTTTGTAGGAAGTCCTCTTTTGCTATCTCCTGGTGACACCCAGCCCTGAAAAATGCCCATCCCTCCCAAAGACTATAACCATAACTGCCAAAACTTTATGAAAATTTTAAAGACATAGTAACCTTAAAATTTCCAGTTCACATGCCCTTCATAGTAGGAGATTTTTAATGACTGGCTGAAGACGGTGAAGATGGTGGCTTTACAAGGCTGTGGATAAGTACCTTATATATTTACTGCTACAGTCACACATCCAGTCCAGTGTTGTGTGAATTCAGACTCTAAAATCCCTCACTCAAACTACAAAAAAATCTTCAAATGATCTTTCTTGTTATGGTTTTAAATTCCTAATTTGCTGTAAATATGGCTTATTCATTCACTCTTTTACATTAAAAATCCTTTGCTTTTAGTCTTCATCTTTACATAATTGATATGTGGAAAATTTTGAGACTCTGAACACTCATGAGGATCAATTCGATGCATGAAAAAGGCAAGGTGACAAATGCTCAGTAGTAAATATGGTGGCTTTAGTTGTTACACAGATTTTGAGAACTGGGCCATATGACATATGACATATGATTTTTAGTCAAAAGCTTCATTAGTTGTGGGCGTAAAACAACCGCAGGCCTGCAGATTAGAGTCAGAAATGGAAAAAGAACATAAGAGAAATCCCACAAGTTATTTGTTACTAAGGCTTATAATATGTAAATAATGCACAAATGACACAAGTCTGACAAGGGCACACCCAGGAGGAGCTAAGTAACTTTGCAATGGACTTCAATGACTTAAAAATTGTCTTGTATAAAAATTCCATGACTAGGGTATTTTGTGAGCATAACCTATATGTTTAATTACTTCAAGTTTTCTGTTAAGCTCTTACATGGCAGTTTCCCAAATTTAGTACATGCTGCCCATTAAAAAAAAAAATAATAATCAGAGGCTACCAAAATCCTCATACAATCATAACATGAGATACCATACCATGTAATTTATTCCTACTGACAGAATTTAGTATAAGGCTAGGTTTTACTACTGTATTTACTTTTTTACGTACTTTCGGACTCTACAAATGCCCCCTATGTACATTTCTTGTCTTTTAAGGTATGGAAAAATTCTGTGCTGTGTCAAGATATTCAACAGAATGTCACCAGTTAATACAACACCATTCAAATTTTAACACTAATAAAGGCATTTAAAATATAATTCAACATTGCACCTGCAGTACCTGTTTCAATTTTGAAAGCACGGCTCTATGGTATTTGCTGAAGCTGTTTTACTGTATAGAATTGGAGCAGCCTCTAAAATGGTCCAACTAAATCAATAAAGATTACATTTGTTGATTAATTTTAACAATTAAATGAGCAGAAAACTTGCACTGCTGCTAAACATGACTTTAAAATGTACTGTTATGGTAGAGTGTGTTTTAAAATACATCCAGTATGGCTCTTTGGTTATTTGGGTGCGCAGACATGACTGTTCAACCACTTTCTGGTTGTAAACATATACGTATGATAAAGGACCAATGTCTCTTGTCAATGCATTCTTTTGGAGCAACATTTTTATTTCCTTCATCAAACCTGTAGAAGCTTTTCCATCTGTTCTTTTTTTTTCTCTTAAGTGAACACTTATATTTTCTTTCAGGTAAACAGAGTGGCTTCAGGGCTATATGGATCAAGTTTCAGTCGCTCCATAGTGAATTCATTCACGTAAGACAAAATTCCTTTGCTAGGTTTTGCCTAAAGTTTGCTTCTTGCTTACTTATGAAGTGTTTCTTTTTTATTTGTTGCTGTAGGAATGGATCAGTGGTTGTGGGTTCAACACTTGTGTTTGTAAATAAAAGCTCAGTGCCTTCAGCAATTGCTGCAACTACAGCTTTCGGCAGAGCACTCACAAGCAACTCAACATCCCTCAACATCATTTCAGGCAGCGTTTCTGCACGTGAGTTTATGAACAACTTCTCTTTGTTAATTTATGATCTACATTCTTGATTTGAAATAGTAGGTTGATTTTATTAACTTACCTTGATGAATTATACTGACTAATACCATTTTTTTCTTAAATTTCAGAGGAAACAACAACATCAAACAGTCCTAGACCCACAATAGGCTTTTCAGTACTCATTTTAGTGACCCTGCTCTCTATGGTGCAGATGCTGGTGGACTTGTAAGTAGCGCCCATGGTAGACTCACTGACTCTTGCAATGGCTTTGAGCTGGAAAGTATGGTTAAAGAAAGAAACGTTCAAAGATGCAAGTCCAAACAGGCAGTCAAGTGTACATTATGAAAGTTACTAACACAGTGTTGTATGGTAAAAAGATGTGTACTGTTTGTCAAATTTTGAAGCAGTGATTTCCTTTGTTTTGATTAATCAAACCTGTGCCTTTTGAAATTCTTCTTATTTAAAAGAAATAATCTTGTTAGATCAAAACTATCATGTTCATATTTTTTTTGCATTGTTAAAGAGCTTACCATTCTATGTAAAGTTTTTGCAAATGCTTCTTTGTTAAACATTTGTCATGTTGCATTGTGAGAACAAGGTGTTTGAAGTACTATTTATTTTTATTTGAAAGCATGGTGTCAGCAAAGCATCATTTATATCCAATCCCATTGCTAAGTGTTAATAAAGGAAGAACTGTGTAGTCAGAGTGAGATCAGGTGAGGACATTCTGTTGGTGTTAAAATGGAGATCAATAATTCCCACTGAAAACATATGGAGTAGAAAAAGTTTGAAACACATTTGATCAAAGAGCCAATCTATCTCCTTAGCTACATGCATGCTGCTCAGGGAAGCTAACGTTCATAACAAAGCAACTGACTTAGTGCGGCAACACTGTTGGATAAACTGTTTCCACTAAATACACTGTAAACTATCAGTTCAATGGTGGAAAGTGGGTTGCCAAGTCTGGGTTTAAGCATAATTTAATAAAATTATATATCTTGATTCAAATTTGAATAAAACACTGCCTCCTCTTGTGCTTTTGTGAAACTGGTATCAAAATGTGCATTTTTGTCAATCATTAAAGAACTTAATGTTGCATGTATAATCAAGAGGCTGTTTTTCATTCATTCATTGGCTCATTTTCTATACCGCTTATCCCTTTTGGGGTCACGGGGCCCGGAGCCTAGCTCAGCTGTCATTGGGTGAGAGGCGAGGTCCACCCCTGAACGGGTCGCCAGCCTATCACAGGGCCACATAGAGAGACGGACAAGTATTCACACTCACACTCATACTTAAGGGAAATTTGGAGTCACCAATCAATAATGAGCATGTTTTTTGGTCGGTGGGAGGAAGCCAGAGTGCCCGGAGAGAACCCACACACGCACAGGAAGAACATGCAAATTTCACACAGAAAGACCCTGCCGGACCTGGGGATTAAAACGACAAACTTCTTGCAGTGAGACACCTGCACTCCCTGCTGCGCAACTGTGCAGTCCATTTTTTTTTTTAACTTTTAAGCTGTTAAAACTTTTTAAATATCTTTTTTCTTCTAATAACTCAACTCAATGGTGTATTTAAATATTTAGAGGAAGGGATGTTACTGTTGTGCTACCGTAATGTTCAGTAAGGCTAGCTTCAACTATCCTAAATAGTAGATCAAATTTACTGCTTACCAAGTCTACGTAACTGAATCTGTTGAGTCTAAAGCGAGAGTTCACCATATGATAAGGCTGGCTATCTTTTAATCAAACTAGATAAGATGGCTATTTCATATTAAGAATGTTGTCATACAATTCCATTGAACATTTTTCAGTGTCTTTCTTCTTCAGTATGCTCCCCTTCTGCATCAACACAGCAGGTCATATTTGGACAGTTTTCTCAATCCCCCCCCCAACCCCCCACCCCTTTCTTTTTTGTTAATTTCTAACAAGACTCAAAAAGTGTTCATTTGAGCACAGATTTGATCTTATGAAAAAGTCACATGGTCCTGGATCAGGTGAACAGGGAGGGTATTTTGGGGCCAGAAACTGCTTAACCAGGAGCCCAGTGTGAGCTGGTGGGTTGTCTTAATGAAAAATGAAACAATTTTTCAACTAGAAAGCACTTGGAGAGCACAGACCTCTGCCAAGGTAGCTCACATATTGCTGTTGTAAATTGTTGTTGCACATTATGCTCAACTCATGTGGTTTTCTTTCAATAATCAATTATATTTTATGCAAATACAAAATATAGCATGACTGAGAACATCTTTTTGGTGTGTATGATCAGGACATTACCATTGACAGCGACACGTTGCAACCTGCTTACGTAATTTTTATGCTCTTTTCATTTGTTTTTATTTTTACTTGTATTTATTTTATCTTTATTATTTTTTTAATGCTACTGTTTATTCTAATGTCCTCATCTGTTATTTCCAACTGCTATACTGTGTATAAGAGCAACTGAAACAACCGAATTTCCCCTTGGGGATTAATAAAGTATTTCTGATTCTGATTCTGACTTTCCACTGACAACTAATGTAAATGCACCAGCAATTAACACCCAGAAGAGGGCTGTATTGGCTCAAGATAATCTAAACCACAGTGTAAGTGTGCTGGTCTTTTCTCTTTTTTATCTTTTGTCTCCACTCATTTTAATATTTTCAACTTATGCTTATGACTTTCACAGGATACATTAGATCAGGAGTGGGCTCAAGGCAGCCCGGGGGCCACATGCAGCCCTCCAATGCTCTTAATGCGGCTTGCCAGCCAGAACAGATCTACCATAACAATAAAAATAGAGGAACTGTTCTTCACTCTGTTAATCAAATCAACTCCGACATTTCAATTCCTCTCTTATAGCAAAATCTGAGATTTAACATCTGCTCAGTTCAAACATATGAGACAGTCTATGGCACATATAAGTTCTACAAAACATATTAGTGACTGAGTCAATGGGCCTTTTATTGCATCCTTCATTAAAAATCCCTGATGTTTAATTAGAACATATCCGCCACGCCAGAGGTACATCTGTCGCTGGCTGAGGCCCACGGTATTCAAGCCCTGATGATCAGCGCTTCCCTGCTGCACATGAAAATCTTCAAAGATAAGACTGGAGCTGCTCTGTAGGGGTGGACTGAACAACAAATATTTCATTTACTGTATATCAAATAAATATGTATTTTGAGTCGACATTTGTGTCTCTGATTCTTTCTGGTATTGCTTGATTCTCACACCTATTACCTCATATTGTTGCTATTAAATGTTATTCAGAGACAGCTGTGTCAAGAGTTATTCCTAAATTGAACATTTTACTGTTACTCCTAAAGTTCACATTACTGTCTTTTTACACAGCAGCTGTTTGAGTGATTTCAAGAGTCAACACAGATTGATAGTTGATACTGATAGATGATAGTCTTACCTTATGCCTAATGAATCATAAAACCATTGCAAATTGTGATATTCAAACAGTGCACTTCCTAAGCTCTTCTATGAGATTTGGCCCTAAGAAAATTTTGTGCCCTTGGTGAAATTTTAGCAGGTGTCCACTTGTATACTGCCAACTCCATCACAATGTGAATTGTCTTCAGGAGATATGCTCACAGCTTTGTCTTTTACAGATTTTCTTTTTAAAGAGAAAAGTACAGATAAATATTATCAAGATTAAAATAATTAATTCAGATAAAATAATAAAATACATACATAAAAAACAAAACAGATAAGTTGCTTAAATTACCCCAGTTTCTTAAACCTTTCCAATCAATCTAAAGCAGCAGAGGCAGTAAAAAGATTGTTTTGTGCTTGACACATCTGGGGGTCCCAAAAAAAAAACACAGCTTAATGTAGATAACAACAAGATGGCTAACTTTCAGGAGCTGGAGCTATAGATTCTTTAAAAACACTTCCCCTCTTTGGTTTAGGAGCATGCCGTTTGGAGAGAGCAACATGGAATATACAAACAGTGTCTTGGTTTCACCATTCCTCTTCAGTCCGCCCATCCATGTACTGAGCATAACCAAGCCGTTAGGCATCATTTGTTTTTTAAGCACATCGGCCAGCTTCTTTTTTTCACTCTGTTGACAAAGGCTCTTTTAATAAAACCATGCTTACACATTTATTTCCTTCTTTTCCATTTAATTAACTTCTAATTATTTTGTATTTAACATGGTTCTCGTCAGGCTAACTTGGTTTGCGTCTTCTCATGTAAAACAAATAGCCAGTCAGCAGGGTTGATGGGTGCAGTCTTTTTGTCACTTTGTTGTGCAGAGGAGGATAAAAAACACACCCAGGGATGGCAAAATTGCATCTGTGAATAGAAGCTAAAATGTGTGAAACAATTATTTTACATTACAGCTGCAGTGAAACACAGTTAATAATGGCAACTGAGCTGTGTTACAGTCTATGCCTCTCTTATGAACTAAAGTCATTACAGAGATTTCTTTTTCTGTTTGAATGCTGGCATGATGGCTTTATGTGATAGTTTTACACACTAAAATGTCAATAAAAATGTAAGAGAGAGATCCAATGTCCCATACAAAAAACTTCACACAAGAAAGTGTTTCCAACATTCATTATATCTAAACACATAAAGTAATCTCCCCCTGACTGAGATACAGCAAAAGTAAACAACTAGCTATAAATGAGCTAAATTAGGAATATAGACATGACTTTTGCCCAACAAGTGAACAGCTAACCTCAACAGATAAATTTTGATTTAGCACAACATCTATTTCTTTTTTCTAGTTTTTTGTCCTCTTTTGTTCCTCTTTTGGGGCCTGGGATCCCTCAAGTTTTGTAATTTATTTGACACTGCTTGTTTATTCACTTGATAAATTATTTTTTTTTACCAGCGCTCACATCCTGTCACTCAATTGCTCTAAAAAATACTCAAGATGAGTTGTTCAGGAGCAGATGGGCTGTGATAAGCTCATGTTAAGCATGTGGTCAAGCATGGGTTACACAGCGTGTATTTTTATTAAAATAGTTGAATTACATCAAATTATACTAAATAATGCACCACTGTGGCGCAGCAGGTAGTGCACACACCTCACAGCAAGAAGGTCGCAAGCTCAATCCCTGGGTCAGTCAGAGCCTCTCTGTGTGGAGTTCTTCCCATGCATGCGTGGGTTCTCTCCGGGCACTCTGGCTTCCTCCCACAGTCCAAAACTAGAAAGCAGTCAGAGATCGCAAACCAGAGCCGGCTCCCCCCGCCATCAGACACCATCTGGACAGCCAAGCAGCCAAGAGTGCATTATCATAGCCTCCGTAGCTTCCCTGTCCCCTCAGACCTGAGTGCTTCCAAAAGGGAGGGAAAAAGAGCCGCATCTGATCCTGTACAGGGATGAAAAAATTAACGAAAAATCATATACTTACGGTTGTCTCCTGACCATTTTGTATAATAGCAGCAAAGTTAAGATCAGTAGCTGCTCACAACTTGGCTGCTTGACTTGTTGTTGAGCTAAGAGAGAACCCACAGAGGTCCAACTTAATAAACTCTACTAGATTGAGTAATTTTTCTATGGTAGGTTCATGCTACTCCATGCTCAGCAGGTCATATCAGTGGAGGCAGCAAGCACAAAGTGATGAAAGCAGGTTGACAGATAAATCATCGTCATTCACAAAGGAAAGTTAATCAAAATAATTGAGTAAAAGGCTCCAGTGTAAGTTAAACCTACCAAAGCCTCTTAGAGTGAGCTTGATTTTATCCAACTTAAATAGAAATAAAATATGATGTAGCAAAGCTTTAATTAGAGGTGGATGTGAGGACTTCCACAGGAGAAGAATCTTACTGTCAGCAATTAAGGAGGAGAAGGCTGTGGCATTATCCTGGGATGCTGTGGTTGTAGATTCATCAGGAGATTTACAAAAAAAAAAAAAGCTATGTGGTGATGGACTGATATTAGTTACAAGAGATTTGAAAACATAAAGTGTCCTAACAAATATCCTTTTTTAACTTAATTTTAAAAACACTTGTCTGGTAGGACTGATTAAAAAAAATACTTTGGAAACCATCTGTCACCCACGTCTGTTGCAATATGGCAACTGGAGATGCATTTTGGCTCAAAGTTAGCAGTTTCGTCCAAACCATGGAATCAAACTGGAACCTCTAAAATTAATTGCTGTCTGTCGGATATAATATCCTATCCTTTAATATTCAAGGCCATAAAGTTCCACTTTTCTCAACCATCATTTAAGCAAAACTGTAGCCAACTAATTTCGCAGTCATACTCAAGTGCTGGTCAGCTAATATTCAGTGCACAAAGATAAAAAGGAAGGATCAGAAAGAGAGCAGGATATGAGCATTTCAGTGGCTCTTTCGATGCTCATTTGATTTGAGTGATTGGTTTGTCAACAGTATATACTTTGTGTCTGTGATTGGTGCATCATTTCATTGTAGCCCCATCCCACCCATTCGCTCTTGGAGTGACAACAAAGCAGGCAGGCATTCAGTTTGCTCCAGACTAGAGAACAGGGATCATCCTCTTAACAGGTAAGACAACATTTCAATAATTTTATGTTAGGTCCTGATTTGATCTAGTAAAATGTGTTTAAATGTGTTCACCATTCTAAATTTTCTGAGATCAATTTTAAATTTTAGTCAAAAAATGTAGAAGCCTTTAACCATTTGTAATACAGTATGCTGCAACATCTGTTTTGCCATCCAGGATGAAAAGAATCTGATCAATGCCATGCAGAAAAAACATTTCTACTGAGCTTTTTAGCCAAAATGGGAAAATGAGCCCTATCAGTATAATGTTATCTTTATTAAACAATAACATTTTTAGTAGTTCTAAAAAATATAGCCTGCTCCTAAATTTTACCCCATCCTTCCTTTCTGCATGCTATTCTAACTTTTATACCTGTAATAGCATTTTTTTTCCAAGATTAGGGCCAATCAAATGACACAATCAAATTAAAAACAGCTTTTTCATTGATTCTTACTTTATCTTTCTTTGTGGGGGGTATTTTGATACACCCTAACTTGTGTTTTATCTATCATGTCAGAAGCCAAAAGACCCTCCCATTTTCACCCCTCATCACTCTCAGATCAACACTGTAAAGTCCCTGTGGTATTCATTAGATTTGTTACAAGACAGCCACAGCCTGTTCTCCCTTTACGCAACACTGGCTCTGAATATGTAATATGAGTCTCCTAATAACAATAAAATATGCTCAGGTTTACATTTTTAGTGCCTGCTTTTGTCAAATATTGTTTTCAGGGTTTTAATGACATTTATGAGGAGACAAAAAAATTCATTGAATTTTTATGGCTACTATGTCAGTTTTTACTAATCTCCTTTGGTTAAGGTTCAACTTACCTTATTTGTATCCATGGATAAAATTGTGTTGCAGCCAGAGAGATAGAGGCATCCCTCACAAATCACAAATCACAAAACAGATGTAACACCAAGCAAAATAAAACAACAAAACAAAATGGGAGTACATTTAAAATGCACTTACCTGTGGTTAAAAACCATAAAAACAATCAAAAAGCATTTACAGCACAATCCAGCCACACTGCATGGTTGGGGAGCTGGTGTTGGGATGTTCTGTTTGCACTTTCTACTTAATGAGCCATAACAATTCAGAGAGACATGGCTAGATCTAAAATACAGGGGAAAGCTACTTGTCTACTGAAACCACATCAACACAGCATTAACAGACAGTATTAAAATGACAATGTACTGATTATTAAGGCAGCCAACTGCCAAAATACATGCCTAAAATTACATAATTTTAGCACCTAATCATCAGAACAATTTGTTCTAACTATATGTTGGTGAAAAAATGCCCACAAAGTTCAACAGTTGAGCGCTACTCCTGTTTTGCCACTTTTCATATGGCAAGTCTGTGGCTCTGCACAGAAACCACAGAGAACACAAGAAGACAGATTGAGGCAGTTAACAACAGAGAGAGAGAAGCAACACACAACCAGAGTCCACACATTATGTCATCTGATTTTTTCATATACTGTATTTGAACATAAACCTTTTCTATCTTCATTGTCTTTCAACTTCTACCATCAAAATATTATTTTTTTATTATTACAATAACAAACTATTTCCCTTTTATTTGATTTTTAGCATAATTATTATTTTATGAAATTCTTTGGTTACAATGCACCACATTCATACCACTGAAAGCTCTTTAAATTGTATATTCACAGAACAAGAGAGATAACAAGAACTGTGTCCAAACTCCAGAATTGAAAAAAATATCCCTTAAGAGTAAATCCAAATAAGGAGCTGATTTATGTTGGTCTTTGGTCAAATCATACAGTAACAAAGGTTTTACAACTTTGCTAAAGCAGCAAAAAACGTGTTTCAGCCCTAAAGATGAGTAAACAGCAAAGATGTGCATAAATAGACACATCGACAAATCACAGATGAATATACTCCAACCTGGAGAGGGAATGGAAAAACACCAATGGTGTCTGTGGGCCTAAAGTCACTGTACTTCAATGCACTCAGTTATCTGTTCCTTGATCACCTGATATCAAAATCCTGATATACATTCTACTGTCAATAGACACAGTGAAGCTTTTAATGAAATAGGTTTTAACAGAACAACAGGCAGATTTTTGAGTCTATGAACACTCAAAGCAGTCAAAAAACCTGCACAAATTCTCTGCAGATTTGGCCCACAGTGTCTTGTGATCTGGTTGACAAACACAAGTTTCCACCCCAAAGATGATTTAAAATGTCATCACTTCAGAGTCCAAATTTTTTCTGAAATATCAAATTCTGTTTTTTTTTTTTTTGTTGGGTTTTTTTTCCGTATTTTGACTTGTGTCAAAGACCAAACAGAAAGTCTGCAATTTTTATTTTTTCCATAAAACACAGAAAAATTTTTTGACAATTCTGGATAATGTGCCACACCCTGATGTGAGTGAGTGTGCAAGGGCCCATTCAGTGCTGCTTGCAGTCTAATACTGTGTCCAAACCGAACCAGACAAAATCATGCTAATTACACGGAATCACATGAGTGTCCTAACTGTCCCATGCAACGTTGCAACATGAGGTTTTTGTCTGAACGCAGGCAGGAAGTGAGGAAAGAGGGATTTTTGAAATGCTGGTGTGATTTTTTTGGTTTTCTTTGACTTTTCTAACTCAAAACAGCTTGTTTATCTGTTTAACACAGTGGAAATATGAGAGCATTTGTTTATTTGTTGAGTGAAATTATTTACTTTCACTTCAAACTCCTAAACCTTGTTTAGCTCACAGAGAGCTATGTATTTATGGGCCTTTGAGTCAAGCACTTGTCACTGCAAAGCTCTTCACTTCTGTTTCTCCTGTTTTACGGTTAAGACACTTATTTACTGTTCACAAAGGGAAACATAGGGCATGGAATTGAATTTTTAATGGGTGCAGTGTGGACAGCAAGCATGCAATGCTGCGCAATGTGACACGACATCTAGCATTTGTGTTCAGTCAGGACATGGAGTTACATGAACTAACTGTTGAGTCCAAAATATGTCTTGAATGTCAGAGACCTGATTACTATTTTTTTTTCAGGATTGTTTTTTGGCTTTTCAGCTTCATTGGATAAGAGAACAGTGGACAGAAGTGAAAAGGGGGACAAAGAGAGGGGGCAGACAGGCAGCAAAGAGGCCAGACAGGCAGCAAAGAGGCCAAGTCCCAGACCCAAACCCACACTTGCCACAGAGCTGTTCATAAGAGGTACTAGAAAACAACCCGCTTTCAGTGCCCCAACTGACTGTGCTTTATTTTTTGCATGTACATAATAATAGGAAATGCTACCAAGCTGTGTTAAACATGAATCTGATCAAACCATTCACTTATTACAACTATGTCTACGTGTTTTGACAGGTTTGATCAAACCATGGATAACAGAAGCTGGGGACTGCTTGGTGAAGCCAACACATCTCTAAATGATGAACTTTTCTCATGTCATACCCTGAGGAACCAGGCCTCTCGTATTTTCCTCTATGCCTTCCTCTCTGTTGGTATTGTCTGCACAGTGGTTGGGAACTTCCTTGTGGTCCTCTCTATTGCCTACTTTAAGCAATTGCAGTCTCCCACAAACTCCTTTGTCATGTCGCTGGCAGTGGCTGACTGCCTTGTAGGACTGGTGGTGATGCCCTACAGTATGATCAGGACTGTGGAGGGATGTTGGTACTTTGGTGTCCTTTTTTGTGGACTTCACTCCAGTCTGGATGTCATGCTTTGCACGGCCTCCATATTCCATCTCAGCTGCATTGCCTTTGACCGCTACTATGCTGTTTGCAACCCTCTTTTATACTCTTTAAAGATGTCCCGCAGTCGTGTTGCTCTCCTGATTGCTGTGTGCTGGGCTGTTCCCATGCTCATTTCTTTTGGCCCTATAATGTTAAATCTTCATATTGCAGGTGTTAACATTGTGCTCCCCGATGATGTCTGTGTGTTTCTAGTTAATCGTATTTATGCAATTATGGCCTCCTTGGTAGCCTTTTACTTACCAATGGCCATAATGTTAATAGCTTACTGGAAAATCTTCAAAGCAGCTAAACGACAGGCAATGCAGATCAGTGCCATGGAGAGTCAGATGGCTGCTGGAGTTGGCAAAGACTCGAGTAAGAAACAAAAGCACCGTAACACCATGAGGAGGGAAAAAAAGGCAGCAAAAACTCTGGGTATCATCATGGGGGTTTTCCTGCTCTTCTGGATGCCATTCTTTACAATCAACATTGTAGACCCCTTCATTGACTACAGCACGGAGGTGGTCATCTGGGACATATTTCTGTGGCTGGGATACATCAACTCATCTCTAAACCCCTTCCTGTATGGCTTCTTCAACCGTTCCTTCCGTAGAGCTTTTCTCATGTTCATAGGCTGTAGAGTCTGCTTGCCTGGATCCTCCCCTGGCATGGATCTATCACAAACCAGGAAAGAGGCAAATTAGTGGGCAGACAAACGACAAAATGAAGATAAGGGATTCTCATCAGTTCAACATTTGTAAAGGCTGATATTAGCCTTCACTGTAAACATTAATCATTGACCAACATCACAACAATTTGCATTAACAAGACAAGCATATAACGTGTTAAGTTTTAGAGCTACTATGGAAGTGACACATTGTCCCCTTAAGTTTCAGCAGTGTAATAAAAATCTTTGAGAATGTTGCAAGTTCCACAATTTTCAACTCGTCTAACATTCAATTGTTAGTTTGAACTGGAGTTAAGATCAAATTAATTCAAGCATTGGGCCTACCTTGGCAGAAGAAGTAGACTGTTCAATGAACTGTGATCCGTTTTCATGATCAAATATGAGAGACAATGTTGGCATTTTGGAAAAATTACACCAAAGTACTTAAAGAAAAAAAAAAAAAAACTGGTGGAAGCATCAGCCTTAGTATTCACTATTGGTGCATCACAGATACAATCTAGGGCTGAAAAAATTTTTGGGAAAAAAATACATTGCAATAGATTTTGTTCCTGTGATATATATTGCATTTTTTCAAGGGAACTGTTCTGATAAATGTTAATGTCTATTTAACCAGGTAATTTCCCATTGAGATCATGATCTCATTTACAAGGGCAACCTGGCCAAGAGGTCAGCAGCACATGTCATAATAAATACAAATTCAAGAAAAAAGTTCAAGGCAATCTTGTATCCAAAGGGTCACCCTTTTGCACTGATGAGCAGCTATAGTTGCCATATATAGTTGCCAACCCACCAGCAAAGAACCACAGTTATGGTCACAATTTGTCAATCAGCAACTCTGAGACAACTCTGAATCATTTTTTTTTTGTCCAAGTAAGAAACACTTGTAAATAAAAAAGGAAATTCTATAAACTGCAACTGTACTATTGACCCAAAATATGTCTCAGACATGACTTATTAAAAGGTTTTTTTTCAGCAAGAAAGAATAGCTGTTTGGGCTTAAAAGTTGTTATATACACCTTTCAGACTGGCCAAAAGACCTGTTTAAACCTGGTCACAATCCGCTCCTGTCTGCATTTCGACCTGGGTCAACTGACCCTGCAAGAAACACAGGTTTTTATCAGCTCACCTCCAATCAGTTCCAGTGGGAACATCACACCCGGGTCAACCCGTTAATTTACAGAAGACGTCGGCGTAACATGCCCACAGCATAACATTGCGCCCGTCCCTTCTGTCTGTAACTGACGTGACTCTTTGCCGTCTCAGCAACAAATTCCATCCACCTTTGTATCATCTGTGCTCAAATGTTGTTCAGTCGGTGCGGAGTTTGTACATTACTAAAGAGGGACAAAAGTATGAAGTACAGAAAACAGTTGACTGCCATGTCCACTGCTTACATGCTCCTATCCATTGTTTACATGGTCATGCTTTGTCGCGCTGATGATGTCATCAACGTCATGACATCAGCTTCACACACCAGAGGGAAAAAAACAGCCACACAGCTCGTCTGCTGCCGATTAGACTCAGGTCTGCTGGCAGTGGGAAAGGAGTCACTTGCCGATTGTTCGCGGGTTATCCCATGTTGAAAAAACCTGCATTGACCCGCTAATTTTAGTGTGAAAGTGGTATTATACACCTTTCAGACTGGCCAAAAAAAACGGTTTAAACCCGGTAACAATCAACTCCTTCATCTTATTTCTAAGAAATGGCAGAAAAAATAGACCAAGGATTATCTCAGATGGTCTCTCAAAAAGGAAATGTTATTCAATTTCAATAATCAGAACATATCTCAGAATGAGTGAATAGCAAAGAGAAGCATTGCCAGATGTGTCTGTGTGACCTGCACATACATTTTCTTATGAGCAGTGACCTTGGGCACATGGTTTGCTTTAATTAACCAGAAAGTGTTTTATGTATAAGAGGTGCTCATAGAAGTAATTTCTGTGATGACTAGAAATGCATTCTGGACTGTCACAAGAAGAGGGGGTGTATTCTTTCACTTTAAAAAGACAAAGGTACCAGGTACTGAATTCAGTTTCATGGCTTCAAGTGTCCCTGTTAAAGTATCAAAAAGTAAGAAATGCTTCATTTTAAATATTCACATATTTATATAACAAGACTGAAGGAGGGAAGCAAATCAAGGATCAAGAATCCAAAATATTATTTACTTTTAAATACACTTTCTACTCAGTATTACTTATACAGAACAGTCCCTACCAAATAGATTAACTTTGCTGTTTCTATGAGTTATTAACCCAAAAAAGCGGTGCAGTAAATGTCTTTGTTTTCTAATACTCCTACCAAAAAATACAACTTTCTATGACAAATAAGAAACAATCATCTGCTGTTAAAGGCAAACATATTGTCCAGTAGCTCAAACTGTCTTGAAAAAAAAAAACGTCTTCAGGCTAAATTTGTTCACAGTTTTCATTCTATTCTATCGATCTATCAAGTACTTTTATCTTATGACATTACAGTGTCCGTCGGATCTGATATGTCTTCATAGATGAGACCGAGACGCAGTAACTGTATCTACGTATGGAGGGGGCGCTGACGCGCTGAAACTGACGTCAGTGGAAACGAGTGACTTCGGCAAACATCGTTTTTTTAATCGGAAACCGAAGCTCGAGTCAAGGATGGAGGAGGAGGCACGCAAGCTTCTCGAGGAAGGAATAAGGAAAAAATTGATCAGTCCCGGCAAAGGAGAGCTGTCGACTTTTCCAAATGGCACGAAGGTAAAACATCAGCGTCAGCGGCAACAATGGTTGAGTTTAGCCTCTCGAATTGAACTAAGAAGTGAAACGAAGCATGTAAGCTAATGCTATCACAAACGGCTAACACAGGAGACTCTGATGTCAGCATCAGGCGGTTGTGTTAAATCCAGCATTAAAAGCTTTACAGCCTTTATTTCTTCCGTTATGATGACAAACAGATTAGAATTTCCTAAAATGCCCTTGATTTTGGCCATAGTTTTTGTTTTATCCCATCTAGTCTTTTCTTTTTCGTCTGATGGAAACAGACAAGAGGCGGAACAGGATGGGGTGTGTTTATGGATGCTGATTGGCCACCCTGTGACGTCGATCCAGTATACGTAGATATGATTGGCTGACGCGTAAGAGTGCGTCAGAACATTAGGCGGCTTGTCAGACTAGAGCAGATAACTTCTTTTGTTTAGTAAACAATCTATAAGTTTACATCTCTGGGGTCTTTCCTGAGATGAAATTAAGCGAGTTGTTTAAATCGAGAAGCTCTGTGGATCAGTGATCCTTGTGAGTATGCATTGCCGATCTACTTCTCTTAATTAATCAAGAATCAAAGATCAATTCATACATGTGAGATATTTATTGACCACAGAAAAGATAGAAGCATTGGTTTTACACCTTCAGTACTGTCCGATAATCAAAGACGGAATATGCCGTGCTAAAAAGTGAGTACGTCCGCATTTGTCGTCAAGAAATGATTTGTTTTTGTTGCCATTTGTATTTTTAAGCGTAAAAGACATTTTTTTTCTCTCACAGATATTTTCGGTACAATACCTTTATACTAAATCAATAACATTTTAACACTCAACTTGACAATAAAGAGTGAATTGCTTCACTTTAAACGATTCGATAAGTGACTCACTTCCCACCACTTGCATTATATATCTTGTTGGATAAGATATCCTACAACTCAATATTCCCTCACCAAAGATAATTAACCTTTGACTTCTTCCATCTGCAGCTCTCTAACGGGTACACACACAGCATATTCCAAATAACCTTGTGGCTCTAAATTTTGTTACATTAAGCCATCATTATTAGCCATATGTGATGATGTTTAAAGTTATTTTGTCATAGGCACGCTTTTTTTTTAACTTGTAAAAGCTCACTATTTTACACCACAGAGCATCTGTAGTTTTTCCAATTAGGAATGAATTTTAATATGAAGAGTGTCTTAACCAATATTCAGTGTAGTTGGTTTTGAATTTGTGTTTTAAAATCAAGATTAAAATAAGGCTAAGAAAGGAAGCATCAGGCAACACAAAAATGGCAGCAGGACATGCTTTGAGCCACCTAAGTGATATTACATGTGCTACAATATGACTTTTTGCATGATGTATTGTTTTGCCCTGTAACACAGTTTAAGTGATTAGATTAGATTAGATTAGATAGAACTTTATCTATTCCATTGGCAAAACTCCCTCAAGAAATTAGGATTCCAGTAGCAGATAAGTATTACAGATAAAAAGATATATAAAAAATAGATATAAACAAAAATATGAATAAATTAAGATAAAAAGATATGGCAACTGGCTGAGACGTAAAACTAAAAGTCCCATATTTAACTCTTCATCAGCAAGTTGTAACTGGTCACAGATCTTCAAGAAACAGATACATTTTTAAGTTAATAGCTTAAAATCTAACTTTATAGACACACACACACACACATATATCATATATATATACACACACACACACACATATATATATATATATATATATATATATATATATATATATATATATGTAAGAAAAAGCCTCTGTTTCAGTCTTGCTCAGAACTGAATGTTTTAGTGTAAAAGCTTTTACACACAAAGGGCGACAGGAATAAATGGCACAAAATTGCAGAAGTGATTTTTGAAGCGTCCTTCTATTCACACCAAAAAGCCCAAACCAACTCAACACCAAATAGCTCTTACCTGGACCTGATTTTAATAAAAAAGGAAGAAAAAGGGTACACATAATTTTGTAGAGGAATGGAGAACTTGGTGCATTTCACCACTTTATTCAGGAGCTTAAGCTGTACCAGAAACAACTGTTAACACTGGTAAAGGCTTGAGGATTCATCCACCATCATCATTCTGTTGTTTCAGTACTACCCTCCTCCATCAAATGTCTTAAAATTCTTTGTATCTGTCATTTTTGAAGCCTTTTTGGCTGAATCTGATGTACGTGCCAACAATGAGTGCTTTCATTGGTCAAATTATGGCTTACCTGATTCAAAACTTTACAAAAAATTACCTGTGATCCAAAAAATGAAAGCCACTTTTTCACTCAGCAACATTTCATCGCTGGTATGTAGATAAGATAAGATAAGATATCCTTTATTAGTCCCACAGGGGGAAATTCCAAAATATACAGCAGCTGCAGGATACAAGAGAAGTACTGAAAGATAAGGTAATTACAGATCAAGTACAGTAATGCAAAAATAGAAATAAATTTTTTTTGAAAAATGTAAAAAAAGTATATACTATACAGTCAGTGGCATATTTACAGTCCTGATGTACATGTTTGTTGTTTGACAGATGGTTATGTACATGTTGATATTTTACAGGATGAGATTTGTGATATTATAATATAAATATGGTGGCTATGTACATGTCTGGTATTTTGCAGAGAAACATTATCACATATAAATATAAATGTGGTTTATTGCACACTGGAGAGGTTTTTGTTATAAAGTCTGACAGCTGCAGGAAGGAAGGACCTGCGATACCTCTCCGTCACACACTTCGGGTGGAGCATCCTGTCACTCACGGAGCTCCTTAGTGCAGTGAGTGTGTGTTGGAGGGGGTGGGAGTCTTTGTCCATCATAGAGGACAGCTTGGTTGTAGTCCTCCTCTCCACCACCTCCTCCACCAGTTCCAGAGGGCATCCCAGGACTGAGCTGGCCTTCTTTATCAGTTTATCCAGTCTCTTCCTGTCAGCTGCTGTGATGCTGCTCCCCCAACAGACCACTCCATAGAAGACTGCCGAGGCCACAACAGAGTCATAGAAGGTCTTCAGGAGTGCCCCCTGCACCCCAAAAGACCTCAGTCTCCTCAGCAGATAGAGTCTGCTCTGTCCTCTTTTGTAAAGTGCGGTAGTATTATGAGTCCAGTCCAGTTTATTGTTAAGATGAACACCCAGGTACTTATAAGATGTCACCATCTCAATGTCCCTTCCCTGGATGTTCACTGGTGATGGGGGGGAGTGGGGGCGCCTGCGGAAGTCCACAACCAACTCCTTGGTCTTATCAGAGTTGATGTGCAGGTGGTTCTGCTGGCACCAGTCCACAAAGTCCTGGATGAGTTCTCTATACGACTGGTCGTCCCCGTCTGTGATGAGGCCGACGATGGCAGAGTCATAGACTTGCGTTGACTGGTTGTGGGTTAGAAAGTATATAATTATGTACAAATTATTCACACAAGTTCTTAAATTCTCATGGACTGTGTCTGACCTTGCCTCTCTCAAGGTGTGAATTTGGCTTTCTGGTGTTGTGCTTAAATGTTTACTGTGGCTGCACAGACATGCCTTGACATATTTTTCTTCACTGGAGCCAGCTGTGGGCTGATCAAACATCTGGTTCAACGATGTGTCTCCCATCACTGGGATGTGTTTTACAAGCTAAGGACAACATCAGGGGATTTGTTTAAATGGTTTGAGTACACATGTTCTAAAAGCTGGAGCAAACAAGAGGAAAAAGAGGTATTTTTCTTTTGTCTGAAGGTTTTGTAGACCTGCAATGAAACATATTTATGATAAACAATTATAAGGAGTCATGTGCATAGTATTTGACCGTTAATGTCAAATTCTAAAAATCTTGTTGAGACAGATGTTCATGTTTTTTCTTTTTTTTAGGGGAACTAAAATGAAATTTAGAAGTGTTTCAGAAAAAGAGTGCATCTGTTCAGAAAGTGTGCAATTCTGTGCTGTCTCTGTTTTCAGGTGATTTTCCATTATCGCACCAGCCTCTGTGATGGCACAGAGCTGGATGATTCCAGGACCATGGGTGGACGCAGCAAACCCATGGAGCTCATCCTGGGCAAAAAATTTAAACTTGCTGTGTGGGAGAGAGTGGTCATCACCATGAGACAAGGTGAAATTGCAGAATTTACCTGCGACACTAAGGTCAGTAAAATAACATTGTGACAAATGGGAAAATCCAAATGAGATTGTGCTTTTGCCTTTGATGACTTTTTAAGACAACCTGCCTTCACAAGCAGACTTAGTGACATCTTAAAGCTCAGTTTTATTGACATGCTTTAATTTATTTGCAGTGATTCTCTTTAAGACTAATATATTTTTTGTAAATAAAATAAGATTGACTCTAATTACTGGTGGTCCTTAAGTTGAATGCAATGTGAAAGAAATTTTGTTCCATCTGTGCGCTGACCATTGTTTCTGTCCCCTCAGCACTCAGCACTGTACCCGTTAGTGTCCCAGTCTCTAAGGAACATCAGCGCTGGTAAGGATCCCCTGGAAGGCCAGAGGCATTGCTGCGGTATTGCCCAGATCCACTCTCATCATTCTCTGGGGCACAAGGACCTGGATCAGCTTCAGGCCAATCCTCAGCCTCTCGTCTTCACTATTGAACTGCTGGAGGTGAGTGGGCAAAGGAAGGGCCCAAAGTTTTATGAACAGCAAACTGATTAGGTGTCTTTGCAGTAGAAGTCTTTTGAGAACATGTTCTAGGATTTTAAATAATCAAAATCAGTTACATGTAACTGAAAAACACTATGTTGATTATTACTTTTTACGGTTTTAAATTCAAGAAAAGGTGCCTTCTTTATGCAGCCCCTAAGGTGCCACTGAGAAAATAAAATAAATCGTGCGCACGAGATAGTAAAACGTGTGCACGATACATTAAAACGTGCGCACATTTAAGATAAAACGTGCGCTCGATTTAATTATACAGGCAAACAGCAACAGACAGCCGGGCTCATCAGTAGATGGCGGTAATGCCCCATAATATTGTGGTCACCTGCCGGTAAAAACCAAGAAGAAGAAGAAGACAGCCGGGCTCGGTTGAAGCATCCAGTAACCAGCCAACGTTAGCTGTTTCTGTGAATGTAGGAGTGCAGGGTATGTACAGTCCCTTAGGCTATTTATCAGTGCCTTAAATAAAAGCTGCACAACTTTCAAGACTCAAGCAAAGCTCGTGTCTTGCTGCCACCCGCTGAATAAGGTGGAGGGAGTTAGCCCCGAAGTTAGCTACAACTTCGCATCTGTAGCAGCAAACAAGTCCCCCCTGTGCATCCCAGGTCAGGACACTGACTGAATCTGAGTGCTCCTTCCGCTGGCTGAGCCTGTTGTCTTTTAGTATGCGCAGCAAAGTTCTCCAACTTAGGGTTAGGGTTATTCCATCTCTCATGGCAAGAGCAGCAAGAATGTCATTATATGACATTCCAAGGTGGAAGTAAAAGTTAACTAGCTTACTTCTCTCCATTGTGTGTGTCTGTAAACATCTGACGTCACTACGGGAAGCCGTAGTGGACAAGGACAAGGACAAGTCAAAACGTGGTAAATAACTTTAAGTGTTTCGTGCGCACGTTTTAATATATCATGCGCACGTTTTAGTATCTCGTGCACACGTTTTAGCTAAACGCACGCACGAATAAGTATTTCGTGCGCACGTTTTAATATATCGTGCGCACAATTTATTTATTTTTTCTCTGTGGCACCTTAGGGGCTCCGTACTTCTTCATGGGGATGATAGTATAGTTGAAATTAAACTTTCAGTGTTCAGTATGACAGAACTATAGTAAAACAGTGAGGCATTACACTACACTAAAGTCTCAAGACCAGTTCAGTGTAGTGTTGCTGATTAGTTTCCACAATGCAGCAGCTGCTCTTTCCAATACAGCTTTTCACAATGTGACCCCATCAGGACATCTTACAACTTAAAACAAGCATAACACAAACAAGAGAGCGTGGTATGACACATAGTTAAATCATAATAAAGGGCTGTGTTTTGTCAAGTATCTGATACACAATAAGCATCCCCTTTACAAGAGAAATGCTATGGTATGTCATTGTTTAAAAGGATACCAGAAGCAGGACAATACATTACAATTTCTTTTGACAAAATACTCTGATTTATTGAACATTTTTACCAGATTAAGAACTCACACTATTGTAAACATGAAAGTACAGTCTCTGATCAGCATTATTAATATAAACTATGGTCCTTGTAACAGAAAAAACAGATATTGTTTGTCCCAATGACAGAAATAGTAACGATAAATGTAACTGAGAGATGGAGAGTCAAGTGGCTGAATACCTGCCGCCAGATGGCCGGCAGATGCTGAACAATAATACAAAACAAATGTCCAGAATTTCTATTTCTATAAATTATTAATTTAGATATTGATATGGGGATCTAAAATACTGACATAGTATTGCACAGCAAAACATCACAAAACACTGGCATATCCATATTTTTTTTAATTAATGAAAGGGATGAAAATAGGGGTGTCCCAAACCGATATTGATATCGGATATCGGTCCGATTTCAGCAAAAAAAACTGATATCGGATTATATCAGCCTGCATCTAAAATCTCCGATATAAGCACTCCGATACAAGCAGTCCATTCTAAATTATTTTTTATTTATTCAATTCAGTTGTAAAATATGCTTATGTTTAAGTAAAACACAGTGGTTATTTTGCAATTTAAAAATAACTGTTTTTGTTTTTATTGAATTTATTGAGGTTACTTTTCAGGAACTTCTAATTTATTGTTATTTATTTTATTTTATTGTAGTATATTCTTATGTTAAAGGTTAAAATTTATTTAACCCATTGGTTAATAACAAATGGGTCAGTTTTTCTCATACCTACTTTTGCTTACTACTGTTCTCTGTTTGAGTAATCTCACTTGATCAAGCCTTTTCTTACAGTCCATAATACAAAATAAGTAATAAAAGTATGTATTATTCCTGCTGATATTGTATCGGATCGATATCGATATCTGTATCGGCCATTACTCAAGGCTGCAATATCGGTATCGTATCGGAGGTGAAAAAGTTGTATCGGGACACCCCTGGATGAAAAGGACAACATTTAAACATACACTTACAAGATTGTCCTCAGTGCAGTAACATCAGTGTGTATTTGGTCATTTATTGACAGAGTAAAGTTAACCCTGTCAAATTCTCTGTATGTTTTATATTCCTGGCCATTAAAGCTGATTCTGACTCAAGTAGATGGTATAGGTAAATTAGTGTCAACTATGCAGGACAAATCATCAAAAAGCAATTTACCATTTGCTCATTTCTTCTTTGGAAAGTAATGAAATGACTATTCTTATTAAATGCCATCAGACTTAACAAATTGATTTTACTTTAAAGTTACTTGTTACTTTTCACTCTTCAAAAACTGTTGTACTTTAAGGTTAAAACAAGTTTACAGTCGAGGATCATTGTTTCTCCTTCCCATATCCCTCTCTTAAACTTAAAATAAAGATAATAATTAAAATTACTGACAGTACAGCTCACTCTGCCCCTCTCACCCTCCTTGATGAGTAAATCTTTGAAGCTAGTCCCTGCACACACACGTAATCAAGATAGTAGCCAACTTTGGACAATAGTAAGTAAATGACTAAGCATTTCTTTGACCAGTTACTGTAATATTACTCTTTTTGAACATGTAATGCTTTACCTTACGAGTTACTCAGAAAAGTGATATTTATACAGTTACATATGACAGATAGCTGTCTACCTCCCGGGCACTGGTTGTAGATGACTTTAAATTCCATTATTATTAGTCTGATCACCAGTAGTAGTAGTAGTAGTAGTCGTAGTTATAGTAGTAGTAGTAGTTAAACCCTGAGCTATTCCTAATCTTTCCCACTGCTAGGCTGTTCATAAGAGCAACTGAAACAACCAGAGTTCTCCTTGGGATTAATAAAGTATTTCTGATTCTGATTCTGATGTAGCCCCTTCCTTTCCTCCTCAGGTTCTGCCTCCAGGATCTTTCCAGCTTGACGTTTGGGCTATGACAGATGAAGAGAAACTCCAGCTGGTGCCTCAGATCCACGAGGAGGGCAACGCGCTTTTTAAACAGGGTCAAATTAAGGAAGCCACAGAGAAATATTACAATGGCATTGCCTGCCTCAAAAACCTACAGATGAAGGTAAGGTCACAATCAGATCAAAAAGAACCTGTGTTAAATAATCTTTCATTCATAAAAAAGAAACTCGGACTCTTTTCTCCGTTGGCAGGAGCATCCTGGAGATGAAGCATGGGTCAAGTTAGACCAGATGATCACGCCACTGCTCCTCAACTACTGCCAATGCAAGCTGCTGCAGAGCCAATACTACGAGGTCATCGAACACTGCACGTCGTTGGTCTTCAAATATGAGGGTATGGCTTTGTTGCTGGATTTGTGCATGAAAGAAAACTGTAGCTGTTATGGATTGTAATGGCATATGATTTCAACAACAGTAACTATTGAAAGAAACTGCTATCACCTTCCAGACTTGCATCCCGTGTAACTTTGGTTTCTCTAAGTGCTGTAGTTTTAGTGTGATTGCTGTGATTGCATTGGCAGATCTAAAGTTGTTAGGTTTATGCTTGAAAAAAATTATCTTTTGGATAGACGTATGACAACAAGAAAGATGAGAAAAATGTTTTGCATATTACCTGTCACGGTCATCTTCACGTTTTTTTATATTTTTTTTAGGAATCCAGCATGATAAAAATCGTCAGTGCTCTCTCAGCAATAGCTTATATTTTCAATCACTTAAAGTTTACTATGCTGTGTTTCTTGTTATTACTCTAGCAAATCGGTAATAACAAAAATTTTTCTGCATTACCAGTCATATATTTACTCACTGACCATCCTCTTAGGTACACCTTCTAAGCTGCTTTTTTTAACACATCTAATCAGTCAGTCACATGATTGCAACATCTCAGCAGCTCAGTGTTTGGGCTGTAAAAAGCTAAGACATGTTTAAGATGATCTGCTGAAAGTTAAGGAAGCATCAGAATGAGGGAGAAAAGGGATTTAAGTGACTTTGAATGTTGTGTGTTTGCAGTGAATTTTCTAAAATTAGAATTTCCACTGGACAGCAGTTTTCTAGATGGAAGTGTCTTCTTGGTGGCAGAGGTCAGAGGAGAATTTAAGCCTGGTTTTAGCCATTAGAGAGGCAGTACCCATGTTACAACCAAGGTTTGAGGAAGAGCATCTCTGCACAACATGGCAAACCTTGAGGCAGATGAGCTGCAGCAATTAAAGATCACTCTGGTTGCCACTCCTCCAGCTCCAGCTAACCACTGGAGGAAAGGCTACAATCCACATCAGATTACCTGAATTTCACAACAGAATATTTAAAACACCTTGCCTGACCTCATGAGTCACTATTCCAGCTGCAACATTTTGAATTGTGGGATCAGAATTTAATGTGACCAACAGCAAGACCACCAACAACCATGGCACGTTCAAAGTCACTTAAACCACCCTTCTTCCCAACTCTGGTGTTCATTGTGCAGTGCCTTTGATCTTTGAGTTGGAAATTCAAAATTCCGAATTGGATACGTCACTGGGAACTCCCTCTTAAGTTGAAGTCCATATTGTGCAGGTTTGTCAGTAACTTCAAGTATACCAGCCTAGAACTACAATGTGACTATCTTGAATGTGAGGTAATTCTGGACTCTGACCCCTGAGTTCAGGGGAAAATGGAAAGCTCCCTCAGTTTGAGCTTCATTCAGTCATCTTGGCCAAGTCCACATTTAGGCAATTTCTTTTGAACCTCCTCCATTTTCAGAAATATTCCTGCTACAATAGCAAATTTTCAAAAAGTTCTTTGACTTTGTATAACAGACCTTTGGCCAAAAAATCTATATGGCAAAATATTGTCACATTCTTTCCAATACATGAATTGACACATGTATTTGACCCCAAATGCTGCGGCAGTAGTTGCTGATTACGTCATGGGCAATGTTATCAAGGTGCAGTTCAAGAGATGGCAGCAAAAGCCAAACTACATGATGCAGCACACATTCAAATTTAAAGTACTTCCATGATCTTTGAGGACCTGTGTCTTGAGATGTAGTATCCCTCAAACCTTGTTCATGCTCTTTTTGTTTGTGCAAACAGGAACTAAAACTGTCAGGAATTCTGTGTGTAAATGTAGTCATTGTCCACAACTTCCATGTATTACAATACATATGTCATGAGGTTGCTTTAAGTTACATGCAGTGATGCCCATGACATGAAAAAACTTCTCACCATCCCTCTGAAATAATCATTTGATTTTCCAACTTGTCCCGTAAACCAAAGTGTGGCCACTGTTACAGTTTAACTTGTAACCACGTAAACTGGTGTTAACTGGTATTCTATCAATGTTTCTCAGTTACATTTTCAAAGAGAGAAATCTGATAAGCTGGTACTGATGCTGTGATGAAAAGACATCAACAGGGCTTGTATTGGGATGATGTGGAAAAGCAACTTTGTGTGAACTGTGTGTAAGCATGCAAATTGTCCAGTTAACAAGGTTGAAACCTGTAAAAGTTGAGCAACCTCCGCCACAACACAACTCTCACATTAACAGTAGTGATAGTGTCCCACAGTGATGTCGCACTGTGAATAGTTGGACATTTTATGCCCAGAGCAATGTTTTCCAGTCCGAGGCAGGAGTCTTTCAATATGTGCTTCTTCAGTGACTTAAAAAGCTGAAGCCAAACTGCACAGAAAAAGCTTTTTCAAAATGTGGACAAGGCATCTTCAAATTCATTGGTTGCTGCCAGATGCTTGGCTGATCAGAGACTTGCATAGGAAAACAAGCAGTGAGTGCATTTTAACCTTTTCATGCATGTTGTCCACTACAGTAGACAGATATTTAGAATAATTTTATACCCTTTAGGTTGCATTTCCCAAACCCTTCTCTTTAGTTTCATAAAAATATTATCTTTGCACATTTTTACCATATATTGCATCATAAATCCAATATTGCTGACAGTGGTTGAATTGGGTATTATGCCTGTATTCAGATTTCACATAATTTTGTATTTTTTATTTTAAGTTTTGGTGCAATTCACAAGTGAATAGTTTGATTAAACAGCAATGATACATATACTTCAGAGTTTACTTTTTCTTTTATGTACTGCTAATAAATGTTTGTCAAAGACATGTGTTTGTGGATCTTTATTTAGTTCCACTAAATTACTATTTATACCATGGATGCATGGTGTCCACTGTAGTGGACAGATGCATAACTGCCTTAAAATATAACACTGAAAAAATGAACTTGATTTTTAACTTGTTTGAAAGTTCAAACAAACATTTTAAAAAGTTTGTGATTTAAGAATCCATGCATGAAATGGTTAATTTTAATAGTCTTGACTTCCATCTCGCCTTGTCCTCCTAAAAGACAACGTAAAGGCCTTCTACAAGCGAGCGAAGGCTCACGCTGCTGTGTGGAACGAGGCAGAGGCTCGGGCGGACTTTGCTAAGGTGTTGGAGTTGGACCCATCTCTGGAACAGTCTGTTGCAAAGGAGCTGAGGACCATGGAGGACAGGATCCGCTCCAAAGAGAGGGAAGAAAAGGGCCGCTACAAAGGACTATTCAAAACAACACCGGCCACCGCCACTACGGTCAGTCAACTTTTACAATCTTGTTTTTTTTTTTCTATTGTCTTTAACCTGGCCTGCAAATGTTTAATTCAAACTACTGTTACATGTTACATCCTCAAAAATAAAGGTATAACAGTTTATTTTTCCTCACAGGGTTGAATCTCAAAGTGGTTTTGAAACATGAGGATGCCTGTAATTTCAAGATGGAGGAGAGACAGTAGGTGCTACTGCTGTTCCAGTTTTTATCCATGCATCCAAGTCTAATGCTCTGTCACTCAGCAGAAACCTCCCCGCATTCTGTCAGGTTACTTACACAACTGCACCAGCAGGTCGCTCAGATATACCAGTCCTGTCTATCTGCCTTATTTTCCCAGGTACAGATGTTTCCCTTATCAGTCAAAACAAGCAACTGATTAAGACATGCAGACACCACCAGTTTGATTACTGAGAAACCTGATGTTTGTCCTCGCCAACAGCACAACAAACATGCATCATTATCTGAGTCTGCAGGAATTCTGATTACATTTTCTCATTAAGTCTGGTTTCTCTTAATCATTTATGGTTAACTTTTTCAGAGTAATGGGCTGCTTACAGAATGTTATTTAAGGCATCATTATTCACAGGAAATGCTGCAGTAAGATTATTGTTTGTGAAGTCATTTTATAGTATTTAGTATTTAGCAAACATACACTCACTAATGTTATTGTAAATGAATAAGCATTTGTGTTGTTCTACTTTCTTTTATGTATGCACATCGCTGTTCATTAATCCTCAAATGATTCATAATCTAAAGCCAAATAGGAGTTTTTCCAGACTGAAATGCCCACAATTTGTGAAAACTGAGATTCCTCCTCCTTTGTTCCTTTTTGCACATATACAGTCACAACTTCACACGAACACACACGTGTTAAATCATCAGAAGCCCTGTTTTGATCATGGTCACAGTGAGGCACTGAAAACACAGTAGACCTTTATCTCCTCCTCAGAGCAGTAACTGGGACATGAAGCTGTCTGTGACAATCATAAAAACACACATGGGCTTGTGTTGTTTTGCTTTCTCCTTTGTACCAACCTCATACATATTAAACATACTTTATGTTATTTTTGTTCAGCTGAACCTTCAGTGTCTCCTTCACTTGTTAGTAAAAAGCTAATTACTCTTCATGTGAAGCAGCAGGTCACCAGCCCAGCCTGTCTGAAGTGAGCTGTAACTGAGGTTGTGATTGTGTCAGTGAAAATAAATGTGTTGGTCCACAGTGTGGTTGTTTTGGTTGGAGTATTTTTTTTTTTGCATTCATCCACACAGCAAGGCTTGACTATTTCTGGTGTAAATTTACTGCACAAGTAAAAGCTCTCAATTAAAAAAAATGATGACATTGTTGGCGTGTTTTGAAGGTAGCATGGGCCCTTTCGCAGGTGCACAATATGTATGAAAATGTCTGAAAGCTGAACATCTGAATGCACTCAGCCATATTTTTCTTTTGGACTTTTCGTGGGGTCTATGCAAATAGTCCTTTTATGTGATGAATTTAATTACTGAGTGAAACTACTGGAAAGTATTTTAGTGTCAGTCATAAAAAAGTGCTCAAATTCTCTTAAATTCAAGGGATGAGGATTCTGTGTTTCTTTTTTATCTCCTTAAAGGAGTGGTTCAGTGTTTTTTCACTTTGGAAAATCATTGTTGGTTAGCACAGTGTGTCACTGCATCTACTAGTGCAAGTTTAAAATCTACCATGCAAAGCCGAAGCCATTTATCAACAACACCCAGAAGCACTGCCGACTTCTCTCGACCCAAGCTCATTTGAGATAGACTGACACAAAGCAGAAAGATGTGCTGTGGTCTGATGATCATTTCAAATTGTTTTTGGAAATAATGGACGCTGTGTCTAGCATTTGTGATGGTATGGGGATGTGCTAACCTGACACACCAGATAAACTGTTCAACATATTTCACTAGTCCATCTGGGAAAGAATCCATTGAGAGTGTTTGGGGAGGGCAGAGCCTTTCAGATGCATATCTGGCTGGTGGTTGGATGATCGTTCTGTCAATCGCATTTATTACAGGCCAATCATATAATGTAGTATGCGGGCGCTACTGTACTACAGAACGTGAGCCACTTCATAAAATAAACTCTTCAAACATGTTGGAAGTGGAGCAAAATTACCCTTACTATAGATTGGTTTGTAGTGCTTACAATTGTTTTTCTAATAAAGAAATTTGGTCCAGATCCATTCCATTAAACAGCATCTGAAGCTTTTAGCTCTAATGCTAATCTCCGTACAAGCAGTCAGTTCAAGCAGCTCTCGGCCCATTTGCAGCTTTGTATAACTAAAGTTCTGTGGCAGCTCCCTCCTAAGAGGGCAGAGCTGATCAAAATGATGGAGAATAAAATTGACCATTAAAACAAACCTCATTCAACCCTGCTTAAAATACTTAACTGTCCCTTTAAGCACAAGATACAACTTACCATCCTTTGTGGTTGAAGAGAGGGAGATCTTTCCCACAATCACTGCATCAACTTCATTTAAAAGGATGCATCTCACAAACTTTCATTACTACAAGCTAGGCCAGAATGACACTCGATAAAAAAAAATATAAAGCAGTGTTTTATTCCTGCTAATTGTATTGTGATTTCACAAAGGAACTGTCAAGATAATCTACATCTGTATCTTCTGATGTACAACAATTTCAATCAGATTTTTCACTCAGTGTCCAATAAACCCACTTGTTCTTCCAGTGTTCACTGAAGCCCTCTGCTGGGAACAGTGATGAAGCCTGTAAATTTGACCATTTCTGAAGATGCTGAAAACTAATTCTCTTATACTGTCGCACTGCTGTGTCTTTGGCTGTCAAAGTTGTGACTTTTTGAGGATAGATTGTCTTGTTATTTTGATGTTCACTAAAACTACAAAAATAGTCTTTTCATTATAATACTTAAAAGAAGATCACAGAAAGACAAATATCAGCAGGAACAGCTCATTTTTCGCAGTCATACTTACCGTTAGCACCACTGTATCTGTTCCAAGCTTTGGCTGTAGCTTGTATTTTTGTTTTTACCTGCAGGAAACACTTAAGATCTACATCATAATCATACTATGAAAAACTTTACTGTTAATCTCCAAGGAGAAATTCAGTTTATGGTCCACTCTGAGTAATCCATCTAATGTTTATGTCAGACTGGCATGTAGCAGACAGGAAAACTGGTGGTTTTATTTCCATCACACAACATGCAAATGGCAGCATGAAGTGCTTTGAGATATCTGTCCTGCTGTGTGACTGTTGCACATTTGCACGTTGCAGTTGAGATTATAAAACAATATAATGATTAGCCCCTCAACAAGCTCTTATGTTTTCTTTAAGATATTAACATAATTTTCAATGTATTAAACGTTTTCTTTGTGAAACTACTTAATAACAGAGGGAATTAGGGTGAGTGGATGAATTTTCTAGATATAACTTTGCCAACTCATATACAACTTACATTTACATTCCTGCTCTCAGCCTTCACTAACTTCAAACGATCAATAAGATGTCATGTCATCTTCCTGAATAAAACAAGCTTCACCAAGTCAAACATGATTTATGTGCATTAATACATGAGGGGAGTAAGCAGTATAAATCATTGACGAGACATCCAACAAGTTTACCAATGATTATTTGGTCACTCAGTAATTTAAACTAAATTTGTCAATATGATGAAAAGCAGTGGCGCTCGAAACATCACTTTACTGCGACACAACATGATTTGAGCCCTGCAGTGTGCCAGCACCTGTCCACTTTGGTTTGGATGTGCTTTTTTATGTTGGTTGACCATTTAAATACGTCTTTCATATGTGATGTTTGTTCCGATGCTGACAAAGGTATTTTTGCTGAAACGTGATCTATGGGCCCTTTTCCTCCAAAGGTTTCAGGGAACTATTTGTCCAGAGAACTACACTGGCCCATTGTCTTTTTTTTCAGTCTTGGGAACTGCTTGGCCTTACCTCATTGGCCAGATATGTAGAAGCAGTAAAAGTATCTATCAAACACTCAACCTTTATTTGTATAGAGCCAATTCAAAACAAGATTACCATAGTCTCCTCTCGCCTTCCCAACCCCTCAGATCTGAGTTTCCAAAGGGGAAGGAAAAGAGCTGCATCTGACCCTCTACAGACACAATTTTTATGTTTTATTTTAATACAAACCTTGCTTAATAAACCCCTCAAGACACGATGTAAATGGTCAAACAAACCAGGACATAGGACCCTTAATAGAAACAGTTACACTAAATAAAGCTTTATATTTTGTATAAATTGCTATTTTTTCAATTTTCTTTCATGGTAGATTTTTTTGGGGGATTTTCCTATAAAAAAAAAAAAATAGATTTTTGGATATTTCAAACCAGCTGGCATTGAGGAGAAATACTGCATGTGGGCCCCAAGCCGCTAGCTGCCCATCACTGAATTACGTCATGAGAAAGTCGACCCATCTTAATGCTGACTGATATATCACCATGAGGACCAGAAACTGTATCACAAACAACATGTTTGAAAGATTACACAGCCAGCAGTTATTTTTCAATTATTTAATTAAGATATACATACTGAACTGCAAAAATCTTGTTTTACAAAATTTCCATACAAACAAAATGACTTGAGATGTACAGAGTTTTTGGGGTTCAGAAACATCTAAAGAGTGTTTACAAAACATGATGAAAAGAAAGGATGATGTGAAAATGCTCAGATAAGAAGAATACTCACTGTAAGGTGATGTTTAAGGAGAAATGAGCACAGGTGAAGTCAGAACATGGATTTCATAATTTAAGAAAACAAACCTATTGGTCAATCGTCATTATTGAACAATTATCACTTTAAACAGTTCCATCCATTTAAGTCTTATCAATAACCACAGCTCTACTTGAAATGCAGTGAAACTCCCCACTCTTATCCAGGAATACATAAAAAATGCTTTTTGCATACACCACAGGTCACTGGAAGTTTGTAACGAACAAAATGTGTGTGGTGGAATGCATGAGACGGTGAGGACATGATGCACATATAAAAAAGCCAGTGAGGAAAGTGTTGGGGGATAAAAAAGGGGCTGTAAAACGGACCGTCCTTATGAGAGCAGGCCTTTAACAAGGTGGGAGTGAGGTGAGGGGGGGGTCTTTCCAAAAGGTTATGTGCGGGCACTTCTCTCCGTCTCTGCAAGACACTCCCTGACCAGTGCCCGAGCGTGGATTATACCTGAGCAGGACAAAAACAAAGTGCAAGACAGTGTTAAAATAACCATTTTGACCTGAACGAGAAAAAATGACAATTAGTTGAAAACAATTCCTGCGTTCTGACTGAGGCCTCCTGATAACTAATGGATCCAAGACTGTCATCAGCACTCAGATAACGTTCAGGCTGCAGTTTAAGGTTTTAGCTGAAATTGGGTTTCAGGAAATACCCCCTACCAATTCACTAAACAGCTGCTGCAATCACAAAGACTCCTGATACATTTGATTCTTTTTCACTAGTGTTTCCAGTTGCATCTGCTTATTAACATCAGCAGAGGGGTAAGCTAAGGGGTTCATGGGGTTTAAGAGAAATTTGCAAGAAGATTTTTTGGCATTTGACAGGAAAACACACAAATTCAGAACAGGGTATATACAGGAAATATAATGAATACTTTATAAGGACTTTTTCAAGCACCTCTTTGTACATTTTACAACCACATTGCACTATTGTTTTGTAACTACTTTCATTAATGACCCAGTCGTATTTTTTGCACATACTGTTGAAGGGCACAACTAAACGGTTTGATATAGTCGTGTCACTGCTGCTAGTAGGAACAAAGCAAGAAAATATAAATAACCAACCAATGCAAGAATTACTCATCAAAGAAAGGGAACACGTATCAGCCAATAAACAAATAAATATAACCATTTTAAACTCATACAATCCACCTTGTACACTATTGAATCAAGGAAAAGCATCCCAATCAAAATGATTTGTAAGGCAGTCATTTTAATCCCTGTTTATTAATGCTACAAATACTTAGAACCAGTGTGTTGCTCTTTTAAAATGTCAGTGTTTCAACAGTTTGCATCTTCTTAACCTTTAGGTTTTGTCAATATTTAGTTTACTATTCACTTAATCCTACATATCAGAATACTGTTTGTGTAATTAGAAAACAAGCAAAACAAACAACTGTATATTATATTGTATACACACTTGGATTTTTATTTTTTTTTCTGTGACTTTGTAAAGCTCTAAAACTGTGTCCCAATTTAGGAGTCACATGATTTTAGACCAAATCTAGAGTCCATTACAGTAGTTATACAAACTGTCCCGCTTTAAGGCTCCTTTAAATTTGGGAGACAAATTTGTCAAACACCAAAAAAAGATGTTAAGTACAAACTAGGGATGCACATTATTGGATTTTTGCCTATGTCTGATATCCGATATTTCTAAGGTCATTATTGCTGATTCTGGTTCTTCAAAAGCTGAAAGTATGTGGTCTTTGCACAAATTAAAGGACCTGTTCCTGACTCTGTAGCATTTTATTTGTGGTGGAAACAGATGTGGAACAAGAAAAACAACACATTCCCCAAAATTATATTTTATATAAAATATTTATATTTTTTAAATGTAGACACTGAATGAAAATAAGTTGAATGGTGGAGTATTTGATAAAAGACAGCCATCTCAAATTAAAAACTCAACATTAAATAAATCCCGTCATTGCAGCCTTCACTGAAGAGCACATATTTTGATAACAGGAAGTCCATAAGCATGACATAGGTCTTCTGGGAATTCAATTCCATGATAAACAAACAAAAAGTGGCATGGAAACAACACATGCTACAGTGTATTAGCTATTCAAGAAAAGTACACACACAAAAAACCCTAAAACTGGTATTTTTGTGTTTAATAAGTAAACTTTCGCACCTCTCTTTAGCCTCTCCATGGCGCTCTTGCTCCCTGCATATGTTGGCCTGATCTCGCGGCTCATCTCCTCAATGACAGACAGAAGCTCGCTGTAGGTGGACCCTTGAGACACCTTGACAGGCTGTCGATAGTGGGATGTTCAAATATGGGGGGAAAAAAAAGAAAAGTCAAGACCTTAAACACCAGAGTGTTAACAGCACAAGTAAGGGAAAAAAGACAGAGATGTAGACTTCAAGTTCTAACATGATGAAATGTGAAGTAAAATCCATAGGAAAGCATGTGTGTGTGTTTTTAAAATATTAAATCTCAATAACAACTCACTCAAGTATGGATTTTTGCTATGATAACTCTGATATGATTGACAGTTTGTCTGTCAAACCTACACATCCGTATGGAAGACGAGTCCTCTTCACATCTACAATTTTCTCAAGAAAAATTGCAAAACTTCCATTTTCACTGACATGCAATTTAGACAAAAAACAAACCTTCTGTCCTCTTGGGCAATCAAGACCAACTCTCACAATCACAACATGACAGCAGCTGCCTCTGAGGATCAGCCTCCTAGTACATATTTATTGTACTACTCTATTGTGATTTCATAAATGCAGATATAAACAAGTCTGTCTGTGAATACTTAAGATGGTCTGAGAATGTTCAGAAGCTGTTGTATATCTCACTTTTGTCTCAACACAGCTATATATTTTTCATTCTGTTTAATAAGCAGGTAAAAGATCACAAGGTTCTTCTAAAACTGAACACTGAAGAGTTGAGTCAAGCTGTGGCGAAAGCTTAATCAGGCATTTTACATTAACTACTGTCTCTGTCTCAATGTGCATGCATCAGAATTAACTGATTAGAGACATGTCCATCTTCTATACCGTAGAGGGGGTAATGTGTACAATGCCGAGGTGCACTCAAACTAGCCAGTCCATGCCATGCTTGAGCACACCTTTAAGCTCGGGTTATGACACACTTGCTAATGCAAGAGCACACACATAGGCAAGACCACTCCCAGTGGACCCTTGATAATCTGTTTCAGCCAGTATTGTGTTTTAATCCTGTGTGACTATTTCTGAAATACACAGTATAAAGTAAAAAAAAATAATAAAATGATGAAATAAATAAATAAATAAATAAGGGCAATAAAACACATCTCCTTGACTCACACAAATGTCTTCTGATAAAGTAACCCAGTTCTATGGGCACCTCAATAATTTGGGGTGATTTTGTTATGATGGTCTGTTCACCTTTGTGTACTTTTAATCAGAAATATTAATTTGATCACTGTTAAAACAACCCAGTGTTTAAAACAGATAAATAGAAAACACATAGGATGCAACATCTCTGAAAACAACACATTCATCCATTTATCTGCCTGATACAAGCCTGATCTGTGGTTAGTTTACCCGAGATTTTAAAAGTTCCTTCTTTTCTTCCAGAGCCAGATAGGTTAAAAAAAGAGTGCAGACAAAAACACTGATCAAACCTGGAACACAGGTGTTTATAACAGTGGAGTAAGAAGGCTGACATTTACAGACAGATACAGCTTACTGACACTCGCTACTCGCAGCATGGGAGAAACATGGCACATTATTTTCAGACGCTTTTAAAATGTTTTTATTGCCTCACAGGCTTCATTTACGATGGACTTATAGCGCATTTTCATATCGCTGTGACAAAATGCTGATTATCGCTCAGGCCAAATAAATACCCCTCAGGTGTAAATTAAAGGTTTATAAAGCACCAAACAAAAAGCAAAGCAGAAGCGTTGATCAGTAACCAGAGTGAAAGACCACACAGTTGAAATGCATCTGTTCTGTAGACGTACCTGAACAAATCCCATGGAGGGTGGGCCAAAGTCGCTGAAAGCCGGCCTGAAGTTTGAAGATGACGGCAGGGATGGGGACGGTACAGAGGAACCTAGACAGATAAGGAGGTAACATGTAATGAGAGCTCTTGAAACACAAAATAGAAACCTGTGTTTAAATGTTGGTCAACTTATATTTCACAATAAACTATATCTGATATACATAAGCTAGAGTAAAATACTCTTTTTATATCCTTTTTTTTCAACCAAGGCTCTTATGGTTTTATTAGTAAATGATGTTTCACTTTTTGTTCAACTTGTATCACAGTTTTTATGTATTGTAAGAAACATCACTGGCACATTTCCAGTAGATAACCCTAAAAAAGTTTAAATGGCCCAGGCGTTCAATGTTTTGGATGTATTACATAGTTAAATGACAGTTTCTAGTTTCTCATATTTTTATGTTGAATTAAGGCTGAATTGTGTAAAAACCTGGAGGTGTGTGGTTGGAGCCAGAAGGGGCCGGAGCGATAGGTTTGTAACTCATGGCGATGTCAGCAGGCAGCTCCCCGTACGACGCGCCACTTCCTTCAGTCCCGTCCACCCGGTGCTTATACAGCTTTACAGCTGGTTTTGAGCTCCTAAGAGCTAATTTGAAAAGGCAAGACAACACAAACAGATATAACATCACTGAGTATCAATTTTATATCCATTATAATAATAATAAAAAAGAGGTTCTAAGTCATCCAAACAGTGAATGTTTACTAAAGGATTGTGTGCCAAATTCAATCAAACAGAGCAGATATTTTTTTTACATGTATGTACGCTTTCTATGTAGGATACAAAGCAATCTAAGTAGCTTATCAGAAAATATAATAGTTGCTCTTTGAAACTTCCACTTATAGTTTACTGCAGTGCTTCAGAAAAGTGTAGGCTGCAGCCCTAAAGGTATAAATAATGATGGTAATAATAAAACCTCAATTACTTCCTGATCAGAGTTCAAAATGAGCCTATTATAAAAGAACACAACATGTGCACAAAAACACATGTTCCATTTAAAATTACTGGGTTAAAAAAAAAATGGACATAATTATGGTAAATCTTGGGTTGTGGTTATATAAGGTTTTTGGGGCCCCTGGCAGTATAAAGGTGTAAAACTGGGCTGCAGCACTTGTGTTTGGTTAAAGGCTGAGCAACACGAAAAACAGACCTTAAAGCCTTATGGTAAATTGTCACTGGACCTGTTATGTCCCTCTTAAATAAAATAAAAATGAATTATAATTACAGATATAACAAAGCATTTCAAATAGATTATACTGTGGTAAATAAGCAGGTTACAGTCAATGCTTGTTATGACATGCATCTCTATATTTAAGAAAATTATTAATGCCAATTCGACAGGGGCTTGAATGAAAACATACTGCACCATGCTCAAATAAGCTTAGAATTTCAGTAATTTGTTCACTGCTGTTGCTGTGAAGACTGTTCGCATGAAACAGTGCAAACATTTTTGCTCTTTGTTAATAGTGTCACTCTGCTGTGATGTCACATGCAGCCAGCAGGACCCTCTCTTCCCAGCTCACATCCCTGCCCTCAAGTGAAGGTACAGCAGGCAGTGAAAACACAAACACGAGCAGGGTTTACCACATTAAACCATACCCAACTGTGCTGAACCAACCCAGACCTCAGGGTGGAAACGCAGGTTATGTTATGGGACACACTTTTGGAGCTACTGCACATTTAAGGCCCCCTTCCCCACATGGATCCAGTCCACTCTGATTGGTTAACAGGTCAACTCTGTGGTGATTGGTCAATTCAGCACTGCCTGGTGCCATATTGTTAACAACTCTTCATTCTAATGTCTACGCTCTGTGAGGACTTGTTACTGTGAGCCAGTGGGCTTAAACTGCCAACAAAACTCATGATAAGTCATTTCAGGGGGCCTTGAAAATGAGAGGTTTTCAGCAGCTGCTGGCACACAAAGAGGGGGATAGGGAGAGGGCTTAATGCTGCAGACTTATAACCTCACTCACACTTCCTCTCTTCCTTCTGCTCTGAAATTATCTGGACATTACGCTTAGACTTACAGCCAAGTTTTTCACTGGGACTTTACCCAAGGGTCATTTCCTTGCCCCCCCCCCCCCCCCCCCCCCCCCCAGTTTTTTTTTATACAGGCAAAGTCCAGGTAGGCTCATGTCTGAATGCTGCAGTTAATTATCAAGGTAATTCACTGAGGCATTCAGGCAAGAGGTGATTACATCATCCTGTGCAACTGGCTCGAACCAGGGACAGACAGACTTCACAGGATGGATCAAAACAACTGCAGAAGAAGTTTAACTGATTGTAAGGAGACTAGCACAAACTCAAATTTGTGTCTGGACATCAGAGGTGTTGTTTCCACTACACATCATCAAAGTTCTGTAGTACATCTGCTCCAAAACGATCACCACTGAGTCTCTCGCACATCTTAAGAGCCGCAGTTGGATACAGAGATGAAACTCTGCAGCTTTCTTTCTCCGGTGTAATCCTTGTGCATGCAGTGACGCTGCTTCATTTTCACTTCTGTGTGCTTCAGTGCTCCCCTTTACTCTTAAGTCAATGTTACTAATACACTTTTTAACACGTAACAATGAAGTAAGCATATTTGTGATAGGAATTGTTCGTCTGCTCTCATATTATAAACACTGACTTCAGCCGCGTATATCTGACAGTGTGTGCTGCCTGTGAGCCCCCCATCCTGCTCCACCACTTCTCCCTCATCCAGCAGGACAAACTCCCTGCTGAGAAGAGCAAGTGTGAACGACCATGTCAATTACCTGGGCAGGCTGCCCAAACATTATCCTAATAATATCAGGGTTGCATGTGTGGAATTATGTTTTGCTCAGAGAAGTACTCTAACATGCAGAGGAGAGATGTCAAATTCAACAAAGGGTAGGTAATACTCCAAAAAGCAAGATCTGACATCCTTTAAGTGAACCTCATGTAGATCTGCTTCCAAAATGCCGAACTACCTCTTTAATATGCAGGGTTTCTTTGAACAATGTAAGATCAATCCATTAAAGCTTAACTTGAATTACTGTCCTTGTAATTGCATGAACCATAAACCATCAGCCTTTCTTGCAACACAAGCCGCACATATTTGACTCACAAATTGACATTTTATACTTGTGATGTGCAACGTGATAAAAACGGAGTAGAGCACCTAAAGTTAAGTAAGCTGTAATAGATAATCATTCTTGTCTTTAAATTTGGTTTCCATCATTTAAATACGAGTAATCTCTAAACATCCCTCTAGTCTCTGCATTTGAGTTAACATGTGTGACCGGTCTTTGTTGATAAAACACACTACACAAATATGTTTACTTGTGGCTCTTGAAGGACGATGCTCTGCCCCAAAGTTTTTGTTCCCAGCAGGGAGGCACGGTGTTCAGGATTATCATAACCTATCAGACCATCTCTCCAACTTTCATTTACCATTCAAACTCTCATTTACCTTATTAGAAATGAACTGTACATGAATCGTTTCAATATGTAAGTCCTATGAAGCATGAACGTCGAGGAACAGATCGGTCTGACACAAACGCCTCAGGGCTGGAGGTGCCGACGGAAACAAAAGCTGACGATAGCTGAGGAGGAAGGTGGCCGGCTCAATACTACTTGGTGGTTTAAGCTAGCTAGATCAGCTAGCTCTCACCGGTTAGCATAACAACAGAAGTATGAGGCAGATGAACAAATGCGGTGACCGACTGATATTTTACAAATACATGTTAAATATTATAAGGTTATGGGCAATACTGACCACCGAGAAGACTGCGAGCTGGACAGAAAAGTAGTATTTTTTACCTTTGTAAGGAGACTTAATATCCTCTGAGGGAAGGGGGGACCTGGCTGGCTTCTCCTCTGTGCGTGTGAGTCTGCGCAGTAGAGCAGAGCAGTCACAGCCGTAGTGCCGCTGTTGTTTTTTCATTTTTCGAGCGATGTGATTGGATGATGGGGCAGCCGCCTGTGACGTATGTTCAAAAACGCTTTAATGGTCATTTCAACACTATAATGATAATAATACTACTACTACTACTACAACTACTACTACTACTACTACTACTACTACTAATAATAATAATAATAATCTTTACTTTAACAGCACTTTTAAAAACAAAGTTACAAAGTGCTTTACAAAATGACACATATAAAAAGTCAGTGTTTTCAAATTGTGTGGCAAGACATACAACCATGAGTTACATTTTCAACTATACAACAACTTATGACTAAGATATCAATTTTCTCTTTAAGTAGGCTACATGTGTGGGCAATTAATGTCTTCATGCAGCTACAATTCATCTTACTTTAAAATCTAATAAAACCTCCTGTGGGACTTTAACTTATAGAATTCAAATAATTCATGGGTGCGGGGAATTATCACTTTTTTAATGGACCAAAGTTATGAGTCACTCACTTCTTCAAAACATGACATTTTGAGCTTAGTTGTGTGTTGCTAAATCTTGGGAATTCAACAGATATAAAAAGTAGATACATATTTGTATGAGTAAAACCGCTAAAAAAAAAAAAAAAAAAAAAAACCTTAAATGGGCCCCACATTGGTTCCAGCACATCTGTGCACATGGCCATTTCTGATCCAGAGGTTCCTCCTGGCTGTGTCATACTTGCCGCATTTTTGTGAGTTTTCATCACCTAAGCTCTTTGTGCTACAACATTTTGTATGAAAACTGCTATACAAATAAAGTTTGATTGATTTATTGATTGAAGGGGGCCACAAGAGAGTACCAGTGCCAGTAAGCATGCATTATTACATATTGTCTCTGACATACCACTGTCTGTTTTTTTAACTAAATTTATAAATGTAGTTTAACAAAAAAAAAAAAAGTGACATGTTTTTGTAGAATGTCTGCCCTGTAGTCTAAATACATTTGTCTCATTAAAGGCTAATACCATTTTAAAAAGAGGTGCTTCAGGTTTTCAAAACAGGCAACAATAAAAAAAAAAATCAAGGCATATGTTGCTTTAACAGTAAGCCCTGTCAAGTGTTCAGGTTTTGAAAAAGATAATTATTGCTTGAATTCAGAGTGTCCCATGTTTTTGCTTTCTCTTTGTGGACCTCTCTGTGACTCTGGGCCCTAGAAAGCTTTTTACTCTTTATCCTTCCGGTCGGCCTTGCTGATAATTTACTATAATGGTCTCTGTCTCTTTCTTTTATCCTTCAAAATATGACCACTCTATTCCATTAGGCCAATACCCCTGACCAGGGATAGTTTATTGGACGGACAAACTAAGGGGAAGACCTCCTTGATCAACAGTTGGGACTGGGTATATAAGGCAGGTGATGGTTTGGAGGAGCCAACAGAATTTAGTTCCTGAAGGTCAATTGGAGAAAAGCAGTCCAAGTCAGGTTTAACAAAATTCAAGGACATGGTAGGCCCAAGCGAGGATGGGGGGTTGCTCATTTTAGCTCTAATTTGAAGAATTTTATCATTAAAGAAGCTCATTAAGTCTTCACAGCTGAGGGCTAGTGGTATCACTAGATCACAGCTGTGACTCTGTGTCAGCCTGGCTACAGTGCTTAAAAGGCACCTGGGCTTGTTTTTATTTTCCTCAATTAGTGAGGAGTAGTAGGCAGCTCAAGCATGCCGTGAGGCTATCATGTATTAATTATGACTTTCCTGCCAAAGTATATGCAACTCCTCCCTTTTATTGGAGCGCCACTTTCTCCCTAATTTAGTTGATGCTTGTTTAAGTGCACGAGTTTCAGAGCTAAACCAAAGAGCTATTTTCTGATATTTGATAGTTTTTGTCTTAGTGGGGCAATTGAGTCCAAAGTGGATCTTAGTAGACTGGCAGAGCTATTGACAAGCTGATCTATCTGGGGGGGATTATCATTAAAGAGCTTTTAATTGGCCAAGACCTGAATTTAAAGAAGCAGGTATAGCCTCTTCATATTAAGCCACAGCATCAATGGACATAATTCTGCTCTTCACTCTTTCATTACAAAAGCAAAATCCTCTAAGTTATTAAGAAATGATCAGATAACAGAGGATTTTCGGGAAAGACTTTTAGTTCATTAATATCAAGGCCTTATGCTAGAACAAAGTCAAGAGTATGGTTAAAACAATGGGTAGCTTCACAAACAGCCTGAATAAAACCAACTGAGTCTATTAAGGACATAAAAGCTGAGCTAAGGCTATCAGTGTCTTTGTCAACATGGTTAGTAAAATCACCTACAATAAATATTTTATCACTGCTAAGGACTAAGTTTGATACAAACTCAGAGAATTCTGATTAGAATTCAGAATAAGTGCCTGGAGGATGGTAAATCATCGTAAATAAGACTGGCTGGCAGGTTTTGAATCAGCTTGAGATAAGCCAAGAACAAGGCTTTTAAAAGAACTGTAACTGGCCTTTTTATCTAGTTAATTGATAAGGAGACAAGAATGATAAATAGACGCTACACCCAACCTGTGTCTTATGGTTCATGGGTATTAAAATGACTGGGAGGAGTGGATTCATTTAAACTGACATATTCATCCTAGCACAGCCCCGTTTCAGTCTAACAAAACAAATCAATGTGATTTTCTGATAAAAGATCATCAACCAAGAAAGATTTACATGTCAGTGATCAGGTATTTAACAGACCACATTTAACTATCTGATGTTTTGGTGTTTCGACATTGGAGGTTTTAATTTTAATTAGATATTTATGATTGAGAACTCTTTCATTAGTATATAATTTCTATATTTCTACATTTCTAGATAAAAGAGCTGCACCACTTAAAGGATGAATGCCATCTCTTGCTATCAGACCAGGCTTTCTCCAAAACGATGTCCAGTCATCTATGAAGCCCACGTAGTTTGCTGGACACCACCTCGATAGCCAGTTTTGTGTTTGTTTGTTTTTTTTACAATTGGCCATAAAAACTATTATTAAGCTACTACGAAACTACATGATGGTTTGTCTTAGAAGCACCTTATGTATTTCCAATGTACAATGTCTTGTTATGACCTTTTGTTTGAGAGTTTCCTCTTAATCGGATATGACCTGATGAAGTTGGTCCTCATGGCTGTGGCAGTACTGTATGAATTATTGTTTATTCAAAAGCAATCACAAATCATTGCAGTTGGGTCCCCAGCCATTATGCAGTATGTGTTAGCAGTTCACAAACAGCTTACCTTTAAAACATACATCACTTTAAAAATTAAAAGTAGGCAATATCAGAACACGTTGTTATTTCAGGTTAAGCATTAAAATCTTTTGTGCATTTGTCCATCACAAACCTTATTTCAGGCATTTATCTAAAACTAGTATTCTAAATCCCAGCTAAATACATTCAGCCTTAGGAACCAGGAAGTGCTAAATGCTAACTCATTTCCACGTTTCTGGACTCGTTCCTGCACCACTCTATATGTTTTAAGTTTGGAGAGCATTCCTCTGAATCTTTTGAGGTCTCACATTCACAAGAACTGACACAGATGGATAAACAAGCCTCCATGCCTGCAAAATGATCATGTTTTCCCAAAGAATACCTGATGAGACCTTAGACAACAATATCTAATAAGAGCTGTAATTAGGTGGCTCCTCAAGAAAATTTCTTTCCTGCACTCTCTGATTTTTTGTTGAAAACATGGCAATAAATATTCAGGGCAAAAAGGAAACAGGTTTTCCTCCTCCCCTACAGCAAATAGACCGGCTGGAGCTGCTCTCACCCTCAGACACCCAATATGAAGGTAAAGGATTCATTACATAGCACAGCTGGGATTTTTTTCCCTTTTCAACCAAAGTCCATCAGTATACAGTCAACTCTCTAACTTTTGTGATTTACTTAAAATTATTTTATTTTTTATTCAATATTTATTTAACTGAGATAAGAAACTCATTGAGATCAAAAATCATTGTTAAAATGAGGGTGCCTGTGCTCAAGTCTATGGCAGAGAAGACCATCCTACGTGTGCATACAAAAAACAATGAGTCAGGGATGTCTCCACACTATCATTAAAGTTTAACGCAAACAACAGCCTAAAAAAGGATGACAGGGCCACACAAAATAAAGACATAATGAAAATAATTAAACAAGCAAATGTATGCCCAAATGAACAAAAATCACAGTTGCATTTGGTAAACCATATACATACAGATGTGTCTGCCCCCAAGTAAACAACCCTGTAAAGATTCAAAAGGCCACAGTGAACAGAGAAGAATACCAGGAAAGGTGATACTAAGAACAGATTTTACCAAGGGTCCCTGAGCCATAAATATAGTTAGACCACTGCCACATTCAGAACTCATAATTACACCTTATATTGTTTACTTGGGTTTTGTCCAAATGGGATCAATGAAAACAGCTTGTATGAGTGGAACACCAAACAAAAACATGCTGCTTCAACATCTATTTGGTATCGACTTGACCACTCAAAACACTGCTTCTGAAGGCTGGTGGTTTAATGGAATGAGAGCAGCAACCCCTCTTTAGACATTCTGTCTACTTCTTTTCATGGGAAAGTGATAAATATCCTCATGTCCTCCACTGAAAAACAATGTTTTTGTTGTCTGATAATACATGTGAAGAAAACATATACATACCTTGACCATCCACATATATTATTATTGTTGTATTATTGTATTTACACTGTATTTGCACTCTCTAAACTAAACCAGAAGTAGTATGGAGTGCTCCGAAAGCACAAACCTCAGCCAAAGCATTTTCAACATTGTTGAACGAGTTATTGTCGGAACTGTGGGAAACTACCCTATCTCTCACTGTTAAAAAAATCCTTGAAAAAAATTTCTGGATCCACATCAAAATCTGTTCATCAGTTGTTGAGTTATGTTCACACATCAACCAACTTGAAAGCACGGTAGCAAGGTAGCTTACATATGGCTGTTAGATCTATCAGCAATGGTGCCATGAATAAGTTACCATCATAATATGATAACTTGACCCTGAAAATCCACATCTAGCACTCGGAATCGTGTTGATATCATCATTAGTTAGAAAGATATTGATCAAAAACGATAGCTCGCTAAAGGCGATTATCTGGATCACACCAAATTCTAATAATTTTTAAGCAGGGCCATTACCAACATCTCCTGAAAATTTGAGCAAAATCCGTATATTTTTTTGTGTAATCTTGCTAACAGACAAACAAACAGACAAACAAACAAAGGCAAAAACATAACCTCCTTGGCAGAGATAACAAATGCACTAATTAACCAACAAACACTGAACATAACATAATCCTGCTTGGATGCATATTTTACTTGTCCCTTTTAATGTAATGTAGTTTATGTATATTTGGTACAAGAGCTACTAAAATATTATTCTGCATAGAGAAATGGCAGTCATATGGCTTTTCCAGCTATTTAGTAACAATGAATTTATAGATGTATGTGTTACTTTGAAATAAACAGCTGTGCATTTAGACATTCAGCAGCAGTGATATGCAGTCTATCAGAGGCTTTTAAGTTAAAGCTCATTCAAGAGTTATATGTCTCTGAACAGTGAAAAGTGAGCAGTGCTTTTGCGAATGTACAGAACATTACCATGTCGTCATTTAAGTGGCATGTGGTAGATTTTATTAAAAAATAAAAACTAAAGAACACCCTAAAGTTACCTGTGCCACATCTTCGGATGGGCTACCATGCCTTAATTGTGCTTTTTCTCTGTACATTTAAAAGCCCAACAGTAATTAGTTCATATGGCATGTACCTTACATTGCCTCCAATCAAAGGCAGAAATAGAGGCCTCATAAATAAAGAGGGGCAGCTTATTTAAGTCACTACTCTCTCCTGGCTTGTACCTTTAATTATGTTATTACTGTAAATTTCACAGACAAACAGCTCCTCTGACGTTAAAACTCCTACTGCTTGTACCTGCTGTATTAAAAGCCTGCACACCTAGCTGCTCTTATGAGTCACTTATTGCAAAAAGAACAATGAAGATTGCACAGGTCTATATTATTTACATAAAAGATATTGAAAAACTTTTATGACAAATTAATAGGAGGCATTTGACAACCTCCACAATGGCATGTCTTTAGTTTGTGTATAGGCTTTCAAGAACAAGATACACAACAATGATTTTCTTGTCCCTGACAGATGTAGAAGAGGTTATGTGAGAACAATATACATGTAGATTAAACATAATAACTCTTTTGTCACTTGCTTAAACAAAATACAAAGATACAAGGATAGTTTATTTGTCATTATTCAACAGGTTGTACGATTAAATTAAATTATGGCTCCCTTCTGACCAGTCAGCTTACCACAGAACAAACAAAAATAAAACCATTAGACATGAAGGAGTGCAGATGGTGCATACAAAATGTCAAGCTAATGGAGAAAACCCACAATACCTTGATGTCCTAAAAAGCTATAGTATATGCTTATTTTTAAGATAAACAGAACAAAAAAATAAATAGTATATGTATGCACAGTTACAAGACTGGAAGTGCTCAGAGAGCATAAACCTCTGCAGAGGCATTTCTGACTTTCTTAGCTGGGTTATTGTTGTAAATGTGGAAAACTGCCCTATTGCACATTGTTAATAAATGATTTTAAAAAACTGCTGAATCCACATCAGAACTCAGATTACCCCCAAAGTTTCATCACTCCACCCTTCTGCCATGAACAACATTCCCTTAAAACATCATCAGAATTAGTTGAGACCTTTTGAGTTGTCTTGATCACAGACAAACAAACAAACAAACAAACAAACAAACCAACAAACAACAAATGGACAAATGCCAGCAAAAAGGTAAACCCCTCTGATGGAGGCAATTAAGACTAAAAGAAACAAAAAGATGTAGGGCAAAAAAACAAAGTCCTTTGTGGTATCAAACATTGAATATTAAAACTAGAAGAGTACAAACCTTCTTAGCTGAGTTATCAGCTAAAGCATGAAAAATTGCCCCATCTCCCACTGTTAACAATTCCTTAAAAAAATACTGGATCTGCAGTCAGATTGGGATTACAACAAATCAAATAACTTTTACTTTGTGTCATGACCAACATTCCCTGAAATTCCATCAAAATCTGTTGAGAACTTATTTAGTTATGTTGCTCGGAGATGGACAGACAGACAAACAAACAAATGGACAAATGCTGGCAAAATGATAATTTCCTTGGAAGAGGTAGAAAAAATCCCAACAGATTGATAAAAACTAGAATTGTCACCTGGACCTGGCAGCTTTATGCCCCCATCACTGGAGGATGTTGAAATTTAAGTGGCGCATAAAGAGAAAGGATATTTTTCTAAGTTGTGAAATATTTGTAACATTTATAGCAAAGGAATAAACATGACACCCTGATCTTTATGACCCAAAAATCAAATCAGTTCATCCCTGAGTCAGAGTGAACAGATGTGCAAACTTAAAGAAATTATGGGTCATTCTCAATATCACTTTCACAAGCAAAGGATTAAAATGAAACTAAGTGACCTTGACCTGGACTGAAGACCTCCAAACTCTAATTTGAAGAAATTCTTAAATTCCTGTTTCTGAGAAATTACATTTCATTTTTGAGATATATCACTTTTAAAGGCAAGGTATGCCTTTTTTTTTAATGCACCTGTTTGAGAGGCAGCGCGTCTGAGTAGCTCCGTAATAGATTTTTTTGTGTGTGTTTTTAGCATGTTTTTATCATATTTTTATTGTATTTTCTATTGTTTTTGAGTGCTTCTGTTTTTGTCTGCCATCAATGGACAAGATTGTCCACAGCCATCGGACTGTACAACACCCTGATCAAAGGCAGTGGCACATGAACTGGACTACCTACGCATAACCTACTATTGCCACTGCCCGAATTTTCCCAAGGGCATTAAACAAGTATTTATCTATCTATCTATCTATCTATCTACAGACAAACCAGTGCATGTCTGCTTTTGAGCTGCAGACCTGACTGAAAAATCATTGACAGAACTGATCACCATGGTTCCGAGGTTTCAGATGATTATTTCTCTAAAGTAGTAAAGCTACAGGAAGCAGGTAATACACGCAGCAGCACTTTTTTCTTTTGAAATTCATGGACAATCATTTTTCCATTCATGAACTTCACTGCTTGTGGGAGACCTTTACGTACAAAAACTGTGTTCCTGTTTCCTGTAGCTTTAGCCGGCCACCTCTCTTTTAATACATCCATCATCACGCCTGAACAAACATTTAGAACCTCAGAGAAACACGCTTACATGCTGTGCTTGTTAAAGTAATCAGTTGTGAAATTTACAGAAGTCCCTTCTGTTTTGAATGTCATACTCTTTTCCTTTTCAATAAAATCACTGCTGTAAAGGTTTCAGCGTGGGGTTTTACATGACTTTAGTCTTGTTTTATTTGGTGTTTATTTTGGCTGTGGCATCCAACATATGTTGCAAATCCCTCTATTGTCTTCACTTACAAGAACAATGCAGCGTCTGATATTGGAGACTTAACAAATACTTCTTGAATTTGAAGAAAGAAAGGCACGCAGGCAGGGAAATGGTTGGCCATCCTTTTTTTGCTGTGTTTAAGAGGATGCATTGTTAGGTTGCAATTGATACAGCCTTTCATTTTAACCTGCAAAGTCATATTTCTCCAATATGTGTTAGAGCCACTGGTGTCTGCGGGTCAGGAAAGGAGAAAGGCAGGCTTACCACTGGAATAGATTGTCATTTTTATCAGGAGAGACAAATAAATTGAAGAATTTTTTATTCATCCTACTAATCAAATGCAGACTTTGGCACTTTAAATCTGTGTGGTGATGTTGAGATTAAAGAATATCTTTATTAAGTAATAACCCTCATGAAGTTCACACTGGTGGCTGGAGACTTGTCAAGACCTGACAGGAAAAGTGATGATCATCATTAACTCTGCAATGACAGGTGGTGACGAGGGGGTTTATGAGTGTCAGAAACATCAGCCTGAGAGATCTAGAGGCAGTGAGAGAATTATATCAAAAAGCAGGTCAGAACAATGATAGGCTAATAATGAGGGAGCCCAGCTATTGGACAGATGAGGCCAGCTGACTAATTTCCCAGTGACAGCTCCCACAATAGCCCTCTTCACATTACATTTATGAAAAAGTGCTGCAACAAGCTCAAATTGTGCTTTTTTGAGAGTCATATGCCCCTTAGCTTGTTCAAAATGTCTTCTGTGAGTAACAGAGAACTTCTGTACATATGGACTTCTCTGTCCTTTTTATGGTGCCAATAGCTGTTTGACACTGCCCGTTGTCCCAGCAATCAAGCTACCAGTGTGATGTCCTGTCATTGTTTTGCCTGCAGTTTCAGCCCATTGGCTTGGTGTAGCAAGCCCAATGCTGGGTGGTGCCCAATTGTGGTTTACTTGAGGCTCAGTGCCTTGGACCTTTCTAATAAATAAGTATCAATAAGTTTACACATCTTTCAATTTTAGGTTTTGAAAAATGTCAAACATTTTCTTTTTCAGTCCCTAATTTAATCTGCTTATTCTGTCAGCTGCAAAACTCTACAAGGTTTTATAGGGTTTTTTTTTAAGCTATCGAATTTTCATTTTTAAACAGAATAAATCATATAAAGTACTGATAAAGTAAATTAAAGTGTAGTTGCAGAAATGAAACATTACTTTAATTTCCCCTCTTACCATTATTACACTGCTAATGGGGATTTATGCTTAAAAGGTAACACTCTGCACAAATTTCTCATTTATGTGACGTCCCTCAATGAGACACTGTCGTTACCTCCACCAAGGAGGTTATGTTTTTGCCGGCATTGGTTGGTTTGTTTGTTTTTTTGGTTTTTTGTTCAAAATAAGTTGAAAAGTTATGGACGGATTTGGATGAAATTTTCAGGAAATGTGTGGAATGGGATAAGGAACAAATGATTAGATTTTGGGACTGATCCGGATCACCATCCAGATCCAGGACTTTTTTAAATGATTCTTTAACATTGTGAGATAGGACCATTTCCGGTATTTGTGCGTATAACTCCACAAAAAAATAGTCAGGGCACTTGGTAAAAAACCTACCTTGGCGAAGGTTTGCGCTCTCCGAATGCTTTCTGTTTTTGTTTTCTTTCTAGGTCAAGTGTTTGCATAAGAAACAGTGGATGTTGCTCAATGTTTCGGACGAAACCTTGTGTTGTTGTTTATTTAAGGGACTTTTATGTTGACTAGTGACCCATGGCTGCCCATATCAATGGTTGCTGTAGTTGAAATTGCTAAGAAAGCCTACGAATAAGGATCCGGATCTGACCAAGAAATAAGTAAATAAATAAATAAATAAATAAATAATGATGAAGAAGAAACTCACTGATTTAACTTACCCATTGAAAAGGAGTGGGAAGAAGTAAAACTTATTTTCTAGCAGTCTAGCTGAACATACAAGCCCAAAATATGACCTTCTTTAAAGTGTGATGATCAGGAAAAAAAAACTTAGATTTAAGCCAAAGCATAAGGATTTGTAGTGAAAATGAAGCTGCTATGTTCTCCTGTATAATTTTAAAGTACTCCAACCACATGCCTCTCTTTTTAAAGCTTGCACATAACTGGTGGTCCTCCTGCAGACCTCCACTCTGTTTATTGAAGGCATGACAAGGTACTGGCTACTCAGTTAAGGAGAACAGCAGAAACAGTTATCGCTGCTGTCCTTTTTCACTGCATAATTCAAGTACATTTTGGGAAAAAAATAAACAAAAATTCGATAAGGAGATAAAATCACAGAGGCAGGGAAGGAGGAGGATGAAATCTCTGATGCTCTGAGGGAACAAGATTGTTTGTCCACACAGGAGAAAGTGTTGGCAAATAAAAAATCAACACAACAACATTTCCACTGTGGACTTCATTTATAAGACCAACGTTGATTTTTCTCATGTTACAGCACAAACGTTATTTATGTTTATATGGTGGAAAAGTTTCCTGAATGGAATTTCTCTGATTTTCATTTTTTCTCATAAAACAGTGCTATTGGTCACCTCGTCAGTGAGTATTAAAGAACCATATTAAAGAACAAAAAACTAATATGTAATCAGGATGATACAATGTACATTCACGGTAAAGTGAGGGTTTTTTTTTTCTTCAGAAGTAGCAATTTTGGTAATAGGAGGTTTGTGCCCAACAGTGATGATATTTGATTTATTGACACCTACTTTTTTCTCTTTTTTATGCATCTCAAGCAGGATGGATAAAAAAAAAAATCCAAACAAGAAACACCATAAGAATATTGATGTAAGGACACTGAGGGCTTCCATAAATAAACAGATATTTTGACACAATTTCTCTCTCTGGTCCACTAAAAACAGCTCTCTAATCCACTTTAGAGTGCCATCCAACCATATGAGAACCACTGATCTTACAACTTTGCATTGTGCATTATGTTTGTCAGTCAGGTAATTGCCAGTGAACCAAACCCTGGTGTAATACTTTTCATTTGCCACTAAATGTCACTATTTTTCCTGACAATGACAACCTACAGCTTCACATCCTTTGCAACAAGTAGGAAAAAAGGTAAGGTGGGGCAAGTTTGTTTGTATCCTGCATTTCAGCATCAAGGCAGCACAGGGTGCAATTGAAAGTCCCAAAGCATCATGAGGTCCATACTCAAGTACTCTCCAATAGACAAACTCTGGTATCTATTGGGGGGTACTTGGTCCACAATACAAGCTGCTGTTGCTGCAAAATAAAATGACAAATTAATCTTAATTTTCAAAGACAATGCTGTGTGGTGCTAAAGGTAAATAAAAAAAAATCAACAAACTAACACAAGCATAACCATGAGGATTTTCTGAGTGTTTCTTTAAAAAAAAAAAAATAGGACAAAACATGGAAAAACTCTTAGTACTCTAGTCCATCTCTGATTACGTCACTCAACCTTCACTTCAAAATATATCCATTTAACTGAGCTTCATAAAATGACTCAAACTGATTACAGAGTATGTGCTTGGCATTCCAGTTCTTAAAGGAAAACCGACATTATCGTTGATCCTGTTTTGTCCTGGTCACTCCAACAGTGAAGAGTCTTTTGAGTGACATCGTAAGCTTATGAATTTTCTACCTGGAAGACAAGAAACGTTCTCTCTTTGTACAATGGAGAAGATGATGGGCTCATCTGCTTTTTCCTGATTTTACTTCATTTATTCTTACTTCCTAAATGAGAGATGCTAGTTTTGTGGTATCAGGTTGTAGCTAAGGAGAAAAGCAAGGATTGGGCTTCACCTCTACAGAACCCCATTTGAGTACACTGTCAAATGGTTGTTGTAAATTTGACAGTAGCGTACTGGCAACAGGGTGTCATTATTAGTTCTGTCAGGGTGTCAGAGCAATAACAATGTTTTTTACAGTATTATTACTGCGTTTCAATATACAGCACAATTACTGTATTTTCAATGACAGTATAATTGCTGTATTTTTACTCACAGTTTCATTGACTGGTTCTTCCTAGATTTTAATTTACAGTATCATTAATGTATATAATTCTACATCTTCATTACTATCTTTCAAATGTCAGTAAACTTCATGTATTTTAATATGTCTTTGTATTACTGTATGTTAACTGTTTTTTCACATTATGTAATAGGAATATATTATTTTGTAAGGAAAATTGTAAAAAAAAAAAAAAAAAGAAAAGAAATCTTGTCTTCTGTCAGTTTTACCCTGGGTAAAATGGAATTACAGTAGTGACTGAATATTCATCTCAATCCATTTCCATTTACAGTTATTTACCATTTAAATCTTTCACTGTAAGTAACTGTGATGCTATAGTCAAATGCTGTTAAGCTTACAAAAATCAGCTACAGTGTGAAAAAAAGCTCAGAGAGGAGCTGTGTCAGGAAAGTTCCTCGAAAAATTGAATAAATTACTTATTACTCCACTTATTTCTTCCAAGTATATATTTTAAAAATGTATTTTGACATTAGCAGCAAAAGAAAACTTAATCTGTCTTTTCAAGAGTTACAAACATAACTTTAATAATCTGCTGACAGGCAGTGAGCACTGGAGTGCAGAAAAATTTAAAATTAAAATGAGTGTGAATATCCTTTCAACAATTTGTCTGCAAGAACTCTTCCAAATACACGTTGACCTGTAGTATTATAAGTAGTGTGTATGCAGTAAATATCAGCTTTAATGCTAATGGATTAACACCCAAAACGTAACTTTTCAAGCAATTATTTATGCAAGCTTATATCATGAGGGTTTTATCTATTGAGATATTATCATATCTATTATCAAGATGATATCATGCACCCCCAGACTACAGTGAAAATAAGTGATGTGAAGACTAACAGTAATTTGCTAAATTAGGAAATCAGGAAGTGACTTGTCCATCCCTCACAAGCTAACATATAACCACATCAGGTAAATCATTTGTTCAGCACATTATCTCTGTATTTCTCCTAGTTGTCCATCTATTTCTTTTCATACTTGGCCTCTTAAGGGTTTTCTTTTTTCTTGACATAGCTGATTATCAACTGCTACAATCAACATCACTTCCTCTGATAATCTGCCTTTCTCCACAACAACACAACAGGCAGGTGGTGAGCAGCCAGGTCTTAGTGTGATGGAGTCTCGCATGGAAACAGAGTATTTTTTAAAAAGGTGGTGGTGTGTCCTCTTGCGATTTTTTTGTAACATGACATGAAATAAATGTGATCATTGCATTAGATTGAATAAGAATCACTGATGATTAGAATGTTTTCTCTCATGTTTTACTATCTTCAACTCCTCTGTATGGTGACAGTGACACCCTTTGGATGGCAGATGTCCATCTGATTTGTCTATACTGTCAGCGCCTTGATGCTCCTGCCTTATAGGAATGGGAAGTAATTTAGCATCAGTACCTTGCAGAGAAGAAAGCATACTCTGTCAAGTCACATAAAAGTGTTAAGTAACATAAAGGCTACTTCAATTACTGCAATCTTGTAAAAGTGTTTCCAATGATGAAAGTGCAAAAAGCTTAAATATGACATCTTCATAATGGCCAAATGTGCTGCAGGACTCTGCTTGAACAATCAAGTGAAGTCTGACTCACGCAGAGAGCACGCCTGTCCCTCTCCTGACATTTCATCCATGCTGTCATGTAAAACTCTAGTAACAGCCATGGTCTACTACCTGCTTTATTTGGGCACTCCTTGGCAGAGAACCTTTTCAAAGTTTTTAACAACACATAAGGCATTTCCTACATTTCCACTTATGCTTAAGGTCTTCTATTAGTGACTGATGTCTGTAGCTTAACCGGCATGCTGTCATGATGTTCTTATCATATTCTGGAAAAGCACTTCTGTGAATTTTTCTGCTCCTTTGTAGAAAATGAAACTTAAAAGATTAAACCTGTAGAGTTTTCACCTTGAAATATCAAATACATTAATCAATCGACATATTAAGAAGTTTTAACTCTTTTTAGAGACCTAACTACAACTACAACTTTTCCAAAGATGAGTAAGTAGCTTAGTGCTCACACTTTGAGGCAACTATAAGCCCCCCATTCAATTATTTTATTTCTACATTTAAGCTTTCAGACTTGAGAGACTGAATATTTTGTTGAAATTTATTTCCTCCTTTTCATTCACTTGTATTTGCTTTACATGAGGAATAAAATAATTAATTTTAAGTGTTGCAGTATTTAGTTTTAAGACACATTCAACACCAGGGCTGTGGGGGTTTGTGGTTCACAAGAATCTCACAGGTACCTTGCATGGGTAGCACGTTATTTGTAGGCATACCTTGTTTGGGGAGGTATGGTTTGGGTTGTGGAAGAGGGTGGAGTTTGTGCGATCTAAGTGGAAACATTAGTGTTACCACTGAGAGATGGAAAAGGGTGTTCCAATGTTCATATAAATTTTTAAGTTAATATAGTGCCAGACAACTGAGGGATAACAGATGCACATGAAGTCCCTTTGAAAATGCTTTTCATATGCTTCTACCCCCCTCCTGTGACATATGGATAAGGTTATTCAATTTATCTCTTGTAGCTTGAATGGCTACACTCCCGTCTTAAGAGAAGGAAGGTCCTCAGCTACCTCAAGAAATACAACACTGACATTTATTTCCTCCAAGAAATGCACTTGGGAGTAAAAGAACATGAGAAACTTGGCAAACTCTGGGAAGGACAGGTCTTCTTTAGCTCTTTTCTATCCAGCTCAAGAGGAGTATGCATTCTAGTGAATAAGAGAGGGTCATTCCAACCTGAAATGTCGAAAATGATCCAGGGGGGTCGCTATGTTTTAGTTAAAAAGGAAAATGCACTCTGAGAAAGTTACTTTGGTGAATGTCTATGCCCTCCGTCACAATGACATAACTTTCTTTCAAACAATAACTTTAAATTGAGCAGTGTATAGGGGGTGGTCATCATGGGTGGAGATTTTAATTTTACTCTAAATTGTAAATTGGATGGATCTTCTAACAAAGCCACCACTGAAAATACATCTGCAAGGGCACTTAATTCATTTATTAAAGATTGTGGTATATGGTAGATATGGAGATTTACACACCCAAGGGATAAAGAATTCTCCTTGAACTCTCAAGTACACGATTCATACACACGGATAGATTACTTTATTTCAACATTGGTTATTCACAGGGTCAACAAGTGTGATTATTTGCCCTGAGTAATTTCAGACCACTCTCCAATCCCTCTGACAATCTTACCAAATGAACATATTCCCAGATTTTATAGATGGAGAGTTAAACCTTATCTTGAAATGATCCAAAATTTGAAAAAAATTATAACACAGATATTCGTTTTCCTAGAAACCGACACTTCACCTGCTTTCTCCCTCTCTATTTTATGGGAAACTCTCAAAGCGTATCCGAGGGGGCAGATCAATTTATATACATCTAGGACCCGATCTACTAAGATCCAAATTAACGGGTGCTAAATTGCGTGTGCAAACTAAAAAATTGCACCTGCTATTTGTGGGCGTGTTGCAGGTGATCTATTATCACTGCGTGCGCTATTGATAACGCAAAAGTGGTGTGGACCGCCCCCTTTAAAGGAGGATTTTGCATGTGCTACTGGCTGTCACCATGGAGCGTTTGGGACAGCAGAGTGGCTGCAAATGAAAAATGAAGTTTGAAGCTATGGAGTTGGAGGCAAATGAACACACTTGCGGTAAATGTTTTTTTTTTTTTTTTTTGCTGTCTGTCATTTTGACGGACAAGGCCGTCACTTTTCCCTCATGCCTTATTTCTTTCCGTCATTTTTAATTTTCCTTTTCTGATAGCATTAAACATAATCGAAATGACGGCATTCACATAGTTACACAGCTTCATCACCAATAACCTCTCTGTGAAGAGCAGTCTTACAGTTACGACACACTACTGAATGGGTACTCTTGCCTTTTACGCACTGACAGCGTCACACTCTCCATGTACTGACAGCCCCTAAACTCGCTGTCAATGCGTGGCGAGTGTGATGCAGTCAGCTCTGAGTGAAAAACAGAGTGATTATGGCTATGAAGGGTTTTTTTTTTCACAGGCTAAATGACCTCCTCCATGATGTATTAAGAGGTTCAGGTTCAGGTTACTTTATTTGTACCCGTAGGTAGATTTGGTTGCAGGGAGAGTCAGTTTTTACAACACAATACAATAAACAAACACACAGAGTGCAGATGCACAGTACACATATAAACAGGTAAAAGTAAAGGTAAAGGTGCTTAAGGTGCTAAGGTGCTTAAGACGCGCAAAGTTCCACTTGAAAATAATAAAAACAAGTCAATCCTTAAAAACCACAGGACTGCAACATCGTAATAAATATATAAAAAGGGAATCACTAAAGGTGTGACAGGAGCTTCTCAAGCTGCTCTCTGTACCTCTGAGAAATTACAATAAGCACATCGAGGAACAGGCATCAAGCAACAAAGAGAAAGACACAAGATAAAAGTGATATCCACGCACTATGTCTTGTTCCACTTTATAATGGCTGTTGGGACAGAGCTGTTCCTGTAGCGCTTTGTTTTACACTTTGGAACTAAAAGTCTTCTTCCAGAAGGGAGGAGCTGAAATTCACCAGACAAGGGGCGGGACTCATCTTTTAAAACTGAGCCAGCGAGCCGCTCCATCTGCCTAAAATACAAGGTCTCCAGACTCACTTGCTGTTCTCTGATGAGCTTACTGGACCACTTTACTATCTGGTTCAGAGAGTTTCTGTTCTTCACAGAAAGGTTTCCAAACCATGACACCAAAGAAAAGGATATAATCGACTCAACAAAAGCACGGTAAAAAAGAATCATCATGGTTTTGTTGATATGAAAATGGGCCAGTTTCCTCAGACAGGATACCTGCTGATGTCCCTTTTTACACACAGCTTCACAGTTCAGCTCAAAACTCAGTTTAGAGTAAATAATTATCCCAAGATATTTGTAAGATTTTACCCACTCAACAGGTTGACCCTTAATAAGTGAGATTTCTTGTGTGTAAGACTTCTTCCTAAAATCGATGATCATATCTTTAGTTTTTAAAACATTTAACTGCAGATAAGATTCATCACACCATTTGACAAAGTCATCAAGGACTGGACCATGGCTGTTTTCATCGTCCCGTAGAAGACTAACAATGACAGTGTCATCTGCATACTTTATAATGGTCCTATTTTCATATGTACTTTGGCACATATTTGTGTAAAGGATAAACAAGAGTGGTGAAAGAACACATCCTTGTGGAGAACCAGTTGAGGAGCAGACTTTTTCTGATAGGGATCCATTTACTCTCACTCTCTGAGTCCTGTTTGTTAAAAAGTCAAGTATCCAGTCAGTGATGGAAAATATTCTGTTTATGTGATCCCTGTTTCTCGCTACAATGACCGCAGCCCTCCGTGCGTAACGCTGTGCCTTTTTTGCACCTGCTTTTCAAACGTACTAAATTTAGATGCAAAAACACCACACGCAGTTGCAGGTTTGATAAATCACATTGCGGGTGCTAATTGATTACATTTGCATCTCCTCCTCCCAGTTTTTTGCATGTTCTGATCATCTGCATGTATTCTGCATATTAATAAAGGCAAACACGCTAAATGGACTGCGTGTGCCATTTTGCTCATTTGACAGACGCAATCCTCGGTGCACCCTGTTAGTAGAACAGCTTTGCGTGGGCTATCAAGTTTGCACATGTTTTTATACATGCAAACCTTTAGTAGATCAGGCCCATTATGTGGAAAAGAAGACCAACAACTTCTAAGAACAGCTTGAATCAGACATTAAAACAACTAAAAAAAGAAAACTTTCAGACCAGATCAGTGACTTTATACAAAACTCTTACTAGAAAGAGGAATCAGTGTGACATTTCTGCCACTTACAAAGTTATTGTTAATAACAAGACAACAATATTATGAACAAGGGGGTAAAGGCCACAAACTTCTAGCTTGGTAATTAAAGAAACAGCAGTCAAACTCAAACATTCATTAAGCTAGGAAACAAGACTCAACATTGACTTGCGACCCCCAAGAGATTAATGAATTCTTTAAGCAATTTCACAAGCTACCATATACATCAGGGGGCAAATACAACCTTGCAAATATTGCAAGTTTTCTGAATTCATTGAAACTTCCAAAGCTGTCACATGAGGTAAAGGAGGAGTTGGATCAGCCAATTACCAAGAGGAAGCAGTCTGTGCACTTATGTACCTTCAGTCTGGGAAATCCCCAGGATTGGATGGATACACAATTGAATTTTATAAAAAAAAATTTCAACACCTGGTAGACCGATTGATAAATATGTATACATTTATTTAAATTTTTTTTTATAAATTTATCATGGATAAAGGTGAGTTGCCTCCCACCCTGAGCAAAGCTCTGATATCAATGGAAAAGACCCGACTCTACCCAGTTTATATCGCCAAATGTCTCTGCACAATGTGGATTCAAAACTCATTGCAAAAATTATTGCTGTTATACTACAAACATGTCTCCCTGCTTTAATAAACCAAGATCAGACTAGATTCATTAGAAATAGAATGGCTGCAAAAAATCTCAGCTGTCTTTTCCATATTATATCTGAGGCAAAACAACTAAAAGACCCTGCTATTGCAGTATCTTGGGACGCTGAAAAAGTGTTTGACCGGGTGAGGTGAGGATTCCTGTTTAAGGCTTTAGAAGACTTCAACTTTGGGAGGACATTTATTAACTGTATGAAACTTTTATATGATAACCAAAAGTATGGGTGAGCACAAATAACATGATACCAGACTGCTTTTCCATTAACCGTTCAACAAGACAGGGATGCCTCCTGAGTCAATTTTTATTTGCCTTAGTATTAGAGCCACTTGCTCAGAGGATAAGAGAGGACACTCACAGGTTGTTGTTTTGGCAGAGTGGTAAACAACCAGGCACGACTGTGCCAGCCCCGGTTCAAATCCAGCCTGTGGCCAGTTTGCGAAGTGTCCTCCCCTACTCTCTCTCGCCCCCTTTCACTAGCCTATCCACTGTCTACCTCTCTCCTATCAACAAAGGCACAAAAATGCCCCAAAAATAATCTTTAAATAAAAAAGGGAGAGGGTTAGGGCCGACCAATATGGGTCTTTCGAGGCCGTTGCTTGCTCATTTTGAGCCTCTGAACTAACTTGCAGATATCTTATTTTAAGTGTGAACTCTAAAAAAAACTCTCATAGCATCCTTGAGATGTTCGATTCATAGATAAGCATAAAAATTAGTTGACCTCTGACCCACAACCTCCAAAAACAATTAAGTTCTCCATGAACCAGTGGACATGTTTTCCCAATCACTCAATCACACCAGGACATGGGGCCTTTAAAATACATGACAGGTTTCAGGCACAGTCTACTCTAACTGGTCGAATTGTCTCCTCTGTATTAACAATTAAGGGTTGCACAACACCATGTTTTTAGCAACTCTGAAATCTTTCTACAGTTCATGCTCTGCACTGGGCTTGACACCACAAACCAAATAGCTTAAACTACTGATGAAGCAATGGCTGGACATCACACAGGTAGGTCCATTCCTCTGTACTCAGCCACATGCTTTTAAGATCACGCTTTTAGGTTCACGTTGTCAGTGTGTATGTGTGTGTATGTGTGTGTATGTGTTTGTATGTGCTGGGATGGAGTCTGAACAGGGGCTGGAGGGATGATGACAGGGGGATGGGGGATGGATACTGTTTTTAACATGTATAGCACTTTGTGCTGCATTTTTAATGTATGAAAAGTGCTTCATAAATAAAGTTTTGATTTTAATTGATTGATTTGAGGGAACCACAGGAATGAGGCATTTTGAGGCTGTTTCTGGCGTTGAACTCAGGAGGATTCTATCCTGTGAAACATTTTTTGCAAAAGTTAGAAAGTGATATAGATGTAAACTGCTCTTTTTGTGGTTTGTATCCTGAAACATGCTCCCATTTATTCTGGTCTTGTGAATTTTCATACAAACTGTGGAAAGATGTTAATGATTCCATTGTTGCCAACATTTTATCTCATTTCTCTCTTTATTATAGAAATGTTGTTTTTGATTGCTATGATTATAATAACAAGGATTGAGACGCATTCTTTCTCATTAATTTAATTCTGCGTCTTAATAAGTTTCATAGCCACAAATGTAAATTTACGAGCAAAAAACTAACTATATTGTGCTTCTGAAGGATATTGAACAGTACATTTTGACAATTTACCCTTCACGGAACAAAAAGCAATCCATACAATTAATGTCTGCAACTGTGTTTCAGTAATCATCATGTGTCACTCTCGCCCTCACCGTACTGGATCTTAAGATGGATGGGATATGACTCTGATTTTTTTCCAACCGAATAGACGCAGGTCTTATACAGTGGGCTGATAAAGGGTAAACACAACACAGTGACCTCTTCGAGGGGGGTTCTCTGCAGCAATTTCAAGATCTTAAAAATTGTTTTGGTTTAACTAATCAGGATTTTTATAGATTTTTGCAACTTAGGCATTATGTAGAGAAAACAATGAGCAGAGAGGAGTGGCAACTAACCCACTCAGGTTTACTGAAGATTTTTCTACTCGGTTACAGGTCCTACCCTGGCCATGGAAATATATCAAAGATCTACAAGGTGTTACAAGAGTTAAGAGGGGAAGACACTAGATACATAAAGGAAAATGGGAGAAAGAGAGTAACATAACAATACAGCTGGAGACGTGGGAAAAAATAATTTCACAACAATGGAAAAGTATATTGTCTCCTTCTTGGAGAGAATTTGGGAGGAAAAATATGGTTAGGTTCTTTAGAGCTCCAGCTCAGGATTTCTCAAAGAGGATGCACATCTTGCTGGAGATCCTGTGGCAATAATAAAGCAACTCAGACCTTATATCTGTAGCTAAGACTAGACACTGTGAAGGGGTTTGAGAATATATATATGTACAATATCCTCCTACTCGTGAGTAAGAAAGCAATCACAAGGAGATGATTGACAAAAGATCCTCCTTCAGTCAAGGACTGGATCAAAGCTGTCCAAGATATTTTTGAAATAGGGAAGCTAACATTCAATCTTACTGGAAAAAGATAAGTTTGAGAGTTTATGTAATATCTGGATAAATTTCATAGCAACTTATAGAAAACATATTGGATAAAATGGTAAAAACTTCCTTGTTCAGACTCCACTCATCTGGTTCAGTTTTTCTTTCTTTCTTTGGTTCTACTATACAAATCTCACTCAGATTTCTACATGTATGCAGAAAATGTTTTTCATTTCTCTGATACCATCTTCTAGATCTTTGTTGATTGATGCTAATGTTACTTTTATCCTATTATAAGGGACAGAGGACATATGGGGAGGGGGGTGGACTTGAGGCAGACAAACACATTTTTTCATAGCTGAGGGTGTTTGCTAACGTCCCCTGTCATGTCCATCATCTATATTTTACATTTGTTATATTTTTATTGTTATAGTTTACACTTAACCCATCATTTGTCATTTTTTAGATAGGTTTGGAGTATTTTGACAGTGGGATTATTGTAAATGATAAAACTGTTTTTTGTTTTGTTTTTTTCATTTTTTTTATTCCTCCTTTACTCTGACCCTTACACAAAAGCATGTCCAGTAGATGTAAATATTTTCTTTTTTATATTTTGTTGTCTTTCTACATTTTCTGGATTTTCATTTAGATACAATAAAATACCTTAATGGGCAACATGTGTATCCTGCTCTTTTAACTAAATAACAAGTTTAATAAACTGAACAATATATTTAGCTCAACCACAGGAAGTATTTGAGAACCAATGTTGTAGACTGAAACCCGGCTGGATAGAGATGTAAATGATGTTTCTATAAATAATGTAATCTGGATTACAGAGAAGGTGGCATCAACATGTAGCTCACTTCCCCCACTGCGGATGAACCAAGTCTGTTTTTGTAGAAAGAGAATTCCAGGACAAGAGTCCCACGTTATTTCAGAACAAAACAGATCCTCTGATAGGCGTAATTGAGGTTATTCAGGGCGGTATTTATTTTCTTGATCTTTGACCTGTGCATGATCCATATGTTTTCTTCAAATGTTCTCCATGACATTTGTTCTTCCCAGCAGGGTTCTCCTCCTTATCTCCTCTTGTTTCTCTTAACTCAAACTTGATCACATGCTTAAATTCTTTACCGTTATATTTTATAACCTCACAGCGCCAGCAGCTGAAAAATATAAATGTGATGTTTTGAAAATGTTCATATCCAATCTGGAACTTTAAATTAATAGCTGTAAACATACATACATAAAATTTTCTCTCTTAAAGAAGCTGCACAGCCGAGACACTGTACCTCAAGTCAGCTCCCCTATATAATTACTCTAGATGATGGTATAGTGTTGGAGGGCTGTACTAAATCAAAATTAGCTAAAATATTTTTATCTGTGTCTCTGTGTTGCCATGTTCTGCAGACTCGTGTCATAAATATCATGATTGTGCAAAGTTGTTGCAGGGGCAGAGTGACTGCAGGCATTTATCAATGCATGGAAAGTGTCCTTTTTATCGAAGACAAATGCACAAAATCAATTTTCTTTAAGTGACTTTGCTGGCTTTGTATGTTTTCATTCTTTTCATCATACAGAGCTTAAATGAGACTATTGCTTTGCTCTTGCAATAATTAGGAGACTCATTTCACAAAACAAAAGAAAATCTGTTTTCAAAATGGAACACTTAACAAGCATGTCTGACTTACTGCCTCCATGTGATCTATATGTTTAATGGTCCTCCTTTGCTAAGCTGACATAGCACACAAAACTGAAGGATGAGTTATTGATGTCTTTCCATGTGGCCTTTTAAGTTCTGTACATGAGGCTTTTTGTGAAGTAAATATGCATTTGTGTTTTCTTTCTGTGCTTAAAATGAAATTGAAATGTTTATTTTAATCAGGTAAAGAGGTGTACTTAAATAAACAGTGTTGGGCATTTACTCCAAAATGATTGTGTTCTTACATATTACATATCACTCCTTAAAAACAGAAAATTACTCTGCTTATATAATCTAAAGACATGTGTAACTCAGTTAGGGCACACAGTGCAGTAGGTAGTGCAAGTACCTCACAGCAAGAAGGTTGCTGGTTCAATCCCTGGGTCTGCCCCTGACAATAATATTGATTTTATGTTTTTAACGGAAACTTGGCTCAGCACTGATGCACCTGCAACCTTTATTGAAGCCTCTCTCCCATATTACCAGTTTTCTTATTCTTTGAGGCTAGGAAAAAGAGGAGGGGGGACAGCCATAACTCTTGTAGCAAATCATGGTTTTAAAGACATTTTATTTGATGAGTATTCCTCTTCTGAATATCATTCCTTTGTTTTTAGCAGTCCACCCATTCTATGTTTGACCATGTACAGACCACCTAAATGGTGCACCTCTTTTATTAATTAATTTTCAGAATTGCTGTCTCTTATCCATTTAGAGTATGACAGTTATTATTTTAGGTGATTTTAATCTGCATGTCGATAATCAGACACTTTTAGGTCTAAATTTTTAGACCTTCTTAATTGTATGAAATTTTTCCAACATGTAACATCCACCCATAACAGTGGTCACGTTTTAGATCTACTCATTACCTATGGCCTATAAGCATCTGGGACCTCTGCTATGGACGTGGGCTTTTCTGACCATTTCTGTGTGTTTTTTAATATCAATCATTTTAAGCGATGGGAAATCCCAGTGCGTACTATCAGAAGGCTCTATCTTACTGCTGAAGTGGCTGCAGATTTTATTGACATTTTTTAACTGATACCCCCTCATATGTTTTATCTTCCTCCTGTGATCTTATCGTTGAAAATTTTAACAGTAAACTTGGGTCAGCTCTAGACACTGTAGCACCAGCAAAAACACAAAAATATTAACAAAACCAAGGCCTCCCTCGAAAAACAATTACAAAACCCAAAACCAGTGAAGTTGGCACGTTGTGTAAATCGTAAATAAAAAGAGAATACAATGATTTGCAAATCCTCTTCAACTTATATTCAATTGAATACACTGCAAAGACAAGATATTTAATGTTCGAACTGAGAAACTTTATTTTCTTTTGCAAATAATCATCAACTTAGAATTTAATGGCAGCAACACATTGCAAAAAAGTTGGCACAGGGGCATTTTTACCACTGTGTTACATCGCCTTTCCTTTTAACAACACTCAGTAAACGTTTGGGAACTGAGGAGACCAATTTTTGAAGCTTTTCGGGTGGAATTCTTTCCCATTCTTGCTTGATTTACAGCTTAAGTTGTTCAACAGTCTGGGGTCTCCGTTGTTGTATTTTACACTTCATAATGCACCACACATTTTCAATGGGGGACAGGTCTGGACTACAGGCAGGCCGGTCTAGTACCCGCACTCTTTTACTACGAAGCCACGCTGTTGTAACACGTGCAGAATGTGGCTTGGCATTGTCTTGCTGAAATAAGCAGGGGCGTCCATGAAAAAGACGTTGCTTGGATGGCAACATATGTTGCTCAAAACCTGTATGTACCTTTCAGCATTAATGGTGCCTTCACAGATGTGTAAGTTACCCGTGCCTTGGGCACTAATACACCCCCATACCATCACAGATGCTGGCTTTTGACCTTTGCGCCTATAACAGTCCGGCTGGTTCTTTTCCCTTTTGGTCCGGAGGACACGATGACCACACTTTCCAAAAACAATTTGAAATGTGGACTCGTCAGACCACAGAACACTTTTCCACTTTGCATCAGTCCATCTTAGATGAGCTCGGGCCCAGCGAAGCCGGCGGCGTTTCTGGGTGTTGTTGATAAATGGCTTTCGCTTTGCATAGTAGAGTTTTAACTTGCACTTACAGATGTAGCGACCAACTGTAGTTACTGACAGTGGTTTTCTGAAGTGTTCCTGAGCCCATGTGGTGATATCCTTTACACAGTGATGCCGGTTTTTGATGCAGTACCGCCTGAGGGATCGAAGGTCACTGGCATTCAATGTTGGTTTCGGCCTTGCCGCTTACGTGCAGTAATTTCTCCAGATTCTCTGAACCTTTTGATGATATTACGGACCGTAGATGATGAAATCCCTAAATTCCTTGCAATAGCTCGTTGAGAAATGTTGTTCTTAAACTGTTCGACAATTTGCTCACGCATTTGTTCACAAAGTGGTGACCCTCGCCCCATCCTTGTTTGTGAATGACTGACCATTTCAGGGAAGCTGCTTTTATACCCAATCATGGCACCCACCTGTTCTCAGTTAGCCTGTTCACCTGTGGGATGATCCAAATAAGTGTTTGATGAGCATTCCTCAACTTTCTCAGTCTTTTTTGCCACTTGTGCCAGCTTTTTTAAACATGTTGCAGGCATCAAATTCAAAATGAGCTAATATTTGCAAAAAATAACACAGTTTACCAGTTCAAACGTTAAGTATCTTGTCTTTGCTGTGTATTCAATTGAATATAGGTTGAAAGGGATTTGCAAATCATTGTATTCTGTTTTTATTTACGATTTACACAACGTACCAACTTCACTGGTTTTGGGTTTTGTACATCACCAACCTGAAGAGAAATTGCAGAAAAACAGTACGAAGAGGGTGAAGAACAAAATTCGAAATAACATTTTCCATGATCATCTGAAGATTTGATACAGCCATCAAAAATGCAAGAAGAGAACATTTTTAAAAATTAATTCACAATAATCAAACAATCCAAAAGTAATTTTTACAACCATAGACCAATAAATTAATCCTGTTTTTAATCAAACTCAGAACTCAGACTTGTCATTTGATGACTTTGCCGTCCACTTCAGCAGTAAAATAGATTTTATCAGATCAAACATTTTACTTTCTTAGCCAATAAATTTTAACTCTTCAGAATCTTTGCTTTTAAATGAGGAAAACTGGAGAGTTTTGTCCTGGTTGATGCTGCGATGCTTGAAAAAGTTTTTAAGCAACTCAAGCTAACTACCTGCCTTTTAGACCCCATTCCAGCATCCCCTTTTTGAAAACTTTTTAAGAAAGTTTCTTAAAGACGATTTTCTTACCATTTAAAATTATTCTCTTCAGACAGGTGTATTCCCCTCTGCTTTTAAAACTTCTATGATAAAACCCCTTCTGAAGAGAAGCAGTTTGGAAACAGCAGCAGCTGATAATTTTAGACCTGTATTCAATTCGCCATTTTTAAGTAAAAATTTAGAAAATGTATCAATCTGGTCTTAGGAAAAATCACAGTACAGAGACTGCTCTAGTCAAAATTGTTAGTGACCTCAGATCCAAAACGGGTGATAAATTACCTTCTGTTTAAGTTTTATTGGACCTGAGTGCCACATTTGATACAGTCAACCACAAAATTCTTCAACTCCATGATTTTATTGGCATCTCTGGTGCTGTTTTCAACTGGTTTAAATTTTATCTTAGCGATAGAAAGTTTATGTGAATCTTGGGGATCACTCATCAAATCTTACGGCATTAAGTCTGGTGTTCTCCAAGATTCAATTTTAGACCCTACACTTTTTAATCTTTATATGCCTCCATTATATGTCATCAGGAGGCACGGCATCAATTGCCACAGCTATGCCGACGACACTCAATGGCATGTTGCCGTGTCTCCTGATGACACAGGGCCGCTCGATGGCCTTTTTAACTGTATTTTAGATATCAAATCATGGATGGCAGAGAACTTTTTACAGCTCAACCAGGACAAAACTCAAGTTAAAGTTATTGGTTCAGGGGTCAAGAGAAAGAAACTGGTCAGCAAACTCCAAGCGTTAACTTTTAATCCATGTGGGCAGGCTAAAAATTTAGGGGTTTTATTTTTGTTAAACAAAATACATTTAAGAGACTCAAATCTGAGAATATCAAGTGCATGTAAACACACTCTTTAAATTAAACTCACAAAGAGGAGGACATTATCAAAGAACTGTTTGAATTAAGATTATCTTCCTGTAATCATTCCAGTGTGCAGAAATGAATCAATAGTTCATGGTGTAAAAATGTCGTTCTTTATTTTCTTAGACCACAGTGTGGATGTACATCTGCTTCACTAACAAGAAACAACTTCATTGTTATCACCAAGACTTAAAAACAGCCCCCACAAAACACAAACAAACAAACAGGGTGTTTTCATTTACACTCATAATCTGATTTTACAATATGATGAACAGTGTTAGGGGTGGCACTCTACAAAGCTTCAGATTAGTTTTGGGATTTTGCTGGTCATGTAATGAATCAGTTTTGTAAGTCAACTAATCCATCATTGGTTACATTTTCCTAAAAACTCATGTGTTCGAAACAAAAATTGTTTTACTTGACACAGACCCACATGCAGGCAAAAGTAAACAACGCCATGTGAGGGCGCACTCAAAGCTAGAAGATTCAGCTGTTGAGGTGACATAATGAGCGATATTTAACAGAGGACATTTCACTGTTATGTTTGATTTTTGGATAAAGAGACAACATCAACATGAAATATAAGTTAAAAACTGTCCTTGTATTGTTTTGATGAAACTGCTGTGTATTTCAGTGAAACACCAACACAGCCGTTGTGTAATACCTTGTGTCTCTGCTCTGTTCATTGTCATTTTCAGCACAAGTGCTGTAAAAGTTAGCACATTTAATAATCTGTCATTATAGTTGAAGATAATGGACCTTAAAGTTGGCTTCAGGATGACAATAGAGTTTACAGATTTAAAGGTAGACATACATGAAGTTTAAGGACTGATGTTTTTATGACTGGAATACTTCTTCAACATGTTTTTTTTTTATCTGTCTGTAACACAGCACTCAACATTACTTAACTAATAATGTAACATATTTAAAAGTAATGCTACCCAGCACTGATGACAACGCTTCGGTTTCATTTTCCACATCACTAACACATTTTTCAACCAAAAATTCTGTCATTTCAACAATATGGTCTTTAAACATCTGATTTCACAGTTTTTGTCTCACTTTCCTCAATATGAAGCATTTTATGGTTGTGTCAGAAATCACAAACTCACTCATTTGTTATCACCACACTGCTGTGGCATGGATAGTGAACTAACAGCACAAAACTGTTTTAGACAAGACCCTTTGTCTAGTCAGCTGTTGAGAATTGGGCAGGAACGACATACTGTTCTTAAGATTTTTTTTAAAGAGGGTAAAAGGACATATGATATATAGTAAATGTTAATTTGAAAGAAATGTAAAAATAATAATCCAATTAAAGTAGCCTAGGTGGGAAAAATATATTCAACCTTGTTTTTTTAAACTGAGGGTGCTTTTTATTCAGTGTAATTATTTCTTATATAAACATGTGTTTTACAAAAAGCAGAGAGTCCTTAAATGTGCACTTTAGTGCATTATGTCAGACACAGTGTACATCTATAGAGGAATTACAACATACAACATATCTCAATTTAGAAAACAAGAAAACTACACACGCTTCCTACTCTGTGTCTTAATAGCATTTTCTTGGTTACAAAAACAGTAAAACTCACTTCTATGGTTACAAAAATTAACAGGTGAGTAAAGTTAGTACAGTAGCGGACAAGCGAAGACTGACACTCCTGCTCAAACTTACTTTAAAATAAAAGTGGAAATCATTCCCTCAAATATTTGTGATTTTAAGAGTGCATTAGTGCAGTAAAATATATTGGTTTACATTTAAGAAAAATATTTAACCATTGTTGATTCCAAAAACCTCTACATGGGTTTGGCCACAGGTGCTCAGGTGGAGACTTGTAGTCTGTCGCTAAATGAACAATCTAAGTGACGTCTTTTCTGCATGCTCTCCACTTATAAATATGCAAACACACAACAAAGGTACAGAAACACTCTTTTGCAAACAAGTACATTTTCGAGCCACTGCACCATTTACCATACAGAACACATGACATACAGGAATGCACACTTAACACACAGCTTTTAAAAAATAAATAAATACTGCATCACAGTTTTCTTGATCAATATTGAGATGAGGATAGATAGATAAATTACACAGCCTGGCCAAAAAAAAAGTCGCCACCACAAAAAAAGGTCACACACTCTAATATTTTGTTGGACCAACTTTAGCTTTTATTACAGCATGCATTCATTGTGGCATTGTTTCAGTAAGCTTCTGCAATGTCACAAGATTTATTTCCATCCAGTGTTGCATTAATTTTTTCATCAAGAGCTTGTATTGATGATGGGAGAGTCTGACCACCATGCAAAGCCTTCTCCAGCACATCCCAAAGATTCTCTATGAGGTTAAGGTCTGGACTCTGTGGTGGCCAATCCATGTGTGAAAATGTCTCATGCTCCCTGAACCACTCTTTCACAATTTGAGCCCAATGAATCCTGGCATTGTCATCTTGGAATAGGGAAGAAAAAATCCATTGATGGAATAACCTGGTCATTCAGTACATTCAGGTAGTCAGCTGACCTCATTCTTTGGGCACATAATGTTGCTGAACCTAGACCTGACCAACTGCAGCAGCCCCAGATCACAGCACTGCCCCCACAGACTTGTACAGTAGGCACAAGGCATGATGGGTGCATAACTTTACCTACCTCTCTTCTTACCCTGATGTGCCCATCACTCTGCAACAGGGTAAATCTGGACTCATTAGACCACATGACCTTCCTCCAGGACAGTTCTTAATCCAATTTCAATAGTTTCTGCAATCTCCTTAGATGTTTTCTCTTCTTGATGCATGCCAATGATTTGACCCTTTCTGAACAGACTAACATCTTTTCCATGAACACAGGATGTGTCTTTTGACATGGTTGTTTAAGAAATGAGAAGCTACTCATTGTATCAGCTGGGGTTTAATAACTTGTTGCCAGCTGAAAGACAATAGCCCATGCGGTAATTATCCAATAGGAGGCTCGTACCTATTTGCTTAGTTAAATCCAGGTGGCGACTTTATTTTTGGCCAGGCAGTGTATATAGACTTTACCCGAACAAAGGTACTAAGGCATGTAGCAGATGCTCCCAGGTTCCACTCAGCCATACCTTCTGGTTATGCTCCAAATTTTCCTGTTACTGACAAGCCTTTCCAAGTTTATCTGAGGTTTCCTAGATATTAATAAAAATCCATCCCTACACACAGTCATTTTCTCTAAATCTCCTGATGAATTTACCACCACCAACCAAGGATAACGTCACTGCCTTCTCTTTGATAACTGTCAGGATGAAGTCCTCACAGCTTTCTTCCATTAAGCAATTTTAGTTCTGTACAAAATGTAGTTGCGCAAAGACATAATACAATTTTTGTTTTCACGTTTGGTGTGAACACAGCTTACATGGTTAGCATGCTCAACTTAGGGTACTTTTAGCCTAGCATAGCTTGGCGCTGTTTAATGTTGTAAAAAGTAATGTGACGTCACTCAACAAACTCTATACAAATATAAAGTATTCTGACACCATGCCTAGAAGACGAAAGCTAGCCTTGTAGAGCAGATGGGCCTGCCTGATTGTGAAATGATGCATATCTTTCTTGCCAGCCTCCATTGTCCAACGATTTCACTCCGGCTGGAATCTTATCGGCCCAGTCAGGGAAGAGGCGGGAGCTGCGGGAGCAGCAGTTGTGACTACAGCAGGAAGTGACAGCATGTTTGAAAACAATGGCAGCTTCTGAAGCGGTCTCAATATCTGTTAGCCCTAGCGGCTAACAGTTAGCCGCTAGGGCTAACGGCCGGTAACTGTCGTTAGCCGATGTTAGCCGTGCTCATTGTGGCTCAGCGGCACTGTCACTGTCTCTTGCCCCGGGAATCGTGAGTTCGATCCTCGGGAAAGGAAAGGAAGTAGCCGTTAGCCGTAGCGGCTTTGCTTCTCTCCCTGCGAGAAGCAAAGCCACATAATACACAACAGCCAATCAGCGGCCAAGAAAAAATACAGACACTCTGATTGGCTGAATCGGTGCATACGGCATTATAGTGTGATATGCGAGATATAAACTTAAAAACAACGCTGCAGAATGCCGCGAAATGGTGTAAATGTACGTAATATCAAAGTTAATAGGTCTTACAGAAAAAAGCGCGGAATACTGGAACTGCGGAAACTGAACCGCAATATCACGGGGGTTTACTGTATTTATTTTATATTATTTATTCTAGGTTTGCATTTTATTCTGTTTGGTTTTAATATATTTCAGAAACAATGTCTGTCTTTCATCACTCCCTCTAACATTATATCTGTGATCAATGTGTAGTAAGAGGTCTGGAGGCTCTTCAGAGTGGGGACTCAGTGATGGAAAGAGAGAAGGAATGTAGTTATAATACAGAAAAAACTGTTTTCATTCCAACTGTAATATACTTATTGTTGTTTGTTCATGGAAAATATATATATATATAAGTATATATATATATATGTACAACAAAAAGAAAACCTAATAGCTTGTATGCTTGTGTGTATCACAGACCTTATTTCAGGCATTTATCTGAAAAACACATTTAAAAATTCCAGTCTTGAAGGCATGTGAACCACTACACCACTGTCTTAATTATTGACTTAACTAATACAATATTCCTCTCTGAAATAGAGTAGAGAAAAAGGATTTAACTCCCCCATTCCTCCAAGAAAAATACTCAAGTACAGGTAGGCCTACATAAAAATGCATCTCACTGCCTCATTAATCACAAAACCCTCTACAGCTAACATTGCCTTTTAGTCCATGTTATTTTATTTTAGCCATAAGCTGCAAAACACCCTCAGAGCTTCATAGACTTCATTTCCTTAAGAAATGAAATGAAATAGATCAAGGATTATCTCACATGGTCTTCAAAAGGAAAATATGCTTCTCCCATTTCCTCTCTCAGAATGAGGGAGTTTCTGTGTGAAGAGCAAAGACAAGAATTGACAGACAGGCCTGTGTAACCCGCACATATATTTTCCTATAAAGACTGACCTTGTGCATTTGATTTGCCTTATTTGACTGGAAAATGGTTAATGTCCACGAGGGGCTTACAGGAGTGAAGTCTGTGATGAGTGGAAATGCATTGTGGACTGAGTCAAAAGAAGAGGACTTATATGCTTTCAGGTTATATCATATATACTGTAGATTTGAGGTACTGAATTCACTTTCATGGCTTCCACTGTCCCTGTTACAAACTATCAAAAAAGTGAATGATGTTGCATTTGAGGCCCTCAAATATCTCCAATTGAATGAGGAGACTTGGGGGGATAACAATCAGCCTCAGAAAGAAAGTCTAAACTTGATCAAGAATCCGAAAATTATTCATAAAAATACATTTTCTAGTGGCACACAGCTAACCTATTTGTGTTGTATTTCCATAAATTATTAACCTATGATTTATGCTATATTGTTCTTTAAAATATTCAAAATATTGACATGGTCTAATGCAACCATAATCACAATATGCCACATCAATGTTTTATTATAGCATTACCAAATAATGCAACTTTCTTTAATAAATATGAAATTATCATCTCTTGTTAAAGACAAACTAATTGTTGAAAGGTTCAAGCTGTTTTAATGCCGTGCAAATGCTAGAGCAAAATCAGAGACAAGTCACAGAAAAGAACTTGAAGCCAATGGTGCAAAAACTCTAGTTTAAAAAAAACAAAGAAATGTTTATATCACCTGACAGAAAGATATGAGCATGAGTACCCGTGATGGTGCCTACCTCGGATGTATTGAAAGCAATAGATCATTTTGGAGTTGATGTCACGGTTACATTACTTTTCATGCACATGCTTGCTGGTGGCAGTAAATCTGTTTAAATACAAAGGGGTGAATATGAAAATGCATTTTAGAACATTGATAAAAGAGTAAAAGTGTTTTAAGATGCCACAAGATGGCAGTGTACAAATGTGAAAATACATTTCTATGCATTAGCATCACCAGATACACTCCCTGAAGTAAAATAAGGACGTTCATGGCTGGTTCAGCAGCAGAAGCAATGCGTGCTTCTAGATATTCACAGTGTTATAACAATCATTAGACAAACTGTTGAATAATTAAGAAAAAGTTAATGCCCATTTACATATAGTAGGTAGGTTATAAACATGATTGTTGTACATACAGGTCACAAGTCAGACGACTCAACGAGTAGCACATTGTCATGTCGTCACTCAGACCTGGTGATGAATGTAGTAAGACATGGAGTCATAAGAGTGAGTTAGAATGCTAGAGATAGCCAATACAGTTAGCTTGCCATTGTAAGACAAGTTCATTTTTGCTGAAAAACTGTTTAAATTATGAGAGAAAGTGTCCGGCGTGTCCAGATCTCCATGATGTGCAGTGACCTCGAGCTACTGACCATTTGCATGTGACGTCTGACTCTTTTCCATTTTGGCTGGACATGTCCCCATTGTGAACATAAACCTGCCATTGTAAAAAGCTTAAAGACTGAGCAAGGATAACAAGATGACACTGTAAATGCTGTAGACGGTACGTTTGTGTCGAAAAATTTATGTCATGAACTTCACTGCTGTACCTCTACATTATGTATGTTATTTTAACTGTACATGGTCCTCAAAACATTTCATTTCATTTCAAAACATCATCATTTCAAGAGTGAACTCACTATGAAAAATGGAACAGGTGTAAAATGTCGTCCACATATTACATTATTTTATTTACAGCATATTTTAGAGCCACTCAGGTCTTGCAGACAGAGCTGAGTAGAAAACAGATGTTGTTGCAGCTGAGTGATACCTTTCTGTTCAAGTTTCTTAGAGATCGAAGGCAATGAAGGGACTTGTTGCTTCACTGCCAGTCATGAAGGGCTGCTGAGGAATGCAAAGACAAAATACAGGCAGAAAAGATCTCATCCAAGTATCAGAGCCTGATATTTCTGTAGTTTTTGGTCTTTTGGTCCTACCTGAAAAAAAATTCATTGGAAAGTTTATTTAAAAAAATCCTGCTACTGTTATGCAACTTGATGAATGAGCTGATTGCATTGACAAAAACAACAAAAAACCCTTTGAAAAGCACACAAAAGATAACACCATCTGCTGAAGAAGCTGTGCAGATACTCAGCAAACCCTGATGTGGGCTTGTTCTCCCATACATCTGCAGACTGAGGTGTCAAGTTTTGAAAACATCTCAACAAGAGGAGACAAATGTTGATACTCAGCAGAAATTAAAAAGAGAGGCTATATCCACAGAGGAAATCCAATATTCTGCCCAGTTTCTTTTATTAAATACAACAGCAAGTCATTTTGTGTGGAATTAGCCAAACTTCTCAGAGATTTTCAGATTTCCTGTCCTCTTGATTAAATCACAGAGCAGGATCAACCATGAAGAATATAACCCCATCATGTTAAAGTCAGCTGGCGGCTACGATGGGCTCCACTGAGAGGATGTCAGTTCCTCCTGTGAGTGCCTGTTTGGCCATGAAGAGCACATACATGTCTTTGAGATTGTGAGAATGACTGGAGGAGGCCTGGCTCTGGTGTGAGGAGGAGGGGCCTGGGTGAGACAGAGCGTGTCTTGCACTTGAGGAGTTGTGGTTGTCCGGCCAGGCTTCCCTGTGCTGGGGAGCGGAGGCAGCTGCAACACGAGGCTCCGGCTCCAATTCCACCGCCACCCTGCGTTTCCCACTGCATATCTCGACCAGAAGCCTCAGCTCTTGTCTGAAGGTGGGGTTCAGGCAGCAGTAAATGAAGGGGTTGTAGCAGGTGGAGCTCATTGCCAGCCAGTGAAAGCAGAAGTAGATGGCATTGGAGTGCTGTATGGCCTGGCTGGACAGCAGCACCACATAGCAGTTGAGCGGGAACCAGCAGACAGCAAACACCCCCATCACCAGGAGCAGCATGGCCAACGTTCGACGTTTCTTTTTCCTCTGAGCGGCATGCTGAGCTGTTGTGGTGTCGCCGATGGAATTGTGGCGCCACAGCCGGCAGGCCACTGTGGTGTATGACACAGTGATGGTGAGGAGGGGCAGCATGTAAAGCAAAACGAAGGTGAGGAGGTCAATATACTGCCAGAAGATATCTGAAGGCTCAGGGAAGTCTGGGACACACAGGCTGCGCTCCTTTTCATTACTGATGAAGGACACAGAGTGACAGAAGAGGATAAAGTCACTTAAGGCAAAAGGAGAAACAAAATACTGATGCCTGCTTTGGATTTGACTGTTCGGATTACCACACTAGAAATGAAACACACTGAAAATAACAAATTATACTTTCAAGAGTAGCACTGGGAAATTGGTGCAGCCAATCCACACCTTCAGTGCAGCCTGCCAGTCAGTTTCAAATATGAAAAATTCATGTTCAAAAGGAAACATGAAAATCATCTGCCAGAAAAAAAAATGCTGGCTGTAATTATCTCCACCAATGAGGTTATGTTTTTGCTGTCGTTTGTTTTTTAGATTGTGAACAGGATAGCATGAAAAGGAATGAGTTGATTGATAAGACATTTTAGGAGATGTTGGTCATGCACAAGAAGTGACTAAATTTCCACTATAATATGAGAACGAACGCAGATCCAGTTTTTTTTTTTTTAAGGATTTGTTAACTTTGCGAGATAGGGCAGTTTTCCACATTTATTCTTACAACTCAATAAGTTATTGATGGAGTTTGATGACATTTTCAGGGAATGCTGGTCATGGTCAAGGGGATTACTAATTAGGTTTTGGTGTTATCTGAATCCGGATGTGGATCCAAGATTTTTTTTTCAAGGATTTGTTATCAGTTTAAGATGGGACATTTTTCACATTTTTAACAATAACTCGCTCACTAATGTTGGAAATACGTTGGCAGATGTTTGTGCTCTTTGAGTACTTCTAGTTGTTTCTGTAAAACTTTTTACACATTGCAAAATGCATTCTTTAAGGAAAATACACTTAAATAACCAATAAAAGGTCTTTTACCTCCATTAAACAGTAGCTGAATATGGCCTAAATTTAAGCTCATTAAATTAGGAGTTACTACCTGCATTCAAGTTTAATGATATAAACCCTGATAAAATACCTTTAAAATACCATAACAGTTCTATAGGGTCAGAGACAATATTTCTCAGGCTGACAGTAGCCTTGTTTATACTCTGCATCAACACTGATTAAAATGCATTTGGGCATTCAGATACCAAGCCGACTGTGTCTATGCACACAATGCATTTGTAGTATGCATAAAGCCTCAATCGCAATTCACTTGCAACTCTTATATGTAAACAACCACTCAATCACACTTCCAAGCCTTTCTCCCAGTGAGTAGCAGTGTTGCTTACCAAGCAGTACTGAATGCCTCATTTGCTGGAAAGACATGAAAACAAATACGCCTCAGTAATGCCAAGTTTGATGTAAACAGCTGCAAAAGAGTCAAATCAGTCATTGCATGTCCTAGGATGTGTTGTTGTATTATGATGATACAAACCAAAAAAAATCAACATCTCATTAATCTGATGACTCTTATAGCAAAATTTCACTTCCACAAAGCTTAGTTCTCTAAATGTTGACCTTCCTTTTCAGTTTTCCAACTTGATTTTAAGAACTACGTTTAATGTATAAAAACGATTGACAATAAGAAATGTCTTAATAGTGCGACTATAATTCAAGAACTATTTGGAGAATTGTGATCTTCACTGCCTGTTTTTTTATGTTAAACTATTAACATTTATATTGTAAACTCATGTACCTACCTCTGTTTTTCTCTATTATTTTTCTCTTATTTATTTATTCATTGTAGTTAAGATGCCGAAATTTGCTCTGTATTGCCAGTATGTCAATTGTTGTTGATTGTAATTGATAATAGTTTTAAATAAAGTTATTTTCACAGATGGCCGCCCGAATTGTGTGTCTTCTGGCAACGCAGAGATGGCTCTGCTGGAGTTCACCTTGTGTGTTTATTTGCCTCAAACTCCATGGCTTCAAACTTCATTTTTTATTTACGGCCACTCTGCTCTCCCAAACTCTCCATGGTGACAGCTGGTAGCACTCGCAAAATCCTCCTTTAAATAGGGCAGTCCGCACCACTTTTGGGCCTGTTATCAATTGCGTACGCAGTCATAGTGGATCACCTGCAATGCGCTCACTAATGGCACATGCAATTTTTCAGTTTGCACACACAATTTAGCGCTCGTTATTAGGGATCTTAGTAGATCCGGCCCTAAGTCTACATGACCAAACCAATCCAGATGACAGCAACATAGACAACATGCATATTTTGAGGCATCCTAAATCAAATCATATTCTGCATGCACTGAAACATGAAACCATGAAGCATGAAGGACTTCACTTGGTATCTAAATGCCCAAAACTGATATCAATGCACATTATAAACAGGGCCAATGTGTGATGTTCTGGCAAAGTAAGTTACCCAAAACGCTTTTTTTTTTAGCAAACTTGAAAGAACTATATTGTTAGAAACTTCAGTAAGCAATGTTAGCCATGCTATTTAATATTGTTAGCTAACCACAGCTTTCGAAAGATAAGTATGCACATAGACTAAATGTGTCTGTTAACAGAGTCCTTTTCTGACAATGTTTTAACAGCTTATACTCATACAAAACCATTATTTCATGGAGCAGTGTCAGGAAAATGAGTTTATTTACAGCAGAAACTTAGCAAATTTGGACTTTTGAAAAACAGATGCAGGAGTAGAATAAAACTGTAAATCACACGCAGAAACTCAAGTGTCAAAACTTCTGTTTTTATGCACAATGTCAAAAAAGACTTCATCTTTGTAGCACTAATCCATCTGCTTGTCATGAGAAACATGTAGGCCTGAAAAGGTCTGGTGGACTCTCCATGGTCATTTACTAAAAGTTAAGAGAGGACCATCACTGCTGGTTGAAGTTTCATCCACTGACTGTAGTAAGTATTGGACAAAGCAACGTGACTTTAGCAGGCTGTTGATGCATATCCATGGGAAATGTTGTACACGTAATTTTGACCAAGCCATAGCTGAACTTACTCACAGATGTAGAGGCCATGTAGAGGCCAAACTTACAGTTGTCTGCCCAAAAGCAACTGCATGGACTTGTCATCATGTCAATCATGCCAATTATTTTCAAAAACAGAAATCTTCAATCGAATGAAAAATTGGCACAATAACAAAAAAAATCAACCCTGTACAGTTAGAGCACATACTGAAGATGTTTTACATATTTAGACCAGAGCCATGTTTTGAACCAGGCTGTAACTGTTCACTTTTGGCTTTCAGCATTTGTTTCCTGCACAGAATCGTAACACCTCCAGGGTTCCTGCAGCCAGCTTTAAGCTGGAACTGCAGTTTCTGGCCCTGCCACATTGGCTTCATTTTCTGAGCCCTGGAGGCTGCTGCTTGGTTTCAGTACATTTTTATAGATGTACTCACAGCATTCTAGAACAGGGATTGCTGCATTATATTTCATGATATTGAAATGTGATTTTAAAAACTTGGATAAATATTCAATACAAAAAAAATGGTCTGTATGATTATAATATGGCCTTGTGTTTCATACCAAATCTAAAATGCATTTTCTTATGTCTTTAAAGATCTTACAGGGTATTCAGCCATTTTCATATCCAAATCTTTCTGCAAGATGGAGCATATTTATATCCATAAATTTTAAGTCAGTTAAACTCCAGGAAGGGCCGTAAAAACTGTTTGCTGTCCCTTCATCTTCCTTTTCTTCTTCATCTTCCAGTTGCATATTTACTCATGCAAAAGAAACCAGATTCAGTTGAATATATGCACTGAGTCAACAGATTACTTTCTAGTTAGGAGTCTTTATCAATTCCATCATACAGTATCCAGTAAAATCATAAATCTGAAACCGCATTGAAGTCTTTGCTGTTAACATAATTACTTAGCAATCAGGCAACACCAGAATAAAACCATAAGGATTAGTTAAACAGCACCGCTTCATGTCAGAGAATAACCCAGACCTGGTTTTTCCCTGTGTTTGGATAAATGTGATCATGCAAATATACTCAATGATGAAAAAGTTACATTTCAACTGTTTACATTTGATATTTCTGGCTAATTGTTTGCACCTATCCTTTATGGCTATTTATATTATTGATGTTTTTGCAATCCTCTCAGAATGTCTTTAAGACCTAACATTTGACCCTCCTGCCCATTAATCATTCAGACATGTCGGTTCTATTCTTCACCATCAATTTTGGAGTCTTTCTGTATTTAAACTTAAAAAATAAATTCCACCTTCAAATGAATCTTGTTTTATCAAAATATATGAGTAGGTAATCTTTTTACCTGTATGTAATAGTTAAGAGTTTCTGGTAGATCGCATGTGGGAGGGAGAAGCAGGCAGCCATTATCCAGATCACTGTGACCCAGACTCCACCTTGTGCTGGAGACATGCGAGGTCTCAAAGGATGCAGAATCAACTGAAAACACACACACACACACACACACACACACACACACACACACACACACACAGGATTAGTTAAAGAAAATCGACCTTCCTTTTTGTTTGTGATCCATATCCAATTATTAATCCACCTGTGACCAACAGAAACACAATGCCCCACAATTATTGGTATGCACTTAAAAGCTTCAAACTCCTCATACTGAAAATTTCAAAGAAGACAGACTGTTTATAACAGGATATAAATTATCAAGGTCTGAACAGAGATCACAAAATGGGTCCAAAATATTCTTCATGCTGCACTGTTTGTAGATTGTTGAGAAGTTTGAACGGCAATAAAGTGTTAACCTACATTAAGAAAGAGAGATGGAAAAACATTGTTAGAGGTACACACATGGCTTGCTGAAAAAAATGGTCGAGCCTTCTATTCTTGAGATTTGAGACACTTGTGAGACATGCAGCTCCTGCTCGTAGCCTGAAAGCTGATGGCCTGATAACATGCACACTGAAATTAAAACACGCATGAAAGTCAATTTCAGGGAAATTCATCCAGTGTGAAATGTCACTAAGGCATGCAAGTTTTGCTTCCTAAATGGCAGGGCTACTCAATTAATCACAAGTTCATCGTTATCGCAGTATGAGCCTTTGCATTAAACATATTGTGACAGTCTGAATATTTTGCAATAAATACACTATTTTTTTTTTTATCAGGTCAACACAGTTTTGTAGCATTATAACTCTACTTTATCACCATTTGGTGCAGCCAGATTAAACTAAAGCTGGCAATAAGCTACCTTTACATTTAGGGAGCTGATGTATTTGTGTCCCCTGCCAGTTCAGAGTGATGGCTGTGCACATCTCTCAGAATAAAAGTAAGGCAGAGCACAAGCTGCAGTACACACATGACCGGTAGAATCAGTGTAGAGACAGATGGGATTTGACAGCATTACCACAGCAGCAGGAACAAAAGGAACTATTGAAGAACATTTTAAAGAAGCCATATGCTTTTTTAGTTCTATATGTCCTTTAGTATGTTTAACATGTCTCCTCCATGTCAACAGAACAAAAAGTCTGTGGCATTAAAACGTTTCCCCTTCTTTGAGGTCCTGGCAGCTGCCTAAAATGGCCCGTCCCCTATGCCCCCCGAACAGACCTACCAGTGTGAATTCCTACTATTGTGCTGTCATCATTTTCAGCTCATTGGCTCGTAGTAGGGCTTTTCAGAGTGTGGATGTTAGGATCATAGAGTTAAGTGTTGCAGAAACTGAGTGCAGACGATGCTGATGGTGTACTCCAACCACTGATCACCAGCTCCAAAAATGTTTAACAATGACATTGATTAATGGTTTGACAGTTAATTTATGTTTGCAGTTCTTCTAACTTGCAGCACAACAGGCAGCTGCATACAGCCTGATGTCTTTTAGTGTCCTTATTGTTATCCTCCATTAACATGTGTTCCATACAAGCAAGTATATAAACAAAATTGCTCATGATAGCAACATACTCAAATGGACATACTGCAAGTGTACCTCCAGCCTTATTTGTGTTAGTTTAGTGTAGAAATTTTTCTTGAATTTCTTCCAGATTCAGAAAAAAATGTTGCAGCTGCAAGTATTGTATGGAGTAGGAAGAATAGCAAAGGCTATAAGCACTAAGTAATAGAATTTGAGCACTCTTTATCTTTTGTTAAATTATTACAATCCATTAAATTATGTCATTGCACATCACATTTTTTAACAAATCATGCAGACCTATTAAATACCACTGCAGTACATATGAGCTGTACCTATCTCTAAGGGCCTGTTGTGTGCAATGCAGGTTGAAAACAAAGTGATGAGAAGAGGATCTACTACTGAACTACTGCAGCCAAAAGCTTGGCCTGAGTTAAAGATTGTGACAACAATTGTAGCAAGGACATGTCATACAAGGAAGAAAGCACATGAGCATTTCTTTGAAAATTAGATGTGAGTTTAAGAATACATGTAATTTGTTTATTTCATTTATTGTAATATTGCAGTGCATTTTAATCAACAGCTTAGCGCAAAGCAACACTTTAAACATGCTGAAATTAGCACAGTAGCTAATACGCATCTGTTGTTCTACAGCAGGTAACTACAAAAAACATGAAAGAAGCTCATAAACACAGAATGACAACAAAAAGGACTGTACACTAACAAACACATTTTTAAAGACACAAGAAATGCATTCTTTACAATAAACAAAACAGACCCACACAGGTTAAAATGTTAAATTATTTAGAGGCCTCTGAGTACAGGCATCGGATGAATAGACATATCATGAATGTGAAAATGTCTGATTTATTTTTAGCTAACTTTCTTTTTAAGTCAAATAGCCTTCACAGTCCATGATATGTGCTAGTAGTTTATTCCATGAACGTGTGCTTCTAACAGACCCCAACCTCTAAACTCTGACACCATGTTTGTGTGTATCCCCACACAAAGGCAGTGCTAGTAGCTGTTGCAATGCTGAAAAAAAAAAACACAGCTGAGTTCATGGATATACTGCTCTTTCACTGCTGTAAAATACCCTGAGAGCAGTAACCTGCTCTGGGCATGAATACATGAGCAAAGAAAGAGAGGAGGAATGCAACCATGCAGTGAGAACTAAGATTGTGATGATAGGGCTTGACCTGTATGACCCTGTCAGCCGAGTGAATGTACACGAAACACATGATTTTCTTTCTGCATATATTCGTATATTGAACCCTGGTCTCATATTGTTATTTCATCGTCATGTTTAATCAGAAACTGAGGACAGAATAATCAACATCATAGTATTACAAAATTTAAAATATAGTTAAACATAAATATTTGTTTATTGTTTACCTCCATCAGGGGGTACATCCTTTTGTTGTTTGTCTGTGAGCAAGATAACCCATAAAGTTCTGTGTGGACTTTGATGACATTTTCAGGGAACACTGACCTTGACACAAGGAAGATCAGATTTTGGTGTTGATTCGAAGATGGATGCACATCCATTAATTTTTAAACAATTTGTTAACATTGCAAGACAGAGCAGTTTTTCACTTTTATGCTAATAACTCAAAAGGTCAACGACCTGGTGTAAGCTAACAACCTGGTGTTCAGACACAACCTGGCACTTAACAACATAAAAACAAAGTCATCATGGACTTCAGGAGGAACAGAACTGACTCCCCAATAACAATAGAGAGCATTCTATTCATTTTTAAGGCAATGTTGGTCATGGCACAAGAAAGAGGAAATTCAATTTTGGTGGTGGTATGAATATGCATGCAGATCCAGGATTTTTTTTTAAGGATTAAGGCTAATGACTCAACTAAGAATGTCAGAAATGTCTTGGTGGAGGTCTGGGCTTATCTGAGCACTTCTAGTTTTGTCATATTTTTAATAGAGTGTTTTTTTTTTTTATAACAAATCTCAAAAGACAGTCGTGTTTCTTCTATATGTTCATTTGTTTGTAAGTTACTTTGCATATGCAATTATAAAACATTTGGTTCGTCACTGTAAGTGATCTCACACAAGAAAAAGAAAGAGCTGAAGACTTGCATTGCATTTTCCTCTTGTTTACTGAAAGCTCTAGACCAAAGATGGGCAAAATTTCGCTCCAGAAAGCTAAACCAACTAAGTAAAGGTGCTCAAAGGGCCACAAACTGGACAACTGAATACAAAAATCAGAACAAGCTATGTCAAACGTCATAAATTGGGAACAAATTAAAGACTGGCTGGCTTACAGTGGGATATTTGCCTAACCAGACAGGCTGTTGACGCCTATTTTCATAGCTAACTTTGTAAAATTGCCTGTTTGTTTGGTTTTTGCATTGAAAAGTGTTATATCTAATTATACTTTACGAAGTCATATATATGTGCATATGCACAGGGTAGTGATGCATTAATTTATACACTACATTTTGCCTTGAGACAGATTGCGTCAGAAGGGCCAAAATCTAACTTTCACCTTTTAAGGGCATACTTGCACCAATAAATGCATAAAATAATAGCATATATACAAGAGAGACCTGGATAAAAGTGGCAGGGAAATACACTTATGACAACAAACACTTTTAGTTGCATACTGAAAGCCTGGATTCAAGACTTTTCACCAGGGGTTTAAATGTTTCGGCTAACTAAGCTTTAAAATCAGTCTGAAGATTGTCCCATGCAAGGGGAGCAGGAAACCTTAAACCTTTCTGTCCCAACTCAATTTAGACTTGGGGAACAACAACTGATAAAACCCGATGAACAAAGGCTGCCAGTTCACCCTTCAAGGTTGAAAGAGAAGAAAGATAGTAAGGGATCATTAATGAAATTGCTTTATACATTAACATATACCAATGTGACAGCCATTGTGTGCTTAAAAAGAAGCCCAGTTCATCTTAGAATATAAAGTACGGTGACAAGTCAGGAATCTGCAGTTCGATGAATCTCAATGATTCACACTGTGCAGCATGTGAGGGCTCTGAGCAGAGGCATTTATGTAAAACACATCACCATAAGCAAGAACAGGTGAAAAGGTGGCCTCCACCAGCTTCTTCTTGGCATAAAGAAAAATGGGACCTATTTCTGTATTAAAGACATAAGAAACCCTTCAGAATTTTTACAACACGTTTTTGTCAAGCAAGAATCCCAAAGGAAGGTACAAATTAAATTACTTGACCATCTTTTGTCTCAATGTCCTCAGACAATGCATTTTTTTGCCGCTCTTAAATGTGTAAAAAACATTAGGTTTTTTTATTTGCTTTAAAAACAAGATGCAGCTGACAGAGCTGATGTGAACTAAATCAAAGGCATGCTAAAGATTTTCAGAGGCTTGTGCAGGTGTAGGTGCACAGAAATAAATAACAGCATTATCATATTTTGTCCAAGGCAATTAGTGTACTTGGTGAATAAAAATGGTCCCAACACTGGAACTTGAAGACCGCACTCTTGAATTCACAGAACATCTGAAGTTAACAGCCTTGGTTACCCATGAAATAGTTCTGAGAACATTTAAACTTTCAGGCAGTTGAACAATACACAATGATCAGTAATATCAAAAGCCTTGAGCCGCCTCCACACCAAACGCAACTTGGCGACCTGGGTGACCACAAAGTCAATGTACAGCCACAATGGGGCGGGGTTAACCCTCCTGCGATGCGACAGACGCCCTAACCCAAAGTTGAAAAAATGTAACACTTCAGGCGATATCGTGCATGGCTGTGCGGCAACAGCCAATCAGCGTTGTGCGGGTGTGTGAGAGTACCCGTGACAAACTGTTTTTATTCTGGTTCACAGCATGAACACATGTCATGTCTGTGTGGGGAACATTAGTTAGTAAGTACATTAGTTCTGCCTAGACGGGACCGCAGAGAACTCACAGACGATGCTGCTGCAGGGCCAGCAGCTGCAGTGTTTCGTGGTTGGTAGGTGAGTGAAAAGGATACAGTTGGAATAATATCAGCTAATACATCCTATTATATGATTTGATATGATCGCGGTGAACCTTGAACGGACGTGACCTCACTGAGCGACGGCAATGGTGACCAAAATGAGGTATTTATGGTTAGGCAACGCTACTTGGGTGGGCGACATGATTTCAGTCGCAAGGTCGCATTTGGTGTGAATGCAGCTGCAGAAAAATCAATAAAAAGTGCAGGCAAAATTATTTTAAATAATGTCATTAACTAAATATGTGAAGTATGTGGTCACGTTCACTGAATATGAAATTATTCTGCTCAAAACAGGTTGGATTCTGTTACTTCAGGTCTGTCTGCAATTATATTAACTTGTTCCATTGATGTAAAGGTCCTATGTCCCCGCCTGTTTGACTTCACGTCTGGGTGTCTATGAAGTAGGAACGTAACAGTTACCGGTAAAATGATAAACCACAGTAAAATTCCTGATGGTTAGTAAGGTTTCCTATTGTATTCCGTTTCAACCATGTTTTATAACCTCACTTTGTCAATAACTCAAGGTGATACTAGGCTATTGCCTGGAAAAGCGAGTACTCTGTGTCTGCTCCACAGCAAAGCAGCAGTGGTCCCTCAGACGCAGGGCTTAGAAAAATGGAAGCTGCCCTCAACATGCCACAGAAGGCTCTCATCCATGATGTGGTGACACAATGGGGATCAACACACAAGATGGTTGAGTATTTCCTTCGCCAACAGCAGCCAGTCTGTGCCACATTGGCTGCAGAAAGAGGAACATTTCATTTAATGCCCAAGGATTCTATTGTAACTGTCATGGAGCAACTCAGACAGCTCCTTGAGGCCTTGAGCAAGTTAACTGATGCACTTGCCTCAGAGACACATGTGACATTGTCAGCCATCAAACCTGTAATGGACCACATCACCGTGATGTTCTGGTGGAAAAAGATGAGGAGTCAGTCCTGACCAAGGAGATGAAAAGGATGATGAGAGAAGACCTTAATAAGAGATATACAGAGAAGGCGCAGAGAGTCATGCACATGGCTTGTTTCATTGACCCCCGCTTCAAAAGCAGCTTTTTAGATGTTAACTGTGTCCAGGAGGAGGCCTTGAAGCTGGCACCTGTACAAGTCAGGGAAGAACCTCAGAGCACAGGCAGCACCTCCACCACAAACACCCCCCACCCCCCCAGCAGCATCAGAGGAGAGAGACCTGGCTGGATTGTTAAGAATATCACAGCAAGGAACCAGGTGAAGAGGGTCAGGTTCTGACCACTGCAGAAGAGAAAGTGAAAGAAGAGATCAAGCTCTACCTGTCTCTGCCATCCATTCCAGCAGAGGAGGATCCACTTGTGTGTTGGAGGGGCCATGTAGTAGAGCTGCCTCACCTTGCAAAAGTTGCAAGGAAGCTTTTGTGCATCCCAGCAACCAGTTGGCTGAGACATTATTCAGTGCCAGTGGGCACATTGTTTCCCCTCACAGATCCCTTCTCAAACCACACAAAGTAAATATGCTGACATTTTTACATCTTGACCTCAAGTAAACAAAGTCAGCAGTACGTTTTTTTTTTTTTTTTTTTACATTTGGCTGTGTTGTTCTTAAATTCACATTATTTTTACTAAATAAAAATGTGTTAAATGTGTGTATAAGTACTTTTTGATAATTTTGAGCATATTGCAACACTACCTCTATAATTATGATAACCATGATAATTTTGGTCACAACAACCGTGACATGAAATTTTCATATCATTACATCCCTACTATGAAGCAAGGATTTCATTGAAGTTGAACAAAACATAAATTCTTATCTCTGTATAGGATCAGATGCAGCTCTTTTCCCCTCATCTTTGGAAACACTCGGATCTGAGGAGGCAGGGAGGCTTCAGGAGGCTTTGATAATAAGATCTGTGCTGATTGGCTGCCCAACCAATGTCTGAGTAGAGGTAGGAGGAGGGGTTGAAGGTTGAGAGGGGTTATTTTCAGTCATGGAGCCTGCCCGTGAAGCTGTATAGCTATTACATAATCAACCCCAGAAAGTAAAAAACTGAGCATTTCGAGTGGCATTTTCTTTAAAGAGGTACAGCACAGAACAAGGACAGTGTCTCAGTTATAACCAAGCCAAACAAATACCCACAGCATTGTAACAAGATTCACTGTTTTATATACTTACCTGTTTATTTCTCATTCTTTTTCCATTTTTTTGTCACTTTTCATTATTTTTGTTTTCTGAGGACATCACGGAGCATATTAGCATGGTTCAAGGTGCACAGGCCATGATTTGCCCTTATGTGCCCTTTACAGCAGGTGATTTTGTGTTGATAAAGTGCATTTTTAAATAAGGTTTGTGTAAGAGAATCAAAATCATCTAAGGGAGAAAAATCGTATTTTACATTCAAGCAAGAACTGCACAGCCCTAATCTGCACTGCTGGCAGGGTCTATCACAACAGCCAAGCTAATTTTTCCAACTAATAGAGTCTGCTAAAGCCAGAGTTCACAGAGTTTACAGAATTCATGGCAGATGCTGCTTGCTGTGAAAATATGATTGCCAAACTAAATAATGCCCAAAAGAAAAATAGCTGGATATGGAAAAAAGTTCATGTCTTAGAGTGATATTTTCACAAGATTCAATACTTGACGCAAAAAGCAGTAGTCAGTATGTATTACAAAAACATTACTCTTGACTCACCATGATTATTTGCTTGTGACCAACAGGAGAGGCTTGAAATTTTCCTCACCATTCATTTTAATTTAGCCCTCAAATATAATTTCTGATATCATGTGTTTTTATACATTGATTTTTCTTAAAAGGGTTGGTGTTTTTCTACATAATAACGCCTGATTTAGACAGAAGCTGGCATACAGAAGTGAAAAAAACTAATTCAAACAGGAAAAATCCCCTTTCTTGCTTTAAGGTGTAGCTGCTGCAGGTCTGCACTGGGATTGGCAAAGGACAGGGGTCTCAGTCTTTCCAATCAAATGAGGAAGCAGCACCTGCTGACTCTACATCATTATAATGGCATAGATCTAACAGCACATTACCACTTGAGATGACTGCTCTATCATGGGTCATGCTTTTTTGTTGTTTTAACTTGGTATTGTTGTTTTACCATATTATATTGCATTAATCAATTTAGAACTAAAATGAAAAAATGTTGTGTTTACTCTGATAATAGGGCTTGTCAAGAAAATTAACAGTCAATGAATATTAGCCTGTGTTCTCGCTGTTAGTATTATCATTGTCATTGTTGTTATTTGGTGTTTTTCCAAAGGATCACATTATACTTGCAGATAAAAAGGATTTTTTTGGTCTATTGTCGTCCAAGTCCAGAGAGCCACTGGTGACGGGCAGAACAGCCGCATGCAGCTCCAGAGCCGAGGGTTACTGACCCCTGGCATAGGTAATACTACCTGAAGGCACGCTGCCTGTGCCGTCATAAGGAAGAATCAAGCTTCTTGTTGGAATGATGAGGGATGGGCGCAGGCTGCTGGGGCTGTTGAGGCAAGATTACATGAAAGATTGAGGTCAGTGATGTCCCAAGCCTGCTTTGGTGTCAGGCAATCTGAGGGCATTGAGGTGAAAAATCGCTGTGTTACTTCTGACAGGGTAATTTTTTGATGAAGCAATATTCAAACATGTATTTGTTTGAATTCATTTTTATTGTGTCTTGATAACTGTTTTTACCTGTATTGTGGTTCTAAGGGAGAATGTAGGACATAGTTCAACAGGATAATTTTACAAAACAAAATAATGAAACTGGCCTGGACAAAAATGATGGTACCCTTAACTTAATATTTTTTTGCACAACCTTTTGAGGCAATCACTGTAATCAGGCAATTTCTGTAACTCTCAATGAGACTTCTACACCTGTCGACAGGTATTTTGGCCCACTCCTAATGAGCAATCTGCTCCAGCTGTCTCAGGTTTGAAGGGTGTCTTCTCCAGACTGCATGTTTCAGCTCCTTCCACAAATGTTCATTAGGTTTAGTTCAGGACTCATAGAAGGCCACTTCAGAATAGTCCAATGTTTTGTTCTTAGCCATTCTTGGATGTTTTAAGCTGTGTTATGGGTCATTATCCTGTTGGAGGACCCATGACCTGTGACTGAGACCAAGCTTTCTGACACTGGGCAGCACATTTCACTCCAGAAGGCATTGACAGTCTTGAGATTTCATTGTACCCTGCACAGATTCAAGACACCCTGTGCCAGATGCAGCAAAGCAGCCCCAGAACATAACTGAGCCTCCTCCATGTTTCACAGTAGGTACAGTGCTCTTTTCTTTGTATGCTTCATTTTTGCGTCTGTGAACATAGAGCTGATGTGACTTGCCAAAAAGCTCCATTTTTGTCTCATCTGTCCAAAGGACATTCCCCCAGAAGCTTTGTGGCTTGTCAATATATATTTTGGCAAATTCCAGTCTCGCTTTTTTATGATTTGCTTTCAACAGTGATGTCCTCCATTAAGTCTACTTTGGCTCAAACAGCCATGGATGGTGCGATCTGATACTGATGTACCTTGACCTTGGAGTTCACCTCTAATCTCTTTGGAAGTTGTTCTGGGCTCTTTGGTTACCATACATATTATCTGTTTCTTCAATTCGTCATCAATTTTCCTCTTGCGGCCACGTCCAGGGAGGTTGGCTATAGTCCCGTGGACCTTAAACTTCTGAATAATATGTGCAACTGTAGTCACAGGAACATCAATCTGCTTGGAGATGGTCTTATAGTCTTTATAATTTTGTTTCTTATCTCCTGAGACAACTCTCTCCTTAGCTTTCTGTGGTCCATGTTCAGTGTGGTACACACCACGATACCAAACAGCACAGTGACTACTTTTCAGCCTTTAAATAGGCAGACTGACTGATTACAAGCTTGGAGACGTCTGTGATGCTAATTACAGGACACACCTTAGTTTAACATGTCCCTATGGTCAAATCATTTTCAATCTTTTCTAGGGGTACCGAATAATATACATACTATACATTACATGTATATGCTTATATGTTTTTGGTTATTAGTGTGTATGCCTGAAAATCAGTTGAGTTGTATTGAATAGTGACAGGTCTAATGTAAATGCTTATTATGAGTTCAGATAAATATCTACTAAAAAGTACCTAAACATTTCAATAAAATAAAAGAATGCCAGAAGGTATGTTTACATTTTCTTCTTTTTGTACGATAAAGCTACCTTTGTTTTTCTCCCTCCCTCTGTCTCCCTCTCTTTCTTATATTAGTGTTTTTTTCTTTATGTTATTTCATCTCCTCTGTTTATTTTTTTCAGGAGGAAAGTTTTCCCTTTTTATTTTCTAATTCATATTCACTTACCAGTTACAACATTAAACATTTGTATTATTTGTGTGTCTCTGTGAAGTTGTTTATAATGCACCTGCCTAGTGTTATTACTGTCAATAAAGTTTCCATTAAAGAATGTACTCTGACCAATTTAAATTGATTTTTACATAACTGTTATTTTCTCTGCCAAATAATTAAATGAGTACTTTGAACCTGTGTCTAGAGTTCTTCCTTACATAGACACTGAGATTATAGAGATATTGGTAATTATTTATTTTTACTCTATATTTGGAGAATAGGAGGACTCTGGTCCTTGATAACAGAGTTTGTTGGCTTTGTTTTCCACTCTCTTCTTGACATGGCTGTAATTGTCACAGCACTGGTGTTATGTGAATTTGTAATACACTTGCAGCAATGTCTTAAATGAAGTGTTGTCAAATATGAAAGACAACAAAGACAGCAAGTTCTTGCCTTCAGAACTCAGAGACCTGACCTGAAGTTTTGGGTGCTATATTTATATTTACATAAAAAAACCACAAATATAGATTATATATATAATTTAAATTCATAGCTGAAATCTGCTCTGACTGTTAGTCACGCAGAGATGCACAGCAACACTGCCTCACTGGAACATGTTAAGTAGATATGCATGTTAATGTTTGTTGGTAAATTCAAAGTGAGTTCTTCATATAGAGGGGAGCAAAAGGTGGCTGAACTTTATGCAACCCCTTTTATCTGTACATCCCTTTCAGCATGCGGCTGGTCCGATAATGTTAGAGAGTCATTAAATACACTCTTGGATCCCTGATAACATCCATGTTTCCAGCTGAGACTGACACTAAGCCCCAGAGTGCTCAGTAATGAACTGCATCAGTGCGATGCATTTAAGGCAGGGTGTATTCAACTCTTTGCAAATTCTGTGGTAATTAGATAGCAGAGCCAGGGGTTTAATCAAATTATACAGTGTTTTGGCATTAATAGTAAATTATTAAACAAGGTTAATTTAGCCGCATCGACTAACTATCAGCACATGTAATTATTTTTATGCATCTATTTTTCATTTACTTAATTAATTTAAAGTATTAAAAATGTAATAAGCGTTTAATGTCCGGTTTGGATAAAAGCATATGATGTGTATGTAAAATCAACTAGAAGTCCTCATACAGCACAAACCCCTGACAAGACATTTACAACATTGTTAAGGAAGTTACTGGCAAAAATGTGGAAAACTGTCCTATCTCACAATGTTAACGAACCTTTTGAAAGATTTCAGGATCAGCAACCATATTCAGATCACCACAAAAATCAAATCACTTCTTCCTTATGCCCTGAACAACATTCCCTGAAAATGTCATCAAATTCTGTTCATAACTTTTTGAGTCATCCCCGTTAACAAAAAACATAACATCCTTGGCAAAGGTTATGAGTGATCCTGTCTAATAATCACAATGTCAGCGTCGTCCCAAAATATGTTTTAGTATCACTTTTTCCACAGCAGGTAGCCTTTTTTGTAGAGTTTTTTTAGGCACAGAGTCTGCTGAATTTAGTGCAAAGAACTGAATTTTCCAACTTTTGAACATCCTGTCTGGAGTACACATGTTAACACAATGTTGGAAGAAAGTAATGTGACTAAAAATATCTGATTATGACTTGGACTAAAACCTGTTTGGAAATCAAATAACAAAGAGGGAAGATCTTCAAGCTAAACCTTTCAAACCCAAAACCTGAAATTTTGAGAGTTATGCACAAATACTTTATTACCGTCTCTTTAATTTTAAAAGACATGTCAGAGAGTGCATCTGTGCTTACACCTCTGCAACACAAACCAGTCCAGTGTCTCCATTAGAGGCAATTTGGTACTCAGACTCTAGACTTTGGGACATGAGCAGCCTTAAAGGAAACCTTCATTAACAGCCTGTCTTTTTGCATGAATCTCCCCTTTTGCATAATTCTTAGTGTTTCCATTACTTTTGTTGACACAGGTTTTCTTTTCTCTCCCTATGGTTGATATCACACTTGCACAATATGCAATACTGTCTAAAGGTTTAATGTAGGTACACTCACACAAAGTTAGGGATTTTGCATGATTACAGTCAGGTGTACAACATCTACGTATACCAAACGTGCTAATGATCATCATCCTCATATGTGGTTTGAGACACAGTCATGACCTATGACACAAACAGCTGTGTTGGAAAGAGAAAAAGCAATTTGGAAAATACATCAACTTACAATTATTTTTACCTATATTGCAATATTGATATGAGCTGTAGTCACATAGGGAATAATCACATTTAGCTCATTTTTTCTATAGAAATGATTATGAAGATATTACTGAAATGATTAAAGGGTATGACTTTTCTTTATGATTTATGCACCGAACAACTGTTATTTTTGATCTGTGTACTGTATATATAGGCCCGAACACCTCAACTGCAAATATTTCAGTTAAAACGGTATTCAGACACATTTGACTGAAGGGTGGCCGGTTCGAATCCATGTTTGGAAGTTGGTTTGGTGGCTGGAGGGGTGCCAGCTGACTTCCTAAGCACTGCCGAGGGGCTGAAGTGCCCTTGAGCAAGGCACTTAACCCCAAAAACTGCCAGGAAGCGCTTCTTCAGGAGCAGCAAGCCATCACTCTGACATCTCTCCATAAGTTCATGATCATAAAGCCTGTTTGTGCGTATTTCAGCCTATGTGTGTATAGCATGTCTACAACATCCAAGATGTGTTGCTCTAGCTCTTCTGAAGAACCATAAAGAAATGGGCAATGTTGAGGACTGTAGACGCAGTGGTCAGAAAAGGAAACTTAGTGCAACAGCTCTTAGATCACTGGCTTCCTGTGAGTAAAAGGACAACTTTAAACTCCATCAGTCCTGGGCTTAAAAAGCTTTTGGATCTTTTAATCCCAGATGAGGCACCCAAACCCCTCAGGGCCTCTGCAACAGGTTTACTCACTGTTCCCAGAGTCAGGACTAAACAGGGTGAAATAGCTTTAAGTTTCTACACCCCCTACGTGTGGAACATGCTACCAAATGTTAGAAGTGTTAATGTTGTTAGAAGGGGCTTGGGAAGCAGAGGAACATGACACCTTTCACTAAACTCTCAGTTCACAGAGAAATGTGCTATGCATCTTGATAGAAAATGCCCCTTAAAATAATCCAGTTTTTACTTCTAGGGTCACAGGAAGATGCCATGACAGCTTTAAAGTCCGCTCTGTGGCCTGTAACCCTTTCCCTCCCATCAGACATTGTTTGGGCAGCCAATCAGTGCAGAGCTCATTGTCATAGCCTCCGGTATCCTTCCCACCCCTTCAGATCAGAGTGTTTCCAAAGGGGAGGGAAAAAGAGTTGCCTGTGATCTGCCACTGAGACAAAATCTTTCTTTTTTTTTGTTCAGTTTAAATCAAATCCTTTCTTAATAGACACCCAAGACATGATGTAAAACACACCAGGATATGGGACTTTTAAAATATTTTTATTTACCGTCACCTTTAAGACCAACTTCATCGATTTTTTCCTTCTCTTTCATCTCCTTAATATCTATTTCATTTTTATCTTGTATTTTTCCTTTTAACTGCAAAATGATCCAATGTTTTACATTTTTGTCTTACTTGTGCTAATTTCAGGTCTCTAATGCTCATAATGTCTTTGTTCTTTAACTCTGTAAAACAATTTGAATTGCTGTATGGATGAATGGTGCTCTGTAAATAAAGTTTTCTCACCTACTTCAGAAGATAAACACAGCACGCTTACTTCTCTACAAAATGAAGAATTGCCCAGCAGTGTTATCAACTCAGAACTGGCAGAAACTAGTGGAACATCCATCTACTACCCAGAGCAGTCTGGTCAGAAGTGGTATTCATGGAAGAATTCAAGTACAGTACTGTACAGGTCGTTATTTAAATATTACTTCATTTCAATACAAGCATGTCTTAACTCTGGTCTTGTTAAAATCTCCTTGGATCACTTTCAACTGTGTACGAGAATTACAATAACCACCACTCCCTTCCTAAAGTAGAGAATGACTGTAAAGATGTTACAATGTTTACTGATAAGGAGTTCTAGCACTCAAAATGATGTAAAGGAGTAAATTCCCCATCTTTCTTATGACAATGAAGATGCATTTTACTATTTAATGACTTTAACAATTTGATGGGATCTCTGTAGCTCAGAGAAGAGGACTCTGTAAGACCACAAACGGCCACACTTCTTTGGTCTAAAATATGTTTTTCTGTTTAATTCATATGTGGTTATGTAATTAAAATGCATCATAATCAGTGGAAAGCATACACTGGCAGTGGCCTCAGGCCCTAAAATACGTTTTCAAGGCTGGTGGGTTTTTTCCAGCACTTTTTTTATTGTTTTGCAATCTTTATGTGCCTGCGCTTCAGCAGATAATATGTCTAGTCTACATATCTTTATCAAATATGTCTGCCTCCCATTCATGTGGATTCACACCAAACTGATTAAATTAAGACTCTTCGAAACTGTTTGTCTGGACAATTTCAGCACCACAATCAGCACCACAATCAGTATCAATACTATTATCATTATTTCGCCAACTAGGATGCCATTATGTGAATCCATTAATGTTGGTACCGAATTAAGTACTAAGTATTGTAAGACTGACTATCTAATATCATGCCAAATGTTTTTCTGGGCTAAAAACAGAATGAAGACAACACTGGACCAGTGAGTGCATGATGTCTCTTCCTCGTGTCAGCATACTTTTATCCAGTAAGAAATAAATAGATCATTGTATTTTCAGTATAACTTTACAAGGCTTAAAGTGCATGTAAATATCAAAGTCTGAGTGAAATTGTTCAGTATCTTTAAGCTGGGTAACACACCTAGATAGTTACCTTCATCAGGGAGGTTACGTTTTTAGTTTGTTAACAGGATAAGTTTAAACTTAAGGATGGAATTTGTTTAGTTTTTTTCAAGGAATGGTGGTGGTCCTAAAACAGATGTAGATCTAGGAATTTTCTAAATGATTTGTCAACAGTGTGAGAGAGAGCAGTTTTCTACATTTCTGACAATAATTCGTCCAACAATATTGGAAAAACATTTCTGGAGGTTTTTACTATTGAACATTCTGGTTCAGTTTGAGGTTGAAGATGGACAGCGTAGATTTACATAGATGTACAAAAGAGGTGATGAAGAGAACAACAACACACTTGACATGGAAAGTGCAGGAGCCAATCCCACTAATATGACCAGACATTGAAACACAGTTCAATTATGTGTTAGCATTAACGTATCCAAGTCAATGGATGGAAGGAATGTAAAGAGTGACAGCTGTTGATTGTGTGGTAAGTATTCTTATATGTTTCCTGTACGCTGGGGAAAGAACAATCAAATGACCTGATTAAACTATGAGTGTTGCTAAACTGAGTCTTATTGGCTCACTTATCAGATAAGCCCTCTTTTATAGCAACAGCTGTTGGGCTACTCCAGTCAAGTTTTGTCTTACCAGACTCTTTTCAGTGCATTTAGAGTTTAATTACTACCTTAAACGTGTTACCTCAGCAATGACAACTGCTGAGAAACTTTGAAAGAGTCATAGAAAGAAAAACACATTTTTCCTTTCCAATACACATAAACAACAGTCATCCCCCCATCTAGAAGCCCTGAGAATGTGAGTGAAAAAGCCGCTGCAATTTGAGTGAGGCTCAAATGTTTAAAAATGTCAATGAAAATAGGTTATTCTGAGTCGTTTCACTTCTTTACGCAACCAGCTTGCAATCTATCATCTGTATGTTAATGCAGAGAGAGTCACTCCTCTTCCTCGAAACTCCACCCCAAGCTCCAGTCTGCACTAGCGCCAGTCCACCATGTCTGTTTTGCTCTGGTACTGCTCAGAGCTATGCCCAGTGTTATAGCCAAACAGACCACCTGCTCTGCTGTAGGTGTGAAAAAATAACCCACAGGTGTATTTTCTGACTCAGCTCAGACCAGAGAAAACTGTGGAGGTTTTATTTTTTAACAATAATGTACCTGTTGGAGCTACAGGTGAAGCTAACTAAGCCCTGGATTGCTGCTGGGGAGAGACTTACAGGCTGCATTAAACCTAATAGCTCAACATGTGCTATTTAACTTTTTTCTCTTTAACAGGAACTACTTTTAATTTTCAGGCCCATGGGATGTTTTCAGCCACTGATTGTTTCACTCTCACAACCTGAGGTGATAAAAAGAGAACCACGATGAGCATTAGTTCACCAATGGTAATGCATTGTTATGTTTTGATGGCCACCACCTATTGACATCGATTGTCTGTATCATTACAATAAGCATTACGGCTCTAGACCCCGTGGTATAAGTGAGTGTCTGTCTGAAGCCCAAATAAGATAATATTCTCATCATGTTGTGACAATAGCATACTGATGAGGTAAAACGTGTTGGAAGGTAACTTCATCTGATGTACTGTATGTGTTGGGGCTATCTGTTGACATGACAGAACACTAAAAGTCGCACACTGAAGGTAAAAAGTGAGAACGAACATTCAAAACTGCATCAGGGATCAGTCAGGCAGTCAATCAGCACAGAGCTCATTATCATACAACTTTCATACCAGTTAAGTTTTAGAAAGTCTAATATGTTTCTTAAGATTTTGAGTAATCTTTATAAACCATACTGTATTTTTGTCTTTATTCTTTAAATGAGGCTCAGTTAAAAAATGGGGCTTGATAAAGAATCACTTCCTGTAAATGTCATGGCTTGAAAAATGGTCAGTTTTGACGTGGCCTTTTAACAGCTTTTATAAAAGAGCCCACTTACTGCCTTAACTCTTCTTCGTGTAGTTATTTCCATGCTAGAGTGTGTTCACAAGCACTGATGTTCAAAAAACACCCTCTAGTTTTAACATACTGATTACTCCTGAACCAGCAGTATTCTCACTCTGTCCGAAATGTCCTGTAAAAGCTCTTGCCTCTTTGAGGCTCCCTTCTCCAGGTGGGTGCACTCCGCTCTGATTAGTGGACAGGTCATCGCTGTGGTAATTGGTTCAATGCTGCCTGGTGCCATGTTGTCAAGAACTCTCCATTCATTCTATAGTCTCTGCTCTGCTATGGGCTATGCTCCAGGTCAATGGGCTTAAACTGCTGAGGTAATAGTTGTAGGACACCACACTGGTACATCGGTTCAGGGAATGTTCATGGGAATGAGCCATTCTAGGTCCAAAGAGAGGGAGAAGTCCTTATGCCCTATACTTTTTGTCTTGCTGGTAAAAATGCAGAGGAGCCATGTAAGACACACTAACTGGCATATTAACCCCCCCCCCCCAAAAAAAAAATCTCTTTTTTCATCATGTAACATGTATTCAAAAACAAAATTATAGTTTTACTGTTAAATTGAAAGCAATGATTACTGTAATCCTTAAAAAGGAACGAAAGGTAAGCAGTAAGGATTAGAGGAGCTGTGCTATGTGCATCTCCTCAGCTTGAAATGAACTTGTTGTGCCACACCACTACAGGGGTCTGGGGGTTTAGGGGAATGAGTTCAGCACTATGGGGAACATGGGCATTAGCAGATGCAGCCAATGACAGAGAATAATAATGGCCTGTCGAAATAATGTTGCATTAACGGGGTTTACACCAAAAACAGAAAGGTTTTTCCTTTGCGTTTTCAAAAGCGCTCCGCATTCACACAGAGATGCTGTGAAAATGATCCACGTTCACACGGATCCACAAGAACGACTAAAAACGCGGTAAGCTGCACACATGTTGCTCGGTAGACAGCTGAAGCTGTTGTTGTTGCTGTTGTTCTGGAATGCGTGTGCAGCCTTCATGTGAAAGAGGACTGCGCATGCGGTGACGTCAGCGTTTCAGGGTGAAATGCTGAATCTCGTCTACACGAATACAGATATGATACGGTTTTCAAAACTTTCCACTCTGGACCCTGTTTTCAAAAGTTTGCTGATTCAGGCACTCTGGGCACCGTTCTCGTGTAAACTGGAGGCGAAAACACAATGAAAACTGTCCATTTTCGTTTTTGTGTAAACTGGGCCTAAGAACAAAACAAAAATAAGATGCAAAAACAGACAGTAGCTTCTTGCAGTAGTAAATCCATATCCCTTTGCAGCAGTCTTTGACACCAAATCCAGTGTTTCTGCCACAACAATGAACATGATTTTTATCACGGCTGCTGCTGAAAGGCATTGACTGTTATGACCTTAGACATAGACAATTTCTCTGTTTTTTAAACTACTGGAAATATTTGAAGTAATATAAAAACTCAACCAGCAATCTGTCAAACATTTGGGAAAAGTAATTTTTCAATTTCTGAAACATTTCAGAGTAAGATTCTACTGTACTTATAGGATTAGTTTTGAAGTGGGGTTGGCACTAATAAACATAACTGTCAATGAAGCAGCTTGCAAGCTTTGTCCCTGAGGAGAGATATCCATTTATTGGTCTGTAGGCCTCAAGCAACTCAACTTCAAAAAACCCTTTAAAACAGTGCAACTAAATAAAGAGTCTCTTCCTCAGATTCAGAACCATGGATGGCTCTCATAGCTGTACTCTGTAGGCCAGTGGTTTTCAAACTGTTTTTGCTCAAGGCACACCAAGGGACCAGGCCAAAATCCCAAAGCACACCATATTCATGTCCTCTGAAAATGCCTCCTTCACATGAGCCACAGCAAGCAGTTATTTTGTATTTTTTTCTCCAAACCAATTTGTTGTGAAAAAATTAGAAACTGTTTTGTCATGAATCCCATTATAATCTAATATATTCAGGTTTTTCTCCAAATATGTTCC